>CAWUFW010010025.1:0-732354 GCA_963921515.1 Calotriton arnoldi | reverse complement strand
TTGCGTGCACTTGTTGTGTGTGTGCCTACCTGCGTCTCCGCGGTACGTTGCGTCCTTGGTGGTGCATCAGCAGAAGCATGGGAAGGGCCTGCAGTGCTGGATTCATGCCCGGGGTGCCGCTTCTTCGTTGTCCGTGCTCTGCGTCCGTGTTTCCGCCTCTCTTTCACGTGCGGTGTCTCTTTGCCGTGGGAGCCGTTTGTTTGCGGCATCGTAATTTATGCGCCGGGCGGGACGTGTTTCGTCGGACGGTGTGTGTCAGTTATGCTGCGCCGCTACGTGTGCGGGCGCACTTTGATGGCGGACGGTGTTGCTGGCTTGCCGGCGGTGTTTGGCCTGCTTTTCGCATCATAATTGGGCGGGCGTGTGGACTGCTGCGTGCCGGCGGTAACTGGTGGTTTTTGCATCCGCCAGCACGGCGGTTGTGCTTCCGCCCGCCATCGTAATGGGCCCCTATATTTTTTATTTCGATATTTAGGACATTTTGTATATTTTTAAACAAATTTCGATATTTTATGTTACGATATTTGTGTGTTCGATAATGTTTTAAACGATATTTTTGTTTGACGATAATATGGTGTTGATATTTGTGTATTTTTTTAAATAAGTATTGCTCGTCGATAATAGTGTTATCGATATTTTAGTGCCGATATTTTGGTATGTCGATATTCGGTCTGTCGATATTATGTCAGTGATCCGGAGCGCAGGTCAGATACCAGGACCAGGTTTATTCCGGTGGAAATTTACATTCTAACTCAGTCCAGTTTTGTATGAGGGGCCTCCATCGGAGCTTCGCGGTTGCGGGAGACCATGACGAGATTGTTGTTATTGTAAAAAGCTGGTTGGGGCTTGACCGCAAAAAGATCATTGTTGGCCTGAAGAGCTGGTTACCAGTCAGAGCTTTGATGTGGTAGGAAACGTGGGGTGGTCATTGCTGACATAAAAAGCGCCCTGTGGGTGAAGTCTAACCCTGGGCATAATACTTTGCTACGCTCACGAAGCATGCAAAGTTTGTGCTACTACGCACTACGCAAATTGCACGTAGCAGAGTGAATAACTGTACTAATAAACGTAGCGTAGCAGGAGTATAATAAACTCCTTCAAATGCTTTGATAAAGCAATTTTTTATGCTAAAAGCATATAACCAATTCACAAAAATGAATGTTGACAATAAAATATCAAGCAATGAGAGAGGTGATGATTTTGGAGTCCCCCTAACCTAGGGGAGGACCAAGCAGATGCCTTGAACACAAAAAGCATATCATGTGAACGATTCAATGGTGGTCCCTTCCTCCTAGGACCACCCCAAGCACAGTTATGGGCAAAAATACAATCCCAACCAAAGGCCCTGCAAAGCATTATGGGACGAGATTAGCAGTGGGCAGTGAATATTATAGTGTCCAATATCAAAATAATTCTACAAAGAGCTGCAGTTCAACTAGTCGTCACTGGGTGTCGTCCCTCAAGAGTGAAATGCAAAAGTATTGAAAACCTTTCATGAAGCTTTTGCATTTGACTCGTGAGGGACGACACCCAGTGACGACTAGTTGAACTGCAGCTCTTTGTAGAATTATTTTGATATTGGACACTATAATATTCACTGCCCACTGCTAATCTCGTCCCATAATGCTTTGCAGGGCCTTTGGTTGGGATTGTATTTTTGCCCATAACTGTGCTTGGGGTGGTCCTAAGAGGATGGGACCACCACCTAATCATTCAATAAGATGTGCTTTTTGTTTTCAAGACATCTGCTTGGTTCTCTCCCTAAGTTAGCGAGGATACCAAAATCATCACCTCTCTCACTGCTTTTGTTTTCACTTTAGTGAAATGACTATATGCAATTTTAGCATATAAAGACAGAGATATTTATTTTATCTTAACTTGCACTGTACAAGTTTGCTTTTGGTAATTATTGTACAGTGCAGCCAGTGAGTCAAGCACACAGCTAGCACTACGCCCAGGCTTAATAATAATAACAAACTCCTTCAAATGCTTTGATAAAGCAATTTTTTATGCTAAAAAGCATATAACCAATTCACAAAAATGAATTTTGACATATCAAGCAATGAGAGAGGTGATGATTTTGGAGTCCCCTAACCTAGGGGAGGACCAAGCAGATGCCTTGAACACAAAAAGCATATCATGTGAACGATTCAATGGTGGTCCCTTCCTCCTAGGACCACCCCAAGCACAGTTATGGGCAAAAATACAATCCCAACCAAAGGCCCTGCAAAGCATTATGGGACGAGATTAGCAGTGGGCAGTGAATATTATAGTGTCCAATATCAAAATAATTCTACAAAGAGTTGCAGTTCAACTAGTCGTCACTGGGTGTGCGTCCCTCACGAGTCAAATGCAAAAGCTTCATGAAAGGTTTTCAATACTTTTGCATTTCATTTTAAAGATATATAAGATAAGAATAATAATCTTTTTTGCTTATAAAGAATTTCATGATATATTGTAATACTATGGGACTGGAAATCTGTATATATTATTTTAACATATTGTGGATCTCGGATGAGGTCTATATCAATAAATAAATTTCGAAAATGTAATGCATAATATGCCACCAAAGCAATACAAATCCAATCAGGAGTATTAAAGTTATGATTTTGTAAAGTTCTAGGTGAAAATAGCAGCAAAAAGCATAAACGGCTACTCGTGGGTATAAGGTCAGACTACACCGGGTCATAGTCACAACTTCAGGCTGACTGCAATGGAGCGTGTGTTGGATACAGGGATCAGGTTTGTTCAGTTAAAGAGTTTACCTTCTCACAGTTCAAGCCAATGTGGGGTGCCTCAGCTAGAGCTTTGCATTGGTGAGGGCTATGAGAAGTCCATTGTCAGTGTGAAGAGCAGATTGCTGCTGGATCTTTGCGTTCGTGATTGATGCGAGCAGTCACTGTTTGGTGCGAAGAACAGGTTGTCCCTGGGGGTTCACGCTGGTAGGTTGTCACAGATAGTCATTTCTTGATGTGAAAAGTCACGGTTTCTAGGAGCCCAAGACTTCTGGATATTCTCCTGAAGTTCTGTTTTGAGGCAGGAGCAGTACACTCTGATGCTAACTAAGGGTCCATGACCTCGAAGAATCTCTTTGGAATCAGGACTCACCCCAGCAGAAGCCAGCAGCAGGGCTCAGGGCAGGTCCAGTTGGTTTTGGTCAGCTGGGGAGTTTGCAGGGTAGGTCTCTGGAAGCTTGTTGGGTCCTTGACGTGCAAAGAGGCGGTCAGCCAACAAACTCTTGGAGTCACTTCTGGGGATTCTGTGTTTAAGGCAAGCATGTCCAGTCTTCCTTCTTCAGGCAGCAGGGCAGTCCTTCTTCTAAATCTTCCACAGGTGCAGGAGTATTCTGATGAGAGGTTCTGGAGGTGCAATTCTATATCATTCCTAGTGCCAGCCTGTGGGTGGGGGATGCCTCCTTTGTCTAACCTTCCCCCTTTCCTGAGTTTGGCTCCAGTCTGTCTAGTGGACAAGGGAAGTCAGGCCCAGGTGTGAGCTGCATATGTCAGTGGCAGGGCAGGCAGCCCTTAGAAGTCAGGTAGAGGGTGGGCATAGCCTTGAGGGTACCCTTTGAAGCTCATGAAGGGTTGAGTACAACTCCCTTGGACTTCCTATTCAGGAGGAGATGAATACCCTGCCCCACACACGAGGCCCTGTTGCCCATATGTCTGGAAGGAATACACACCACAATATAGGAGAGCCACTCACAGTCATGTGTGACCCTGGATACTGCAGAAAGGCATATTTGGTTTAGGCGAAAATGCCAACTTTCTACAAGCGGCATTTTCAGAACAGTAATTTAAAATCCGGCTTTACCATAATAGAGGATTTTGAATTGCCATTCAAATGAGTGGAAGAAGCATTTCTCTATCTGTTCAATTAATCAATCATTTATATAGCGTAACACTATCATCCCTAGGGTAACCAGGGCGCCATGTTTGCTGTGTCTGTGTCAAAAATCCAGGTCTTGAGTCACTTCCTGAAGTCTGCCAGGGAGGGAGCCGTTCGGAGGTGGAGGGGGAAGTCATTTCAGGCTTTGGTAGAGAGTAGAAGATTGCAGAGCCCCCGCTGTGGGTGCGATGGACGCGTAGGGGGTGTGCAAGGACGAGAGAAGCGTAGCGCAGGTGTCTCGAGGGAAGATGGATATTCAGCCGATGGTTGATGTAGGATGATCCTTGTTTGTGAAAAGCTTTGTAGGCGTGTGTGAGCATTTTGAACTGGCTTCTTTTCTGGACAGGGAGCCAGTGGAGGTTTCTGAGGTGAGGAGAGATGTCAGCATGATTGGGGAGGTCCATGATGAGTCTTGCTGCCGCATTCTGTATTGTCTGGAGACTTCTGAGGAGCTGGGCAGAGATACCAGTGTAGAGAGTGTTGCCATAGTCGAGGTGGCTGGTGATGAGGGCTTGTGTGATGGTCCTTTTGGTGTTTACTGGAAGATTTTGCGGAGCATGCGGAGGGTGTGGAAGCAAGAGGAGGTGACTGCATTGACTTGTCATTTCATGGTCAGATGGCTGTCCAGGATTATGACGAGGTTGTGAGCATGGTCAGTCAGTGTGAGTCCAAGTTCTTCCGGCCACCAGCTGTGGTCCCATGTGGAGGTGTTCTTTCTGAAGATCAGTACCTCAGTTTTGTCAGACTTTAGTTTGAGGCAGCTGTCCCTTATCCAGTTGGCTACGTCAGTCATGGCATTTCGGAAGTTGGTTCTGGTGTTACAGGGGACGAGCTGAATGCCGTCGGTGTAGGAGATGATATTTAGTCCATGTGATCTGATGATGTCAGCGAGGAGAGTCACGTAGGTGTTGAACAGAGTGGGGCTGAGGGAAGATCCTTGGGGCATGCCGCATATGATGCCTTTGGGAGCGGAGGTAAAAGGAGGTAGATGGGTGCTCTGGGTGGAATGAGAGGAATGAGACGATCCACTTGAGGGCATGTGATTGAATGCCGATGTTGGTGAGTTTGTCGTTGAGGATGTTGTGGGAGACAGTGTTGAATGCTGCAGACAGCTCAAGGAGGATCAAGGTCACTGTTTCTCCTTGGTCGAGGAGGGTTCTGATGTCATCTGTTGCGCCGATGAGTGCAGTCTCGGTGCTATGGTTGGCCCAGAAGCCTAATTGGGATGCATCGAGAAGGTGGTTTTGTTCCAGGTAGACTGTGAGCTGTTGGTTGATGGCCTACACAAGTACTTTGGGTAGGTGTGGGAGCAGGGAGATTGGCTTCATTTCCCAAACTGAAGTTATCGCTTATTATGTTCCATAAGGTAACCCCTTGTTAATCTATGGGAGAGATAACCTTGCCACAGTGAAAAATTACTCCAGGAGTTTTTCACTGTCAGGACATTTAAAACATGCACCCACATGTCCTACATTTTAAATACCATGCACCCTGCCCTCTGAGCCTTTAGGGCCAACGTTAGGGGTGACTGATAAGTATTAAAAAGGAAGGTTTAGGCATGGCAAAAGGCTTATTGCCCAGGTCAAAATGGCTGTTTAAAACTGCACTACAGACTCCAGGGCCATGCTGAAGCTCATTTTGAAGGGATCTTTAGTGGGTGACACAATGAGTGCTGCAGCCCACTAATAGCATTCAATTTACAGTCCCTGGAACATGTAGTACCATTTACTTGGGACTTATAAGTAAATTAATTGTACCACTCAGGTGTAGGCCAATTTATCATGCTTCCATGGGAAGGCAAAAGCACTTTACCACTGATTAACAGTCCTAAAAGCCAACAAAAATGGTTTCAGCACAGGAAAGCAACAACATCTGGAGTTACCTTCCAGAAAGGGCCTGGTTCAACATGTTTTCTTTAAAAGAAAATGTGAAAGTGGTACCCAGCACCCTCAACATTTCACTCAAAAATGTCAAACATAAAAAGATACCATTTCCTTACACAAACATTTTTAGAAACCATGCTTTCAAGATCTTGGTTAGACAGATTCTGAATTCAGCATAGCCTTATGGGTGTTAATAAGTATATATGATGTATAGGTCCATTGATTCTAAAGTGATGGAGCAACTTGTGCAGTATAAGAGCAAACAAGCTGACAAAGGCAGGGCAAATATGATCCAGATTAATAACACAGATCCGAGTATGAGCCAGGAATTATTAATCAAGCTTCACTTTCATAATAGTAGCAGAAAATGGAAACACCCTGACTCTAATATTAAAAATACAAGCAATTACAAATGCAGTGACTTTGACCTTGTGTGCATGTATGGATGTGACAGCTATATAGTTTACACATAACCACATACAGCAGAGCACTGTACATGGTCAAAGGCAAGGCTACACTCAACAAATGATTGGTCAAAGACAAAGTCACAGTTAAAAATTGGTTGGAAGGACAGCTGTGTTTTGAAAGCAGACGTGGAGTGTTACTGTGTCATAATGTAGTTGTCTTTAAAGAGGTGTGTCTTCAGATATTTCCTAAATTGGAGCAGACTTGAGGCTATCCTTGTGGATAAGGGAATGACATTCCAGATCCTTTGTATTTAGCTAGAGATGTCCTACTTTCTTGTTTTTTTCTTTTTTACACTTCTTTATCTCTAGTCTGCTGGTGTCCTGAGAGCCACTGGAGATGATGTGCTTGTCAGCCAGATAAGTAAAGGGGCTAGTTGGGATGGGTTTATTGATGATGCAGCTGGTTTTAAAGATGGCAAGTGATTACAAGGGAGCCAGTGGTGAATCACTAGATGTGGGCTGATGTTGTTATATGTCTTCAGGTGCTTGAATGCTTGAAGAGGTGTGCTGTTACACATAGGATACCTTTAAGCGGAGCTAGTGTGGAGTGGGGGTGCCAAGGGCACAGGATATTGCCACCAAGACTATGCAAAAGTGCATAGGTTTGAGCAGCAATTCTGGGAGAAATTGTTTCACTTTCTTTAGCAGAGAGAGTTGCTACTAAGCAGTCTTGGTTTTCCTAGTGAAGCATTCCAGGAGTAGGAGAGGAGGGAAGACATGAAAGTTGGGAAACAGTGGTCACCTCTTGTAGAGATTAATGCAGCATAAATTGGTGATATCCTGTATAGATTCATCTTGCAAGGAAGGGTCACTTGTCCGATTTCTAGTACAGATAATTTTGGCAGGAAAACAGTGATGTCACTTCCTGTGTGGACGGATATTGGGAAATAAGGTCTGCATTTCTGAGATCTTCTTTTGAAAATGAATTTGGTGGGAACTTTGAATGCTACTGCTTGCTATCACCATCTCTCCATAACTCAGGAATCTGCAAAGATGTATTACTCCTGGATTGTGAAAAAAGCAATCACTAATCATGTTCACTCACATCCTCATGTTACCTAAGTCCACTTGAGCCAGTCAGATACACTCAAATAATAGAGCGACTGGTGAACATGCTGCATGTGTCCACGACCTTAAGCAACTATGAGCATCAATTTTCTCAAACTGTAATGGGTCTCTGCCTCCTGATAACAGTATGCATCAATGGGCCAGGCAGTATATGTGTCAGTGGTCCATGGCTAGGACTGTCCAATTTAGGCCCTAAGGAGCAAAATCCAAGTTAGATTTTTTAGACAACCTCCAACGATGTAAATAAGTTCCACTGGGCCTAATTATGAGTACAGTTATCACATATGATAAAAATCTGACACCGAGGTGTTCAGAATTTATCAGATGCAAGAACTTTGTATTTGCATATGATGTCTTTTGGGAATAACATGCAGATTTTGGTGCTTACTGCACCAAAATGTATATGTTCTAGCAAATACACATCCAGTAATTATCAGGTGCGATACAAATCAGACCATTGAGTTTCCTGAGCAAACAGATGTTTGACAGTTTAATGCCCACTTGCATGTCTCTGCAGGTGAACTATTGTTGGGGGACTGAAGAAGGTCTGGGAGATAGTGATGTTGTTAATGTCAATGGCAGCATGACAGAATATCAAGTACAAAATATCTTGTGGCCAAAATATTGTGACAAAAATGTCACGGTCAAGAATATTGACAAGGTAAGTGCAAATGGGTAAGATTAGATTTGCATTTGGCTTTTTAAAGTCCTTATATCACCATCAGATTCAAACCCTTCATAGTATGTGCTTTAAAATGAAGAGTGCTGCAATAAGACACTGACTGACACTTTTGCTGATATAGGTTGCTGCTGAGAATTCAGACCAATCCAGTCAGCAGATTCATAGTGTAATCATAGTACTAGAGAAGCAGGTAATATAATACTTCAATACTTCATCTAGACTTTCAGGATCACAATATATATCAGTTTGACTAGTATATTTAATAGAATTAACCCATTCAGATGTTAGAGGAGCCTATGGAAAAATCTATTTTTTGCAATATTCTCTACTTGCCAGAAGAATTAGATAAAACATGAGTCTCGTTTGAGTGGGATTGAAAAAGTGTTTAAGGCAGGATCACATCCAAATATTATTAATATATGGCTTTCCTTGATTTCAGACCCAAAGATTGTCGATTAGGTATTACTTACATCTTTCCAAAAGGGTGTCAATATAGGGCAACGGATAAACATATGTTCATCATCTGCTCTTCATAGATCACACTTCTTACATTTGAGTACTTCTTTTGAGAATTTTGCCAGTCTTTCCAGTGTGCAATATATTCTCTGAAGGGCAAAGAAATGTTTTTTTTTCTTTAGGGCAGCAGGTTTTACAGTAGTGTAAAGCAATTTCAGAGATACTTCTCAAACTCAGCTGGACCTGCCTGTGCCCTGCTGATGGCCTCTGCTGTAGTGAGTCCTGTTCCTCAAGCGGTACCACTACAGTCCTATACTTTGGCTTGCATCAGAGTTTACACATCCTGGCCCAACTGTGTGTTTTCCCTGGACCGATGCAGCATGATGCAACTTGATGTAGAGCATCAAAGGACCACGCATCACTGCACCTCACAGCCCCTGATCAGTGGCCTCACTGGAACCGACTCAGTGTGACGCAACTCGACACAAGACCTTGCATCACACCCCTTGCGGCTCATCATCAGAAAAAACGCAGCACAATGCAACTCGCCACAGGACCTAGCATCTCAGCCCTCTCAGCTCCTCATCAGAACTGGTGCAGGTGGACACAACGCTCCTCATCAAGGACATAAGGTATAATTCTCAGTGGGACTAACCTGGTCCCTGTATCCGGTCCACACTTCATTGTGGTTGGCCTCAACTTGTGACTTGGTCCCGGTCTGGCACAACTAGATAACCACAGTTGGCACTTTGAGCCTTTTGACTCTACTTTTACCTTAAGTTAATCCTGACCTTTTTTATCCCAATCTACCAGAGGATTAAGCACAGGTTTTTAGTGATTTTTTGTGGTTCACCCTGACAAGGATTGTGGCTGTTGCTTGAGAAGGGCTCACATCCCCTACAAAAACCTGATTTCTCACAGTATTAAAATCTCCTCCCACTAAGAGAGGGACAGGAGCATTTAATAGGTGCGACTCAATGTAATCTTAAAGAGTAGAACCGTCACAGTTGGGAGCCATAATATACTGCACATGACTATATGAACAATTTCACTGCCAATGTGATGAGAATCCACCTCCCTGTGATATCGGTCTTAAAATGTATCATTCTAATCCCAGTGTTTCTCTTTATAATTATTGCCAGTCCTCTCGTGTTGCCGACTGATCAGAGCAGACAATTTCTTGAACCCATATGCATTTCCTAAACAACATCCTACAATCCGATCTCTCTAAATGAGTCTCTCGGAGTGATGATTCATAGGTGGTGATTGCAGGATGCAGATTGTGGTTATCATCAGCACATCAGCTGCCCCCAGCACATAATTGTGGTTATCATCAGCACATCAGCTGCCCCCAGCACATAAGTGCCCCCTCACCAACAACGATGAAAGGTAACCAAAAGGAAAAAAGAATTTCTTGCTATCAAAGAGAGTTTCTCCGCTGCCTGTTCATCTCAAATGACCAGTCACTAGTCAGCTGCAATGTTCTTACCCCATAACAGAACAAGAATTCAAAAAGCCGCAAATTAATTAAACATTTACGCACCTTGTAGATGCACATATGTGGAGTTAAGCATACTAAAACTTTGCTTACCCATAGAGACTTACCTTCATAATATTCTTGCCCTCAATATTCTTAACACAATATTTTGACCACACAATACTTTATCATCGATAATGTGGTCAATCACCATGTCAATGAAGGTTAACCGTTATAGAGGTGATAATGTGGTTTGAATCCAGAGTAGACAATGGAGAAAGAACAGTGTTGAGTAGTAATGTGCAGCATGTCTGATGCCTCTAGGCGAGAGTGAATTATTGTTCACAGTGGGATGCAACTATGCAGATGCCATTGAAGTCAACAGAGGCAAACCCTTGTTGAGAGGGGGATGTGGAAGTTTGATCACACTGAAGTCAATCTAGGTGTGCAATGGTGTGGGATGGGATGATGATCTATGTTCGTTGGAGACAAACTAGATTGATATCAAATAAGTTAAACCATTATAGCGATGGTGATACAGAAGATCCATCCCATTGAGAACCTGGAGTTGAACAATTGCTGGAAGGCCAATGTTGACCAGTTGGAGGGTAATGCCACTGATGCCAATATAGCCAAACCATTGTTGGGAGCATGATGTCTTCGAAGTCAGTATAGCTGAGTCATTAATTGGGGGGGTTATACCACTTAACTGAATGGGGGTGAAACATTGCGGGAATGTTGATACAGGGTTGCTGGGAGTCAGAGAGCACAAAAGTCAACGCCAGGGGAGGGATGTTTGCCAGCAGCAGGTAGAATGCTGCTGGCAGTGGCAGGATTACTTTGCTTGCATGCAGTGCCGGAGGAAGGTTTTATTAGCATGCGTGACAGAGCTGTTACATTTTGCATCACAACAAATCATGTGTTCATCTTGCCAGGAGTTATTTCACCAAACCATAATTTTTGGAAGTAATGGCACTGCACCCCATGGAAAAACCAAACCTAAACCTAGAATGATGCTATGCAGAAAATGGTACTAACTAATGACTGAATGAATTATAAATGTTTCTTTGAGACATTCTACACCCTGTTCATCAGTCATCAATAGATTGTCTACAGTTCATACAGATCTTATAAAATCTCAATGCGTGCTTACTATTTAAGCCAAGAGGTGTCTTAGCCAAACATTATAAACACGTTGTTATTTTTTTTACTGAAGCTCACTTTGTAAACTATGAATACATAATTTAAAGGCACCCTTCGCTTTCAACTAAACGTTTTTACTGTAACTAAAGAAGATCCAGGCACCTTGGTCATTCTAGATGCAAACAATCATTATGGCCATATAAAAACACAGATGGACTCAGAAGCCATTTCAGGAGGTACTTATTCTTGAGCAACAGAACATAAATTACCTGTATACACACTGCATGACAAAGGGCAGAAATATTTCTGAAAAAGGGTGAAAATGCACTACCATATTTTATCGTAAGATTCGGTATTTTGAGTAGAACTACTTAAGACTCAATTTTCGACCGACAAATGGGAAGATATTTATAGGACGTCCAACACAAGGTGGCCTGAAGTGAAACATGCAGCTAAAACCACGCGTAAATTATTTATCAATAACGCGTTCGAACAATGTTCACCGGCATATTAACTGGAGAATCCTCAAATAATTATCTCTCAAGCAAAGGTTACAAAATTTGTAATTCTATTGTTTCTGATATCAATCGTGCTGTACATTTGCTACCATTTCCTTCTAAAGTTGCATATGTTAGAAAGACTTAATGACAAACTAAACATGAATGCAGAAGCACAAATGTGCAAATATCCCATTAACTAGAATTTTCTACATCCTTTTGCTTTTCACAAATAGCCACAGTTTTAGTTTCAAGACACTGAACGTGAAGATGTCGTGAAATATATCAGATCAAACGTGTGCTCAAATAAAAATGCTATCCAAACACAAAACCTTTCAGATGGACTTAATGATGATTTCAAATGATTACTCCATTTTTAATTGCATCACTAACATAGCTGATTTAATTACAATCTCTTGCACCTGCCATGTTTTTTTTTCTTTTATCTCTCTGGCTTGTCACACCAGACTGAACATGCACATGAAATACATTTGCAGCTGACACAACCGTCTGTTGTAGCCCGGATTCCAGATCGATTTTTCGACTAACCAGTCATGAGCTATTTAGCCAGACATGAGTCAATTTGTACTGATATGATTTACAAAGATATATCTCAGGGTGAAAAACTAAAGCATGCCACTGTAAGTGGGTGACAAAGATTGTTTTTTCATCTCTATATGTGGAGTCCATGAATACAATTTCAGACAGAAACTAATTGCAGATCCCAGTTTGGAAAAAAACACTGTATTCATTAAACTACACATAATAACATGTGATCATTTTTCTGATAATCCAGAAGGATATACCAGAGTCGATATAAACGAATAACCCCTCACTCCCTATCACTTGCATTAATTTATGGAAGGTTTCCATATCCATTAGGGCAGTAGTGCAGGTGCTGATCTTAGTGTCTCTTGACTTTACTGGTTCATTGGCCTGCCCTTTTAATTCTGTTATCAAGCCCCTCCTTCACTTCCCTCTGGTGACTTTGGCATCTCTCTCTTCTTGTTACTTATGAATTTGTGCCTTTAACTTTTGTTCGCTACCTCCCAAGTAGCCCTTTTTTCTTACAGTTTTAACAATCTGGAATGCTGCAACTCTAGTTATTCATGATTTTAGATAATATGTCTCTTGCTATTGGTACCTCCTATCAAGACCTTCACTGTCAGGAACTTAGTATGGAACTCTATCCTCATCTGAATTGTTAAAACAACTAGCATGTGCGCATGGCCATGGTGCAGATCTTATGGCATTGAGGAGTTTATTTTAGTGTGCTTGTAATATGCTTTGAGTACAAAGATGACCTGTGTAGTTTGTAATGGGTCAGTGCTTGTGTCTATGCATGCAAATACTTTTGATCAGATGTTGTCATTGCGGCTTGATGATATTTGGATGTGCGTAAAGAGGCAACCACAGTTTTGATGCATTGCTGTGTGCCCAGTTCCCACTGCAGTGCAATGTTATTGCAATGTTTGGGCATTTAGTGTGGAAGTATTTCTGTTCTGTCTACCTTTTGCATTTAGATTTCCAGTCAGGCAGTACTAAGAATGTGTGCCATTCTTATATTACAAAAGGTCACTAGCGAAACGTGTTTTCTGACGCAGTAAGTCTTGAACTTCATGTAGGCCAGGTATGAATGGGAATCAATGCAGATTGCTTGAGGTGCTTGTGATATTTTCAAATTGTCTATGGCTGGTAAATAAACATACAGAAAAATAGAAGATGGCCTTCAGTGGGATTGTGTAGAATTTGGTGGATTGATGAAATAGACGTTCTCTCCATCAACATCACAAATTTGGCAGGAGAAAGTTATAGTTCTATTTTCTGTAGAAGACTCTACAAAGTCTGTCTTACTTACATGCACAGTGAAATAGAGTTTGGACTTACTGTTACACCACGAGGAATAATAAATCACACGTGTTGAGATGCTGAAGGAGTGTGCTGCCAGAATGAGCAATGATACTGTTAGAAATGGGGTTTCTGGTTGGCTAGGGTATGCACCTAAGCCAGGCAGAACCCACCACTCTAGTCAGGGTAAGGGAGTTACACACACAAGATAACCCTTGCTCTCCCCCTTGGTAGCTAGGCAGAGCAGTCAGGCTTATCCCAGAGGCAATGTGTAAAGCATTTGCGCAAAGCACACACACCAGTGACACACTAGGAACACTTCAAACAGAGACTCCACACAAGGTTATATAAAAATATCCTTTGTATTGTACATAAAACACTTTCGACCATAATCACATAACTTACGGTGCCACTAGGCACTTGTCATGAAGTCACATACATCATAAAATCACTTTGTCACTATGCAATGGTCATAACAGTATACATAGTGCAATAGGGTAAATAATCATAAATTGCACATGTTACAAAACCATTATCATTATACACATAAAGGCAACTTCTTGAAATAATAATTAGTATCCTGATACTGTAAGGCAAAATGACATATATTATAATATCAGGGCCTGAGGTGCAACAGAATGTACCGTAAACCATACAAGGACCATAAATGCGGTGTCAACATATGCATATCACCATATATTATGTAATCAACACGTAGAATGGGTATTTGGTGTCTCTGTTACCTCCATGCTCCTACATGGAGGGAACAGGGACACCAGGGCCACCTGCCCACCTACAGCAGGGAATACAGTAATTTTGCCTGGTGCTGAGAAAGCACCTACCATGTGCATTTCAATAATGGCCCCTCGGGACCGGGAAGGGAGTGAATGAATGCGGCGCAGATGTATGCTAGTATGGCCATTCGAAGCCCACACACAATATATACCAACATGGGGGAGCACGCACTGCCAAATCAAGCAGTAGGCCCCGTTCGGGCTCTCCCACCATGGGGGTCAGCAAAAGCAGCTGCCTGCATCCGCGTGGTGCAGCTGCTGGACAACACAGCTTCCTTGGCTAACAATCAGGCCTCACTAAGGTCCATACCTGGAACCGGGGCTAGGGCAATGCGAGCATGCCCACCCTCGCAGAAATCCATCGGGAACTTCCGTGAGTGAGGAGACCAGTCCCAGCCTTTGGGAGCATGTCTCCTCTGTGGAACATGCAAAAACAACAGTTGATGAACAGAATGCAGAACAATGTCATACATTCACCCCAGTACAGAGATCTGGGCCTAAATCCATCGTTTTTTTGCTCACCATTCCATTCCAGTTTGAACCCAGCCATATGCAAATCAGTCTTGACCCTGTGCCTCATGGGAACAGTAAAGCCCGAACTGCCAAGCCAGGTCCTCCCTGGACTGGAAACAAGCATCCTAGGACCGGTTTCGGGGTTTCACCCCTCTTCAGCCAGGATAGCTTGATTCCAGTGGCATGTGTTTTGCTTTGTTCGCCCTAAGTTGGCAGGGTATGCCCAGACGTGGGTCCCTTGCTCACTTTGCCACTGGATTCAAGCTAGCCTGGCTGATGAGGGCTGTTAGCCCGAAACCGGTCCCAGGATGCTTGTTTCCGGTCCAGGGAAGACATGGCTTGGCAGTTCAGTGCTGGACTGTTCCCATGAGGCACAGGGTCAGGACTGATTTGCATATAGCAATGTCTGAACTGGGGTGGCGGAGTGAGCTAAAGAACGATGATGGATTCAACCCAGATCTGTGACTGGGGGTGAGTGTCTGAAAAGTTTCAGCGCTCCGTCCAGCATCTCCTTGTGTTTGCTTTGTTCGCCTTAAGTTGGCAGGGTATGCCCAGACGTGGGTCCCTTGCTCACTTTGCCACTGGATTCAAGCTAGCCTGGCTGATGAGGGCTGTTAGCCCGAAACCGGTCCCAGGATGCTTGTTTCCGCTCCAGGGAAGACATGGCTTGGCAGTTCAGTGCTGGACTGTTCCCATGAGGCACAGGGTCAGGACTGATTTGCATATAGCAATGTCTGAACCGGGGTGGCGGAGTGAGCTAAAGAACGATGATGGATTCAACCCAGATCTGTGACTGGGGGTGAGTGTCTGAAAAATTTCAGCGCTCCGTCCAGCATCTCCTTGTGTTTGCTTTGTTCGCCCTAAGTTGGCAGGGTATGCCCAGACCTGGGTCCCTTGCTCACTTTGCCACTGGATTCAAGCTAGCCTGGCTGATGAGGGCTGTTAGCCCGAAACCGGTCCCAGGATGCTTGTTTCCGCTCCAGGGAAGACATGGCTTGGCAGTTCAGTGCTGGACTGTTCCCATGAGGCACAGGGTCAGGACTGATTTGCATATAGCAATGTCTGAACTGGGGTGGCGGAGTGAGCTAAAGAACGATGATGGATTCAACCCAGATCTGTGACTGGGGGTGAGTGTCTGAAAAGTTTCAGCGCTCCGTCCAGCATCTCCTTGTGTTTGCTTTGTTTGCCCTAAGTTGGCAGGGTATACCCAGACGTGGGTCCCTTGCTCACTTTGCCACTGGATTCAAGCTAATCTGGCTGATGAGGGCTGTTAGCCCGAAACCGGTCCCAGGATGCTTGTTACCGGTCCAGGGAAGATATGGCTTGGCAGTTCAGTGCTGGACTGTTCCCATGAGGCACAGGGTCAGGACTGATTTGCATATAGCAATGTCTGAACTGGGGTGGCGGAGTGAGCTAAAGAACGATGATGTATTCAACCCAGATCTGTGACTGGGGGTGAGTGTCTGAAAAGTTTCAGCGCTCCGTCCAGCATCTCCTTGTGTTTGCTTTGTTCGCCCTAAATTGGCAGGGTATGCCCAGACGTGGGTCCCTTGCTCACTTTGCCACTGGATTCAAGCTAGCCTGGCTGATGAGGGCTGTTAGCCCGAAACCGGTCCCAGGATGCTTGTTTCCGGTCCAGGGAAGACATGGCTTGGCAGTTCAGTGCTGGACTGTTCCCATGAGGCACAGGGTCAGGACTGATTTGCATATAGCAATGTCTGAACTGGGGTGGTGGAGTGAGCTAAAGAACGATGATGGATTCAACCCAGATCTGTGACTGGGGGTGAGTGTCTGAAAAGTTTCAGCGCTCCATCCAGCATCTCCTTGTGTTTCCTCTGTGGAACGGCAGCTGATTGGAGCCTGCGAGGCTCTGGTTCCCACTGGGCTCCAGCTCCCTCTGACGTCGGCAAGACACGGAGAAAAGTCTCTGCATCCCCATTCTCTCCAGGAAGCTCATTGGCAATGGCTTCTGGCGTGGCTTCGTCCGCGTTCACCATGGCACCCCATACTTTTCTGGGACTTGGCGGCTCTGCCCATGCGTCTCCATTGGGCCACAAGGCCCCGCCACCACGACAGTCATGAGCAGGGGGAAGGGAGAGCGCTTCTTCTTCCTCAGTTCTCCCCTCCTGTCCCTCAAAACCACTTGGGCAGTGCAGCACTGCATGCGCTGCTGGGGGGAGTCAAAAGCACCCTTGACGCTCTGTGGAGAAAAAGAATAAACAGGAAAGCACCCTTCATGCGCTTTTTTTCCCGCAGCACAGGGCAGGCCACTAAGCCCTGGGAGATCACTGGGGGCCCAGGGAGTGGGGAACAGGCCGCAGACCAGCACATAAGGCAATGCAAAGGGGTAGTCCCTCCAGCAACCCAGCAATCAGTGAGCAGCAGGCCAAACCAGCAAAGGAATTAGTCCAAATTGTGATCCTTCCTGGCAACAGAACAGTTCCTTCTGGCAATAGGCAGTTTGTAGAGGCAGCATCATCTGGTTACAAGTCCAAGCAGTGTCTAAAAATATGGGGTCGCAGCCCCGTATACTCCACAAGTCTTTGATCTGGGGGCACTTCAAATACTTTTTAGAAGTGCATACCACCCCTATTCACATCCCAAGCCCTGGCCCCAGACACACTACAGGGGGTCGTAGACAGCATTGTGAAAGCCATGCACAGCCCTATTCAGGTGCAGGTGCAACTCCTCCCACCACTCTATATGCAGACCAGGCCTATTCAGGTGCAAGGGAAACTCCTTCCAACACTCTAAATGCAGCCAAGGTCTATTCAGCCCAGCGCTGAGTCACCCAGGAAAGGCAGGGCACACCTCAACCCCTCTTCTGACTGTCTAGAGTGAATGCACATCCCCTCCTCTTGTCAGTCTAAACCAGCCGTTAAATCCACAACCAGGTAGGGTACAAAGAGTCATTAGCACACGGAATGCCCACTTCTAAAAGTGGCATTTCTAAAATAGTAATAACAAATCTGCTTTCACCAATAAGCAGGATTTATCCCTACGATTCCAAACATACCAAACATGGCCACTTTCCCCCTTTCATATCAGAAATTAGCACTGATGCACATATAAGGGAATTCCCAATGCAGACCTACGAGAGGGCAGCCTCACAGCAGTGAGATACCAAATATGCGGTTTGTCACTACCAGGACATGCTACACAGCTAAGGCACAAGTCCTACCTCTTACCTACACAGCACCCTGCCCATAGGGCTACCCAGGGCCTACCTTAGGGGTGACCTATATGTAGTAAAATGGGAGTTTTAGATGTAGCAAACACTTTAAATGCCACGTCACTGCAGCAGAAAACTGCGCAAGCAGGCCCTGCAGAGGCCTGAGACAGGTTTGAAAGGCTACTTTGGTGGGTGCTGCAAGCAGCGCTACAGGCCCACTAGTAGTATTTAATTTACAGGCCCTGGGTATATGGGATACCACTGTACAAGGGACTTACAGGTAAATTAAATATACCAAACAGGTGTAGACCAATCTTACCAAGTTTACAAGAGAGAGCACATGCACTTTAGCACTTATCAGCAGTGGTAAAGTGCCCAGAGTCCTAAAGCCAACAAAAACAGGTCAGAGAAAATACAGGCAGAAGTCAAAAGGTTTGGGGATAACCCTGCAAAAAGGGCCAGTTCCAACAGATACAATGTTTTATGTTGCCCGAAATGTCTGGATGTGCTTCTCATTTCCTGGACAGTACTGAGCTCAAATTGAATGGAGGAACACTACACAACACCATGACCCTGAGAATGTTCTTCTCTGACAATTGCCAGTAAGCACGAAATGTGCATAGGAAAATTTCCACCTTTGTGCAGTATTGGGACTGCAAAAATTGTTAAAGTAAGTTAATAATTTAGCAATTAATGTGGGACACTAAGCACACCATCTCTTTGCTTTAATGAATGTATTTATTTATTTACATTTATTATGGTGCATTTATCCAAGGCACTTAAACAATGACAACAATGTGGCAACAATGGTGCATAGCAAATCAGTTTGCATAGCAAAGTTGCATTTGATTAGCAATTGCCAGAAGATGGTCTTTCAATAATTACTTGAAAAATAATAGAACAGGAGCAGAGTAAATAGAAAGAACGTCATTCCATTGATGAGGAGCAAATAGTGCGAATGAGAGAAAGCAGGAAGAAGCAAATGGAGGACGATGAATATCGTGAAGCAATTGAAACCCAGAACAAGGACAGTGATTTCGAGTATATGAAGGATCCCAGAAAATGCATAGTATGGTGCAAGAGAGTGATGACACTTGAAGAAAATACAAAGATAGTGGACTCTAAACTGACAGGAAAGAAATAACCAAGACAACTGGTCTACGTAGGAAGTCATACATATGATATAGGAGAAAATATTGGAGGACACATGGGTTGGATAGAAGAAAAAAGAGGGGAGGAACACATTGTTTGGAGCAGGGAGATCAGATTTTTAGGAAAATCAGCATATAAATAAGAAAAGTTATTAATTTGCTAAAAGACGAGAGCTGAAACAGGAGCTTGATGGAGTAGAGAGGTAGGAAACATCTGATTTGCCCAATATTCTGCAGATGTAAACAACAGGACTTGATCACAGAAGATAGTTGCTCTGAAAAATTCAATAAATAATCAAAGATAAGACAGAATTTCTAGTGAATGAAGAAAAAGGAATAGTAGTAGATGATAAGAGGTGAGATAGAAATAACCCCAGAAGCGGGGAAAATGTGGATCTCAGTTTTCTTTGGATTATTTTTTTTTTAAAGTGCATAGTCATCTGGCTGTCAACAGTCATTAAACAAGAAGAAATATGGTCACAAAAGGAGTCAGAAACAGAAGAAAAAGAGGAATAGATCCATCAATATACAATTGTGAGTTCAAGCAGAAGGAAAATACAATAGAGACTAAATGAATACTGTACAATGAGAAGAGTGGAGGACCAAGACCTGAACCCTGCAGAACACTAAAGCCAACTGGATGAGCAAAGGATAATTTACTTTGGTGGAAACTGAGAAACAGTGATTTGAGGTATGAAACCATCTAAGAGCAGTACCTGAGAACCATGTAAAAATACAGTGATTGACCATGTTGAAAACAGCAGAAAGGTCATTTATACTAAGATTTGAGGAGAATCAGTGATGACAACCGTGAAGTAAAGTTTGAGACTGAAATTAATGGATTCCGTATAATGTAGAATTACCAGGACTGAAACCAAAATGTACTGGGAAGAGAAAGTCATTAGTCTGGCCAAAATAGAAAGTTAAGAGAAGACAATCTGTTCTAACATTTTTTTAAAGAAAACGAAGCAGAGATATAGAATACAAATTAAAGAGATCTTTAGGATCTAAGACGGCTTGTTGAGCAAAGGGAACATGATAACTGCTTTGAAGAAAGAAGGATTTAGCCCTGAAGTTAGGGAAGAGCTAAAGAGGGAGTGCAAATCAAGAATAAGACAATGATAAAGGCACTTCACTGACGCAATGGCTAACAGATCAGCAAGAGATGCAGTGGGTCAAACCCTGGATAGAATACAATACATGTCATGTTTAGAGACAGGACGAGATTCATATGAGCAGGGAGATGAAGAAATGATAGCTAGAGGAGAATCAGTTGGACGAGAAGAGACGGTAGCACAAATATTCAAAATTGAATGAGCAAAACAGGTGGCAAGACTCATGAGATTATTTGGAGATGCGTGTTTGGAAGAAGTATTCTTCTGTCGTTTTCACTTTTAAAACATAATTGGTATGGCCAGTAAGAAAATGTGAAATGATGAACAACTTTCCAGAGAGAGACTATATGGGAGGAAAGCCAAGGTTATTAAAGTTGAACAGTAGTTTTAAAGGCTTTCAAAGGTGTCAGGACATTAAATCAGTCACTAAAAGCAGGACAAATGAAAACAGTATCCAGATCAAAAGGTAGAGAGGAGAATACATTGACAGAAGGCAAACAATTAAGGATCAAGATTACCAGCTGGTTAGGAGAAAGATTATGAAGATCACAAATATTACAGGTTAAAACACAAGTCATATCACAGTAACAGAGCAACTGGAAGTAGTAGACAGTAAACAGTGATTAGATCACAAAGAAAGAGACAGAGTTGGTTGGAAACAGGAAGAAAAAAATGAGATCAGGAGTACCTCCAGAAATGTGAGTGAATGGTGAGTTTGCAGCAATTTGAAATCACAGGAATCTGTAGAAATGTGAAGAGGAAGATCTTTATTGGAGATATTTAAATTAAAGTATTCCACTAAGAAGAAAAAGTAGGTATCTGGGATGCAAGATAAAATAGCATCCTGATCTTCACAGAAGAAAATTAGTGGGCCAGGAAAGTGATAGATATGAAGAAAGTTGCCAAAATAGGTCCAGAGAAAGATGCTAAATGAAATTCAAGTGAAGTGATAGATGGAAAGTGTATGGGCAACAGAGATAGGAATTCACTTGGTGTGACAGAGAAGACCAGCTCTATCACCCACTGAATCATGGCGTAGGGTGAGGGAAAAAAGGCAGATTCAGAGGCAGTTACCACAGCAGAAATAGCAGAGTCAAGTGAGTACAGCCAGTTTTCAGTAATTCATAGAAATTGTAAATTCAGTACACAAATGTGTCCAATTCAGGGGAATATTTATTGTATAAATGAGTCCAATTCAGGGGTATATTTATTGTATAAGGAGCTATCATTCCAGAGAATTAGGGCCTGATTTTGATCTTGGCGGTCTTACCACCATCATTCCGAGGCGGCAGTTCCATAGTACTCCGCCGAGTCAGTGGTCTTTCGCCCGCCGTATTTAGATGCATGCAGGCTGCCTCGGCGTCCACATCGACAAAGTGTTTCCCACCGCGGTCGCAGCACACCGCTGGCTGATGCAGTGGACTCCAGTGCTGGTAAACACTACTCCATCGCCGTCAGGGCAGCAGTTTCCCGCCGAGCTGATTTAGATTTCACACTTGTGCTAGTGGTCTACTAGCAACGGTTCCCAGACGGAGTGACTCCGTTGCGGTACACACTCAACAATGTACCATCACTGTGGCCATTGGATGGATGCTAGCAGAAGACAACTGGTCAAATCGAAATACCTACATACTACACTATAAAACACACCTCATTTCAGACCATGATCCTTTGCCATTACAACTCCTTCACGACTTTTGATCCCAGAGGCTTTGCCAGTGAAGTGAGATTTTTTGTTTTTCATTCTCCCTGTCTCCTGTCCCTTTATCCCCTTTCTTTTAGTACATTGTGGTTAATAATCTACTTTATTTTTATTTTGTGCACGATGCCATGCCCCAAAATTCATGTTTTACTGAGAGAGAATTGTCAGTCATGGTGGATGAAATCCTAAGAATAGAGCCACAATTGTTTGGAGCCCAAGTTCAAAATCGCCACTACCACGGAAAAGGCAAATGTGAGCCAGAATAGTTGACAGAGTGAATGCTGTAGCTAACAACTTGCGCACACAGGAGGAAAGTTTGAAGAGGTGAAACAACCTGCAAGGGAGGGTGTGTTCCCTGGCCTACAAGTGTCACATGGAGGCCAACAGGACTGGTGGTGGTTCTCCCAGGTCCCCAATACCCTTCATGCCCTGGGAGGAGGAGGTCTTGTTGATCCTACATCCTGAAGGCTTGACAGGAATTCCTGGTGCAGTGGAGTCTGGTAAGTTACACTTTGCAAAGTCACAATAAACCTCAATGTCCTGTTTGTTCTCAACTCAGCCAGTGCCAATCTGCCCTGCACATATTTTCCTACCATACTAAGCTCAAAGTATTAGTATCATATAATTATTATTGTTTGCGTGAATGCTTTGTGTTGCATCTAAGATTACGGGTGAAAATCTCCATTACATGTCACATGATGGTATGTTGCCTGTAAGTGTCACAAAACCCATTACTCATATGTGTGCAAAAATATAAGTGTCTGGTCCATTTAAACTGCATATTTTCCACAGGTATGTTCCACCAACCATTTTGCAAGTGTTGGGAAGTTGCGTTTGAAATTAATACAACTACCATGATGCCCTGTTTATGTTTCTCTAAAGACTATTGCTAGGTCATGTTGCTCATTCTCTCATTCCTAACAGATTTCAACACATAGTAAAGTGTCTTGTAGTGATCAATCCCCATTCAATGATCTCTTCTGAAAATGGTTTGTGTTGTTTTCTGAATGTTGTCTTGTTCCACTCAACCAATTGTATTGACATCACGAATCTCACTCATCAAACTGCGACGGCACAAAACTTAGCTGGTATGCAAATTACACTGAATATAAGTGGTACTTTCAAAAATTGATACTGCACTGTTCACATAATGACTAATGCCAAACATTCATCCAAGTAGTGGAAATGTCTATTGTGCAATCAGTGAGGCCTTGGAATTGTCAATTACACATTTCACCTCTCCACTGTGTTGGGCTGAATTATGGTAGATGTCATGTTTACTCTTTAATCACTTCATGAAAATTTTAGGATATCTCATTACCTTCTGATTTGAAGTTGTAGTGTTTGAAATTGATAAAGGTTTGGGTGATATGTTCAATAGCACTGGAAGTTATTATCACAATAATTACTTCCTATTTTGTCTTCTGGGTATTTACATTGTTGGTCTCAAAAGATTTGAATGTACAATACTCACTTTTACTTATAAGAATGTTCTCCAATTCTCAATAGGTCAAACTGACCCAGCACGTGGGCAGGTTCCAGCCACTGAATAAGCCTCCACTCCAACCCAGGATCAAGCCTTCAGTGAGGACAGCACTCCTGGTGATATGGAGGAGCTTGGTGAGCCTGCCTGGTACATCTGGTCAGTATGGGCATACAGCTCCATTGACACTTCTTGCGCCCACACTGACATCTCCCACCCCAGATGTGACACCTCAGCAACCTGAAGACTACATTTCCTGTGTTCCTCCCACTATGACACCAATCGTGTGCCACCCAGTCCCGGGTGATGTTGAAATCACACTACCTCCCGCTCGCCCAAGACCCAGTCGGATGGAGCACACTGGGCCAAGGGCACAGGATAGTGGGGTTAGGGGTTGTGGGATGGGGTTTGTGGGCCAGCATACTGAGTCCACCGGGGACACTGACACCCAGACCACCATCGACCAAGTCTTGGGAGCCTACCATCAGTCCCAAGACATGATGGGCCAGTTACTCACCAAGCTCCGGGAGATGAAGCAGCTGCAGAGGGAGCACAACTTCCAGATGGTGGCCCATAACTCTAAAATGGACTCCCTGATTGGGGTGCTGCAGGAACTTTACACCCATATGTGCAGGGCTTCCTACAACATCTGAGCCATCTACATCGGCCACAGCCACTGGAAGGGAGGACCTGCCATCGGAAGAACTAACTGCAGCACCCCTGGCCCCTGCAGCAGTGGATCCCTGCCCCCCCCGTGGCAGGGGCCGTCCATGCAGATCACTAGGATGTGAGGATGGCAAGACCTCTGCCATCGCCACCAAGAAACCTTGACACTAATTTCCTCCAGTGAATGCCTACCATTCATTCTGTTGACTATTTCTGGACACATGTGACTTTTGGATGGCAGTAGTATTTTGGACATTGGACTTCAAACAATTTTGAAGTCTGACTTCTTCACTTTTTGCTTTGCTTTTGGTATGTTCACCCTGTTTAATTTCACCACATTTGGTACAATAAATTTACAAGTCAAAAAGTCATAGACTGGTGTTGTTTATCTCAACTCTATCAATGCATTTGTTTTCTTCCATCATAACTTGACAATGGCAAAACATCAAAAACCTGAGTCAACATAGATGATTTCAAGTAGGTATTGTTTGTTTCAAGTTCCCAAACATGACTCCCAAAATATGTCATACTATTCAATCATGAAATAGCATGTTTAAATCATTGACCAATACTTGTCAGCCAACATTTGCACTAACATAACAATCCATGCATTACACTAATACTCAGTGCCAGTTTGCACATTTCCAGTTCAAGACCTTGCCAACATGGAAGAAGGCGGTATGTCCAGAACAATAAGATAGCACAGGCAAATTATCATTGATTCATGTCATCAGCTGTAGCCAGATCTTCTGGCGCACATAAGAGATCCCACATCAAGAACACCAAAAGACAAAATCATGGCAGCACTACATTTTGAAGACACAGGATCATTACAAACCACTGTTCTACTATCTGGTGGAATGTCAAAACCAAGTTTCAGTGGTGTCCCATAACAAGTATGTTCATCAATGATGTGACACAGCAATACCCACATACACCTTACACACAATGAGGATCTGACCGATGTAAGGGAGAGTATCCTGATTTGGCTCCACTACTACTGAGCAAATGATGGCGCACACATGCTTTAGTGCCAATACACGTCAGAGAACAAGTCCAATGTAATCTTCAAATCTTCCATTCAATCACAGTGCAAGTTGCCTTGGTACAAGATTTGTACATCCAGAGTCTGTGTCTGTCTTTCCCAGGATCAACGCAGATTCCCTTTGTATGTGGAAAAAGCACCATATACCTGCAAATGTCACAACTCTGGAATGTCCAAATAAAGATGGTATGGTGAAGGAGCCTAAAACAGATCAAAACAAAAACATTACCAATCACACAGAACGTGATGGCCACATTACAAAGTCAACTTTTGGAGGACACTGTTTCACAAAACAATCAGGAATAACCAATGTAACTGAACACAGTAGTCAATGTGTCCACACTTTGATCTACAAACACTTTTGGCCTGATTTTCTCTGAACTTGCCCTACCTACATACTTCTTTCATCACCACATCAACAGTTGGGGTAATGGCGAAAGACATGCCATGCGAAGATATATTTACACTCATGAGAAGAAATTGTCAATGACATCTAGACGTAAGTTAACCCCCTCCTCTTAACCACTATCATCTTCATTTGGCATGTCAGGATCCTCACCTGGAGACTCTTAATGGTCTCCATCCTCTGCGATGTAAGGGGTGTTCCATTGCAGGGCACTGTTGTGGAGCATGCAGCAGGCCATGGTGATTTGACATACGTTACTGGGTGAGTAGAGGAGGGCTCCACCAGTTTTGTCCA
This sequence comes from Calotriton arnoldi, assembly GCA_963921515.1. Lineage (NCBI taxonomy): Eukaryota > Metazoa > Chordata > Amphibia > Caudata > Salamandridae > Calotriton > Calotriton arnoldi. The sequence goes on along the minus strand of CAWUFW010010025.1, from coordinate 706,604 downwards.
GACATCAAAACGTGGCCTTTAGGAACTCCACCACCACACACACACACCACACCCACAGGCAGCACACCAACAGACAGCACACACACTCCCACACACACATGCACCACACCCACAGAGAGCACACCGACAGACAGCACACCTACCACCACACACACATGCACCACATCCACAGAACACAAACCAACAGATATCACACCCACCACCACACATACACATACCACACCCACACACAGCACACCAACAGACAGCACACCCACTACAACACACACACACATGCACCACCCACAGAGAGCACACTGACAGACAGCACACCTACCACCACACACACATGCACCACATCCACAGAAAGCACAGCAACAGACAGCACACCCACTACCTACACAAACATGTACCACAACCACTATCAGCACACTGATAGACAGCACACCCACCACCACACACATGTACCACACCCACCACCAGCACACCAACAGACAGCACACCCACCACCACACGTAAATGCACCACACCCACAGACAGCACACCCACCACACATACACATCACACCCACAGACAGCACACCAACAGACAGCACACCCACTACCACACACACATGTATCACAACCACAGAGAGCACACCGACAGACAGCACACCTACCACCGCACACACATGCACACACATGCATCACATCCACAGAAAGCACAGCAACAGACAGCACACCCACTACTATACACACATGCACCACACCCACCACCAGCACACTGACAGACAGCACACCCACCACAGACACATGCACCAAACCCCCAACCACCAGCACACCGACAGACAGCACACTCACCACCACACATAAATGCACTAGACCCACAGACAGCACACCTACCACCACACACATGCACCACACCCTTCACATGCACCATTACCACACGCAGCAACTCCACACCACACACATACACAGACACAAGTGCCGTAGAATAGACACCCAAAAAACACAGATGCTCACAATTAAACATACAACAGATATCTATAACACAAGACACACCCAAACAAGCACAACCTACACCAGACCCACAGGCACCTGCACCCTCAACACACACAAGCTCATCAGACACTGCCATTCCCTCTACCTCCCAAACCCCAATCCCTCCCCAAAAGCATACCAAATTTCTCATTGAGAATCTGAGTTTTTGAATTGCCCTAACCCCTCTCACACCCTAACCCATCCCTTCCACATCCCAGTCCACCTCTGCTAAATGGTCATCCACCCCTTCAAAATCCCATCCCACCCCTAAAAAACCCAGGAGCCCCCCTCCCAAACCCAAGGACACCCCTCCCAAACCCAAGAGCGCTCCTTCCAAACCCAAGAGCACCCCTCCCAAACTCAAGGACACCACTCCCAAACCCAAGGACACCCCTCCCAGATCCGAACCTCCCGTCCCCTGTAAAGCCTTGAAGGTGCCCAATCTGCCCACTAGATGCCTCTTCCTAAGGAGGTACTCTTTGGCAGTAATGTAGGAGGCAAGCTGAGTGCCACGGCACAACAGTCCCCAGGACTTTTGAAATGAGGAATGGACTGCCATTTGTATTGCTTTACTTGTTTAGAGCCTCATTGGTATGAAGAAGTACCTATTTTTCATTTCACTAAGTTTATCCTGCCAATATTTTTCCTTACCAACTGCTTAATTCCTACCAATGTTTCTGAGTAAAATGTGAAGTACTTATTTGTCTTTCCTATGATGGGAGGCGATACAACTGATTTATTTAATGTCTACTTTGTTAAGTGCATACACTGCTTAACAATGTATGTAAGGGTCATTTGAATTTCAATGGAGGCATTCATCATAGTAATGGCCACTTACACCAACTATTTGATGTAAAAATCATTTTTGGGATGTGTTACTGCAGGTGTGTTTGTTTCACCTTGATTACTGATCAATAGGAGCACATATGCATGAAACCTTTATAATTCAATTGTGACTATTAATATTGGATACAGCCCAGGACTTGCTCTAGACAGGGCGAAATCTTACATGTATGCATATGTTGATTACTACTAATTTGTGACAGACATTTATTTGACTGTTAAATTCTAAGAAAAAGGTAACATCTTGTTTTTTATTATTTTTTTATTTTTTATTTTTTATTGAGCAAGCAAAAGAGACAGGTCATACAGCAGAAATAAATACAGTAATGTGCAAACCGCAAGTAAAAGACAGATAAAACAATTCGCTATACATAATCCTTGAGTTCGTCTAACACCACATTCCGAAAATTCATTTTACAGATACTAGCAGCATCATATACCTTTTTTTATCAAATCATACAATAAATATGTATTACTTTTATCTATAAAACCCATTTGGCCTTTTACACCAATAGCTGTACATTGCCATGCTCATGTCGAGGAAGAAACAGAAGAGTATCCTGCCCATGTAGCCTTAAATCTACGGAATGCCTCTACTCTCTTTGCATATGCCTCCACAAAACAGTATGTCCGATCTAACTTAGCAAGCCACTGCCCCATTGTTGGTACCTTAGAAGATCTCCAATTCTGCAGTATCAAGGACCTAGCTACCGCCACTGCAGAGGAGATAAAATGTTGTTGATATTTTGATGGCTGTAGTCCCGACTGGAAAAAGCCAAATAGGGCCACCCGTGTTGATGGAAGAATAGGCCTTGCCATGCAGACACTGATGAACTTAAAAACTTCCTCCCAAAAGTGTTGTAAATTAGGGCATGTAAAAAATATATGGCCCCAGTGACCCGCCCCCTCCATCTAACATCTAAAACATTGATTCGGAGTGGCTGGGAACTTTTTATGCAGTTTCTGAGGTGTATAATATGACAACCATCTAGATAGAAAAGACATCCTCCTGAAATTAGCCGCTCTTATGGATTTATGACCAATTTCACACATTAGTTGCCATTCTTTATTGCTAAAGCTACAGCCCGTTTCCTGCGTAACTTTTAGGAGCATATCCTCAATAAGCTTGTTATTCATACCCTGGCGCAGCAGCCGATACCAGTTTCCTATACCGCATATTTTCATGTCATTAATCTCTCTTGCTATTATTTTTGCCACATCATTGATCACTGTATAAATATTTTTAAGGAAACTTATTATTTAAGTAAAACTTAACCAACAAAATTGATTTTGGTTACGGAATTGCTGTAAAAATGCTTCCCACGTCATCAGATTATTAGCATTATAAAAATCACCAAGCTTCAGAAAGCCGAGATCTTCCCAGGACTGCAACACCCTTTGTGAAAGCTGTAAGCCCCACAGCCCACCATCTTGGAGAGGGGTAAATGCATGGCATGCCGAAACATTATATGCTTTATAAAGACGCTGAGTGCGTCTTGCTATAGTCATTATAACCTTATATCTTGTTTTCTTAGGTAGTTTCGTTGACCGGAGAAAAGCTGGTATATCAATCGCACTTTCTTTTAGCATATGGTTTAAGATAAAATTATCATATATTGTTGAAGGAGCTGCTAGTTGTATTGTGTGACTAATCAAAGTAGCCTGATAATATGTAGAAAAGTGGGGTAGCGGTAGCCCCCCAAGCTCAGTATCTAATTGAAGAATAGATACTTTTAGCCGATCTTGCTTTTTTGCCCATACGAATTCCCAGATAACTTTATCCAATTCCTCGAAATAAGAAATTGGCACTTTCAGAGGAAGATTCATAAAGAGTAATACAAACAAAGGAAGTATTGACATTTTAACTAGTGAAACTCGGCCCACTAACGACAAAGGTAATAATGTCCACCTCTCTAAAAGCTTTTTTACCTTCATGAGAGTGTTTCCATAATTTAACTGAAACAATTGGGTAAAATCAGCTGTTACATACAGCCCCAAGTATCTTATCGGGCGCTCTGCCGCAGTCCGTAGCCCTGCTGGCAGCTGGGCTTCTGTAGAGTTAAACAAAAGCAGCTCTGTTTTTGCGCGATTGACTTTATGACCACCCAGGTCTGTAAAAGCCTGTATTTCCTCTAATGCACCCTGGAATTTCGACCTTTCAGCCTTCAAATATAAAATCATATCATCGGCGAAAAGCTTAATTTTTGCCATCCCAGTTATTGGGGCTAAAATTAATGGATTGGAGCGAACTTTTATGGCGAGTGGCTCAATAAAAAGAGAGAATAAAAGTGGGGATAAGGGGTATCCCTGTCGGGTGCCTTGCCTGACTGCCACTTCTCCCACCTGTTCCGCATTGATTATTATCTTTGCTAGGGCCCCTTTACATATTCCTTTTAACATCGCTATCAAGTTGGAAGGAAAGTCAAACTTACCTAAAATAAAAAACAGGGCCTGCCAATCAACAAGATCGAACTCTTTTTCCGCGCCCATCAGTAAAATTGCAACATCCTCTTTGTTAACTGAAAAATAATCAATCGCCTGCAGCAGAAAAAAAGTATAAACTGCCATTGATCTACCTGGAAGAAATCCTGTTTGGTCAGATGGACTACTTGTTGTGCAGGCCAGGCGATCCTATTTACCCAAATTTTCATAAAAAGCTTATAATCAGCATTTAGTAGGCTTATAGGGCAATAAGAATTAGGGTCGGCTGGATCTTTATCTTTTTTAAGAATACTAATCATAACTGATTCCTTAAATCTATTAGAAATGCGGACCCCTTCCATAATTTGATTGAACAAAAATATTAAAAATGGGGTGAGTTTCTCTAAAAACATCTTATATACTTCAGCAGGAATTCCATCATTTCCACTAGCCTTCGCATTAGCCATTAATTTTAGTGTTTCAGATAGTTCTATAGGCTCAATAGGCTTATACAGAGCTTCAATATTGGCCCTGGTAATTTGCGGCAGCTGAAATGTGGCAAAATAATTTTCTAAATCCTGTATGACCACTACCTGTACTTCGGCATTTATTTGTTTAAAATGATGAAGACATATTTCTGCTATCCTATCTTTATCTTCTATCATAGTTGCAGTGGTCGGATCTCTTATTTGTGTAATTATTTGCCTATTCTGCTGTTCTTTTGTAGACCGCGCTAAATATTTGCCTATAAGCTGACTTTCTTCGTACCCTTTCTGTTGGTAGGCCTTGCTCTCAGTGATAGCTTCTAGTATAAAATAATTCCTTAATTGGTCCTTCGCATTTGCCAGTTCTTGCTGAAGTTTCTTTTCCTCATGCTCTCTTATGCACCCTTAATTCAGCTCATTCCTAGCCCGTTCCACATTTTTTTGTCGAGCTTCTATCTTTCGTACCCTCTGCTTATAAGTGTTAGCTCTATATGGGATAACCTGTCCTTGAAAGAGGCCTTAAAAGCCTCCCACACCATAAAACAGGGGGGCATATTTAGATTCTCCTTAAAAAACATCTGTATAAACTTCCGTGCTTCTTCAATCCACACTAAATCCGTAAGCAGAGCTTTATCAAACTGCCACCCCCCATTAATACTTTGCAACGTTCCTAATAATATGACCAGAGAGAATATTCAGTGATCCGAGAAGGAATTGGTAATAATCTCTGATCCTTTTCTTTCTAGTTGCTTGTTTATCAGAAAGAAGTCTATTTGTGAAGCCATTTTAAACCTTGCAGAATAGCATGTAAACTGAGAAAGGCCAGGGTGACCTGCGCGCCAAGAATCGATGAGGGCAAAATCTTCTTTCAAAATTGTTATCAGTCTCGACATCTTTGGTTTTAACTGTTGCTTAGCCTTATTTGAAGTGTCTAATCGTAGGTCTTGTATAAAGTTAAAGACCCCCCACCCCCATAACTATGGGGCCTTGGGCATTTATTAATACCTCATAGATCTGTTCTAAAGCTTTGACATCATCAAAGATTGGCCCGTAATGATTCAACAAGTTCATAAAAACCCCAGCAGATTTAACTTTGATCCAAATCCATCCTGCCTCAGCATTCCTAATCACTTCTTTTACCTCCCAGTCCGATCGGCTCGAAAATAGAGTACCGACTCCCCGAATTGCCCTATTAACTGATTCAAAATAAACTTGCGAATATTTTCTTGGCACTGACAGCTTAGGAGAGTTAGACTTAAGCTGCGTTTCTTGTAGAAATATTACCTCAGGAGAGAAAGAGCCCAACCAGTTTAATAATGCTCTACTTTTACGTTCATTCATACCTTGTCTTGTGCAAATTCTACATCATGTAACATTGCACTTATCCCTATGATGTGTCTTGCATATGCTTTAATGTTGGAATTTTCTACATTTCTTTAGACACAACTGTATGGTGACTTTTAGATTTTTATTTTGATAGCCTATGTTTGTACAACTCTCCATTTTTGGGAAGACAGCTTGAACAAAATTCATATGTACAATGTGTTAATATAGGTGTGCTTCTTTAAATTTCGAAGATGTCAACAGTGCAGACATATGTATTGCACATTGGTATGCTATTGCTTGTATGAGCGATTTCTAAATGCACAAGTCCTGTGCAAATGTTGACAGACAAGTTAATGGGTAACAGGTAGGAGTGTAGCTTAATGTCGATTGCATCCACAACAGTGTTGGTTTTGTTCATCATCAAGCAGCAGTGGCAGGACTTGGCAGATCGGATCCATGGCGAAACGGGAAATGTGAAAGTGAGAAAAGGTGAGATTCAGCCTTATATCCCTTCCATTCCACCAACTCAGGTATGGAGGTTTGACCGCCACAGTCATGTTGGCAGGAAGGCACATTGTGATTGGCCTGGTGGAGAAACCTGCGGTCCTCCCTCCAACAGCAGCTTTTGCCTATCCCGCCATCAACGCAGTCTAGATTTCCTGGCGATGACGATGCGAACGCGGTTGTTTTTCGTCTATGCAATAGCCAACACCCAAATAGGGCAGGCAGACCACCAAGTCAGTGGGTGGAAAGACCGCCGGAAAAGTGACAAAGCGATACCAAAGGGAATGATGGACGGAGTGTTTGAGCAAATCAAACACTCACCCCCAGTCAACTGATCTGGGTTTAATCCATCATCATTCTTTAGCTCACTCCACCACCCCAATTCAGACATGGCCATATGCAAATTCATTCTGACCCTGTGCCTCATGGGAACAGTCCAGCCCGAACTGCCAAGCCATGTCTTCCCTGGACCGGAAACAAGCATCCTGGGACCGGTTTCGGGTTCATAACCCTCATCAGCCAGGCTATCTTGAATCCTATGGCAAAGTGAGCAAGGGACCCACGTCTGGGCATACCCTGCCAACTTAGGGCGAACAAAGCGATACCAAAGGGGATGATGGACGGAGCGTTTGAGCAAATCAAACACTCACCCCCAATCAACTGATCTGGGTTTATTCCATCATCATTCTTTAGCTCACTCCACCACCCCAGTTCAGACATGGCCATATGCAAATCAGTCTGACCCTGTGCCTCATGGGAACAGTCCAGCCCGAACTGCCAAGCCATGTCTTCCCTGGACCGGAAACAAGCATCCTGGGACCGGTTTCGGGTTCATAACCCTCATCAGCCAGGCTATCTTGAATCCAGTGGCAAAGTGAGCAAGGGACCCACGTCTGGGCATACCCTGCCAACTTAGGGCGAACAAAGCGATACCAAAGGGAATGATGGACGGAGTGTTTGAGCAAATCAAACACTCACCCCCAGTCAACTGATCTGGGTTTAATCCATCATCATTCTTTAGCTCACTCCACCACCCCAATTCAGCCATGGCCATATGCAAATTCATTCTGACCCTGTGCCTCATGGGAACAGTCCAGCCCGAACTGCCAAGCCATGTCTTCCCTGGACCGGAAACAAGCATCCTGGGACCGGTTTCGGATTCATAACCCTCATCAGCCAGGCTATCTTGAATCCTATGGCAAAGTGAGCAAGGGACCCACGTCTGGGCCTACCCTGCCAACTTAGGGCGAACAAAGCGATACCAAAGGGGATGATGGACGGAGCGTTTGAGCAAATCAAACACTCACCCCCAGTCAACTGATCTGGGTTTATTCCATCATCATTCTTTAGCTCACTCCACCACCCCAGTTCAGACATGGCCATATGCAAATCAGTCTGACCCTGTGCCTCATGGGAACAGTCCAGCCCGAACTGCCAAGCCATGTCTTCCCTGGACCGGAAACAAGCATCCTGGGACCGGTTTCGGGTTCATAACCCTCATCAGCCAGGCTATCTTGAATCCAGTGGCAAAGTGAGCAAGGAACCCACGTCTGGGCATACCCTGCCAACTTAGGGCGAACAAAGCTATACCAAAGGGGATGATGGACGGAGCGTTTGAGCAAATCAAACACTCACCCCCAGTCAACTGATCTGAGTTTAATCCATCATCATTCTTTAGCTCACTCCACCACCCCAGTTCAGACATGGCCATATGCAAATCAGTCTGACCCTGTGCCTCATGGGAACAGTCCAGCCCGAACTGCCAAGCCATGTCTTTCCTGGACCGGAAACAAGCTTCCTGGGACCGGTTTCGGGTTCATAACCCTCATCAGCCAGGCTATCTTGAATCCAGTGGCAAAGTGAGCAAGGGACCCACGTCTGGGCATACCCTGCCAACTTAGGGCGAACAAAGCGATACCAAAGGGGATGATGGACGGAGCAATTGAGCAAATCAAACACTCACCCCCAGTCAACTGATCTGGGTTTAATCCATCATCATTCTTTAGCTCACTCCACCACCCCAGTTCAGACATGGCCATATGCAAATCAGTCTTACCCTGTGCCTCATGGGAACAGTCCAGCCCAAACTGCCAAGCCATGTCTTCCCTGGACCGGAAACAAGCATCCTGGGACCGATTTCGGGTTCATAACCCTCATCAGCCAGGCTATCTTGAATCCAGTGGCAAAGTGAGCAAGGGACCCACGTCTGGGCATACCCTGCCAACTTAGGGCGAACAAAGCGATACCAAAGGGGATGATGGACGGAGCGTTTGAGCAAATAAAACACTCACCCCCAGTCAACTGATCTGGGTTTAGTCCATCATCATTCTTTAGCTCACTCCACCACCCTAGTTCAGACATGGCCATATGCAAATCAGTCTGACCCTGTGCCTCATGGGAACAGTCCAGCCCGAACTGCCAAGCCATGTCTTCCCTGGACCGGAAACAAGCATCCTGGGACCGGTTTCGGTTTCATAACCCTCATCAGCCAGGCTATCTTGAATCCAGTGGCAAAGTGAGCAAGGGACCCACGTCTGGGCATACCCTGCCAACTTAGGGCGAACAAAGCAATACCAAAGGGGATGATGGACGGAGCGTTTGAGCAAATCAAACACTCACCCCCAGTCAACTGATCTGGGTTTAATCCATCATCATTCTTTAGCTCACTCCACCACCCCAGTTCAGACATGGCCATATGCAAATCAGTCTGACCCTGTGCCTCATGGGAACAGTCCAGCCCGAACTACCAAGCCATGTCTTCCCTGGACCGGAAACAAGCATCCTGGGACCGGTTTCGGGTTCATAACCCTCATCAGCCAGGCTATCTTGAATCCAGTGGCAAAGTGAGCAAGGGACCCACGTCTGGGCATACCCTGCCAACTTAGGGCGAACAAAGCGATACCAAAGGGGATGATGGATGGAGCGTTTGAGCAAATCAAACACTCACCCCCAGTCAACTGATCTGGGTTTAATCCATCATCATTCTTTAGCTCACTCCACCACCCCAGTTCAGACATGGCCATATGCAAATCAGTCTGACCCTGTGCCTCATGGGAACAGTCCAGCCCGAACTGCCAAGCCATGTCTTCCCTGGACCGGAAACAAGCATCCTGGGACTGGTTTCGGGTTCATAACCCTCATCAGCCAGGCTATCTTGAATCCAGTGGCAAAGTGAGCAAGGGACCCACATCTGGGCATACCCTGCCAACTTAGGGCAAACAAAGCGATACCACAGGGGATGATGGACGGAGCGTTTGAGCAAATCAAACACTCACCCCCAGTCAACTGATCTGGGTTTAATCCATCATCATTCTTTAGCTCACTCCACCACCCCAGTTCAGACCTGGCCATATGCAAAACAGTCTGACCCTGTGCCTCATGGGAACAGTCCAGCCCGAACTGCCAAGCCATGTCTTCCCTGGACCGGAAACAAGCATCCTGGGACCGGTTTCGGGTTCATAACCCTCATCAGCCAGGCTATCTTGAATCCAGTGGCAAAGTGAGCAAGGGACCCACGTCTGGGCATACCCTGCCAACTTAGGGCGAACAAAGCGATACCAAAGGGGATGATGACGGAGCGTTTGAGCAAATCAAACACTCACCCCCAGTCAACTGATCTGGGTTTAATCCATCATCATTCTTTAGCTCACTCCACCACCCCAGTTCAGACATGGCCATATGCAAATCAGTCTGACCCTGTGCCTCATGGGAACAGTCCAGCCCGAACTGCCAAGCCATGTCTTCCCTGGACCGGAAACAAGCATCCTGGGACTGGTTTCTGTGTTCATAACCCTCATCAGCCAGGCTATCTTGAATCCAGTGGCAAAGTGAGCAAGGGACCCACGTCTGGGCATACCCTGCCAACTTAGGGCAAACAAAGCGATACCAAAGGGGATGATGGATGGAGCGTTTGAGCAAATCAAACACTCACCCCCAGTCAACTGATCTGGGTTTAATCCATCATCATTCTTTAGCTCACTCCACCACCCCAGTTCAGACCTGGCCATATGCAAAACAGTCTGACCCTGTGCCTCATGGGAACAGTCCAGCCTGAACTGCCAAGCCATGTCTTCCCTGGACCGGAAACAAGCATCCTGGGACCGGTTTCGGGTTCATAACCCTCATCAGCCAGGCTATCTTGAATCCAGTGGCAAAGTGAGCAGGGACCCACGTCTGGGCATACCCTGCCAACTTAGGGCGAACAAAGCGATACCAATGGGGATGATGGATGGAGCGTTTGAGCAAATCAAACACTCACCCCCAGTCAACTGATCTGGGTTTAATCCATCATCATTCTTTAGCTCACTCCACCACCCCAGTTCAGACATGGCCATATGCAAATCAGTCTGACCCTGTGCCTCATGGGAACAGTCCAGCCCGAACTGCCAAGCCATGTCTTCCCTGGACCGGAAACAAGCATCCTGGGACCGGTTTCGGGTTCATAATCCTCATCAGCCAGGCTATCTTGAATCCAGTGGCAAAGTGAGCAAGGGACCCACGTCTGGGCATACTCTGCCAACTTAGGGTGAACAAAGCGATACCAAAGGGGATGATGGACGGAGCGTTTGAGCAAATCAAACACTCACCCCCAGTCAACTGATCTGGGTTTAATCCATCATCATTCTTTAGCTCACTCCACCACCCCAGTTCAGACATGGCCATATGCAAATCAGTCTGACCCTGTGCCTCATGGGAACAGTCCAGCCCGAACTGCCAAGCCATGTCTTCCCTGGACCGGAAACAAGCATCCTGGGACCGGTTTCGGGTTCATAACCCTCATCAGCCAGGCTATCTTGAATCCAGTGGCAAAGTGAGCAAGGGACCCACGTCTGGGCATACCTTGCCAACTTAGGGCGAACAAAGTGATACCAAAGGGGATGATGGATGGAGCGTTTGAGCAAATCAAACACTCACCCCCAGTCAACTGATCTGGGTTTAATCCATCATCATTCTTTAGCTCACTCCACCACCCCAGTTCAGACATGGCCATATGCAAATCAGTCTGACCCTGTGCCTCATGGGAACAGTCCAGCCCGAACTGCCAAGCCATGTCTTCCCTGGACCGGAAACAAGCATCCTGGGAGCGGTTTCGGGTTCATAACCCTCATCAGCCAGGCTATCTTGAATCCAGTGGCAAAGTGAGCAAGGGACCCACGTCTGGGCATACCCTGCCAACTTAGGGCGAACAAAGCGATACCAAAGGGGATGATGGATGGAGCGTTTGAGCAAATCAAACACTCACCCCCAGTCAACTGATCTGGGTTTAATCCATCATCATTCTTTAGCTCACTCCACCACCCCAGTTCAGACATGGCCATATGCAAATCAGTCTGACCTTGTGCCTCATGGGAACAGTCCAGCCCGAACTGCCAAGCCATGTCTTCCCTGGACCGGAAACAAGCATCCTGGGACTGGTTTCGGGTTCATAACCCTCATCAGCCAGGCTATCTTGAATCCAGTGGCAAAGTGAGCAAGGGACCCACATCTGGGCATACCCTGCCAAATTAGGGCAAACAAAGCGATACCAAAGGGGATGATGGATGGAGCGTTTGGGCAAATCAAACACTCACCCCCAGTCAACTGATCTGGGTTTAATCCATCATCATTCTTTAGCTCACTCCACCACCCCAGTTCAGACCTGGCCATATGCAAAACAGTCTGACCCTGTGCCTCATGGGAACAGTCCAGCCCGAACTGCCAAGCCATGTCTTCCCTGGACCGGAAACAAGCATCCTGGGAGCGGTTTCGGGTTCATAACCCTCATCAGCCAGGCTATCTTGAATCCAGTGGCAAAGTGAGCAAGGGACCCACGTCTGGGCATACCCTGCCAATTTAGGGCGAACAAAGCGATACCAAAGGGGATGATGGAGCGTTTGAGCAAATCAAACACTCACCCCCAGTCAACTGATCTGGGTTTAATCCATCATCATTCTTTAGCTCACTCCACCACCCCAGTTCAGACATGGCCATATGCAAATCAGTCTGACCCTGTGCCTCATGGGAACAGTCCAGCCCGAACTGCCAAGCCATGTCTTCCCTGGACCGGAAACAAACATCCTGGGACTGGTTTCGGGTTCATAACCCTCATCAGCCAGGCTATCTTGAATCCAGTGGCAAAGTGAGCAAGGAACCCACGTCTGGGCATACCCTGCCAACTTAGGGCAAACAAAGCGATACCAAAGGGGATGATGGATGGAGCGTTTGAGCAAATCAAACACTCACCCCCAGTCAACTGATCTGGGTTTAATCCATCATCATTCTTTAGCTCACTCCACCACCCCAGTTCAGACCTGGCCATATGCAAAACAGTCTGACCCTGTGCCTCATGGGAACAGTCCAGCCCGAACTGCCAAGCCATGTCTTCCCTGGACCGGAAACAAGCATCCTGGGACCGGTTTCGGGTTCATAACCCTCATCAGCCAGGCTATCTTGAATCCAGTGGCAAAGTGAGCAAGGGACCCACGTCTGGGCATACCCTGCCAACTTAGGGCGAACAAAGCAATACCAATGGGGATGATGGATGGAGCGTTTGAGCAAATCAAACACTCACCCCCAGTCAACTGATCTGGGTTTAATCCATCATCATTCTTTAGCTCACTCCACCACCCCAGTTCAGACATGGCCATATGCAAATCAGTCTGACCCTGTGCCTCATGGGAACAGTCCAGCCCGAACTGCCAAGCCATGTCTTCCCTGGACCGGAAACAAGCATCTTGGGACCGGTTTCGGGTTCATAATCCTCATCAGCCAGGCTATCTTGAATCCAGTGGCAAAGTGAGCAAGGGACCCACGTCTGGGCATACCCTGCCAACTTAGGGTGAACAAAGCGATACCAAAGGGGATGATGGACGGAGCGTTTGAGCAAATCAAACACTCACCCCCAGTCAACTGATCTGGGTTTAATCCATCATCATTCTTTAGCTCACTCCACCACCTCAGTTCAGACATGGCCATATGCAAATCAGTCTGACCCTGTGCCTCATGGGAACAGTCCAGCCCGAACTGCCAAGCCATGTCTTCCCTGGACCGGAAACAAGCATCCTGGGACCGGTTTCGGGTTCATAACCCTCATCAGCCAGGCTATCTTGAATCCAGTGGCAAAGTGAGCAAGGGACCCACGTCTGGGCATACCCTGCCAACTTAGGGCGAACAAAGCGATACCAAAGGGGATGATGGAGAGCGTTTGAGCAAATCAAACACTCACCCCCAGTCAACTGATCTGGGTTTAATCCATCATCATTCTTTAGCTCACTTCACCACCCCAGTTCAGACATGGCCATATGCAAATCAGTCTGACCCTGTGCCTCATGGGAACAGTCCAGCCCGAACTGCCAAGCCATGTCTTCCCTGGACCGGAAACAAGCATCCTGGGACTGGTTTCGGGTTCATAACCCTCATCAGCCAGGCTATCTTGAATCCAGTGGCAAAGTGAGCAAGGAACCCACGTCTGGGCATACCCTGCCAACTTAGGGCAAACAAAGCGATACCAAAGGGGATGATGGATGGAGCGTTTGAGCAAATCAAACACTCACCCCCAGTCAACTGATCTGGGTTTAATCCATCATCATTCTTTAGCTCACTCCACCACCCCAGTTCAGACCTGGCCATATGCAAAACAGTCTGACCCTGTGCCTCATGGGAACAGTCCAGCCCGAACTGCCAAGCCATGTCTACCCTGGACCGGAAACAAGCATCCTGGGACCGGTTTCGGGTTCATAACCCTCATCAGCCAGGCTATCTTGAATCCAGTGGCAAAGTGAGCAAGGGACCCACGTCTGGGCATACCCTGCCAACTTAGGGCGAACAAAGCAATACCAATGGGGATGATGGATGGAGCGTTTGAGCAAATCAAACACTCACCCCCAGTCAACTGATCTGGGTTTAATCCATCATCATTCTTTAGCTCACTCCACCACCCCAGTTCAGACATGGCCATATGCAAATCAGTCTGACCCTGTGCCTCATGGGAACAGTCCAGCCCGAACTGCCAAGCCATGTCTTCCCTGGACCGGAAACAAGCATCCTGGGACCGGTTTCGGGTTCATAATCCTCATCAGCCAGGCTATCTTGAATCCAGTGGCAAAGTGAGCAAGGGACCCACGTCTGGGCATACTCTGCCAACTTAGGGTGAACAAAGCGATACCAAAGGGGATGATGGACGGAGCGTTTGAGCAAATCAAACACTCACCCCCAGTCAACTGATCTGGGTTTAATCCATCATCATTCTTTAGCTCACTCCACCACCTCAGTTCAGACATGGCCATATGCAAATCAGTCTGACCCTGTGCCTCATGGGAACAGTCCAGCCCGAACTGCCAAGCCATGTCTTCCCTGGACCGGAAACAAGCATCCTGGGACCGGTTTCGGGTTCATAACCCTCATAAGCCAGGCTATCTTGAATCCAGTGGCAAAGTGAGCAAGGGACCCACGTCTGGGTATACCCTGCCAACTTAGGGCGAACAAAGTGATACCAAAGGGGATGATGGATGGAGCGTTTGAACAAATCAAACACTCACCCCCAGTCAACTGATCTGGGTTTAATCCATCATCATTCTTTAGCTCACTCCACCACCCCAGTTCAGACATGGCCATATGCAAATCAGTCTGACCCTGTGCCTCATGGGAACAGTCCAGCCCGAACTGCCAAGCCATGTCTTCCCTGGACCGGAAACAAGCATCCTGGGACCGGTTTCGGGTTCATAACCCTCATCAGCCAGGCTATCTTGAATCCAGTGGCAAAGTGAGCAAGGGACCCACGTCTGGGCATACCCTGCCAACTTAGGGCGAACAAAGCGATACCAAAGGGGATGATGGAGGCGTTTGAGCAAATCAAACACTCACCCCCAGTCAACTGATCTGGGTTTAATCCATCATCATTCTTTAGCTCACTTCACCACCCCAGTTCAGACATGGCCATATGCAAATCAGTCTGACCCTGTGCCTCATGGGAACAGTCCAGCCCGAACTGCCAAGCCATGTCTTCCCTGGACCGGAAACAAGCATCCTGGGACTGGTTTCGGGTTCATAACCCTCATCAGCCAGGCTATCTTGAATCCAGTGGCAAAGTGAGCAAGGAACCCACGTCTGGGCATACCCTGCCAACTTAGGGCAAACAAAGCGATACCAAAGGGGATGATGGATGGAGCGTTTGAGCAAATCAAACACTCACCCCCAGTCAACTGATCTGGGTTTAATCCATCATCATTCTTTAGCTCACTCCACCACCCCAGTTCAGACCTGGCCATATGCAAAACAGTCTGACCCTGTGCCTCATGGGAACAGTCCAGCCCGAACTGCCAAGCCATGTCTACCCTGGACCGGAAACAAGCATCCTGGGACCGGTTTCGGGTTCATAACCCTCATCAGCCAGGCTATCTTGAATCCAGTGGCAAAGTGAGCAAGGGACCCACGTCTGGGCATACCCTGCCAACTTAGGGCGAACAAAGCAATACCAATGGGGATGATGGATGGAGCGTTTGAGCAAATCAAACACTCACCCCCAGTCAACTGATCTGGGTTTAATCCATCATCATTCTTTAGCTCACTCCACCACCCCAGTTCAGACATGGCCATATGCAAATCAGTCTGACCCTGTGCCTCATGGGAACAGTCCAGCCCGAACTGCCAAGCCATGTCTTCCCTGGACCGGAAACAAGCATCCTGGGACCGGTTTCGGGTTCATAATCCTCATCAGCCAGGCTATCTTGAATCCAGTGGCAAAGTGAGCAAGGGACCCACGTCTGGGCATACTCTGCCAACTTAGGGTGAACAAAGCGATACCAAAGGGGATGATGGACGGAGCGTTTGAGCAAATCAAACACTCACCCCCAGTCAACTGATCTGGGTTTAATCCATCATATTCTTTAGCTCACTCCACCACCTCAGTTCAGACATGGCCATATGCAAATCAGTCTGACCCTGTGCCTCATGGGAACAGTCCAGCCCGAACTGCCAAGCCATGTCTTCCCTGGACCGGAAACAAGCATCCTGGGACCGGTTTCGGGTTCATAACCCTCATAAGCCAGGCTATCTTGAATCCAGTGGCAAAGTGAGCAAGGGACCCACGTCTGGGCATACCCTGCCAACTTAGGGCGAACAAAGTGATACCAAAGGGGATGATGGATGGAGCGTTTGAACAAATCAAACACTCACCCCCAGTCAACTGATCTGGGTTTAATCCATCATCATTCTTTAGCTCACTCCACCACCCCAGTTCAGACATGGCCATATGCAAATCAGTCTGACCCTGTGCCTCATGGGAACAGTCCAGCCCGAACTGCCAAGCCATGTCTTCCCTGGACCGGAAACAAGCATCCTGGGACCGGTTTCGGGTTCATAACCCTCATCAGCCAGGCTATCTTGAATCCAGTGGCAAAGTGAGCAAGGGACCCACGTCTGGGCATACCCTGCCAACTTAGGGCGAACAAAGCGATACCAAAGGGGATGAAGGACGGAGCGTTTGAGTAAATCAAACACTCACCCCCAGTCAACTGTTCTGGGTTTCATCCATCATCATTCTTTAGCTCATTCCACCACCCCAGTTCAGACATGGCCATATGCAAAGTGACGGCGGGACCAATTCTGCCAAGATCGAAATCAGGCCCTTAGTCTAATGGTGAAGACACGGTGTATTTCAAATAGCTGAGGATAAATGCAGTTCTCAGTAACTGCAATAAGAAAGTTTAAAGGTTTTATATGTTTGTAATGTGGACTGTTCATGTTGTGTAAATATAGGCTGCCACATTTGAATAAGAATGTGAAAATTATATTCACACCTTGAAATATCAGTAACACAGCTCAAGAGTTCAGTGAATTGTCAAGGAGTGTAACAGAATCTGCCTGGAGCTGACAGAAGTGGACAGGATGTTGCCCTTTGTGAGGATGCCCTGGAAGACAGAAGAAATATCACCAGCTGGAGGTCAGGTGCCTCCCACGTCGAGTCTTTGAGCAAGTGCAGTGCACCCCCTGGTTGCCACTAAGCAGGAGAGTATGTGTTGCTCTTCAGGAGGATCAGAGAAGGCTGAGCTATAAGGACAATAAAACCATTTCAGGAAGGAAAGCCCACACTTGCAGAAGGGAGGCTCCACTTTCACCTGTGGTAGGGTCAGTCAGTTGAAACTGCAACAGTCACATGCACTTTAAGAAAGCCAGCACACCAGGAGGAGAGGTGGGAGATGTACGCACAGAGACTCTGCACAAATGCAGAACACCCATGGTTTGCCACTTTTTCGGAGGACCATGCAGGTCAGGAGCATCAGAAGAAGTTCAGTCATAGCAAACGAAGCTCATCTGGAAGGAGAGCATGCACTGCCAGGAAGAAGGCCGCGCTTTCTCCTACAGTAAAACAAATCAGATGCAAGTGCAACAGTGATTTGAGAAATCCAGAGTACCGGGTCGAGGTCTTGTGGTGCTTGAGTGTAAGGAAGACTGCATTACTAGAATGCTTGGCAGGCTTTCAGTTGTGCCTATTCAAGGACAAGTTCTGATATACTGCAGTAGTGTACTGTCAGAACCTGCAATCCTTCACTTTAGACTAATATATTTGACCTAAATGGCTCTTTGCATCAGAGTCTATCAATCTCAGTTCAAAATGTAATGTTAAAAGCTTGTTTCCCTACAAGTTTGCTAACGTGATGTTAAAAACCTAGCGTATCTTAGCGGGTATCAGTAATTCAGTTCATACCAAAGCAAATGATATATAAGGAGCAATTCATCCTGGTAGGCTTATAATAACATACAACTGTCAGGTTTCCCCTGCTATGCCTGGACTGTGAGCACTCCACTTTCCAAATAAATTCAAATTTACACTTTGTCCCAAATTCCTCTGTTTTTGTGGATATGGATTGGCACCTCTGAGAACAGACGATGGAGTTCAATGAGGAGTCTCTTGCATCCAAGTATATTTCAGAAAAACCTTTCATTTTTTTTGTGTGATTTGCCACTTGAATAAAAATAAATAAAAAGGAGCTCTGAATTGATTTTTATAAATAAGACAGAATCTTATTCCTTTCAGGAGCATTTTGCAGGCTGTTAACATTGATTGCCTACAGTGACTTTAATTCTTAACTCAAATCAAATTTGTGTAATCTGAAAACTTGCATTCGCCAAGAAATGTTAATAGTATCTACCAATGTTTTGCCTCTTTTCTCTATTTCAGTCAACTTCATCTCTCTCTTACCAACTTTTTGCAATCCACGGACCATTGCGATTACCCCACCTTGAGCCTGACCACTAAACAGCTGAGGTGTCCCCCCTCTCATCTACTTCCTTCTTTTAATCCCATTCAGTTGATCGTTTTATTAATCAAGAAGGGAATATAATGAGAGTCACAATAAAAAGCAAATTATAAAGTGTCTCCCAGCATATTATGAATTATTGTAGAACCATGAAAGATAGGCCACCAAGGAGAACCAAAACAAGTGATCGTTTTCCATATAGTGGTGAAAAGTGAATCCATGGACAGGGTCAGGCAATGTTTATGCATTTGTATTTGGCAAGCTACAGTTTTACCAGTGGTCACGCAGGAGCTAAGGCTGCCAGCCCTCTATTTGAATAAGTAGAAGGATATGCGCTAAGTGTCTTATTTTTGTGCAGATTTATATAGCGCGAACTCGACCCGAAGGTATTGGAGCGCTTTACTGAGCATCAGTTACATCACACAAGGACACCTTCATTTTGTGGTAGGCACATGGAGATTAAGTGATTTTCCCAGGATCACAGGAAGCTGAGCTGACGCCGAGGCTCGTACCTGGTCCCGCAACTCCAAAGTCAGCAGCTCTGGCCGTAAGGCCACAACCTCTCCCCTTTGACACCCTTTACCTCTGGAGAGTTTCACTGTATCGTGGACTCAATGTTGTTAAAATGAGAGGCTTCCACTTTGGGACAATGTGTGCTACATTCATTCCTGTACCCCTGGGGGGAAGCAGTAACTCACCGCTTGCTCTAGTTATGCTGGCAATTCTTTCTTAAGGAAAGGTGGCTATTGTAGCAATGCTTCTCTTTCTCTACACGAATGTTACTCAGGAAAGCGTAATAGGCTTCCATAACACCCTTCACATTAAGCACTCTGATCTGGCAGATCTCTGAAGGGGTTTGAGTCATTTATTTAGTTACTTTTTGTAAGCATGGATATGTTACCTAGGACCCTATTGTAGCATTGGAAGTTAATTGTTTATACCTTATGTCCAGCTCCAATGCCTGTTCTGGGTGGGTGAATGATTGATCCATCTTAAAAACTTGTCATTCCTCTGCTTCTGGGATCCATGTTGGTTTCTGAGATTGAAATTTACGATTTCAAAAGTAAAGTCAAGGTACGGCCTTACTGAGGGCTCCTTGAGCACTTTTCTTAGAGCTCTGTTGAATTTTATAGGTGAGCTTCCAAACAAATCAAGACTTGTGTGCCATGTACTCTGAAGCCTTTTACTCAATGCTTCTTCCTCTTGTGTTTTGGCTTCTGTTTAATCTTGCATTGCTGGATATGAAAATCCGAGAAGAGGTATATTTCCATATATATGGAAATTGTAGATCCCTACCCCAAAGAATATGTGCAAAGAGCCTTGAAGTGTATCTCTTGTTCCATCAGGAGCCATTGAAGCACTTTCAGGGTGGGCTTGATGTCCTCTAATTCACACAAAGTCTTGCTGCCTTGACATTGACTCTCGGGTGTTTCACTATGTCCTTCATTAATTTGTTAATGTAAACTACATTTCGAGTGTCCTTTCAAGTCAACACTCATCTTGTGAGTTAAATACTTTGTTTTATCTGCACAAATGGTACAAAACATAATCAATGGTACAACATTTTATGCATCCTATTTTGGCACTCTTTAATGCTGGTGTGATATACCGATTGAAGGGAAGAAAAGAGGGAAACCCAAAGCCTTAGTGGTTTGTCTCCTGCAATCAAACTAATGCAGCTCTCAGCTCTGTTAACCAGTTAAATGGCACAAAGGTATTTGTGTTATGACTGTTCATCTTGACCTAGGACTTCATTTCATTCAGTGCTGTTACAGACTGTTCTGTGGCTGCTGCCCTGTGTAATGAGCATAGATTTGTAATAGTATCCTAAGATCATACACAAATGTTAAATAGTAGATGTGAGAGAGAAGAGTCTCTACAACACATGCAATGGTTTTGATGAATGAAGTAGTGGCACCAAGTCCAATGTATTGACTTCAATCTAATAAAAAGACAGATATCCAATTTGGGGCATTCCCTGTCATCCACCTTCAGTTCTCCAGGTTCAAGAAACTATTTCAGAGAGTCCACACTGGGTTGAGTGGCAGAAAAATTAGGGGTGTGCAAAATCAATTTTTTTGTGTGAATTTTTGTCAATTATGCTTTTAGAGTAAAATGTGATTTTGGGTATCTTGTGTGACTTTTTTCACATGGGCAAGCACTTTGAGTAAAAAAAAAGTCTCACACGATACCAACAGGAGTTTAGTTTGAGCAGATAATGTCTCTCTGTGAGACAATACTGCACCTACCATCCTCGTGAGTGCAAACAATTAACCAAATCTGTGTAATGCAAATTTCTGGGTAATTTCTTTCATTTCATGTAACACAAAAGTCAGAAACGATGTGATTTTGACGCCATAATTACAATTTTGCAAGGCCAAACAAAAACATCTATCTGGTCCACAGCCAATGATGACCTAATGCCTTCCATGATATCAGCAAAGTAGTGTTTATTTTCCTGCGATTTCTGAAACCTTGTGGTCATGAAGGAACTGATGGATGTCAACAAAGAATAAGATGCTTCATGGTCTAAGCTGCCATAACCTTCTTTAGAGGTAAAAGCTTAAGGTAGGATCATAGTTGACTGGATCATAAGAGTTCTCTGTTGGAGTTTAGTGCGCAGAGTAAATAGGGTAAGTCTCAAATCAGAATGTGCAATTTCCATACCAACTTGTTTTCGAATAGGTATACAATTTTCAATGCAACCTATCTATGTACTAATAGGCTAAAGTAAGAAGTCTTCATTTCACAGGGAATAGCAAAACAATCAGTATAATGAATATTAATTAGGCTAGTCAAAATTTGTGACCCCCCCGACCCCCGAAGTAAACAGCTGTAAATGCAGGGTGTTGGCCTGTAAGGGACAGCAGACCACCACCATTGCTTTTGCTTTCACAAAATTAAAACATACTATTTACAGCACCCAGTATCATTTAAAGGGACAGATGCTATTTATACTGTGGGGAGTTGCAAGTAGTCTCCTGGTTCACCGCCCGTCCTCTCAGAGGCTGCCAAACATGATTTCCAAAGTGAAAGTAGTTCCACTGCGACAGTTAACACTTTGCAACTCAGATAACACTCTAATTGAGGCATCAGAGTCTGATCAATAGTTTTGCAACCGCATTTCAGACACAAAATATTGATGTATTCCATTGCAAATCCAAAATAGCCTCCAGTGATTGGTGATTCACAAAGTCACAAAACCGCTTTTATGTGTCAGTAGGACTTTTCTGACTTGTAAAAATGGTTATGTACAAAACATTCTTTTGGTGTATGCCATTGTGATATGGATTCTGTGAAGGCTGACTGAATAAAACAGAGATATTGTATAGTTTTATAAATGGTAAAGTGGAGGCTATCTGTTTCGATTTCAAAGAAAATGAAAAAGTGTCTCAATATTGGGGGTAATTATTGACTCATTCGTTATGGGAACAGGTTCTATGACCCTGTGACTATGAATTTTGACAACATCACTTGTTTGGTTGCTTGGCCACCTCCAACGTCAGTTTGCATAAGAAGCATTTATAGCCTTGAAAACCTAAATAAAGTATACCTGTATGTTTATTGTACATTGAAGTTTATCCTCCTCCGCCTCAGATTCCAGTGTCTTTAAAGATTCTGTCCTGGAGGTGGGCCTGATAGTGTCGAAGATGGTTGTGTTCTTTAGGCGCTCACAAATGAGTTACCATGTTTTTGCTGACTTGTCCATCCACGAACTGCGGAACTTGGCCACAAGTTTGGGAACAGAGAACATGTGATGAGTGCCTGGAAGCAGATGGTGGCTGCAGTGGAAAGGGAGAATCTGAGGGAGGCACCCTTCCATGAGCCTGATGTTTGTGGCAGACAGGTACAGATTTCAATGGTGGTATTTGTGCTGCTCTATTTATGACTGGCTCCTCATGTGAGAGGCGGGGATCAGTTCAGGAGGCCTTGACAGAACTATTATTGAGGGGTAGCAGTAATGTGTTCAGCAGTCTGTTAGCCTGTGACACAAACAGAGCTGAGGTGAGGTTTGTCAGCAGCAGAGTAGTGCCCTTTGGGCTTGTGGGCGACCTAGAGAAGAACAGTGTTTCCTTGCAGATCAGCCTTTTGTGCCACATATGAGATCTGACCTATGGACTTTAACTTTTACAACTCATCCAGGTCACATGTCCCGCTAACTGCCCTCAGCAGCCTATTGCATCACCTTCTGCATTTCTAATGGAGGAAGGTTGCTTGTGCTAGACTGGTGTGTTTACCTTTCTTTCTGCATCATGAAAGAATCTCTGTGTGAAAAAAGTGTCTGACTGATGAAAGGGTAAGGAGGACGTCTACATCTCATGGGCTATAGTGATTTGAAGTGCAAGAGAGGGCTTGTTGTCACATACATTGAAAGAGGTAACCATCACACAGAGTAAGAAGGTATTTTTGTGATCCACCAAAGTGCTATGTAGTAAGGGGAGACTGCCACCATCGAATCCTTGCTGAGAAACATGAACATTAAGCTAAAAGGCTTAATCAGCAGAGTTTTAACTGTAAAACAGAGAGTGGAAGTTACTGAGCAGAAAACTCTGGCCCTGGAGAATCAAGGGATAAAGGTTGTTGCACATTTAATTGAGGTGAAGACTTTTGGAACTAATTTGGTGCATGCCCTGGTGATGTTGGATAGGCACCCATAATAGCACCTTGAAGGTTCCTGCAGTGATTGATTCATGTGGTCACTGATCCGCTTGCTGTATTGCAGGATAAATATTGGGGCACAGGTTGGAACATTGTGACAGAGGACTTTTGGATCCACTAGGAGCAGAGAAAGATGGACAATGACACTGGAGCCAAAGCAATTAGGAGAAGACACTCTGAATGCAGCCATGCAGATAAAGGTAGTGAAATGGTGCACAAGAAGGATGTTGGTGTTTCCTGATTTGCAACTGCAAATACTGATCAGAATTTGGCTTTGATAGCTGTAGAGTAGGAAATATTCAACAGGGTAATCAAAGCATCACTGGGTTATATATTTAAGGCGAGGGATGAATATCAAGGGAAAAGGTTGCTGTTAACTGATCCGGACTCTGCAATGGCCTTCGTTAGAGATCTGTGGTCTTAGTCGTGTTGATTGCAAACTGAAATGTGGAACAATCATTCAAATTGGTAGTGCCCATTCTCTTGGCCTAGTGAACTAGGGGATCTTCTCTGGAAGGGATGGCAATATTTCGATAGGGATTTGTTTGTGGTGTATTGCTTTTTCTGATTTTCTGATGTCCTTATCACTTCCTCACCCCTTTATGGGCTTTCAGATATTTTGGCAGTACTTTATATGGTGGATGCATATATATATATCGTCGTGGCAAGGATTGACCTGTGTCAGAAAATGGCACAGCAGGATACTACACTAACGGGGGTGCAATTACAATCCGGGGCACACTGGAGTGCTCAATATCGCAGAGGATTTGCAATTACCACTGCAAGCTTGTTTTAATTAGAGTGTCATTGCGGAACCCACTGTGGGGAAGACTAGATACTACAAGTCCCAGAGCTCATTGCGAGCAATTACGCTACAAAGCGGATGAAGCTGCATTACTAAAAGACAGCTGATACGTGGGACTATATGATTTTCAACTAACCGCATTGCCTCATTGCCCAAGAAGAAGATGCGGACAGCATTGAAATGCGTTGGCGAACAGGAGGAAGTGACGGATGTAAAACCACCCCTGATCTGTAAATAAATGGTAATTAACCTACCTGCTGTCGAGTGCTTTCCTGCTGCAGAGCCATTGGAATACAAAATTTACACACAACAGTTTCGTCGTGAGGAAAGCACCACCTGGAAATGAAGGAGGGAGCCGCTGTAGTGAGGGGTAGTCGTGGCAAGGATTGACCTGTGTCAGAAAACGGCACAGCAGGATACTACACTAACGGGGTGCAATTACAATCCGGGGCACACTGGAGTGCTCAATATCGCAGAGGATTTGCAATTACCACTGCAAGCTTGTTTTAATTAGAGTGTCATTGCGGAACCCACTGTGGGGAAGACTAGATACTACAAGTCCCAGAGCTCATTGCGAGCAATTACGCTACAAAGCGGATGAAGCTGCATTACTAAAAGACAGCTGATACGTGGGACTATATGATTTTCAACTAACCGCATTGCCTCATTGCCCAAGAAGAAGATGCGGACAGCATTGAAAACGCGTTGGCGAACAGGAGGAAATGACGGATGTGAAACCACCCCTGATCTGTAAATAAATGGTAATTAACCTACCTGCTGTCGAGTGCTTTCCTGCTGCAGAGCCATTGGAATACAAAATTTACACACGACAGCTTCGTCGTGAGGAAAGCACCACCTGGAAATGAAGGAGGGAGCCGCTGGAGTGAGGGGCCGTCGTGGCAAGGATTGACCTGTGTCAGAAAACGGCACAGCAGGATACTACACTAACGGGGGTGCAATTACAATCCGGGGCACACTGGAGTGCTCAATATCGCAGAGGATTTGCAATTACCACTGCGAGCTTGTTTTAATTAGAGTGTCATTGCGGAACCCACTGTGGGGAAGACTAGATACTACAAGTCCCAGAGCTCATTGCGAGCAATTACGCTACAAAGCGGAGCCTGACTTAGGTGTATCGAGGGCACACCGCCTCCCACAAGTGTTGGGACTACCGGTCCCCCTCCCGGGCCCGATCAGCTGCCTTCTCCAAAACCGAGTGTTCCTACATATGAGCCGCAAATTGCGACCATCGTTTTATTCCTCCCCACCTTAGCGTGTGGGCAGTGATTATTTGTTGACACGTGGCCTAATTTTTGCCACTCACTTTTTATTCACTGTTTTCACCTCTGGTCCTGAAGAAAGCCCCCCTATGTTTATTTCTGGGGCTGAAACATGTAGACCATCTTTCTTGACAACAGCAAACTATTATACTCCTATGGTTGTCTACCCCCCTGTTTTTATCCATACCCCAGGCCGCCACTATTAAATAATTTTTGGATATCTAGGCAAGGATTCCCGGAGGTATTTTTAATTTAGCACCACACTTCATCACACAATCACATTACACCAGCTCCGCTGTAATCAGGCGTCGTAGCACAACCGGGCGGCACTCGGCCGCCTGGTTGGGACCGCAATGATGAAGCATGACACCAACTAGGTTGGTGTGTGAGGGCCTTTTAAAAGAACCTGATGGTTCTCCTGCACTGTGAGCCCCCAGTGTCATCTATTCAGGTACTGGGTACGTCCACATTGTTTATTGGCTATATCTCGGGGAGAAGGACGTGACCCCTCTTACTCCCCGCTCTCACATTTGTTGTCGACATAGATACTACAAGTCCCAGAGCTCATTGCGAGCAATTACGCTACAAAGCGGATGAAGCTGCATTACTAAAAGACAGCTGATACGTGGGACTATATGATTTTCAACTAACCGCATTGCCTCATTGCCCAAGAAGAAGATGCGGACAGCATTGAAACGCGTTGGCGAACAGGAGGAAATGACGGATGTGAAACCACCCCTGATCTGTAAATAAATGGTAATTAACCTACCTGCTGTCGAGTGCTTTCCTGCTGCAGAGCCATTGGAATACAAAATTTACACACGACAGCTTCGTCGTGAGGAAAGCACCACCTGAAAATAAAGGAGGGAGCTGCTGGAGTGAGGGGCCGTCATGGCAAGGATTGACCTGTGTCAGAAAACGGCACAGCAGGATACTACACTAACGGGGGTGCAATTACAATCCGGGGCACACTGGAGTGCTCAATATTGCAGAGGATTTGCAATTACCACTGCGAGCTTATTTTAATTAGGGTGTCATTGCGGAACCCACTGTGGGGAAGACTAGATACTACAAGTCCCAGAGCTCATTGCGAGCAATTACGCTACAAAGCGGATGAAGCTGCATTACTAAAAGACAGCTGATACGTGGGACTATATGATTTTCAACTAACCGCATTGCCTCATTGCCCAAGAAGAAGATGCGGACAGCATTGAAATGCGTTGGCGAACAGGAGGAAATGACGGATGTGAAACCACCCCTGATCTGTAAATAAATGGTAATTAACCTACCTGCTGTCAAGTGCTTTCCTGCTGCAGAGCCATTGGAATACAAAATTTACACACGACAGCTTCGTCGTGAGGAAAGCACCACCTGGAAATGAAGGAGGGAGCCGCTGGAGTGAGGGGCCGTCGTGGCAAGGATTGACCTGTGTCAGAAAACGGCACAGCAGGATACTACACTAACGGGGTGCAATTACAATCCGGGGCACACTGGAGTGCTCAATATCGCAGAGGATTTGCAATTACCACTGCGAGCTTGTTTTAATTAGAGTGTCATTGCGGAACCCACTGTGGGGAAGACTAGATACTACAAGTCCCAGAGCTCATTGCGAGCAATTACGCTACAAAGCGGAGCCTGACTTAGGTGTATCGAGGGCACACCGCCTCCCACAAGTGTTGGGACTACCGGTCCCCCTCCCGGGCCCGATCAGCTGCCTTCTCCAAAACCGAGTGTTCCTACATATGAGCCGCAAATTGCGACCATCGTTTTATTCCTCCCCACCTTAGCGTGTGGGCAGTGATTATTTGTTGACACGTGGCCTGATTTTTGCCACTCACTTTTTATTCACTGTTTTCACCTCTGGTCCTGAAGAAAGCCCCCTATGTTTATTTCTGGGGCTGAAACATGTAGACCGTCTTTCTTGACAACAGCGAACTATTATACTCCTATGGTTGTCTACCCCCCTGTTTTTATCCATACCCCGGGCCGCCACTATTAAATAATTTTTGGATATCTAGGCAAGGATTCCCGGAGGTATTTTTAATTTAGCACCACACTTCATCACACTATCACATTACACCAGCTCCGCTGTAATCAGGCGTCGTAGCACAACCGGGCGGCACTCGGCCGCCTGGTTGGGACCCCAATGATGAAGCATGACACCAACTAGGTTGGTGTGTGAGGGGCCTTTTAAAAGAACCTGATGGTTCTCCTGCACTGTGAGCCCCCAGTGTCATCTATTCAGGTACTGGGTACGTCCACATTGTTTATTGGCTATATCTCGGGGAGAAGGACGTGACCCCTCTTACTCCTCGCTCTCACATTTGTTGTCGACATAGATACTACAAGTCCCAGAGCTCATTGCGAGCAATTACGCTACAAAGCGGATGAAGCTGCATTACTAAAAGACAGCTGATACGTGGGACTATATGATTTTCAACTAACCGCATTGCCTCATTGCCCAAGAAGAAGATGCGGACAGCATTGAAATGCGTTGGCGAACAGGAGGAAATGACGGATGTGAAACCACCCCTGATCTGTAAATAAATGGTAATTAACCTACCTGCTGTTGAGTGCTTTCCTGCTGCAGAGCCATTGGAATACAAAATTTACACACAACAGCTTCGTCGTGAGGAAAGCACCACCTGAAAATGAAGGAGGGAGCTGCTGGAGTGAGGGGCCGTCGTGGCAAGGATTGACCTGTGTCAGAAAACGGCACAGCAGGATACTACACTAACGGGGGTGCAATTACAATCCGGGGCACACTGGAGTGCTCAATATTGCAGAGGATTTGCAATTACCACTGCAAGCTTGTTTTAATTAGGGTGTCATTGCGGAACCCACTGTGGGGAAGACTAGATACTACAAGTCCCAGAGCTCATTGCGAGCAATTACGCTACAAAGCGGATGAAGCTGCATTACTAAAAGACAGCTGATACGTGGGACTATATGATTTTCAACTAATCGCATTGCCTCATTGCCCAAGAAGAAGATGCGGACAGCATTGAAACGCATTGGCGAACAGGAGGAAATGACGGATGTGAAACCACCCCTGATCTGTAAATAAATGGTAATTAACCTACCTGCTGTCGAGTGCTTTCCTGCTGCAGAGCCATTGAAATACAAAATATATATATATATATATATATATATATATATATATATCTCCAAACACCAATGTCGCAAAGCGTATAAAGCTGTGCACTCGGGCTTGATACGATAAATTCCGTTTATTCCAGCTTGCTCCAGGAATCAAGAAGCTAACACACGCATTCTGGCCCGAGTGCACAGCTTCATATGTTTTGCGACATTGGTGTTTGGAAGTATTATCGCGGAATCGTCTCCGTGAGCCGTTGCACCCATACTGTTGAGAGCGGTGATTTCTTGGCAGTTTACGGTTACGGTTTACACGAGTTATAGTTACCTCAACTAACTATAATGGCCGAATTTCTCTGGTTTTGTACAAGTGAAATGTCCAACTAACTATAACGTCCCTGAAACCTATGGTTTTTTCATTGAATTCCGAAGGTTTTTTAAATGCTAATTTCTAACTATAACGTCCCTGAAACCTATGATTTCTTCAGTGAATTGCAAAGGTTTTTTAAATGATCATTTCTAACTATAACGTCCCTGAAACCTATGGTTTTTTCAGTGAATTTCTATGGTTTTTTAAATGCTAATTTCTAACTATAACGTCCCTGAAACCTATGGTTTTTTCAGTGAATTTCTAAGGTTTTTTAAATGCTAATTTCTAATTAAAATGTTCAAAAAATACTTTTTCTAAAATTTTAAACTTTTTAAAAATAATGTGATATTTTTACTTTCAAAAATATGTTTGTTTTTTTTAAAAGAAAAGTGGATTCACGTACCGATCGTGTACCAGTCACGGTGGGTGCGCGAATCCAAGAATTTTGCCGCCATATTGGTTAAGTCGTGTATGATGTGCATTCGGTAAGCGACGGGTGCGCGGTTCTCGGCCCCACGTAACGTCACGTACGTATTTCCGGGGGTCGCGCCTGGTGCACGAATCCATCGCAAATCTTTACGTTTTAAAAGTATATGTATCTAACTTTATTATATATATTATACCAAGAGATTAGTTAATAGAACTGTAAATATCATATATTTGTAATTGTAATAAACATATATTACTGTTTAATATATTTTCTGGAATTCGCGCTGGGTGCGCGTCGGTTGCGCGCCGGGTGCGCGAATCCCATGTGACTGCAAAAGAAACAATTTTATTGGTTTAGAAGCTTTCTATTCTAGAACTTGAAGGACCCCACCCATTTTTTTCATTCTTCCAGGAGCAACTTTTGAAGAATCACCTCTTGTGTTTTCTGTCCCTCTTGCTTGATTTTTTTGGTGTTTTTTTCTAAACAAAGGAAATGGCATCTCAAAATCCAGCTCAGGATATTCCTGTAGATGAAGAGGAAGTGGAAGAACCAATTAAGAAAAGGAAGGAAAGTATTGTGCGGGCTTTCTTTTCTATCCCACAAGGAGAAAAAAAGGTGAATGCCCGTAAAGTCACCTGTACTATTTGCAAAAACATCCTATCTCGTGGCTCTGAAAAGAAGTACTCCTGCGGCACTTCATCAATGCTAAAACACCTTCAGACCATGCACCCAAACCGTCTTGCGCATGAACAACATAGGCGCCAAATGGAACAGTCTCAGCAAGATGATCAGGTCGCAGGACCTAGTACTTCTGCAGGATTTACTACATCTTCACAAATTGTTCCAGAGTTTGGAGGACTAGAACAGCACTGCATAAAGTGCAGGAAACTTCTTTGTGCAGGCGAGCAATCTGTTACAGCTATTGTTTTTGCTGCAAACAATCATCGTTGTTAATTTATTTATTTTTTTCTTTTTGCAATGAGTTTCTAATTGCAAAATGTTTTGAAAAGTTTTTTTAGTTCATTTCCTTGTCTTTTTCAATCTTTTTTTTTTTAAAACACCAAAAAAATTAATAAAAGATTTAAAAAAACACAAAGAAAATTCAAAACAAAAAAAGAAGAAAAAAAATGGTTCTTTTTAGAACCGTCTAATTGATTAAAAATAGACAAGCTTGTATGTGTTGTATGAATGAGTGCAAGGGTAATGTCTGAGTCATTGTATCAGTGAATAAGTAGTGTCTGAGTGAATGAATGAGTGCGGCAGTATTACCTGAGTCATTGGATGAGTGCACGGATAGTGTTTGAGGGAATGAATGAGTGCAGCAGTAGTGCCTTAGTGATTGCATAACTGCATGGGTAGTGCCTGGCTTATTGAGTGAATGCCTAGGTGATGGCATGAATGCAGCGGTAATGTCTGGGTGAATGGAGGAGTGCATGGGAACTGCCTGAGTGATTGAAGAAACGCATGGGTTATGCCTGAGTGATTGCATGAGTGCATGGGTAGTGCCTCAGTGATTGCATGAGGGCAAGGGTAATGTCTAGGTGACTGGAGGAGTGCATGGGTACTGCATAAATGATTGAAGGAGTGCATAAGTAATGTCTGGGTGATTGCATGAGTGTATAGGTAGTGCCTGGGTGATTGCAAGAGTGCAGGACTAATGTCTCTGTGATCCAGTATACAGATAGTACCTGGGTGATTTGAAAAGTACATGCGAAGTATCTGGGTGATCTTATAACTGTATGAATACAGGCTAGGTGATTGAAGAAATACATGGATAGTGCATGGGTGATGGCAGGAGGGTGGGAATAGTGCCTAATGGTCTAGATCAGTGCATGGGTAGTGTTTAAAAAAGTGGATGACTGCAATAAAAGTGACTGTAAACACTACTTCATATTATTATGCTTATTACATTATTTCATCTTACCTTCTTTATTAAAGTAGATACCAAACTCATTGAAACTATTTTATAGTAGTTTTATTCTAAACTGAATTTAAAATCTTTTCAAGCTTTAGTATTACTTTCTGTAAAAAAGAAGAAAAACTGTTATTGCTTATAATATTATAGTTTTAAGAACACAACATAATTTTAGAAATACATAACATATTCAGTTTACCTTTTCTGCTGTTCTCAGATTCTATTGAATATCACCATTCACAGTGAATTCAATGTAGATCATCATGTAACAGCGGAGAAAAAATACAATCAATGAGATTGTAAAAAACAAACAAATCTGTATTGAAAATATTTACAAGTTCAACTATCTGTTCACCTATGTACAGTTTGTAAATTATATTTTTCCCGTACAATAAATAATTTCTTTCTCTGAAGTACATTTCTGAAATATACATTTTCATATACATCACATATAATATAAAGATCAAATATATAAACTATTTCTTTCAAACACAATTTTGCAAATGCAATAACA
Source organism: Calotriton arnoldi (assembly GCA_963921515.1). Lineage (NCBI taxonomy): Eukaryota > Metazoa > Chordata > Amphibia > Caudata > Salamandridae > Calotriton > Calotriton arnoldi. The sequence continues at coordinate 674,722 of CAWUFW010010025.1, read as the reverse complement.
ATTAGCAAAAAACAGTAATCCAAACAGTAATTTTTCATATCTTCCCAATAGGCCGAATGATGTTTCCAAATCAATTTCCATTGAAAATATCCAAAATAAACTCATTCATTTGTGTTTACATCTTCTCAATAGGCCGAATGATGTTTTCAAAACTTTGGCATCAAAAATATCAGATATGAATCTGGTAATTCGAAAGGCAATCTACATTGAAATTGCAAATGGGCATCATTGCAATGTGTCCATCCTTTATTGCACTTTAAATACACAGTATAGTGTCCAGATGTTGTAGCAGGTCCATTATGGAATATAATAGCCACTGCTTTAAAAGTTCTTCCTGAAATTGACACTTGACTTGCTACAAAAATTTTAATTTTTGTTTCCAATTTTCTTCCATTTGCTCTATAACATTGAAGCATTAAGATGACATATTTTCCAAATCTTTCTATATATAACGTTGACAACATTTCTGATTTACAATGGGAGCATTTCAGATTTGATTAGCTGTTTTTACTAATTTGTTAAAAGATACTGATTTGCAATCTGGTATCAACAAGTATATGAATCGTTCAGTATCTATTCCAGTGGTAGAAGAAAATGAACACTCTTCACATTTATGATCCCATCTGTAACTTAGTCCAAATAAATTTTCAATTTCTATTCCTTCCTCTTCCAATACACCAAGCATAAACATAAGGAATTCTTGTGCATCTTGTTGTATATTGAGTGTAAATTGTGAAGAACCAGTACATATATCCAAAAGATGCCGTATGCCAGAAGTTGTATGGATTTTTACTTCTATCAGTTACCAACTTTTGAAAAACATTATGTAGTAAAAAACAGAATCTTTTTCTCGATTTTCCATAATTTGAAGATGAAGATCTTCCAGATAAAACACAACATTCACAATTACATTAGCATAGCAGTTGATACCTGAACTATTTTCTAACTGGTATCCTACAATATCATCAACAGTGTCCGTTTTCATTTTCTTTGTTGCTTTATCATTCTCTTCAATTGGTTTCTTTTTTTCAACCTAGAATGTCTGTCATATTTTCGTTTTGCACACACTACACGCTTTTCATATACGGGATATTCACCTAAGTTAGGAGCATACAGTCTTCTTAACCGATTATACTCTCTTACACAATTTGCATCAGCACTAACCTTTTTCTCATCAAAATCAATTAAATACAAACCAGATAATGTTCTTATTCGAGACAATGCAACGTATGCCATGCCTTCTTTAAACACTGTACTTCCAATATTTACCAAAGCACTGTCTACACTTAAACCTTGATATTTATGAATGGTTACTGCATATGCTAAAGAAAGAGGAAACTGTTTTCTAAGAACATACAAGTCTTTTACAAGCAAAAAATGAACAGCACAATGTCCAATCTGTTTTACCTCTTCAATCTGATCAAATTTAATCTTCAAAAATTCAATTCCATCTCTGTTCTGATAATTAACAAAATCAATAACTTTTCGCATTGCTCCATTTACTAAACCTTTTTCTACATCCAAATTACGTCGTAAAATTACCCGGCAGTTTTTACATACATATAAAGTCTTTTCTAAACCAGCAGTCTTAGTCACTGACTTTTCCAAAGAATCCAATTTTGTCTGTAATTTCTCTGAGAGAAGAATAGTAACTCCTTCGTGTTCCATTTTATCAATGGCTTCCATTTTGACTATTGGTTGTTTTTCCAATTTCAAAAGTTCATGATTGAATGTAGAACACTCTTGCAGTGTTGGCATTAGACAAACTATAGACTTTTTTCTCCAATTTTTTTGTACATTATTTCAGGTGCAATGTTTTCATTTGGAAACAAATTCGTTAGTAGCCGACTTTGTAAAACTTCTTTTCCATGTTGTGTCAAAACTCCAATTCTTATATCTTGAAGAATGTTTCCATAGTGTTCATCACTTGCTTGTCGATTATCCTTAATAAGTTCTTATATTCAAAATGAGACCAAATGTTTACATTTCCAATACTTCCCAAAGATTTCCTAGTATATTCATGGACAAGAGTCTTAAAAACTGGTTGTCCTTTCACAGGAGTCGGTTGTAGTAGATCGCCAAATACAATTACATGTTTTCCTCCAAATAAAACATCATAATATGTTTTTAAAATCTGTTGCATTCTTAAATATTCGACAGGCAAGCATTATGTTTGAGACCATGCTCACCTCATCAATGATTAGAAATTCATTTTCTTTAGTACTCTTGAGACTTCATAACAAGCTTCTCCAGATAGTTTATGATATTCCAACTTATTTTCATGTTCTACTGGTAGCATGAGTAAACGATGTAATGTAATCCCTTTAATGTTGTGTGCTGCTAACCCAGTTGGAGCTGTTACAACACAAGATAAATGTGATTCAGTGGTTTTCTGTAGATAACTGGTCAAAACATTAATTAAGAAACTTTTCCCTGTTCCAGCTTGACCACTGATATACATTTGAATAGGTTTAAATGATGTGCAGTTGCACTCTTTTTTTCCATGAAGTAAACCGTGCTGTATCTGTTGTGTCACTTGCTGATATATTTCTTTTTGTTCAAAATTTAGTTGGTCTTCCAGGTTTCCCAACTCAATGATATCCTGTTGTGCTTGTTGCATTGCCGTTTCTACTTCAGTCATGGCTATTGCTGCTTCATTTTCAAGAATTGGTTGTCCTAATGGATCCTGACTTAGTGGAGCAGAACTTTGACTATCTTGAGAACTGTCTCTAGCTATTTCAGCTGCAATAATAGTTTTTTGTTCAATCTCTTCATTTAACATTTGTAGATACTTTGGAAAAATTGTGCTTTGAATACTATCTTTACATGCATTAAAAGAATCTTCATAGCAGTCTAAATCTCTGAGTAATTCCATTTCAATACACCAAGGCTTGAAAAGTTGCAGAAGTGCTAAATAATTCCCTTTTATCTGGAGTTTCGCAACTGAGTTTCTTGTGGTTAATACGATTTCCTTTGGCATGTTTTACTAAACATCCATCACATCCAATAACTGCATATTTTTCTTCATTTATATTTTCTGTAACATTTCTCTTAAAACTATAATGTTGTAGTACTTCATAGAGACACATATTTTCCAGATGTGGACTCCTTTTGGGATAGTACGTATCCAAAATATTTGTTTTAACAATATCTGTACTCTCTGGTTCATTCAATGCTAAATATTCAATTTCTTGTACAGATTTCAAAACTAGATTTCGTGTTGCAGCAAGACCTAGACTTACCCAAATGATTCCTCTTGACTTTGAATATAAACTTGCAGAGGTCAACCGATCTGAACATTCCTAGGATCCCATCTCTTGAGGGGAAAGCATCTTCAAACTAAAGCTGTACAATTTGTTACTAAGAGTCTTCTCTTGTGAAATGTATTCCACACATTTCTTTCAACTCTGTCTTTTCAGATTTAGTTATATATGATGTAACATAACGAGCAACAGCAATCGAATTATCTGCAACATATTGGATATCCGTGTTTGCATTCCACATTGAGAAAATCACTGATTGTAGTCATTAATATACTTAGAATTTTCACTTCTTTTTATGTTGTAAGTATTCTTTGGAGATTTTCGCGTTATAGTATGTCTTACTACTGACATGAAACTGTTGACTCTTTCTTTTGAAATTACTGGACGTAGGAATCCAAAACAAAATTTTGTATAACATTTTCCCTTTGATGTGCATTTACGTCGACAATATTTTCCACATTGATGACTGAAACCGTAAAACTTGTTGTCTTAAGCTGTTTTCTCCTCCTTTTTTGGAATGGCACAGGTAGCATAGTCTTCAATGAAAGACAAAACAGTTTCATCAGAATCGGTTCTAAATGTAGGTGCATTCTTAATCCATAATAGCATGTGTATATGAGGAGCACCTCTGGCTTGGTACTCTTTACTCCAAAAGAAATCAATAACTTCTCCAAGAGGTGGATTATTTTTATTGCAGATAAAAGACATCATAGCTTGAAACTTATTATTAAAATATCTGCACACATTTACAGGATCCAAAGAACAGAGTTCTTGAGCTGTCTTCAATTCAATGTTTTTTACATTTGAATTTGCTTCCCGTAGAAATTCAAGTAAATCGTCCCATGCGTATTCAGCACAGCTAAGCGTAAAAAACCATGTAGTGGTTCCTAAGTTCCTTAACATACATTTAAGTTCTCCGTGACGACGATACCAATACTCATTAGTACCACGTTGACACGCCATCAAATTAATTAACTGAGATTCTAAATGATCGTCTCTTTGTTGAACTTTGTCCAAACATTCCTTTGCAGAAAGATTTGTAAGATGAACTCCTGCTTTTAATATGTGGTTCACTGCATATGAAAGTCCAGACAAGTCACTTTCAAACAGAAGATGAAATAAATATGGAATACACTGTCGAAATCTTGGATCTTCTGAGTACAATCTTGTTGTATGATATTCTGAAGCTGGAATCTGTACTGGTCGTTCATCATATCGTCCACCTTTTCCAGTGGGGAAGAGCTGTGGAAAACCACGAGCATCTAAACTTTTTTCCCATACACTCATGGGAGTTCCCTTCGCTTTCTTCATTTGGAAAAATTCAATAGTGTTTCCTATCACTTCTTTTGAATGTAGAGGATGTATACTATAATGTTCATAAATTTCTTCTCTCCTCGAGTTGTCCACTTTTTCTATTTGGCCAGTAGAAATTTCTCTTTCATCTTCTATAAATAATTCTTCTTCTTCCACATATACATTTTTATAATAAATATTATTTTGTACAAGATATAAAGTAGCCTTTTGAACTTTGGTGACATCTACTAACTCTTGCCAATTTTTCCGACTCTTTGTTGGTGCACCATTAACTAGAATAACTACAAGTTCAGTTTCCTCTCTCTCTATACCAACAGTTTCAATATTTTTCTTAAAATCTAAAGGTAAATACACAACTCTCCCTTTAAAACCTCTTTGTAAACCTGTTGGAGGCAGCTTACCTGTTTTAGGCTCCATATGAACTATAGCCTGAAACAGATGCAGAGATTGAACAAGAATGGACTCATAAGTATTTAAATCTACCAGTTCCGGAGGAATAGCTACCAACTCTAGGTTGTTATATACAGCTCTAGCTGGCATTTTATTCTCTTCTAATTTGTTGTAACAATATTTACAAATACATTGATCACTACCCAACTCAAAACTGCCTTCCACCAACAAATAAGCACCACATTGCTCCCACTTATCACTGTTTTACTTTTCACTTTTAAAATACACATCAACATTCCTAGTTTGAGTTCTATAGTGAGTACGTCGACAACAAATACAAACATAGTTTGGTTTCTCACAAGAACCTACCTTAAAATTTGTAATTTCTTTGCAAACTTCTCAGTAGTACTATCTTCCACCTCTTCTTCAACACCTACACTTATCAAACTCTCACTTTCTCTACACTCCTCTTGAGGTCCAAAGAAACGAAACTCTATATCATCTGAAATGTTTTTCACATCCAATACTGAACCATGCAAAAGAGCTGTGTTTATTTCAATTAAAGATAATGCCGGACTTTTTACGTAGTACAATCTTCTCACTAACTTCCGCATTTCTGAGTGATGTACTGCTAACATTCTTAAATGATGAAAAGTACTTCTACACACTTGTCCAGAAAGACAAGCCAGAGCATGACCCTGCAAGTTACTATATTTTCTCACTTTACAAGGATCTAGTCCTTGCAACATCTTAATCTTTTGTTTAACACTTTTTTTTACCATATTCTCGTAAGAAATTTAGTAATATATCAATAGATTCCTGTTGTATACTACAAATACTACTACAATCCCACCTATACACTAGAGCTTGTGTACGTCTGCCTTGAACTTCTTCAGCTATTACTTGTTCCACATTTCTAGGAACCATCTTTTCTTTTTCAATTGGACAACCGTTTTTCACTTCATAACAACGACCCCTGGTATCAACTACATGAAGTAATGTAATTTGTTGAAAATAGCTTTCTTCATTAAAAAAATGTTCAGTACTAGAAGTGTGCTTCCATTCACCCGAATTTTTTTTGCAGAAGTTAGTTTTATTAACCAATCTTTTTCTTTTACTTTTCTCCTTCATAAACTGCATTGTTTTATTAAATGTCTTCATTCTCTTCAATACTAATATAAACGATCTTCTTTTCAATTTAAAAGCCTTTTCGACTACGCTTTCAATCTGTTCTTTCTTCTTGTAAAATGCTGATCTTCTTTTATATTTTTTGCAATCTTTCAATAAATTTTGTAGTACTCTGCTTTTATACATTCTCTTCCTAATGTCTTTATATTCTTTCACCCTTCTTTCAATATAGATTGTTTTCCCATAACCTGATTTTCCATTAATTTGTCCTTTTTCGTTTTCTTCTGATTGGTTGTACAACTTTTCTTTCTTACTTCCCCATATTGAAAATGTATTCTATTCTTAAAAATTCTTCTAACAAATTCTTTAGTTCTCTTACCACACATTTTTTTCTTCAATGTCACATGTTGTACTTCATCTAATTTCTGCTATTCTCTCTCCTTTAAATAGTACTGTTTTTTTTGTTGTCTTTTCTTCTGCATTTTTCTTGTCATACTGAATTTTTCTGAATAATTATGGAGAATATCTACAAAAAAGAAAAGTTTAAATAATTTTGTTAAATAATTTACTAATATTAAAATAATTACATACAAATATTCTTATTTATAAATAAACAAATATTTTTAATTGCACTCTAAACCTATATCAGGCACTGCATAATTCTTACAATTAGAACAAATCACAAGCTATACAACAAAATCACAGAGCACAACTAAATAATTTCTCTACTGCGACCCAAATCAAATCTAAAGTGCAGTCTGTCAACTTTTAAGGCCTGCATAATGTTCTGATTGGGGTATGTCTCTACTATGTTATGTTATGCTATTTGGATTTGTAGCGCGCACAGATACTCCGAGGAGTGTCCCGGCGCGAGCCTTGAGGATAGAAGGGAAACCAATTAGATAAATAGGAATATTTTCAGACTTTTTTCTAAAGGAATGGGATCCTGAATGCTACGGGGAGCAAGAGGCAGCGAGTTCCAAGCCAGAGCCACCTTCAAGGCAAGGGAACTGCCACCCATCCTTTGCAGTCAGTAACAGGGGACATGAGCCAAGAGTTGAGAAGCAGAGCGCAATTGTCTGGAAGGAGTATAAAAAGTAAAGCGCTTCCGCAAGTAAATTGGACCTACGGCATGCAGGGCATGATGTGCTATGACCAAAGATTTGAACTTAACTCGTTCGGCTATGGGCAGCCAGTGAAGAGCGCGCAGGTGTTGTCTCACGCTGCGTCTGATAGGGATGTTGAAGAGAAGCCTGGCCCCAGCATTCTGGACTACCTGTAATTTATTAAGCAGGTATACCGGGAGGCCAACGTACAGAGCATTGGCGTAATCGATTTGTGATAAAATTAGGGCTTGGGTAACCGTTTCTTTAGCAGCCCTGGGCAGAAGTGGAAGAAATTTCCTGAGAGTTTTGAGTAACCCGAAGCAGTTGCCGGCTAGCTTCTTGATCTGGGTCGAGAACGAAAGATTCTCCTCAAACCAGATCCCCAAATTCTTTGCGGGTTGCCCTGTTGAGGTTGGCATAGAGAAATCAGGCGGCCAAAGTGTTTCTCTAAACTGAGGGGGAAAGCTTCCATATAAGAGGATTTCAGATTTCTCCTCGTTGCACTTGAGTTGGGCAGAGGCCAGCCAATGAAAAACTGTGGTCAGGCAATTTTTTGCGGAGGAGGTAGAACACTCATTTTTTCCCCACGTGAACAAGAGCTGGGTATCGTCAGCATAAGCAATAATTTTGGCCCCCAGATCCTCCGCCAGTTGAACCAAAGGAGGAACATAGATGTTAAAAAGGAGGGGGCTCAAAGAGGACCCCTGAGGAACCCCTGTAGAGACCATCTGTGAAGAAGAAGCCGACGGGGGGCCATACCTGTTGTGAAATGATTTGAGCCATCCCCAGGCAGTACCCGATATACCAATGTCTGCAAGTCGGGGCGAGCAGCATAGAGTGGGGAACAGTGTCGAATGCCGCCGAGAGGTCGAGCAAAAAGCACATGTATTCTCATATGTGTTATACATTTGAAGATGCATTACATATAAAACAGAAGTATACATATATTTGTATGCTTTTTTATATATAGTACACTAGCAAAAAGCACAGACTCATACATGCATGGTTTCAAAAAGATTTTAAATTTTACAGCAGAAACATCTAAAGGGTTGCTACTTTGTTTTTACCTATACTCAATACCTAACTATTACTCCTTTCTATATCCTTCTTCTTTCTTTCTACACCTCTCTTGTCTCTTTCTTCACCCCTGTTCTCTCTTTGTGCACTTTTCTTCACTGTTTCTTTACCCCTCTTGAATGTTTCTGCACTACTTAAATATGTTTCTACAACTCTCTTCCTCTTTCTGCACCCCTTCTGCCTCTTTGTGCACCTCTATTTCTTCTTTCTGCACCTCTCTTACTTCTTTCTGCATCCCTGTTGCCTCTTTCTGTACTCCTGTTCCTCTTTCTGCACCCTTCTTCCATCTTTCTGCCTCTCTGTTGCCTCTTTCTGCACCAGTGTTTCCTCTTTGTGTATCTCTGTTGCTTCCTTCTCAACGTTTCTTGCTTCTTTCTGCAACTCTATTGCTTTTTTCTGTACCCTTGTTACCTCTTTCTGCATCTTTCTTCCCTCTTTGTGTACCTCTGTTCCCTCTTTCTGCACCCCTCTCCACTCTTTCTGTACCTCTCTTATCTCTTTCTACACCTCTCTTGCTTCTTTCTGCACTTCTCTTGCTCTTTCCCTATCCCGCTTCCCTTTTTCTACATCTCTCTTAGTTTTTTCTCCACTACTCTTGCTTCTTTCTGTACTTCTATTACCCTTTCTGTACCCCTCTTACCTCTTCCTACATCCTTCTTCCCTCTTTCTGCACTTATTTTACCTTTTTCTGCACCCCTGTTCCCTTTTTCTGCACCTCTCTTGCCTATTTCTGCAACTGTCTTGCCTCTTTCTGCAGTTGTCTTGTCTTCTTCTGTACCTCTGTTGCTTCTTTCTACACCTCTCTTGCTAATTTTTACACCTCTCTTGGTTACTTCTGCACCCCTCTTGCCTCCTTCTACACCTCTGTTGGTTCCTTCTGCACTGCTCTTCGATCTTTCTCCATTTCTTTTGCCTGTTTGTGCACCTCTCTTGCCTCCTTCTGCACCTCTGTTACTTCTGTCAGCACTTCTCTTACGTATTTATTTTGACTTTGCTCAATACTTAACTACTAGTAAAATAGTAAAGCAGCAGCAGCAGAAAAGTAATGTTTGACATATTTTACGTGACAAATTAGTGAATATAATACTTTGTAAGACTGTCTGGAAAACTTCACTTGAAGTGCACTGAATAAATCTTATTGTCTCTTTGAAATATGAAGTACACTCTCTCAACTTTTGACGTCTTCATGGTCTACTGTTTAAGATATGTCTGATCTTGTACTTATATTGTGATGTGAATTATACATCTGAATATAGTACACATATAAAACACAACTAAACATCTATTTGTATGTTTCTTTGATATATGATACTACTAACAGACAGTACAGACATATGCATGCATGTTTTTAAGAACATTGTGACACTTACACCAGAGACATATGAAAGCTTGCTGCTATATATTTTACTAGGCCCAACACCGTATGTACTCATAGTGCCTGAGTGATTACATGAGTGTAGATGTAGTGTCTATGAAATTAGAGGACTACATGAGTACTACCTGAGTGATTAAAGAACTGCATAGGTAATACTTATGTGATTCCATAACTGCACGGGTAGTGCCTGGGTGATTTGAGGAGTGCATAGGTACTGTCTGAGTGATTGAAGAATTGCATAGGTAATACCTGGGTGATTATATGAGTGCAAAGACAATGCCAGCATGATTACACTAATACACAGATAATGCCTTGGTACATCGAAGAATACATGGATAGTGCCTGACTGATTGGAACAATGCTCATATAGTACTTCAGTGATTGCATAATGCAAGAGTTCTGCCTGGCTCATTACATAAGTGCATGTGTAGAGACTGGATGATTGAAGCACTGGTTACATAATGCCTGTCTGATTGCATGAGTGCAGGGATAATGCCTAGGTGATTGCATGAGTGTAGGGATACTAACTTAGAAATTACATGTATGCAGAAGTAGTATCTAAGTGAATGCATGACTGCAGAGATAGTGCCTTTGTGATTCTATGAAAACGAAAGTACTGCCTTGGTGAATACAGGTGTAGTAAGGTAGTACCTGGGTGATTGCATAAGTGCATAGGTAGTGCTTAATTAATTCTATTAGTATATAGGTACTGGCTAAGTGATTGAAGGTGTGCATAGATACTGACAGGGTGATTGGAGGAGTGCAAGGGTAATGCATGAGTGATAGAACCAGTATATAGCTAATACATTGGTGATTGCATGATTTCAGGGGTAATATCTGATGGACTACATGAGTACATAGAAAGTGCCTAGGTGATTTCATAAGTTCATCGATACTATCTAGGTGATTACAGTACTATTGTGGTACTACCTCAGTGATTGGAGGACAATAAAGGTACTGCCAGGGTGATATTATAAAAGCATGAGAACTAGTTAAATGTTTGAACGAGTGCATAGATCCTGAGAAGCTGATTGGAGGAGTGTAAGGATAATGCCTGGGTGATTGAACCACTGTGTAGCTAATGCACTGGTGATTCCATGAGTGCAGAGGTAATGTCTAAGAGATTGCAGGGTGATTCATCAGTTAAGGGATAATATATCAGACATTATAAGAGTACATAGGAAGTACCTGGGTGATTTTATAAGTCCATCGATACTGCCTAGGTGATTAGAGTACTATTGTGGTAGTGCCTCAGTGATTGGAGGACTGTAAAAGTAGTGGCTGGGTGATTTTATAAGTGCATGGGCACTGCCTAAGTGATAGGCCGAGTGCATAGATTGTGAAAAGGTAAATGGAGGAGTGCAAGGGTATTGCCTGGGAGATTGAACCAATATGTAGCTAATGCATTGGTGATTGCTTCAGTTCAAAGGTAATATATGGGGAGTACAGGAGTACTAGAAAGTGCCTGGGTGATTTTATAAGTTCATTGGTACTGCCTGGCTGATAGGAGTAATACTGTGGTAGTGCCTCAATGATTGTAAGAGTGTAGAGGTAGTGCCTGGGTGATTTTATAAGTGCATTGGCACTGGCTAAATGATTGGAGGAGTGCATAGATTGTGAAAGGGTAATTGCATAAGTGCAAGGGTATTGCCTTGGTGATTGAACCAGTCTATAGCTAATACATTGGTGATTGCATCATTGCAGGAGTTATGTCTGGGGGATTAGAGAAGTACATAGCTAATACCTGGAGATTCTATAATTGCAAGGGTAATATCTGAGAGATTACAGGAGTACATAGGAAGTGCCTGGGTGATTTTATAAGTGCATGTGTACTGCCTGGGTGATTGGAGTAGTACTGCAGTAGTGCCTGAGTGATTAGAGAAGTGCATAAGTAATACTTGGGTGATTGCATGAGTGCATGCATAGTGCCTAAGTGATTGCAAGAGCGCATGGGTACTTCCTGAGTGATTGAAAAGCGGCATACGTAATACCTGGGTGATTGCATGAGTGCTAAAATAATACCTGTATGAATAGAACAATGCACAGATGGTGCCTTCGTTCATCAAGGAATGCATGGGTACTGCCTGACTAATTGCAACAATGCATAGGTAGTATCTAAATGATTGCAAGAGTGCAAAGGTTGTGCCTGGACGATTGGAAAACTGCATGGGTAGTGCTTGGTTGATTACAGGACTGCAGAGGAACTGGCTGAGTGCATCTATTAAAGCATCAATAGTGGCTCAGTGAATGTATAAGTGCATCTGTACTGCCTGGGTGATTGGAGGAGTGCAGAGATAGTGCCTGACTGATTTCATAAGTGTCGGAGTAGTGCCTGACTGATTGAAGAACTGTACATATAGTGGCTTAGTGCATGGATTAGTGCATAGGTAGTGCCTGGGTCATTGCAGACTTACAGCTGAGACATCTCTTCATGTTGCTGCTTTACATTTGACTACACCCAACATCCTAAGTAGTCACAGAATACTAAAATAGCAATACAAAATTGTGATTTATAACATAATGTACACTTTTCTAGAACAGGTTCACCATTCTCTAACTGCTCAGGGTATCGGGCCTACCCAAATAGAAAACATCAAACCAATGCATATCTCTCTTATAAATCTTACCATATTCATAAAGGCATGTATGCATGTATCTCTAACTTTTACTAGTACTATCATTTTTAATAGAAACATACATAAAAAATATATCTCTCTTTTATACATGTAGGATCTTGAGATGCATAATATATATGAGAATACATATGGAACTAGGAAATTCATCAATCACACGACCATGCAGACCATAAAAATTGACACCTTACTCTTAAGATTTGGAAGAGACACCTAGATTTATCTGGCATACATCAAATAAAGCTTTACATATTCTCTTTTAAACCACCATAATCAGTAATTCCTCACCCAACAAATATTAAACATCACTTTACTGCTCCTGCTACATAACCATCCTACTACTACTACTCAGATGTACAGCCTACCAAAATACAAAGCAACATCCTTTCACATATCTCTATTGTAAGTCAACCCATATTCAAAAAAGCATGGCTGCATGAGTCTCTAACTTTCCCTGTGCCATCATATATAAAAGAAACATAAAAATAGGTATATACCTGTATTTTATACATCAACCATCTTTACATACATAACACATATAAAAATACATCTCCAAATACAAACATACCTCAGTCACAAGATAATGCACACCTTAACACTTAAAAAGCTACACTTTTCATTTCAAATAGAGATCTAAAAACATATGGTATATTTCAACCATTTCAGTGCACAGGTAGTGCCTGGGTGATTGGAGGAGTGCAAGGGTAGAGTCTAGAAGATTTTATATATGCATGGGTAGTGGCTGGGCGATTTTATAAGTGTTTAAGTACTGGCTGAGTGATTACATAAGTACAACAGTAGTGCGCACGTGATTGAAAGACTAAAAGGATACTGCAAGGGTGATTAAAGCACTGTATAGCTAATCCATTGGTGATTACATGAGTACAGGGGTAACGTCTCAGGGATTAAAGGAGTACACAGGTAACGCCTGGGTGATTGCATGACTACAGCGGTAATATCAGGGGATTTTCATGACTACATACGAAGTGACTAGGTGATTTTATAAGTGCATGAGTACTTCTTGGATAATTGCAGGACTACTAAAGTAGTGCCTGAGTGAATAGATAAGTTCAAAGGTAGTGCCTGGGTGATTTCATAACAGCATGACTACTGGCTGAGTGATTACATAAGTACAAGGGTAGTGCGTCCGTGATAGAAGGACTGCAACAGTAGGGCCTGGCTGATCATATAAGAGCATGAGAAGTGACTACATGATTCACAGAGTGCATGGGTAATACCTTAGTAATTGCATGAGTGCAGCAGTAATGTTAAAGTTATTACAGCAGTGCATATGTAGTGACCTGCATCATTTGAAGACTGCATGAGTAGTACTTAGGTTTTTTTATAACTGCATGAGTGTTGCGCCTAGCCAAATATAAAGCAGCAGACTATTACATGAGTCAACCATAAGTCTCTCCATAGTGCTAAAAGCAATCCTACATATGTCTCTACCTTTTCAAATCATCATCATATCTAAAAGAAATATATAAACAATATTTCTGGAATATAGTGAAACTTATTACTGAAACATGTAATAGATCTGCCTCAGTGATTGCACAACTCCATGGGTAGTGCTTGGGTGATTGTATGAGTGCAAGCGTAGTCACTGGGTAATTGCAGGAGAAGATGGAAAGTGAATAGCTAATTGCATAATTGCACACATACAGGTTGAGTGCATGGATAAGTGTTTATATAGCACCTGAAAGCATAGATAAGTCATGGAGTAGTGCCTAAGTGAATACATAAGTGCAACAGTACGGCCTGGGTGATTGAACGACTGCAAAGCTAGTGCCTGGGTTATTACATAAGTGCATACGTAGACTCTGCATGTTTCTATGACTGCACGGTTGTACATAACTAGTGCCTGGGTGAGTCCATGACTACAGGGGTAATATCTACAGGATTACTGGAGTACATACCAAGTGAGTAGCTGATTTTATAAGTGCATGAGTACTGCTTGGGTGATTGCTGGAGTATTGAGGGAATGCCTGAGTGATTGGAGGAGTGAAAAAATAGTGCCCGGGTGATTTTATAAGTGCATGGGTACTGGCTAAATGTTTGGACGAGCGCATAGATTCTGAGAGGCTGATTACAGGAGTGTAAGGGTAGTGCCTGGGTGATTGAACCACTGCATAGCTAATGCACTGGTGTTTGCATGAGTGCAGAGGTAATGTCTAAGGGATTGCAGGAGTACATACGCAATCTCTGGGTGATTCATGAGTTAAGGGATAATATCTGGGACATTATAAGAGTACATAGGAACTACCTGGGTGATTGAACCAGTATGTAGCTAGTGCATTGGTGATTGCTTGAGTTCAAAGGTAATATTTGGGGACTACAAGAGTACATAGAAAGTGCCTGGGTGATTTTATAAGTGCATTGGTACTGCCTGGGTGATAGGAGTAATACTTTGGTAGTGCCTCAATGATTGTAAGAGTGTAGAGGTAGTGCCTATGTGATTTTATAAGTGCATTGGCACTGGCTAAGTGATTGGAGGAGTGCATAGATTGGGGAAAGGTAATTGTAGGAGTGCAAGGATATTGCCTGGGTGATTGAATGAGTGTATAGCTAATACATTGGTGATTGCATCATTGCAGGAGTTATGTCTGGGGGATTAGAAAAGTACATAGGTAATACCTGGAGATTCTATAATTGCAAGGGTAATATCTGAGAGATTACAGTAGTACATAGGAAGTGCCTGTGTGATTTTATAAGTGCATGTGTACTGCCTGGGTGATTAGAGTAGTACTGCAGTAGTGCCTCAGCGATTGGAGAAGTGCAACATGCTGAGTAGTAACAGAATACAGGAGTAGTGCTTATGAAATTAGAGGACTGCCTGAGTGATTGAAGTAGTGCATAACTAATACTTGGGTGATTGCATGAGTGCATGCATAGTGCCTAGGTGATTGCAAGAGCGCATGGGTACTCTCTGAGTGATTGAAAAACGGCATACGTAATATCTGGGTGATTGCATGAGTGCTAAATTGATACCTGTATGATTAGAACAATGCACAGATGGTGCCTTCGTTCATTAAGGAATGCATGGGTACTGCCTGACTAATTCCAACAAAGCATAGGTAGTATCTAAATGATTGCAAAAGTGCAAAAGTTGTACCTGGACGATTGGAAAACTGCATGGATAGTGCTTGGTTGATTACATGAGTGCAGAGGAACTGGCTGAGTGCATCTATCAAAGCATCAATAGTGGCTCAGTGAATGTATAAGTGCATCTGTACTGCCTGGGTGATTGGAGGAGTGCAGAGATAGGGCCTGACTGATTGCATAAATGGCGGAGTAGTGCCTGACTGATTGAAGAACTGTACATATAGCGGCTTAGTGCATGGATTAGTGCATAGGTAGTGCCTGGGTCATTGCAGACTTACAGCTGAGACATCTCTTCATGTTGCTGCTTTATATTTGACTACACCCAACATCCTAAGTAGTCGAAGAATACTCAAATAGCAATACAGAAGAGTGGTTTATAACATGGTGTACACTTTTCTAGTACAGGTTCACCATTCTCTAACTGCTCAGGGTATCGGGACTACCCAAATAGAAAACATCAAACCAACGCATATCTCTCTTATAAATCTTACCATATTCATAAAGGCATGTATGCATGTGTCTCTACCTTTTACTAGTACTATCATTTTTAATAGAAACATACAAAATAAAATATATCTCTCTTTTATACATGTAGGATCTTGAGATGCATAATACATATGAGAATACGTATGCAACTAGGAAATTCATCAATCACACGACCATGCAGACCATAAAAGTTGACACACTACTCTTAAGATTTGGAAGAGACACCTAGATTTATCTGGCATACATCAAATAAAGTTTTACATATTCTCTTTTAAACCACCATATTCAGTAATTCCTCACCCAACATATATTAAACATCACTTTACTGCTCCTGCTACATAACCATCCTACTACTACTACTCAGATGTACAACCTACCAAAATACAAAGCAACATCCCTTCACATATCTCTATTGTAAGTCAACCCATATTTAAAAAAGCATGGATGCATGAGTCTCTACCTTTCCCTAGTACCATCACATATAAAGAAACATAGAAATAGATATATACCTATATTTTATACATCAACCATCTTTACATACATAACACATATAAAATACATCTGCAAATACAAACACACCTCAGTTACAAGATAATGCACACCTTAACACTTAAAAAGCTGCACTTTTCATTTCAAATAGAGATCTAAAAACATATGGTATGTTTCAAGCACTTCAGTGCACAGGTAGTGCCTGGGTAATTAGAGGAGAGCAAGGGTAGAGTCTAGAAGATTTTATATGTGCATATGTAGTGGCTGGGTGATTTCATAAGTGCATGAGTACTGGCTGAGTGATTACATAAATACAACAGTAGTGCATCCATGATTGAAAAACTAGAAGGATACTGCAAGGGTGATTAATGCACTGTATAGCTAATCCATTGGTGATAACATGAGTACAGGGGTAACGTCTCAGGGATTAAAGGAGTACACAGGTAACGCCTGGGTGATTGCATGACTACAGCGGTAATATCAGGGGATTTTCATGACTACATACGAAGTGACTAGGTGATTTTATAAGTGCATGAGAACTTCTTGGATAATTACAGGACTACTAAAGTAGTGCCTGAGTGAATAGATAAGTTCAAAGGTAGTGCCTGGGTGATTTTATAACAGCATGGCTACTGGCTGAGTGATTACATAAGTACAAGGGTAGTGCATCCGTGATAGAAGGACTGCAACAGTAGGGCCTGGCTGATCATATAAGAGCATGAGTAGTGACTACATGATTCACAGAGTGCATGGGTAATACCTTAGTAATTGCATGAGTGCAGCAGTAATGTTTAAGTTATTACAGCAGTGTATATGTAGTACCTGCATCATTTGAAAACTGCATGAGTAGTACTTAGATTTTTATAACTGCATGAGTGTTGCGCCTAGCCAAATATAAAGCAGCAGACTATTACATGAGTCAACCATAAGTCTCTCCATAGTGTTAAAAGCAATCATACATATGTCTCTACCTTTTCAAATCATCATCATATCTAAAAGAAATATATAAACAATTTTTCTGGAATATAGTGAAACCTACAACTGAAACATGTAATAGATCTGTCTCAGTGATTGCCCATCTGCATGGGTAGTGCTTGGGTGATTGTATGAGTGCAAGCGTAGTCACTGGGTAATTGCAGGAGAAGATGGATAGTGACTGGCTGATTGCATAAGTGCACACATACAGGTTGAGTGCATGGATAAGTGTTTAAATAGCATCTGAAAGCATAGATAAGTCATGGAGTAGTGCCTAAGTGAATACATAAGTGCAACAGTACGGCCTGGGTGATTGAACGACTGCAAAGCTAGTGCCTGGGTTATTACATAAGTGCATATGTAGACTCTGCATGTTTCTTTGACTGCACAGTTGTACATAACTAGTGCCTGGGTGAGTCCGTGACTACAGGGGTAATATCTACAGGATTACTGGAGTACATACCAAGTGATTAGTTGATTTTATAAGTGCATGAGTACTGCTTGGGTGATTGCTGGAGTACTGAGGGAATGCCTGAGTGATTGGAGGAGTGAAAAGATAGTGCCTGGGTGATTTTATAAGTGCATGGGTACTGGCTAAATGTTTGGACGACTGCATAGATTCTGAGAGGCTGATTGCAGGAATGTAAGGGTAGTGCCTGGGTGATTGAACCACTGTATAGCTAATGTACTGGTGATTGCATGAGTGCAAAGATAATGTCTAAGGGATTGCAGGAGTACATAGGTAATCTATGTGCGATACATGACTTAAGGGATAATATCTAGGACATTATAAGAGTACATAGGAAGTACCTGGGTGATATTATAAATCCATCGAGCCTGCCTAGCTGATTACAGTACTATTGTGGTACTGCCTCAGTGATTGGAGGACTGTAAAAGTAGTGCCGGGGTGATTTTATAAGTGCATGGGCACTTCCTAAGTGATAGGCCGAGTGCATAGATTGTGAAAAGGTAATTGGAGGAGTGCAAGCGTATTGCCTGGGTGATTGAACCAATGTGTAGCTAATGCATTGGTGATTGCATGAGTTCAGAGGTAATATCTGGGAACTATAGGAGTACATAGAAAGTGCCTGGGTGATTTTATAAGTGCATTGGTACTGCCTGGGTGATAGGACTAATACTGTGGAAGTGCCTCAATGATTGTAAGAGTGTAGAGTAATGCCTGGGTGATTTTATAAGTGCATTGGCACTGGCCAAGTGATTGGAGGAGTGCATAGATCGTGAAAAGGTAATTGGAGGAGTACAAGGGTATTGCCTGGGTGATTCAACCAGTGTATAGCTAAAGCATTGGTGATTGCATGATTGCAGAAGTTATGTCTGGGGGATTAAAAGGAGTACATAGGTAATACCTGGTGATTCCATGAATGCAGGGGTAATATCTGGGAGATTACAGGAGTACAAAGGAATTGCCTAGTTAATTTTATAACTGTATGTGTAGTGCCTGGGTGAATGAAGTTGTGCTGCAGCAGTGCCTGAGTGATTGGAAGAGTGCAAGGGTAGTGCCTGGGTGATTGAATCATTGTATAGCTAATGCATTGGTGATTACATGAGTGTAAACATAATGTCTTGGGGATTAAGCAGTACATACATAATGCCTGTGTATTTACATAAATTGAGGTATAATATCAGGGGGATTACAAGAGTACACAGAAACTGCCTGGGGGATTTTATAAGTGCATGGCTACTGCCTGAGACATTGGAGTAGTACTGTGATAGTGCCTGAATGACTGAAAAAAGTGCAACTTCCTGAAAGCATGCATGCATATATCTCTACCACAACACTATGCACACCTCAAAAATTCACAGAACAACGTTCAAATTTAAAGCAAACACCAAAACTTATGTGGCATATTTCAACTGTACCTCTCTAGAGACTTATAAAACGTAGCATAGTCACTAATACCTAATCTCAACATTTTTTAAAGCACACTATTATGCTTCATCTTCACCATTCCACTACTACTCATACCACATAAAAAGCAACAACACCTCTTTGGTATACATCATACACCTTCAAATGTATAAGACATATGAAAATACATATAGAAGTAGAGACATACTTGAGACAGAAGTCCATGCACACCTTAAAACTTGACAGACTCCATCTCCAAGTTTAAAGCAACACCTAAAATTATGTGGTATACTACAAATGTACATATCCACACACAAAAACAGACTACCATAATCACTAATCTATCTTCCAATATACACATATTACTATACAAAATCTATTTTAAACAACATTTAACTACAATAAAACAAACTACAATACACATCTCTACATTTAATAATATATTTCAAACATCACAGTTCATCAATAATTTTTAAAGGTTAAAAATAAAACTAATACATAATGCACCTCAGAAATATATAACTCACCTTCCAAATTGATTTGTAGAATATCAAATATCAGAAAGTCATAAAAAAATTCCTATGCACACAATCAATGTAATGCACCTCTCTCAATAAGGTAAAACCAGAAATGGCAAACTTTCCCTCTCTTTCTCCACACAAATACATGTAAGTAACAAATCACATTGCTTCCTACATAATTTCAAATTGTAAAACACATTTCTATTGGTTACACACATTAACCCTTACCAACTGACTTCTAAAAGTGCCCAAACTGATTCTGGAACTTTTTGGAGTCGCGATTCCACTGTGCATAAATGCGGTGGAACCGCAAATCCATACGGGAGTTCAAAAATATATTACAAATAAAAATACCACTATTTTTTAATAACACACCACTTCTAAAGATAGTACTGACTTGGGAAATCTTACTTTAATAAAATTAAACTTCTATATAAATTACAATACCACATTCTAAAACCTCAGATAACATTCAACCCTTCCACCCTTCTGCCTAATGCCAGTTTCCATAGCAACAGTTCATGGAACATTGAAGTGAACTGTCAGGTCACAAGTTCACCATATCTTCACGTTCAGCACACTAGCTTACAAATGCAAACAGCAGGTGTGGTTGACACTTGCAAAATATGACCTTATCCTATCTACTGTACTTTTCAAATATTTTTTACTAACCAATAAGAAACATGCTTTTTAAAGAAAGTAACATGCACCCTATTTTTGAGTGTACAATGTTCATAAACAGCCAATCAATTATCTCCTTTTCAAAAAACAGCATCTTGTCCACCATTTTAGATACCTCTCATTCTACCAACTAACTACCTCAGCTACAGACATCTTTTCACTCCTTCCAGACATCCCTTCAAGATGCTTACAGTGTGGATTGGTGGACACAGCTATGTTTTCTCGTGCAAAAGGTATGCTGAACGCAGAGGTATTGACAAAGACCTAGCTTTGCAAAATGTGGATATTAAATGGATTGCACAGAGAGGATTAAAGTGGCACCAATTGATGCCTTTGGTTAAAACCTTTTTGCATGTCCAACCCCCTGACCTCATGATTGTGCACTGTGGTGGCAATGACCTAGGCACATTGACTGGGGTAGGTCTGGAAATGCTCATGAAGGACACATTTGCACATTTGATGTTGCTTTTACCTCAAACTGTCTTTGTTCACTCTAATATATGCCAAAGACAGAAATGGAGGTGGTCAAATCAATTCTGTCCACAGATTGAAAAAGCTAGGAAAAATGTCAATCAAGCTGTTTCTGCATACCTAAGAGATCATAGAATGGGGTCCATCTACAATAACAATATACGTTTTGATATGGATGACATCTACAGAAGTACACTTCACAGATCAAGGAAACAGAGTCTTTCTCAACAACCTAAAGCTCTGCATCGGCACTTACATGTAGCTACAACAAACTCATAATGAACACAAGGGCACTTTTTAGAGCCACCCTATAACATAGTAGTGAATATATATATTTTTTTAACATACATTTTTTAAAAACATTTTTGTGGATTCGCACACCCGACGCGAATCTACAAAAGCAGGAATTCAATGTACTACAACACAGTACACTTTTCAAGTTTAACTATTATTTTTTAATTTTATATATTTTGAACAACTCTATCAATTCTAATCTTGTAATTAACTTCAATCACAGTACCTCTTTAAAACAACTTCACAAATACAACACTACCTTCTAAATTATATACTACTAAATTATTTATTTAAGGTGAATTCGCGAATCCAACACGACATTACACGGGGCGCTCAGAGCCGCGTCGGAGTTGCGACTCCAAAATAGAAAGAAAAAAAACCCGCCCTACTTCCATTATTCGGTATTCTCCCCAGGGACCCCATCCCCCGGGGCTTGCCAATTTTTTTTATTAAACAAAAATATGGAGGGGGGCCGCGTGGTCCCCCCTCCTAAGGCCACTACTGGCCCCGGGGACCCCAACCCCCAGGGCATGGCCAGCCTGCATTTTTTTGGGAGGGGGCTGCGTGGCCCCCCTCCTAAGGCCAATTATGGCCCCGGGGACCCCATCCCCCGGGACCGGCTTTCTTATGTTTAAAAAAAAAAAAAAATCCCGGAATGGGGCCACGTGGCCCCCCTCCCCATGGCCACTTCTGGCCCCGGCGACCCCATCCCCCGGGGCCAGCCCTCAAGTTGGGGACCGTGGGGAGCCGCAATGCCCCCACGGTCCCAGCCGGCTTCCTGCCTCCTTCGGGAGCCGGCATTGCTTTTGGACAAGGGGAGCTGCTGATCAAGGCAGTTTCTGCTGCCGAAACACGTTGCAATTGAGTAAACTTTGCACTTGCTAACTCTCATTCCGAGTGTGCGCTTTATTGGACTTTTCCATTGGGATTCAGATGTCCGGCTGTGGTTCCGCTGGCTCTGCGCACCACCTGAGAATGGGCCCGATCCCGGAAGGAACTCTCTCTTGCTGTGATATATATATATATATATATATATATATATATATATATATATATATATATATATTCACTGAAAAAAACCGTAGGTTTCAGGCACGTTATAGTTACAAATTAGCATTTTAAAACCTTTGAAATTCACTGAAAAAACCATAGGTTTCAGACACGTTATAGTTAGAAATTAGCATTTAAAAACCTTTGAAATTCACTGAAAAAGCCATAGGTTTTAGGGACAGTTATAGTTAGTTGGACATTGCACTCGTACAAAACCCGTGAAATTCCCCCGTTATAGTTAGTTCAGCTAACTATAACTCGCGCCCCGCAATGCACTGCTGATGACGTCACATATTACATCACTCATGACATGGTCAGTGACATCACTGATGACATCACTGATGACATCTCAAATGACATCACTGATGACATCATCCAGTGACTGTGTGTTTCTGTAAAGTTTAAATATGTTTAATATATATAGGGAAAGGCGTATTGAAGAATGAGTGGGTGTATAAGTGTCTGAATGGATGATTTAGTACGTGCGTGACTGACTCTACAAGTGAGTGATTAAACGTATCTTACTGAATGCATGGGTTAGTGACTAAACTGTGTAAATGTCTGTATCCGTCTGTTGGTGTGTAAGTGGATGCATGGATTTGCGAATAGCTACATGAGTGTCTATATGGGTTATTGATTGGTTCTATGAGTATCTGTATGGGTGCCTGAGTGTTTGTGTGGATGGGGTGTGTGCGACTGTGCATAGATGTGTGAGTGGGTGATTCACTGGGTGGATGGTTTCAAGAGTGCATCTGTGATAGACTGTATGGGTGGGTAAGTGTGTGTAAGAGTGTGTTAGTGAGTGAATGTATGTCCCAGTGGTACATGTGTGAGTAACTACATATGTGAAAGGCAGTATATATGTGTATTGGAGTATATAAATAGCTATAAGCGAGAGTGAGTGATTGTGATAGTGGCTGTATGGATGAGTGTGTGCTTGTATCAGTGATTGTATAAGAGCGTAACAATGTGCTAGTATTTGTATGATTAAGTGAGCTGGTGTGTGTATAACTGTATAGGTGAGTAAATGGCAGTGTGTTTAATTATTTGCATGACTGACTAGGTGTGTGAGTACCTCTATGGATGAGTGGCGGTGTTTGAGTGTCTATATAGGAGTAAGAGTGCATATGATAGTCCTGTACTGAGTGACCATAAGTATGAGTGACTGTACGGGTGAGTGAGTGGATGTGTGTGTGTAGACCTAAGAATCAGTGAGTGGGTATGTAGTTATTGGTGTTGGAGTGTCTATGGTTTTGCGAATGGCACTCTGTAATTTAGATTGGGTGTATCAAAGGTTATATTAGGGTGTGAGGAGCTGCATCAGATTATCACGTGGATGATGTCATCAGTGATGTCATTTGAGATGTCATCAGTGATGTCATCAGTGATGTCACTGACCATGTCATGAGTGATGTAATATGTGACGTCATCAGCAGTGCATTGCGGGGCGCGAGTTATAGTTAGCTGAACTAACTATAACGGGGAATTTCACGGGTTTTGTACGAGTGCAATGTCCAACTAACTATAACTGTCCCTAAAACCTATGGTTTTTTCAGTGAATTTCAAAGGTTTTTTAAATGCTAATTTCTAACTATAACGTGTCTGAAACCTATGGTTTTTTCAGTGAATTTCAAAGGTTTTTAAAATGCTAATTTGTAACTATAACGTGCCTGAAACCTACGTTTTTTTCAGTGAATTTCAAAGGTTTTTTAAATGACAATTTTTAAATGTATTAATTTTTATATTAATTTTTTTCACACTGATTTACTACATTTTTAGAAACAATTTCTTTTACATATTTTATTTTTTAAATTACATTGTAATTACATTATACATTACATTACAAAAATACTTTCTCAGAATGAATTACTTTAGTTTAAATACTTTGCACATAGGCAATAGACTTTTAAGTACAGTAGTTACAGTTGTTGCAATGGGCAACACATTTTCATACACAATGCAACATTCAGCTCAATGTGAATTTCTAGTTAAATGCAATTAGTTACTTTATGGATTACTTTTCTAACCACAGGACTGGATCCTAGATTCAGTCCTGGTACATCTCCTGTAAACAGTTGAGTAAAAGCGTTTTGGTTACAGTCGTGATTTTTAAGGAATATTATTGTATTTTAAAAGTTGACACTTAGAAACTTTTTCTCATAGAATCACCAATGTTATCCTATGGAAGGAAATTCACTTAGCAGGTAAAAACTGTTATCGTTACTTTTTCTTACTCAGTGTTGGATCCTGGATCCAGCACTGGTGCATCTCCTGTAAACAGTTGAAAGAATGCGTTTAAGTCATACAGGCGATTTTTAAGGAATATTTGTAGTTTGTGAAAATCGACACTTTGAAACTTTTCTGCTGAAAACCAGACAATGGATTCCTATGGAAGAAAATATAAGTTACTGGTAAGTACGGTTAAAATTACTTTTCAGGACCAGTACTGGGCTGAAAGATACAGCACTGAGGTCTCTCCTTATAACAGGTGAGTAAATCGGAATTCGTATTTCGGCTGATTTTAGAGGAATATTTGTATGTTTCAAAAATCAACACTTAGAAACTTTTTCAGCAAAAAGCAGGCAATGATATCCTATGGAAGGAAATTCAAGTTACTGGTAAGTACGGTTAAAATTACTTTTGAGGATCAGTACTGGGCTGAAAGATGCAGCACTGAGGTCTCTCCTGATAACAGATGAGTAAATCGGAATTCGTATTTCGGCTGATTTTAGATGAATATTTTAAAGTTCCAAAACTCCACACTTAGAAGAATTTCCAAGTGAAACCAGTCAATGTTAGCCTATGGAAGGAAATTCAAGTTACCGGTAAGTACGGTTAAAATTACTTTTCAGGACCAGTACTGGGCTGAAAGATACAGCACTGAGGTCTCTCCTGATAACAGGTGAGTAAATCGGAATTCGTATTTCGGCTGATTTTAGAGGAATATTTGTATGTTTCAAAAATCAACACTTAGAAACTTTTTCAGCAAAAAGCAGGCAATGATATCCTATGGAAGGAAATTCAAGTTACTGGTAAGTACGGTTAAAATTACTTTTGAGAATCAGTACTGGGCTGAAAGATGCAGCACTGAGGTCTCTCCTGATAACAGGTGAGTAAATCGGAATTCGTATTTCGGCTGATTTTAGAGGAATATTTTAAAGTTCCAAAACTCCACACTTAGAAGAATTTCCAAGTGAAACCAGTCAATGTTAGCCTATGAAGGAAATTCAAGTTACCGGTAAGTACGGTTAAAATTACTTTTCAGGATCAGTACTGGGCTGAAAGATGCAGCACTGAGGTCTCTCCTGATAACAGGTGAGTAAATCGGAATTCGTATTTCGGCTGATTTTAGAGGAATATTTTAAAGTTCCAAAACTCCACACTTAGAAGAATTTCCAAGTGAAACCAGTCAATGTTAGCCTATGAAGGAAATTCAAGTTACCGGTAAGTACGGTTAAAATTACTTTTCAGGACCAGTACTGGGCTGAAAGATGCAGCACTGAGGTCTCTCCTGATAGCAGGTGAGTAAATCGGAATTCGTATTTCGGCTGATTTTAGAGGAATATTTTAAAGTTCCAAAACTCCACACTTAGAAGAATTTCCAAGTGAAACCAGTCAATGTTAGCCTATGGAAGGAAATTCAAGTTACTGGTAAGTACGGTTAAAATTACTTTTCAGGATTAGTACTGGGCTGAAAGATGCAGCACTGAGGTCTCTCCTGATAACAGGTGAGTAAATCAGAATTCGTATTTCGGCTGATTTTAGAGGAATATTTGCACAATGGTGAAGGGAGGGGCGGGGCCTGAGGTGACATCTGTGCAAACGCGCCCCGTGGCGCGTTTTAAGTTGGGGGATTAAGTCCCCTTGAATCATGAGGGTCCCTACGGGCCAACTAGCCCACCAGGAACCTCCAGTATGCGCTAGGGGCTGCGTTGCAGAGACATGTACAGAGGCCACACCCCTTTTTACACCTCTCTGCAACGCAGCTCTGTGGCGCTTTCTGGACGTACCTGTTGGGCTAGTTGGCCCCCAGGGACCCTCAGGATTGAAGAGGATTTAATTCCCCATCTTAAAACGCGCCACGGGGCCTGTTTGCACACATGTCACCTGAAGCCCCGCCCCTCCCTTCACCACTGTGCAAACGCGCCCGTGGCGCGTTTTAAGTCGGGGGATTAACTCCCTTGAATCCTGAGGGTCCCTAGAGTGCAACTAGCCCACCATATACCTCCAAAGCGCCATAGAGCTGCGTTGCAGAGAGGTGTAAAAAGGGGCGTGGCCTCTGTACACCTCTCTGCAAGGCAGCTCCCTGGCGCATACTGGAGGTTCCTGGTGGGCTAGTTGGCCCCCAGGGACCCCCAGTATTCAAGGGGAATTCATTCCCTCTGCAAACGCGCCAGGGGCGCGTTTGCAGAGTGGTGAAGGAAGGGGCGGGGCCTACGGGGCCCGATCGTTTTTTTTTTTTTTTCCCCCTTCCTTTTTCCTATTTTTAGGCCCTGGGGACCCCATCCCCCAGGGCCTTACCCCTTTTTTTAAAATTAAAATAAATAAAAAAACGGGAAGGGGGCCGCGTGGCCCCCTTCCCTGGGCCTGTATTGGCCCCGGGGTCCCCATCCCCCGGGGCATGGCCTCTTTTTTTTATTTGGAGGGGGCTGCGTGGCCCCCTCCTCAGGCCATTTAAGGCCCCGAGGACCCCATCCCCCGGGCCGGCCTTGCACTTTTTAAAACATTTTTTCCTTTTTTTACTTTGGGGAGGGGGCTGCGTGGCCCCCTCCGTGGCCACTTATGGCCCCGGGGACCCCATCCCCGGGCCTGGCCTCTCGTTGGGGACTGTGGGGGGTCCCCAAGCCCCCCACAGTCCCGCCGGCTCCCGTGTCCTACGGGAGCCGGCATTGCTTACACATGGGGAGCAGCTAACATGCTGCTCCCCATGTGGAAAGCAATCGGCTTTGGATATTGGAAGAGAGAGCAGGTTTCCTGCTCTCTCTTCCAATATCCAAAGCAAGTTTACAATGACAGGACGGGAGCCGCGAGGCTCCCGTCCTGTCATTGCAAACAGCAGTGTCCCGGGGGTAGGCACCCGGGACACTGCAGGAGCCGGCCCTGGGGGTGGCGGTCCCCAGGGCCACCACAGGCTCCAGGAGGGGGGCCGCGCGGCCCCCTCCCTACATTTTGAAAGCCCCGGGGAGGTGGTGGTCCCCGGGGCTTGGGGTCCAAAACGGACCCCCATTTTAATTTTCTTAGTGCCCCGGGAGGTGGTGGTCCCCGGGCGTGTGGGGGCTGGAGCCCTTCCACACAGGCTTTTAATTTAAAAAAGAAGCCCCGGGAGGTGGTGGTCCTCGGGGCTGCGGGAGGGCTCAGAGCCCTCCCGCAACATTATACATAAAGCCCCGGGGGTGACGGTCCCCGGGCTTGGAGGCCCTTAGAGGCCCCCACACATAAAATTAACCCCCCAGCATGCCCCCGGGACTTGGCCCACCCGGGGCCACTAACATCGAGCGCGGAGACCGCGCTTCGATTTTTTTTTCGGCAGGATTCGCGCCCCTGAGCGCATCCTGCCGATTTTTAAAAAAATTATTTTTTTGCCCAGGGGTCCTTGTGGGACCCCTGAGCAAACCTAGGGGGTCAGGGTGTTTCTACCCTGCCCCTTTGTGCGCTTTGCGCACTTGTTTCTGTCCCTCGGTTCTACCGACTGACAAAATGGCTGCCAACATTTCCTGAATCGGAATGTTGACAGCCAGCTGACAGCCAATTAACATGCAGCTCGTGATCGGGAGGGTACGCGGACCCTACTCGGCCATAGATATCACTATCTTTTTACTTTTGATTTTCTCAGCAACTACTGAACGGATTTACACCATTTAACAAAAGGGTTCTTTCTGAACCAAGAACTACCTCTTTGCCAAATTTGGTGTAATTCCGTTCAGCAGTTCGGGCTGTAGCCGTGTCTAAAGTTTCCTATGGAAAATTGCATGGGGAAAACGCGTTTTGGGACCCCCTTTTTCTCGGCCCCCGCTTGACGAATCCCCCGAGACTTTCAGGGTAGGAGCGGACCGGAGCGGGCCACAAAGTTTGAAAATTTTGCGAAGATACGTCAACCGGCAAGAGAGTTATTTCAAATAGAATGTCGCAGATTTCCTATGGATAATAGGTTGTAACTATAACTATCTACTGGCGACCGCCAGTAGATAATATATATATATATAACTACACATCAGTTTTTATCATATTTGTTTTGCCCAGTAGTAAACATGACACAGCAACTTAAATGACACTTGTTACTTAGTGAAGGTTTGCTCTTCTAAATGAATAGATTAACATCTTAATCAGTTTTCTTGCTGCTTGTTAAAAAACATTTTCCTTGTCCAATGCTGCTAATTTTAGATTTAGACATTACAATTTTACACATTTGTTTTTATTGTAGATTTCACACACAGGGTTAGGTAGTTTTTTATATTAGGTTTTTAGGATTGTATACATGGGTTTTTAGCACTTTTTAGAGCAGATTATATACACTTTATTAATAGCAGGTGTTAAGTAGACAGATATTCAAAACAATTGGTGCTATGTGGCATTCAAGCCAGTATTTTTATATTTGGATTTTTTAACAACTACCTAAATCCTTTATTTTTTACCTCAGTATTATTATTTAAAACCAGATGTTAATGAGAGGCAATGTTTACACATCATACGGAAAACAGCACATTTTATAGCTAACTGAATGCTTTGATGGTAGACACATTGTCTCTATGATTATGTATAATGACACAGCCTTGAAACAATTGTGTATTACACATTGAAAATTATATTGTAATTGTAACAGGCTTCAATCAAAATACATCACCTGGTTTAATATAAATAATTGTTTATATTTTGTCTATATCTCTGCATTTTAACCTTAAACACCTGTCACTTTAAAAATTTCACTAGCAAAAAGTATAAAAAATCCACTTACCTGACAGAGCGTGTCATGTGATCAAGGCCCAGGCAGGGCTGAAACGCGTCATGGCTGTAGAGGTGTTTGGGGAACAATAAAAAGACACTGCCAAGATTACATGTGGTCCGTGCTCCGTTTTTTGAAAGAATCAAGCTACAGCGGAGTTTTCTGGATATATATATATATATATATATATATATATATATATATATATATATACATACATACATATACATAAATACATATTACCTACTGGCAGTCGCCAGTAGGTAGTTATAGTTAGGACCTCGTTTTTATTCAAATAGCGTTTATTCTTTTGACAATATCCTTAGCGCCGTTTGACGAATCTTCGCGAAATTTTCAAAACTAGTGGGGCGCTCAGGTCAGCTCCTGTCTTGAAAGTTTCGGGGTGATTCGTCAAGGGGGGACGAGAAAAAAGGGGGGTCCCAAAACACGTTTTCCCCATGTTAATTTCCATCGGAACTTTAGACAAAGCTACAGCCCGAACTGCTGAACGGAATTACACCAAATTTGACAAAAAGGTAGGTCTTTGTTCAGAAAGAGCCATTTTTGTTAAATGGTGTAAATCCGTTCAGTAGTTTCAGAGAAATTAGAAAAAGAAAGGTTTCGATATCTGAGCACCGAGGAGGGTTCGCGAAACCTCCCGGGCACGACCTTCACACTGATTGGCTGCCAACACTCCAAACCAGGAAGTGTTGGCAGCCATCTTGTGACTCGGTAACCGAGTCACAAGAAAAGAGTAAATAAAAAGGTGAAAAACAAGAAAAGGGGGCAGGGTACAAACACCCTGACCCCCTATGCCTGCTCAGGGGGTCCCACACGTAACCCCAGGGCCAAAAAAAGCATTTTTTTAAAAAAAGAAAATCAGCCGAATTTGCGCTGGGGTCACGAATCCGGCCGAGAAAATGAAAAAAAACAAAGTGCAGGCTCCCGCGCTTCGTTTTTGAAAGCCCCCGGGTGGCACACACCAATTAATTTGCAGGGGCCTGCAGGGGCCCCATGCAGCCCCGGGGTCCGCCACCTTCCCGGGGCTTATTTATTTGTATGCGGGGGCACTGCGGCCCCCCCGCAGCCCCGGGGACCGCCACCTCCCCGGGGCTCTGTTTTAAAAAAAAAAATGAAATTGTGTGGGGGGGGGGGCAAGAGCCCCCCACACGCCCCGGGGACCACCACCTGAGGACCTCAGGACACAAGTGGACTTCATCCTCCGAGCAGCAGTGCGCCAGAAGCCGCTTTTGCAAAAAGGGGCGTGGCCTCGGAACACCTCTCTGCAACGTAGCTCTGTGGCGCTTACTGGAGGTACCTGGTGGGCTAGTTGGCCCCCAGGGACCCTCAGGATTCAAGGGGACTTAATCGCCCAAGTTACAACGCACCAGGGGGCGCGTTTGCACAGTGGTGCAGGGAGGGGGCGGGGCCTGATATAACAAGTGTGCAAACCGCCCCCTGGTGCGTTGTAACTTGGGCGATTAAGTCCCCATGAATCCTGAGGTACCTGGTGGGCTAGTTGGCCCCCAGGGACCCTCAGGATTCAAGGGGACTCAATAGGGACGTTATAGTTAGAAATTAGCATTTAAAAAACCTTAGAAATTCACTGAAAAAACCATAGGTTTCAGGGACGTTATATTTAGAAATTAGCATTTAAAAACCTTAGAAATTCACTGAAAAAACCATAGGTTTCAGGGACGTTATAGTTAGAAATTAGCATTTAAAAAACCTTAGAAATTCACTGAAAAAACCACAGGTTTCAGGGACGTTATAGTTAGTTGGACATTTCACTCATACAAAACCAGAAAAATTTGGCCGTTATAGTTAGTTCAGCTAACTATAACTCACGCCCGCAATGCACTGCTGATGATGTCACATATTACATCACTGATGACATGGTCAGTGACATCACTGATGACATCACTGATGACATCTCAAATGACATCACTGATGACATCATCCATGTGATAATCGGATGCACCTCCTCACACCCTAATAAAACCTTTTATACACACACTCTAAAATACAGACTACCAATATCAAAACCATAGACAGACCAATAGCAGTTAGTACATACCCGCTCAGTGATTCCTAGGTCTACACACACACATCCACTCATTCACCCATACAGTAACTCATACATGCAGTCACTCATCAATACAGCACTATCATATGAACTCATACACCTATACATACACTCACACACCGCCACTCATCCATAGACTTACTCACACACCTACTCAGTCATGCAAAGAATCAATCACACCCATTTACTCACCTATACAGTTATACACAGACCACCTCACTTATTTATACAAATACTAACACATACTTAATCTCTTATACAATCACTGACACAAGCACACACTCATCCATACAGCCACTCTCACAATCACTCACTCTCACATATAGCCAGTTATATACTCCAACACTCACATATACTGCCTTTCACATATGTAGTTACTCACACATATACCACTGAGACATGCATTCACTCACCAACACAACCATACGCACACTCACCCATACAGCCCCTCGCAGACGTACTCATGAACCCATACACCCACTGAATCACCCACTCACACATCCATGCAGGTAGTCGCACACCCCCCCACCCACCCACACAGACGGTCAGGCACCCATACAGGTACTCAGATAACCAATCATTAACCCATATAGACACTCATGTAGCTACTCACCAACCCATGCAGCCACTTACTCACCAACTGACAAACTGATACAGACATTCACACAGATTAGTCATTCATCCATGCATTCACTAAGACATGTTTAATCACTCACTTAAACAGTCAGTCACACACCCACTAAATCATCCATTCAGACACTCATACACCCACTCATTATTCAATACACCTTGGCGTATATATATATATATATATATGTATATATATATATATATATAACATTCTTAAACTTTTTTGAAACACTTAGTCAATGGATGATGTCATCAGTGATGTCATTTGAGATGTCATCAGTGATGTCATCAGTGATGTCACTAACAATCTCATGAGTGATGTAATATGTGACATCATCAGCAGTGCATTGTGGGGACGCGAGTTATAGTTAGCTGAACTAACTATAACGGCTGAATTTCTCTGGTTTTGTACGAGTGAAATGTCCAACTAACTATAACGTCCCTGAAAGCTGTGGTTTTTTCAGTGAATATATATATATATATATATATATATATATGGACAGAATATCACTCCAACGAAGAGATCAGAGGACACAGCGGGGAATTCAAAAGGCGACCATTTATTCACAGAATGTGCGGCATAATGCATTTCGGCATAAGCCTTCCTCAGATGCCTAACACATTGGGTCACACTCACTCCTCCATTTAAACATTTCACGGCCCTCCCATTGGCGGGAGTTCAGCTGGCTCTGTTCAAGATTGCCTACAGCTGCAGCCCGATGGTAAAGACTGCAGATCCTAGCATACCTCACTTCAGTAAGTACCGATTGCGGAGCCCCCTCATGCTTGGTTAAGCGCTGATGTGCCTTGGAAAGGGGGGAGGGAGCCTTGTACATGCCGAGTGAGTCCCATTATTCAAGTGTCCATGACCGCCTTGGGTCCCCAACACCTCAGCCCCAGATTCAGATGGCAAACTGGGCCATGACACGAAGATACAGTGATCACGAGTCCTTGTGTAATTACGGACTGCTAGTAGCAGCGGCCACCTGCTTGATCCGTTCCTGAGGCGGGCTTGCCAAATCCAACCCCTTGGAAAACTTTGCCACGATGCCGGTATTGTTGGCAAGCCACTTGTAAGACGGGTCCTCTTTCACGCGCTACTGACAGGCGCGTGGAAAACATGCACAGAAGATCACTCCAACAAAGAGATCAGAGGACACAGCGGGGAATTCAAAAGGCGACCATTTATTCACAGAATGTGTGGCATAATGCATTCCGGCATAAGCCTTCCTCAGATGCCTAACACATTGGGTCACACTCACTCCTCCATTTAAACATTTCACGGCCCTCCCATTGGCGGGAGTTCAGCTGGCTCCGTTCAAGATTGCCTACAGCTGCAGCCCGATGGTAAAGTCTGCAGATCCCAGCATACCTCACTTCGGTAAGTACTGATTGCAGAGCCCCCTCATGCTTGGTTAAGCGCTGATGTGCCTGGCAAAGGGGGGAGGGAGCCTTGTACATGCCGAGTGAGTCCCATTATTCAAGTGTCCATGACCGCCTTGGGTCCCCAACGCCTCAGCCCCAGATTCAGATGGCAAACCGGGCCATGACATGAAGATACAGTGATCACGAGTCCCCATGCAATCACGGACTGCTAGTAGCAGCGGCCACCTGCTTGATCCATTCCTGAGGCGGGCTTGCCAAATCCAATCCCTTGGAAATCTTTGCCACAATGCCGGTATTGTTGGCAAGCCACTTGTAAGACGGGTCCTCTTTCACGCGCTACTGGCAGGCGCGTGGAAAACATGCACAGAAGATCACTCCAATGAAGAGATCAGAGGACACAGCGGGGAATTCAAAATGCGACCATTTATTCACAGAATGTGCGGCATAATGCATTTCGGCATAAGCCTTCCTCAGATGCCTAACACATTGGGTCACACTCACTCCTCCATTTAAACATTTCACAGCCCTCCCATTGGCGGGAGTTCAGCTGGCTCCGTTCAAGATTGCCTACAGCTGCAGCCCGATGGTAAAAACTGCAGATCCCAGCATACCTCACTTCGGTAAGTACCGATTGCGGAGCCCCCTCATGCTTGGTTAAGCGCTGATGTGCCTGGCAAAGGGGGGAGGGAGCCTTGTACATGCCGAGTGAGTCCCATTATTCAAGTGTCCATGACCGCCTTGGGTCCCCAACGCCTCAGCCCCAGATTCAGATGGCAAACCGGGCCGTGACATGAAGATACAGTGATCACGAGTCCCCATGCAATCACGGACTGCTAGTAGCAGCGACCACCTGCTTGATCCGTTCCTGAGGCGGGCTTGCCAAATCCAATCCCTTGGAAAACTTTGCCACGATGCCGGTATTGTTGGCAAGCCACTTGTAAGACGGGTCCTCTTTCATGCGCTACTGGCAGGCGCGTGGAAAACATGCACAGAAGATCACTTCAACGAAGAGATCAGAGGACACAGCAGGGAATTCAAAGGCGACCATTTATTCACAGAATGTGCGGCATAATGCATTTCGGCATAAGCCTTCCTCAGATGCCTAACACATTGGGTCACACTCACTCCTCCATTTAAACATTTCATGGCCCTCCCATTGGCGGGAGTTCAGCTGGCTCCGTTCAAGATTGCCTACAGCTGCAGCCCGATGGTAAAGACTGCAGATCCCAGCATACCTCACTTCGGTAAGTACCGATTGCGGAGCCCCCTTATGCTTGGTTAAGCGCTAATGTGCCTGGCAAAGGGGGGAGGGAGCCTTGTACATGCCGAGTGAGTCCCATTATTCAAGTGTCCATGACCGCCTTGGGTCCCCAACGCCTCAGCCCCAGATTCAGATGGCAAACCGGGACGTGACACGAAGATACAGTGATCACGAGTCCCCGTGCAATCACGGACTGCTAGTAGCAGCGGCCACCTGCTTGATCCGTTCCTGAGGCGGTCTTGAGAAGTTATGTTTGCAACTTTACCTTTGTTCCGATCCATGCGTGTTGGTGTTTTGGGCAATATCGTATTGTGGAATTGCCCCATATTCTCACTAGTTTGATTGTCCAATGGGAACTTGCATTGTAGAACTGTATGGAAACTCTACATCTTACTGATGTGGTGCATACCTGGAAATTAATAAAAACATGTTTAAAAAAGATTTTGACCAGCCCTCATTATTTTTGCCAGAACTTGAATAATCCAGTTGTTTGCTGTGTGGTCTGTAGATATAGGCATTTTGTCAGATTTGAGATATCTTTTTAAGCTGCTGCTTGTTAGATCCTCTTGCTCAGTACCTCTTGATGGCAGAGATTGGTGCTTGAGAAACAATTCATGGCAGGCGGATTGCAGTAATTTCTAAAGAAATTGGCAGGGACTCAGGACCACAGGACCAGACCTTAGCTTTAGTTTGGGTGATGTGTCGTTCCTAAAGACCACGACTAAAGTATTTTCTATAGCAGTCTCTGGCTTTAATACTAGGTTGGATGACCACATTCAAAGATAGAATAACAGTTCTACAGTGTGGCCTGATTATGAGTTGGTGTTGAATAGTTTTCTGAACTCTTATGTCACCTGATTGACAGTTGGTTGTGTGCCTTCTTTGTTGTCTATTTCTCACCCCAAAGTTGAAGTTGGGCATTACAAAAACCGTTTGTGTCGGTGAATGTGTTTAAAAAACTATACTGATGATTTCCTCCAATAGGCAACATTATTTCTTGATATCTGATCAACCCATTCTGGGATGAAGGACGAGCGGATCATCACTATAGGCCTGATTTTGATGTCGGTCGAAGTTGCCTCCGATCAACACCATTCCGGTGAGGGAACCGTCCGACAATAGGTTGGCAGTTCCACACACCTGGTTACGATGCAACCGCACATGGTGTGGTTGCAAACTCCCATTTCTCTATGGGAGCTTTTGCAGTGGGTGGAAACCGCCCGCCGCACAAGCTCCCATAGTGAAATGGGAGTTTGTGAAAATCCCTTCACCATGTGGCAGGCACCTCATGGTGCCTGCCACATGGTGCAGGGACAGTGCCACATAAGGAGGGCCAGGGCCGAAGGAGGCCCTGCAAGGGGCCCCCAAAGTAGCTTTCTGACAGCCTTTCCATGTCAGAAAGGCCGACGTGGAAAGGCTGTCCAAAAACAACATCATAATCCCAAAGGCGGAAATGCCGTCCTTAAGGGATTATGAGGCCATTCCGACTGGTGGCAGTTTCTCCGGCTGGTTTAAACTCCGACCGCCATCATTGCAATACAGCGGTCGGACTTTAAACCTACAAGTCAGTCTGAAAGCCTCGACCAGCAGTCGGAGGCTTTCCAACTGACATTGTAATTAGGCCCAATGTATTCAAAGGAGGGATATATTTTGTCTTCATTTTTTAAGCAGGTAAATTTGTTAACTTTGATCGCTGCTAACCTATTCTGTGCTTACTAATGTGTCTACCTTTTTGCGTGATTTTATAGCTGGTGGGTGATGCTCTGAAACAAAGGCTGGAGTTTTATAGAGAACTAGAGCC
The DNA here is from genome assembly GCA_963921515.1 of Calotriton arnoldi. NCBI lineage: Eukaryota > Metazoa > Chordata > Amphibia > Caudata > Salamandridae > Calotriton > Calotriton arnoldi. The sequence continues at coordinate 638,390 of CAWUFW010010025.1, read as the reverse complement.
TTATTACTAGTATGGTGGTCCTCGGGACCGCTGTACTTGTGGTGGCGGTCCGACCACTGCCACCACTCCGGGTCCGCCTGCAGTATTCTAAGGGCTTGATTACGAAGCGGTTAGGAATGGCTCCACCCCCGGTCGGAGCCATCCTAACTGCATCGTAATCACCTGTTTGTAATAATTTACGACCAACCCATTTAGATCGAGTTGGTCAGAAATTATTACACAAGGAAGTTCCGAATTGGTAACAACGGGCATGGAGAGCCTGTTCGCCATTCAGAAGGCCTGCAGTAATCCCTCGGCTGGCTCTTTCCAGCTGAGGGATTACGATGGCAGCTTTCCACTGCCTTTCTGTGCTGGCCTTTCCGGGCCCTGTCTTTGGGAGCCCCCAGCAGGGCCCCCATGGGTGCAAGGCTGTTGAATCGTGGCCTAGGGGGCACCCTTATGATCACTGCACCCAGGGGCAGGCACCTTGAGGTGCCAGCCACGGGGTGCAGGGATGAACTGAACCTCAGCTCTTTGCTATGAGAGCATGCATTCCATTCGGAATCCATGCTCCAATAGCAAAGTATAGGTTTGCGACCGACCAGGGTTCAGTCGCATCCTAATCGATGGGCTGGAACTGACGACAAGAGGTAATTCGGTTCCACTTCCAGAGCGATGTCGGACGGACTCCGGTCCATCCGACATCGCAATTGGGCCCTAAGTGTGGTGGTCTGACCACCATGAGACCACCAGCTCCGCTCAGGAAGAAAGATCTCGCTGCTCTGGTGGTCTGTAACCAGCCTCAATATGCTGGCAGGGCAAGCATATTATGAGCCTGCTTTCCACCGCCAATTTCATGGCGGAGAACCCATCATGAAAAGGATAGCTGAGAGGCAACTAAGGAGGCCCTAACTGGGCCCCCTGCCACTTCTGGGCCTGGGCGTTTATGCAGGGGGCTTATGTTGTGCCTCGCTGAAATTGCACCCCCATTCTTTCATGGTGTGGCATGCATGCCACACCATGCTGGAACGTGCTGCAGGCACTGTCACTGTGGTGGTCTGCAATTAAGGCTCTCCTATGAGCCTTACACAGCCACCGCCGTGAGACCGCCACAGCACTGCCTGCCTGCCCTGGATTACACTCGTAATCCAGCGGGCAGACGGGCGCATGACAGGATTAGCCAATCTCCTGTTGGTGCAGCAGTAGCGTACTGACAGGAGGACCACCAAACTCGTAATAAGGCCTTAATGTGACTTCAACCCATTATGTGGAGGCAATTATCTTCTAACAAGCTCCAGATTTCCAGTAAGCAATTTTCAACTGAGCTGCATTGTATTGACAAGAACTGCTGCTCCATCACCTTTGCTGATCTCTCCTGTCATCATATTTTCAGATTGATGGTCTTTTCCTGCTATGCGGGACCTTGATACTGTGAGAAGTGTTATAATACAGTTTTCTTATTCACTGTCTAAATGATCCAGACCCATCCATAAAAAATGGATATCAGTATCTAGGACCACAAGCGGAAAGCTTGGCTTTTGTTTCAGCTTTCCTCTAATTCATATTTCTGGCCTAACATTGGTCCCCACTGGGGTGATCTGGGGGTGATCTATTGTGTATGTGTATTTCTGCATGTACTTTCCTCCTTAACTAATTCATTTAACTCTTGTTTTTTTCCTTTTCTTGTGCTAAGTAAAGACCATTTATATTCTCATTCAGCAATGTTGTTTCAGCCTGATTTTGTTTCACAAGGTCTGGACATTTGGCTTTGTTTGTTTTCCTGCTGGATTAGGTGCTCTATTTCTATGGCTTATTTGTGGATGTAATTTATTTGAGCCTTCTCCAGAGTAGCATTAAACTTAATGTGTTTAAAATGTATTCCAAGTGGCCTCACTGTATTAGCAGTAGACAAAATATACCACCACACACTTTGGCTAATAACTAGCCAGGCAGCCTCTTTCTAAATCTAATGGAAACTTGATTAACAAAAATAAATGTTACTTCCAGAAAACACTAGTGTACCAAGATATGTGGTTTATTTATAAATTGCCGACTTGCAGTTTGCCTCATGTAAGCAAACTCTCAGATATAAAGTCGCAATGTGGGTAATATTTAGCTCAGGAAGTCCATCCGAATTCAAGATTTTGGACTTTAAGGCCAATTGTAAACCTAAAAGCAACCACTCAAGGAACATGTTTTTTTGAAGATATATTTAAATTTGATTGAGAAAGCCATATTCTGAGATATAGAAAAATTAGGGTGAAACATATGCCAGATGTAAAGGCAGTGATTAGGACAAAGAGCAATTGAAAAACGTATCCCCTAGAGAATAGGCTGTAGCAATGAATGGTCTTATGACCACAGGTATAGTAACCACTTCCGAGGCTGTTCACAAATGTAAATTTACACATGAGTAAACCTACTCATGTGATCTTACTCTTTACAGGTGACTGTTGACAAACTATATTTTGTAGTCCCTTTATAAGTACTACAATAGTACTACTCACATACTACAAAATGCTATTCACTAATCTAAATGCGAAGGACTCTGCCTCCAACTTTCCTATCTTTTCTGTGCAGAGATTTACACTCTTTCACATTCAAATTAGGCTCAAACATACAATTTCAGAGGGGTGGAGACATGTAAGTCTACACTTTGTAGTAAATTGACACATGTAAATGTAGAATAGCCAAAAGTAGTACATTTACTACAAAGTGTAAAAGTAAACTGGCACATGTAGATTTACTCATGTGTAAGTTTACTCTACACTTATGGCCTGAATCTGATGCAGTTAGGAAAGCCTCCTAACGGCATTTGCTCCGTCCAAATGGGATGGGAAGGTTTCCGGCCGACCGAGTACGATGCGAGTTAGAAATATCCCAATCTGAACCCGATGGCATTTGGAATAACCGAGCCGTACGGAGCAGAATCGTATGTCTCTACGGGCCACGTTTCCGTACGACAAAGTACGATGCTGGATTTGGACAGCCTTTCCGAATCACGCAGTCCGACTCAAATCGGCAGTCAGAATCAGACTTTGGGGGCCCGTAATGGGCCCCCCTGCACCCAGAGCCTTCGCAATTGGGCCCGTGGGGGTACACATGGGTCCCCCCTTACCAGCCATGTTCAGGCCGCGAGGACGACCCGCCGCTGTGAGGCAGACCCGCGGCGGCAGAAAATTCTGACGCCAATACTGGGACAGAAACTTTCAACAGTGAGTGTTGTGTATTTGTCAGCCACTGCAGCACTCTTAGCTGATATCAACCCACGAAGGGATTTGGATTTAAAACTTTAAATATGAACTGAGCTACAAAAAAGCCCACTGGGGAAGTTATTTTATGGACTGCAAATACCATGATGCCTCTAGCACACGCCCACTGTGGCGCAAGAACACGCCCATCAGGGCGGGACTTTTTATTAATAAATGCAGTTGTAACAATGAGTTGCTGGTGTCAGTCATATCTTGGGCTTGCGAACAAGAATATTGCATTCAAAACGCATTAAGCCGCAGATAGATTTGATGAAGCGGTATGCTGTGATGGCTGCAGACCTCACTTGAAGAAGTCAAGTTTCTGAGAGGACGTTCTCAAGTTGGGCAAACTTGTGGATGGATGTGTAGCTGCCAAGCTCAGGCCGCGAGGACGACCCGCCGCTGTGAGGCGGACCCGCGGCGGCAGAAAATTCTGACGCCGATACCGGGACAGAAACTTTCAACAGTGAGTGTTGTGTATTTGTCAGCCACTGCAGCTCTCTTAGCTGATATCAACCCACGAAGGGATTTGGATTTAAAACTTTAATTATGAACTGAGCAACAAAAAAGCCCACTGGGGAAGTTATTTTAAGGACTGCAAATACCATGATGCCTCTAGCACGCGCCCACTGTGGCGCAAGAACACGCCCATCAGGGTGGGACTTTTTATTAATAAATCCAGTTGTAACAATGAGTTGCTGGTGTCAGTCATATGTTGGGCTTGTGAACAAGAATATTGCATTCGAAACGCGTTAAGCCGCAGATTGATTTGATGAAGCGGTATGTTGTGATGGCGCAGACCTCACTTGAAGAAGTCAAGTTTCTGAGAGGACGTTCTCAAGTTGGGCAAACTTGTGGATGGATGTGTAGCGGCCATGCTCAGGCCGCGAGGACGACCCGCCGCTGTGAGGCGGACCCACGGCGGCAGAAAATTCTGACGCCGATACCGGGACAGAAACTTTCAACAGTGAGTGTTGTGTATTTGTCAGCCACTGCAGCACTCTTAGCTGATATCAACCCACAAAGGGATTTGGATTTAAAACTTTAATTATGAACTGAGCAACAAAAAAGCCCACTGGGGAAGTTATTTTATGGACTGCAAATACCATGATGCCTCTAGCACACGCCCACTGTGGCGCAAGAACACGCCCATCAGGGCGGGACTTTTTATTAATAAATGCAGTTGTAACAATGAGATGCTGGTGTCAGTCATATGTTGGGCTTGTGAACAAGAATATTGCATTTGAAACGCGTTAAGCCGCAGATAGATTTGATGAAGCGGTATGCTGTGATGGCTGCAGACATCTCTTGAAGAAGTCAAGTTTCTGAGAGGACGTTCTCAAGTTGGGCAAACTTGTGGATGGATATATATATATATATATATATATGAAGACATATTAATGAATATCATCTGTATAAATCATTGTATATTGGCGTTTTGTAATATGCAAGATAAGTAAGTTTCAAGTACCAAAATAAAAAGAAGAGGAGATAGAGGGCAACCCTGTCTAGCTTCTCTGTGAAGAGGAAAAGAAGGAGAAGTTAATACATTTTTGACCAAAACCAAACCAAGAGAGTGTAGAAAAGGAAAGTTCCACTGAACACGATCAAAAGCCTTTTCGGCATCTAAAGATATAGCTGCTAATGATTGTAAGTATGATTTGGATTCACTAAAAATGTTTAAAATAATTCTTCAATTATCTTCAAGGTGGCGGCCCTTAACAAAACCTGATTGTTCTTTAAAGTGGAAAGGAGAAGGCCCAGATGAAGCGTGAGGATTTGGGCAAATATTTTGTAATCAGAGGGATATCGGCCAGTAATATTTACATTACCTGAAGTCTTTATTTTCTTTGGAAGTAAGACAAATTAAAGCATCTTGAAAGGAACCAGAAGCTGAATTTGTCATAGGTTAAGATGTAAAAAGTTTATGAAGTTTGGGGACTAATGTTTTTGAAAAATAAATATAAAATTCAATGGGAAAGCCGTCTGGCCCAGGAGCTTTATTTTTTTGATAGCGTTAATTGCTTTGATATATCAACATCAAGAGAAGAGAAATCCATGTGTAAGTCAGATTCTTTTTGAATAGAGGGTATGTATTGATCAATATCAGCATGGGATGGATCAGCTTCAGGTGTATAAAGATTCTTATAATAATCAGAGAAGCCTGCTAAAATGTCCTTATCCTTAGTTACCCGGGTGTCGTCATTACATATTCTCTGTTTCAATTTTAACTCGTTCTTTTTAAACTTTCAAATAATTTGCTAAATATTTGGATGCTTTATTTTGCCCTCCACAATATTTAGCGCTTGATCTTAGGAGATAAGAAGCAGCATTGTCTGTGGAAATTTTGTAAAATTCAAGTTTAGCCTTTACTAGTTCATCTAGACACAGCCTTTATTTGGATGCGAAATAGGCTTGTTCTAAGAATTTAATATGTTTCAGAATATTTAAATCTTTTTTTGTATTTGTCTTTTCTTATCAGAAACATTTGACAAAAGAAAGTCCAATGATGCAGCTTTAAAAATGTTTCAAATGGCTTGGAAAGATAAATCTGGTGATTCATTTGAAGGGAAATATTCCTGAATGACATTTTGAAACCGCTGAGTAAAATCAGTATCCAGTAAAAAGAAACTGTGCTAAAATGCCAGCATTTAATCTTAAGAGTAATAAGAAACACTTCTAAATCTAGAGTGACTCGGACATGATCTGAAATTAATATGGCTCCAATATCTGCATGCAGAATATGTTGAGATGATGATTTGGAGACAAACAAATAATCAATCCAGGATTAGGAGAAATGAACAGGAGAAAAGAATGTATATTCTTGCAAGCAAGGATTACTGAGCCTCCATGTGTCTTTAAGGCCTCTCTGTTTGATGGTTGTCACAAATTGTCTTTGCATAGAGGAGCGGAGAAAATTAGTTTTAGAAGCACAATCTAAAAAATGGATCTACATCAAGGTTACAATATCCCCAAAAATTAGATAATCATCAGTAGTAGACACAAATTTATTTATAATGTTGAGCCAGAAGGATTTATCTGAATGCGTGGGAGCATAAACATTGAAGATTGTTATCGGTATACTATTAATAGTAAGTTGTAAAACAAGCAATCAACCTTCTGTATCTGTTTCCAGTGAAGGTAACTTAACATCTAAAGTTTTTTTATATAATAAAACGACTCCATTTTGCTTACCAGTAACTGGCGATGAAAAAGCATATTCTACCCAATTCTGGTTAACTTTTTGAGCTTCTTTGTCAACCACATGCGTTTCTTGAAGTAAAGCAACATCTACAATTAACTTCGCTAAATATGTAAGTACTCTTTGTCGCGTAATGGGGATCCTAACCCCTTCAATGTAATTACATGTAAAGGCTTAGTTAACAATGTAAGTTAAACTAGCTAAGGTCTACATAGTGAAGTTCGTATATATAAAAACAGCACTTATATAAGTAAATGAAGTACTACTAAAATTAGAACGTGAGAAAAGAAACATGTATAAAACTATACATAATATAATCATTGAACAGTAATGAATCAAAATAGCAATTTAAAACTAAGACGTCTTATATTACCTTTCCATATTGACTAATATCAAATGGTAAAGGATAAGAAGATAATTAATCAATCAGGATTTGTAGAGCACGACTGCTGCACCCATGAGGGTCCTGATGTGCTGTGGGATTGTGCTGCAGGATCACACTGCCTGTTCCTATTGGTTGAACATCCAGGTCTTGAGGTCCTTCCTGAACTGTTAGAGTGATGGTGAGGCTCTGAGGTGCAGTGGGAGCGAGTTTCAAGTCTTAGCCACCAGGTGGCAGAAGGAGAAGCCTCCACTATTTGTCTGCCAGGTGCTTTTTGGGAAGCTGTTAGGTAGAGAGATCTGGAACGGAGTTCCCTTGTAGGTTGGTGGTAATTCACTCATTCATTGAGGTACACCGGTCATCCGTTGTGTGGTGCCTTGTAATCGTGGGTGAGCAGCTTGAACTGGCATAACTTCGCGACTGGTAGCCAATGGAGCTTCCTGAGGTGAGGGGTGATGTGCATCTGTCTCGGGAGGTAGAGGATGAGTCTGACTGCTGTGTTCTGGATGGGCGGGAATTTCCTCAGGAGTTAGGGAGTGATTCCTACATAGAGGGAGTTGCCGTAGTTAAGTCTACTGGTGATGAGAGCTTGCATGACAATTCGCCTGGTGCTGTGTGGGAGCCATCTGAAGACCTTTCTGAGCATTTGGAGGGTGAGGAAGCAAGTGGAGGAGACGGTGCTGACCTGCTTCTTTATGGATAGTTGGCTGTCAAGGATGATATCGAGATTGTGGACATGTTCGGTGGGGTTGAGGGTTGGGCCCAACTTGGTTGGCCACCATTCGTTGTTCCAGAGGGTGTCCTTGCCTTTCCCAAAGATGATTACTTCTATCTTGTCTTGTTTGAGACAGTTGTTTTTCATCCAGATGGCCACATCTTTCATGCATCTTTGGAACTTGTCTTTGATGGTCTTTGGTCAGGGAGAGGATGAGTTGGGTGTCATCTGCGTAGAAGTTGATGTTGAGTCTGTGGCTTCTGACGATGTTGGCCAGGGTGTCATGTATATGTTAAAGAGGGAAGGGCTGAGGGAGGAGCCTTGAGGTACACTGCAGGTGATGTTCTTCAGGAGTGAGGAGTAGGGAGGGAGGATGATCTTCTGTGTTCTTCCTGTGGGGTAGGGTGTGATCCACTTGAAGGCTGCTCCTTGGATTCTGACCTGGTGGAGTCTGTTGATCAGTGTGTTGTGGGATATGGTGTTGAAGGCTGCTGAGAGGTTGCAGAGGATGAGGGCAGCTGTTTCTCCATGCCCTAGCAGCACTCTGATGTCATCTGTGGCTGCGACTAGAGCTGTCTCAGTGCTGTGGTTTGCTCTGAAGCCAGATTAAGAGGAGTCCAGGAGGTTGTGGTTCTCCAGATGTCTAGTTGACTGGATGTTGATAGCTTTCACAAAGACCTTGGCTGAGAAGGAGAGCAGGGATATGGGTCTGTAGTTCTTAGATTCTCCTAGGTCCCCGGAAGGTTACTTCAGCAACTGCATCATGTCAGCATGTTTCTATTTCTGAAGGAGGTGGGTTCTTTGCTGATGGGTTGATTGCTGAGGTTGAAAGTGAGGTGGGGCAGGGGTCTGCTGGGGCTCCAGAGTGTATGGATCACATGATGGACGCTGTTTCCTTCTCGATGTGGGTGGACATCGGTGGTGTGAGGAGGTTGATGTAGTCCTTGGCGGGGGTTGGGGTGTGAAGTCTTGGTAGATGGTATTGATTTTATTGTGGAAGAAGTCTGCAAGGGTGCCTCCGAGAGCTTGCAAAGGTGTGATGTTGTTTTTGTTAGACGAGGGGTTGGTGAACTCCTTGACTATTTTGAACAGTTCCTTGCTGTTTTTGGAGCTGTCATTGATGTGGGTGGCTAAGGCAGTCTTCTTGGTGATTTTCAGGAGGTGGTGGTATCGGTTGGGGGTGTTTTTGAATCATTTTTGGTCCTTGAGGTTTTACTGGTGCGCCATCTTCTTTCCTTCTATCTGCAGTCATGTTTCTGGGTTTTCAGTTCTGCTTTGAACCAGTTGGGTTGTCATGTTTGTTTCATGCTGTTGTTGGGTTTCCTTGGTGCAGCTTCGTCTGCCTTTGCGGTTATGCAGTTTGCAAAGTTTTTCGCCGCTTGTTCTGTGTTTTTGATGGTGGTGGGTGGGCGGGAGTAGAGGGTGTTGATCCATCATTACTCTGATACCTTTGAGCAGCAGCACTGCGGCTCACTGGCAGTAGAGGCAGGGGTGTTGGGGGGTTCCAACATGAAAAAATGGATGCAGTGGTGAGCAGTCCAGGTGAGCTTCTTGATGTGGGTGTATTTTACTTTGTTGCTGCCTGAGAAGATAGGGTCGAGCGTGTGTCCTGAGGTGTGTGTGGGGTCTGTGACTAGCTGCTTGAGTCCAAGGTTAGAAATGCTTTCTAGGAGGTCAGCCATATTGGCGTTGTTGGTGTTCTCAAGGTGAAAGTTGAGGTCTCCTAGGAATATGTAAAGATTCGAGTCGATGGCAATAGGGGCGATGAAGTCGGAGACTGTGTTGCAGAAGGTAGGGCGGGGTCCCGGAGGATCCAGGAGGCCTGTAGGCGAGGGTGCCTCTGATGGTGGTTTTGCTGTTTGTTTGGATCTGGAAGTGGAGGTGTTCCATGAAGGGGGTGGAGTCGCGTGTGGTGTTGAGCATTCTAGTTCTCATTGTAGATTATGGCGATGCCTTTGCCGTTCATTGTAGATTATGGCGATGCCTTTGCCGTTTCTGTTGAATCGGCATGTTTAGATTATGGCGATGCCTTTGCAGTTTCTGTTGAATCAGCATGTTTTCTGAGTGAGCGTGCGTTGATCAGCAAGCAGTTGATCTTTTCAGAGGTGATGCCGGCGGCCATGTTGGTGGGTGTGTGTGACGCGGTGTGGCTGGTTGGAGATGCGCAGGTAGTAACCTCTGTGACGCAGGTGAAGCAGATGTTCTGGCAGGAGAAAGGGCTTCAGTGGTCGCAGGGACGGTCTGGGTGTAGTTGTTGTCCTGACATCTGAGGTTCATCTGAGGTGATGTCATCAATGATGTCACTGACCATGTCATGAGTGATGTAATATGTGACATCATCAGCAGTGCATTGCGGGGGCGCGAGTTATAGTTAGCTGAACTAACTATAACGGGGGAATTTCTATGGTTTTGTACGAGTGAAATGTCCAACTAACTATAACTGTCCCTAAAACCTATGGTTTTTTCAGTGAATTTCAAAGGTTTTTTAAATGCTAATTTCTAACTATAACGTGTCTGAAACCTATGGTTTTTTCAGTGAATTTCAAAGGTTTTTTAAATGCTAATTTCTAACTATAACGTGCCTGAAACCTATGATTTTTTAAGTGAATTTCAAAGGTTTTTTTAATTGCTAGTTTCTAACTATGCCTACAGAGGTAGGACATGTGAAGAAAGAAGAAAAAACGCACAGAAAGAAGCAAAAGATGTGCAGAAAGAACCAACAGAGGAGCAGAAAGAGGCCTTGTTGCAAAATCATCCTGTGCCCACAACTTTTTCAGACGGGTACTGGTGGTAACTGACTCTGACTAACCAGAGCCAGTGCTATGCTAAAAAACACTTAGAATACAGTGAAAACACCTACATACACTAGGGAACACTATGCGTTGGGGTACCCCTGTGATTAGCATGACCTCCTCTGCAAGTCCCTAGTACATAATAGGGCAGGGGGATTAAAACTACCTCTTAAAACGCGCTACAGGGCGCGTTTGCACAGTGGTGAAGGGAGGGGGGGCCTGAGGTGACATGTGTGCAAACGCACTCCGTGGCGCGTTTTAAGTTGCGGGATTAAGTCCCCTTGAATTCTGAGGGTCCCTGGGGCCCAACTAGCCCCCCAGGTACCTACAGTTAGGACCACAGAGCTGAGTTGCAGAGAGGCGTTCCGAGGCCACGCACCTTTTTCACCTCTCTGCAACGCAACTCTGTTGTGCTTACTGAAGGTACCTGGTGGGCTTGTTGGCCCCCAGGGTCCCTCAGGATTCAAAGGGAATTAATTCCCTAACTTAAAACGCACCACAGGGCGTGTTTGCGCACATGTCACCTGAGGCCCCGCCCCCTCCCTTCACCACTGTGCAAACGCGCCCCGTGATTCGATTTAAGTTGGGGGATTAGGTCACCTTGAATCCTGAGGGTCCCTGGGGCCCAACTAGCCCACTAGGTACTTCCAGTAAGCACCACAGGCCTGCGTTGCAACGCCTGTAACAAATTGTGCAGTTGTGTTTAGGTAGTGAAGAGGGTCATGCTGGGGGTAGTGTTTTAGGGTTTAGGGTAGTGCAGTGGTGTTTGTGTAGTGTAGGGGGTCATGCTGGGGGTAGATTTAGGGTTTAGGGTAGTGCAGTGGTGTTTGGGTAGTGTAGGGAGTCGTGCTGGGGGAGTGTTTTAGGGTTTAGGCTAGTGAAGTGGTGTTTGGGTAGTGTAGGGGGTCGTGCTGGGGGTAGTGTTTTAGGGTAGTGCAGTGGTGTTTGGGTAGTGTAGGGGGTCGTGCTGGGGGTAGTGATTTAGGGTAGTGCAGTGGTGTTTGGGTAATGTAGGGGGTACTGCTGGGGTAGTGTTTTAGGGTTTAGGGTAGTGCAGTGGTGTTTGGGTAGTGTAGGGGTACTGCTGGGGGTAGTTTTTTAGGGTTTAGGGTAGTGCAGTGGTGTTTGGGTAGTGTAGTGGTTCGTGCTGGGGGTAGTTTTTTAGGGTTTAGGGTAGTGCAGTGGTGTTTGTGTAGTGTAGGGGGCAGTGTTTTAGGGTTTAGGGTAGTGCAGTGGTGTTTGTGTAGTGTAGGAGGTCGTGTTTTAGGGTTTAGGGTAGTGCAGTGGTCTTTGGGTAGTGTAGGGAGTCGTGCGGGGGTAGTGTTTTAGGGTTTAGGGTAGTGTAGGGGGTCATGCGGGGGTAGTGTTTTAGGGATTAGGGTAGTGCATTGGTGTTTGGGTAGTGTAGGGGGTCATGCGGGGGTAGTGTTTTAGGGTTTAGGGCAGTGCAGTGGTGTTTGGGTAGTGTAGGGGGTCGTGCTGGGGGAGTGTTTTAGGTTTAGGGCAGTGCAGTGGTGTTCGGGTAGTGTAGGGGGTCGTGCTGGGGGAGTGTTTTAGGGTTTAGGGCAGTGCAGTGGTGTTCGGGTAGTGTAGGGGGTCATGCTGGGGGAGTGTTTTAGGGTTTAGGGCAGTGCAGTGGTGTTTGGGCAGTATAGGGGGTAATGCTGGGGGTGGTGTTTTAGGGTTTAGGGCAGTGGTGTTCGGGCAGTGTAGGGGGTCGTGCTGGGGGTGGTGTCCATTTCACATTCAACACCACCGCCGCACCCAAGACCGCCCCGCCGCAACGGAACTGGGGTAAGGTCACCGAAGAACACCTTAACTCTGCCCTCCTCCAAGACCCCCCCAACGCCACGACCGACACCAACTCCGCAGCCAGGGAATTCCACCGCAGGGTCTCCTGCTGCGCCGACAAGCTGGCACCTCTCTGCCGCACCGCCAGACCACACCCGCTGAAGGCCGCCTGGTTCACCACCGAACTCCATGAAGCCAGACGCTCCTGCAGACGCTTGGAGAAAACCTGGTGAAACCAGAAGACCACGGAAGCTCGGAACAACCACAAGAGCACCCTGAAGGACTACCACCAGTGGATAAGGGACACCAAAAGGACTTTCATCAGAGACAAAGTCAAGACCAACGCATCCAATGTCAAGGAACTGTTCAACGTCATTCAGCAGTTCGCAAAACCCACATGCGAAGCCACGGACATCACACCCTCCCAGGAACTCTGCGACAAACTCAGATCCTATCTCCACCTGAAGATCAAGGCCCTCTACGACAACTTCAATGAGCCAGCAGAAGACAGCACCACACCTCCCACCACCTCCGAGAAGCCTACCATCACCGCCTGGGCCCCCGCGTCTGTCGAGCTCACCACCTCAACCATGCACTCAGGAGCCCCAACCGACCCCTGCCCCCCTCACATCTTCCACAGGGCCACCGCTGTCATCGCACCCGAACTAGGATGGACAATTAACTCCTCCCTCAGATCCGGCATCTGCCCAGATGGCAGGAAGCATGCGGAGGTGAAACCCCTCCTCAATAAACCTACGGCCGACCCAACTGACCTGAAGAACTACCGGCCCATCTCTCTCCTCCCTTTCGCAGCCAAAGTCACCGAAAGACTCGTGAACGCCCAGATGACTGCCTTCATCGAAGAGAACTCCATCCTAGATGCATCCCAGTCTGGCTTCCGCAGCAACCACAGCACCGAAACTGCCCTCCTTGCCGCCACCGACGACATCCGCATGCTGCTAGACCAGGGACACACCGCAGCCCTCATCCTCCTAGACCTCTCCGCAGCCTTCGACACCGTTTCACATCGCACGCTAGCTGCCAGACTCCACAACTCAGGAATACAGGGATCCAACCTCGACTGGATCCAATCCTTCCTCTCCGGCAGAACCCAGAGGATCAGACTCCCGCCCTTCCTCTCCGACCCCACTGACATCATCTGCGGAGTACCCCAGGGATCATCGCTTAGCCCAACGCTCTTCAACATTTACATGGCCCCCATCGCCGCCATCGTCAGACAGCACGGGCTCAGCATCGTATCCTACGCCGACGACACCCAGCTCATCCTCTCCCTCACCAAGAACCCAGAAGACACCAGACTCTGCTTCCAGGAAGAAATGAGAAATGTAGCAGCCTGGATGAAGGATAGCTGTCTAAAGATCAACTCTGAGAAGACCGAGGTCCTCATCCTTGGACCCTGCATCTCAGCATGGGACAGCACCTGGTGGCCCCCCACCCTCGGGAGCCCACCCACCCCGACAGACCACGCCCGGAACCTTGGCATAATCCTCGACTCCTCCCTCTCCATGAACCGCCAGATCAACGCCGTCACGTCCACCAGTTTCAACTGTCTCCGCATCCTCCGTAAGACCTTCAAATGGTTCCCCCCGACTGCAGAAAGACCCTCACCCACACACTAATAACCAGTAGAATAGACTACGGCAACGCCCTCTACGCCCGAATCAACAAAACTCTTCTCCGCAAACTCCAAACCATCCAGAATGCCGCTGCCAGGCTCATCCTAGGGACTCCGCGCCACGAGCATATGACCCAACACCTACGAAGCCTCCACTGGCTCCCCGTCGAGAAGAGGGTCACCTTCAAACTCCTCACCCATGCCTACAAATCCCACAACAACATTGGCCCCAAATACCTCAACGACCGAGTATGTTTCCACGTACCCAAGAGGAACCTCCGCTCCGCCGACCTCGCCCTGGCAGAGGTCCCCCGCATCCGCAGAAACAGAACCGGCGGGAGAGCTTTCTCCTACATCGCAGCCAAGACCTGGAACGAGCTCCCGGTCAACATCAGACGCTCCCAAACGCTTCACAAGTTCAGGAAGGACCTCAAGACCTGGCTTTTCGCCTGACCCGAACCTGCTCCCCTCCCCTCCCCCCAGCGCCTTGAGACCCTCACGGGTGAGTAGCGCGCTTTATAAACCTCTGATTGATTGATTGAAAGCACGGGGAATAGCTTACCCATGGGGTAGCAGTGGAGGGGTGCGCCAACGGTGCTGTGGACAAGAGGTGGGGCTGGGGCGGAAGCAGGCTTGCCTGGGGGATGGGCAGGTGAGCAGATGGACACTGAAGGTCAAGAATGGCACGCAAAGCAGAAAAAAGACTGCTTGGGGCAGGGGTGTGTGCTGTGGTAGGATAACTGCTGAGGAAGACTGGTGTCAGCAAGTCAGAGGGGCAGACGTTAAGTACAGGCACAGAAAAGCAGGAAGTGTGGCAGTGATGCAGTTGGGGTGGTTTTCCTGAAAACTGAGGTGACAGAGGGGTGGCCCAGCCCAGCCTCCTCTGTGCTCTGATAGGGGCGGACGGACCCACCCTTGGCCCAGGCTTTGCCTGGCCACTGCCCTCGTGTGTCCTGCAATGCGGGAGAGGGTGCCCTCTAATGAGGGAGCTGATGGCTGGAGAAATGAGCGGGTCTACTCACAGTAGCAAAATCTGCTGGGAGGTGCGGTACGTAAGGTGAGGAGTGTCCTGTAGAGTCCCATGATGTGGGAAGAGGCGCCCTCTGATGAGGGAGCCAGTGGTGGGAGAACTGCAGTGGGTCTCCTCCCAGTAGCGGAGGCTGCTGGGAGGTGTGGTCAATAAGTTGAGGAGGGTCCTGTAGAGTCCCACAATGCAGGAGGAGGCAACCTCCAATGAGGGAGCCGGCAACGAGAGAACTGCAGCGGGTCTCCTTCCAGAAGATGAGGCTGCTGGGAGGTGTTGTCTGTTAGGTGAGGAGGGTCATGTAGTGTCCTGCGATGCAGGAGTAGGCACCCTCTAATAAAGGAGCCAGTGGCAGAAGAACTGCAGCGGGTCTCCTCCCAGTGTTGGAGGCTGCTGGGAGGTGTGGTCCATAAGGTGAAAGGATCCTGTAGAATCCAACGATGTAAGAGGAGGCGCCCTCTTAGAAGTATGAAAATGAGAAAATAGATAAGCATAGCAGGATAAAGTAATAGGTTTGTAAAATACACAGAAGAAGAGAAAGGAAAGAAAGAAAAGAAAAAGAAGATATTGGCAGGGAACAAATAAGGACAGAAAACATATAAGACAAAATAACAAGGTGGATATACCTATGAAACACAGGAAAAGTTGAGGCTGGTAACACCACATAAGGGAGATGGCATGACAGGAACTTCGATGCAGCAGACAAGGGGTGAGTCAGACTATGAAGAATAATGATAACGCAGTCTTGGGAATGCACGTCAAACAATACCTGAAATGAAATAAAATAAAAGGTTAACTAAAAATATTGGTTACATGAGTAAAGAGACATACAAACAATTTAACTAAATAATAACATGAAATATGAATATTATTTGGATTATCACAAAGCAATTTCAAGACATAGCTAAAGTCAGTTTGAAAAAATCTTTGATGTGTCCATCTCTTTGCCTCTGCATTTATCAATAAAACGTTGCAGTAATGCAGGAACCTCATAAGTCATAGTTTTGTTTTTATATGTTACTTTAAACAAATATGGATGAAAAAGTCTGAATCTTGTGTTCTCGGCATGAAGAGCTGGTCTCATATCCAGGAATACTCTTCTCCTGTCTGCCGTGGCTTTAGCAAAATCTTGTGCAAAGAATAACTGTGAACCAGACCAAGAAACTCTCCCTTTGGCTTTGGCTGCCTTAATTACCTGAAGAAGTTCAACGTATTCAAGGAAGTAGATATGACTCCTCTTGGTGTTTGTGATGCTGAAGGATGATGAGTAGAATGACCCAGTTGACGTATTTAATAACAAAGAGGTGGGGAGATATGGAATTTTAGAAAGAAAGGATCGAAAAATGCTACAGGATCCTTACCTTCCACCCCCTTTGCCAAACCATAAATGCGGAGGTTATTTAGGCTACTTCAATTTTCTAAGTCTTCAGCATACCTTTTAAGTTGAGATACCTCAGATCGTAGATTTGTAAGAGTCTGCATGGTATCCTCGATGTTGCTAACTTGTTGCTCCACTTGCGATACCCTACTATCCATGAGAGACCAATTGTCATTTAATATTTGTAATTTATTATTAGAGTCTTTCATATAGGGCTTAAGAGCTCGAATTTCTTCTAAGAAAAGCTCCATTGAAATGACATTAGGTGGTTTTTTCTGCGAGAAGGAGGATCTTTTGTAACCCATTTAGTAGCTTGAGATGTTCTTGAGCTTTGCTTAGGAGTCATTTTAGGACAAATTATACTACTTCCACTAGAGGATGCAGTGAATATCGATGGCAACTCTTGATTAATACCCTCCATATCTCCTGCATGCACAGTAAAAGAATTGGCAGCGCAAATGCAGAAATTATGTAAGGAGATATTGTTTTGGGATGTGAGAGGCCTCAATTTTTTGGTTTATCCCATAAGAAAAATGAGGAGAAAAGATATCAAAAAATAGTATTACAATAGAAAGTGCTGATAATGTCTGTAATACTTGTATCCGAAATATTAAGGAAAAAGAAGTGTTAGGCAATAGTGCGGAAAAAGTGCATACTTTATATGTGAAAAGCAGTGAGCATTCTGGTGATATCCATTTATAAAAAACAGAAAACAATTTGAGAGGAATTCAGCTGCTGGAATAATGAGGCAGGTATTTCTGAGGCAAGACGAGTGAGCAGTTTCAAAATGGCGGGTGCAGCATTCCCGACAGTGCGCCTGCATTAATGAATCCAAAAGTAAACCAGAGAGCAGGTAATATAATGAACCAGCGAGGGCAGAAGAGGCTCACATTTAGTGTCCCGGTGTTGCTAAAGAGCATTTTAACGAAGTTCGGGCCGACTCTGTCCAGTACCCCCGCTGCGGAGTTCCTGAAGACACAGCCATCTCGCAGCGGTGCCAAGCCATGCCTCTCCAAGTAAGACATGGCTAATACATGGATTTGTTACATCAAAAAAAAAGATGTTAGATGGTACACATAACTAGGAAACTCGATTTTAAAAATTAAATGGAAAATTCCATATTCAATGCATTGTTAACTTGAAGAACAATCTGCATTTTTTAAATGTGAAAGACCATTCAAGCTCATTGGAAACTTTACTTATATGTAAATAAATATTTAATTTATGATGAATACAACACAACAGTAGCTGAAAGTATTTGTATATTGAAAGTTTCACCATGAAGAAAGATTTTACAGTTTTTAGAATGAATGTAAAATGGTTCCTACACTGTGAGATTCAAAGAAAATTGTTTCTCACTTAATAAAGAAATAACATATTTAGTGACTACAAATGAGCTAACTGAATTCACCAAGAAGGTATAACTACACTCCATTGGCTGAATACTAAAAACTCATGTATGCAAATCTTAATAAGTTGAAAGTTATACTCGCATTGTTATCAATATAGGAGTAATTTATTAGAATCAATAAGTGATCATTATGAAACATGGTTGTTATGAGCTTGCACATAGTGCAAATAGAATAACACATGTTAATTTATTTAAAGGTTAGAAACTATACTTCATGTGTCTAACATGACAGGCATAATATGACATATATAAAAACAACAGGAAAGAGCATGTTAGGATGAGTCAAATAAACATTAGGGTCAGCTTTGCATAAGCTATGGTATCTATTATCAGTCCTTTTTACAGGACTGGCTTCAATCCTAATAGTTGATGAACTGTTTGCAAACTTAATGATGAAGAAATAAACTCAGTAGACTGAAGGAGGGGTTTTACAAGTATAAAAATGGATTTGCATCCGACCCACATCAAAAGTACACTAGTCTATTAACAAATTCAAATTGTGCAGATCAAGAGTTATTTTCCTGGAGACATATGAAGACTGAAACTCAGCACATTCCTTATTCACTGAACAATAACACCATGAAGCAAAATAGTGTGAAGCACTGAACGCTGATGCAATGCAAAGCAGCTGAGCTATTCATTTGCTCATGAAGCCTTCCCATTACAATATGCAACATACATGTAGAGGAATTTACATACTTAGATTTATGAGAGCGTCTTAGTAGTCTAACAAAAGGTTGGCATTATTAAATATAAAAGATGCATACAAGACAGGAGTTATCTGTCAATTATTGCACACGACGGGGGTGACTTATGTGGCAGGGCTCATTTTGATGCCATGTGCATGTTACATACAAGTCAGCCCTAACTGTGTGATAAATATAATTTTTTTTAGAATGTATATGTGACAAGCTTAGGACCTAGAAAAATTATTTTTGAATGAAGAAAGTAGCTAACAAAATATGCAAGGTGGGCACATTAGTTGTGCAAACAAGAATAACAGAAATGCAGCAAAGACGAAACTTCAATATAGCTGTTCAAAACGTTATGTGTAGTGAGCAACATTGCAAGGACATTCATCTGTGTATGAAGTAACGTGGAAGGAAGAATGTTTTCATACTATTGCTTACGTTTCAGATATGCCTCTAACTGAGGCACTGTCCACGCAGTAAAAAAGATACAAGAAACTGAAAAGTAAAATCCTCTCCATATAGAGTCTTTATGGGAAGGTATAAAGAGCCCTATAGATTTGGTAGGGGAAGACTCATTGCATGGCATGAATGCCAGGGAGCCAACATCCAACTGCAGGCTTTTGAGTTTCTTAGGAATATGCAGGTATAATACATGTCTTGGCATATTGTCGAAAGGGAATCTACTAATCATTCAGCCAGTGCCATAATTAGGAGGCTGATAAAATAAATATAAATGTTAGGTAGAGATTGGACTAATTGCAATAGATGGTAGGGATTTGTGATATAAGATGCTAATATCCATCTTGATCTAAATTATGACTGAGTTAAAACTAATAATTTCCATCATTCTGATACCCAATATTTGAGTGCTGATTATACATAATAAATAACCAATCATTATAAACACCAACTGCTGTATGTGTCTACTGCTTTTAGGGATCAGGGTAAAGGTCCACAGAACCAGTAATAAACCATACAGATGAGAGTGTCTCTGGTAGCATTGTCTGACTCATAAGATTCTTAATCTAAAGGACACTAAGGGGCCGATTCCGATCTCGGCTGGTAGGGCTCCGAATCGGATTCGGCTTAACCGGATCCGATTCGGAGCCCTATTTCCCGACCGATCCGTACGCGCGTCCGGACGAGCGAGTACGATGCGAAATCGCCGACCGACTCGTTCGGGCGTCCCAACCGCTCCGACCGACTCGTTCCCGGGTCGAACCGCTCCGACCGACTCGCTCGGACATGACTCGCACCGCGCAATGGAGACATTCCCCGGCCGGGTAAGTACGATGCGCGCCGCGAGCAGTCCGACCGAGCCGCGCCGTCCGGCTCGAAAGAGCAGTCGGAGCCGTACTTCGGGGGTCCGTATCGGACGCCCCTGTACGCGTAGCCGCGCGAGTCGCACACAGGGGGGACCCATGGGTCCCCCCTACCTGTGTGTGTACGGCGCGAGTCGCTTCGCCGCGTACCCGCTGTAGGGGGCGCCCTTGTTCGCCTCGCACCCATTGAGGCAATGGGAGCCCGCGTACGCGTTGTACGACCGGCTCCCATTGACTTCAATGGGAGTCCGACCGACTCGAGTACGATAGCATATGGACGCATCGTACTCGTTCGGTCGGGCTGCACGGGTCCGATTTGGTCGGAAATCTCTCCGGGTCTGGCTCGGTCGGAGAGATTTCCGGCCCGAATCGGAATCGGCCCCTTTATTGTTATAGAGAAAAGTGAGGGACACCTGTCTATTTTACTTTTCTCAGAAGGGGATGGAATAAAATAAGTTCCCTTCACTCTAAAAAGTGTTTCCGGGTGTACCCCTTGACTTGAGGGATAGGGGGTTGATAACACATTGCTTATGACAAATAGTCACACTGCCCAAAGTAACCATAAATATAGTGCTGAAACCATCATGGAGATAATAAACAACACAAAATTATTTCAATGCACAGGAGAGTGTACATTGCAAACCATAACTCAAACACCAAATGCAACGTTCCTGATCTCACCCTTGATGTAAGATGCAGTATTGTCTATTGGTTTGAGAATTTTTTGTCCCTTAATTATGTTGTGCTTTTACATTTTGTTGCTTATTAGTATAAATATTGTGAGGTTGCGAGAAAGTGGTTTATTATTTGGAGTAGATTGAGGTCCACCAGAAGTAATAAAGACTTTAGCTTGTTAGGTCCAGTAAAAGGATTCAGCATTTTAAACCTTAGCTCAGCCACTGGTGGCTATGGCAAAGAGAAGACAGACTTAACAAGAAAATGTGTAAAGCAATTAGAAGTACCAAAACAGTGAAAAAGTCGAAATGCAAAACAATAAATATAGACCTTTAGTTTATAAAAATAGAGAATAATTTAATGAGCAAAATGACAAAATCCAACAAGGGGAACCAGAAATATGATTTTTAAAAGGTCTAAGTAAAAATAGAACCAAAAAGCATAAGGCGCCAAAGCGGTTGAACTGGCCACAATAGACCAAGACCTAGGTGCAGTTTCAGACCAACCGAGATAGAGCGTGGGTCAGATACACCAACCAGTCTCAACCTGGTCGAAGGATTTATCTTGTACGTATTCTATTTTCTGGATGTCAAAATCCTTCCGCTGGGCAAGAAGGGGGGAGGAGCTCCACGACATCGGGTATGCATTGGATGAGCTGCAGGTGAAGCCTCTTGTTTTGGCAGAAAATTCGGGTTCTGCGCCCTGGGAATTCCTCTCACTGGTTAGATACATTTGGTGCCTTCACTGGTTTGAGATTTGTACCTTCGGAGGACTTAGTCTACCGGGGCAAAGATGTGGGCTGTGTCTGATGAGAGCTCCACAAGGCTGATTACCTTCTCACCAAGGTCCTGTTGAAACAGATTTGCTGCTGCAGAGAAGCTCCAAGGGGAAACCTGTTTCTTCAGCTCAGCAAGGTCACGCCTTGGGGGAATCGACTTGACAGGTTTGTCCCTATCCTCTGGAGGTCATGAAGTCCGAAAATGTTCAAAGTTCCAGGTTTTCAAGCATGTCTGAGGACCTCAGGAACTCCACGTGTAGGTCAAGATTCTCTCCAGCAGAAGCCACTAGCAGGTCCAGGTCAGGTCCAGTTGGTACTTTCCAGATAGGCTTTTCAGGAAAAGGCCTCCTGCTGCTTGCTGTGGCCCCATAGTTTACACAGGAGGGTAGGCAACTAACACTTGATGTCTACTTCTTTGTCCTGGGAATACGTTGGAGCAGGTCCAACCCTTCAGGTCTCCTCCCAGGTCTCAAACAGCAGGTGCAGTCCTCCTTCTATTTTTCCACAGGTATAGAAGAGTTCTGAAAAAGGTGTCTATGGGGTGCAAAATGTATGCCAGCATTGGCTTGTTGGTGGAGTTGACTCCTGGCCCCTTCCTAACCACTAGGATAAATTTCCCAAGGGTAATCCTACCCACCTTTGCAGAATTTCCTGTGTGCCCTACTGCTAGCACTCCCGCAGACCAAACCCCAGAGTAATAAAGTAGCAGAGTGAAATGGTCTTACAGGAATTTCATCCTTAGTTCACTACGATAAGCAAAAAATGAAGTGCTATGAGCAAGACACAGCAGCTTCTTACAAAAGTTATTTTCAGCAACCTACAGACCACTAACATTATCATAATCCCAGATACAAACATCATAACCAGCTTTGGAAATGCATTTACTATATACATATCAACCAGACACTTTATCAGTTTGTTGTCCAGTATTTTTAGCAAAATTTGGAACCACAGCTTGAGTTTGCAAAAGCTGAGTTTTTTTCTTGTTTTTAACAGCTTAACCCAAGTGCTCAAGTGATTAAAAATAAGACCAAGAGAACTAAAAGCTATCAGAACAATGAAAATTGTTAGTGATGATGTCGATCCCCTTCCTCAACAATGGTAAGTTTAGAATATTATAATCTGCGCTTCTACATATATGGTTTATGCCATGGTATTTTTGATGTATATCTTTCAACAATAGGCATTTAACTTAAACTAAGATTTAAGTGGTTAGATTTGTACAGAATGGTAAAATCAATTTGAAGAAACTTTGTGAGAGTTGTTTCCCTGCATAAAGTAATTGTTATAGGCATACTGTGTGGCAGTAAAAAGTATTTTTCTCATGTCAATTTTGCTACACTTTGTTAAAAACTCATATCTGACCTTTGCACTGTAGTAATACATGTTTAAACTTACTTTTATTTGTAAACTAATAGCAATTATAGTATTGCTAAAGTGCTTAAAACTAAAAGGCATCTAAGCGCTGAGCAGAATGAGACTGTGTGAATGGTGAAGGCCCAGAGCACAGAGAATCAAAACAATATGCCGACTCAGAGGGAGGGCTAGTTTGAGAGAAACTAAGTTTTGATTTGCCTTCGGAATATCAGGCAAGTATTTAAACTCCTGATGTATTCTGGGAGGGATTTCCACAACTTGGCAGCCGCCACTGTGCAGGACTGTTCTCCCCATCTACCTTTCCCACACCTGGGAACAACCACCTTCCATCAACCCACAGATCACTGGGACCTCGTAGGGGCATACCGATTAAAGGCCGTCCTGAGGTAGGATAGTCCCTGCAAATGGAGAGCCTTGTAGACCGAGCAAAGGGCTTTAAAAACCACCCACTTCTGAAATGGCAGCCAGCGTAAGGACCTAAATCCCTCATAGACTGAAAAATGCTCTGGTACTCCCAGGACCAAGCGAGCGGACGCATTTTGGATGGTTTGAAGAATGTTTAGGGAGAACTGGCTAACATTTAAATACAGGGCATTGCAATAGTCTAAGCGAGAGGTGATAAGCACAATGACCACAGATACCCTAAGCTCTTTTGGGAGAAACAGACACATTTTCTTCAAGATCTTGATGATCCAGAAGCAGGAGCTTACAGTTCTATTCACCTGGGTGTCAAAAGTAAAGGTGTTATCAAAAGGCACACCCAGTTTTTTGGCCGCAGCCACCGGAGTAGGTACAGTACTACAAATTTCTGGCCACCAGCAGCTATTCCAAATGGAACTATCCCTTCAGAAAATTAAGACCTCAGTTTTCTCCCCATTCATTTTGAGACAGTTCTCCCTCATCCACCTGCTGATCTCCATCATGCACGCCCTGAACCTGTCAGCCATCTCTTCCCAGTCACCAGAGATGTTAATGATGATTTGAGTGTCATCCGCGTAGGATGATACCAAAAAGCCAAAAGAGTGCACCAGCTTTGCAAGGGGGGGGAGACATATAAATTAAATATGGTTGGGCTTAAGGAGGACCCTTGTGGGACCCCACAAGGGTTCTGGAAAGAAGTAGCTCTGAACTCCCCACAGCTAACCATGAGCATCCTGTACAACTGGAAAGACTCCAGCAAATTGAGTGCCATATCCTTCAGCCCAACCTGACGCAGCTTTTGCCCCCATAGAGATGGAGGTCCAGCAGCACCAATAGAGCAGCACCACCCTGGTCGACTTGCCTGCGGATGAAATCAGCAGGTGCTATAAGCAGGTGCTATAAGCATTGATTCGGTGCTGTGATTCCTCCTGAACCTGTTTTGAGAGGGGTAAAA
The DNA here is from genome assembly GCA_963921515.1 of Calotriton arnoldi. Lineage (NCBI taxonomy): Eukaryota > Metazoa > Chordata > Amphibia > Caudata > Salamandridae > Calotriton > Calotriton arnoldi. The sequence continues at coordinate 614,610 of CAWUFW010010025.1, read as the reverse complement.
GAGTTCTTGCGCCAGTAGAAACTGGGCTAGTTCTAGGTTTATATGCTTCGCCAAGATTTTAGCTGGAACAGGAAGCAACTAAATAGGGAGCACGTTTTTTAAATCACTAGTCTCCCTCTGTTTTTTTCTTGAGCGGGATAACAACTGCCTTCCATCCCTGCGGGTAAACTCCAGACTCCAGAACCTGAGAATAGACCTTCTCGAGGGTCTCCGCAATCAGGTCAGGGACCAGCTTTAGGACCCTGGGTGGACAGGGATCGTCCGGTGAGCCTGAAGTAGTACTCCCCAACAGAGTCTTGATTTTAGACACAGGCATTGAGGAGAACCTGGTTAAACATCTGAGGTTAAGAAGTTTGGGGGTCACACCTTCCTCATAGAGAGCCAAGGCCCTCGCCCCGCCCTCTTGAAACCCGGAATTATCGGAACTTTCCATAGGCAAATTACCAGGACTGTCCATAGGCACAGGGAAATCTGCAAAGTTCTTCAAAGATCTTTGAAGAACTCTGCAGCCTTATTACAGAAAGCCAGCGAGTTCTCCTCCACTCGGAGAGTGGCACCAAGAGGGCAAGAGCAGTGCTAAAACGTTCCTTTGGGATGTTTCTTCCTACCATTAGGGCAGGCTCTGTCCAGAAGGGCAACCTCCTCAATCACTGACTTCACCCAATTGTTGAAATTTTCTTCCAACGAGCCTTGACCCTTATGATCTTTTTCTTTGAATTTTTACAGGGCATCTGAAAAATAACCAGCCATGATTTTTCTCCAATTTCTGACACTCTTAACAGTGCCCAACGTACTTTCTGCCACATGTCCATGTGTGCTCAAAGCTTTGCCAGATTGTGGTCTGACCAACGTAACTGCATGCAGTCGCCATCAGTCAGGGTCTCTTGATTGGAAAAGATCCCATCCAACATATGTTCGGCTTTGTGAGTCGGAGTATTGACCCGCTGGCTAAGGGTGAAACTGTGCATGAGGTCAAGTGGAGGCCTAGTATCATGGTCACTCTCTTGTTCCAAATGGAAATTTGGCGCCACTACCACAGGAGATAAAGTGCTCAAGTACTTGATGCAAGTTCATGAAGAACTGCTTTTTGAGATTTAGCAGACGATAGGTTAGGAGGCCAGCCAAAATCACAGAATGTTTATTTGTAATTTTGAAGTGTCCCACCTCACAACCTTCACCACCGGAGATGACATGCTCTAGCGTGAAGCTCAACTGTTTCCTAAAAATAATGGCCAAACCTCCACTCCTCTGAACACTCTTATCTAGTCTCACCAATGCAAACCCTGGTGGTGTGGTGACCGCAAAATCTGGGCCAGAGTCTTCCTTGACCTATGTCTCCATAACACACAGGCAGTCTAACTGCTAAACTCGCTGATTTCTAGGCGTTTTTTTATAAGGGAGCGGGAGTAAATTAAGGTACAACGTATGGCCTCTTCTGTCCTTGTTATCCCCCGAATATGCTCTTCCTCAACGTTTCTGGGGTGTGCCTCCTCCGTGGCCACCATCTCCCCAACTTACACCTCCCAGCAGTCCAATTGCATAAAGAGCAACACCACTATTCCATCATCCCAGGGTCTAACTCTTACCATCCTCCACACCTCACCTTCTGTTCGAGATTCATAAGGTTCAGCCTCATATAGCTAAGCTGGTGTATAGTTGTACTCAAACTGGCAGTATCCCTGGCCCCTGGTCCAGTTCATGTGCGGACGGGCGCAGATGGGCATGCTCTAGTGCCAGCTGCGCATGCGCGTATCCACAAGAGGGAGCGTCAAACAGTTAGAAATCTTCCCTCTGCAGAACATAGTGTCTAACAAAGATGGCCACCAGAGAAAAAAACTGAACTAAAAAAAGAATAAGAACAGGCTCTAGTAGGCCCTAATCCAATGCTACCCCCCCCACATAATTAAAAGCAGATGCAGGAAAATAGATTAAAACAAAATACTGCACAAGCCTGCACTGGCCGACACCGACGCCACAGACTCACCAGTTGCTCTCTGCTTTATTGAGCAATATTTATTTTCATAATGTGTGTGTGTGTGAGGTGGGAGTGGATTTCAGGATTTTTTCAGCTTTTGTCTTCACTGAACCATAACTAACTAAACTGTAACTCTGTTCTTTCAGTGAATTTCATGGGCTTTATATGATAGTCTACATTCACCTACCATATATCCATTCTGTTCAGCAGAAGGCCTTCAGACAAACCTTTCACCCAACCCAAGTTGGTTGAAGGGATTTCCTGGACTTGCACTGTGCCCAGTTTGCTAAATGCCTGCCACATTTTATGCAGATTCATCAAACAATGCCAAACCTGTTAGTTAATGAAATGTTTATTGTCACTCATTTTTCTTCCCCCCCTTTTACAGTTCTAATCAAAGCATTGCATAAATACTAGAAAGCTAGATCTGCCAAATTTTGTGTGTAGTCATTAAACAGTGCCAACTTTATTAGCAATGTATTGTCTCTTTGACCACCTCCATTAAACATGCTAAATCTCTGCCACTATTCAAGCAGATAAATCAAACAGTTCCAAAGTCATTAGTAAATCGAAAATGTTTGACTTCCCTGTCTTTAACCCCTTCGCTGCTAGGCCTTTTCCCCCCCTGTGCTAAGCCTTTTTTGGGCTATTTGGGGTAGTGCGCGCTTAGGCCCCTGTAACTTTTTGACCACATAAGGTATCCACGCCAAATTTGCGTCCTTTTTTTCTAACATCATGGGGATTGTAAAGGTACCCAGGGTTTGTGGATTCCCCTGGAACCCAGAAATTAGCCAAAATACAGCAAACTTTTGTTTTTTTGGGAAAAATGCGAAAAAAGGGCTACAGATGAAAGCATCTTGTTTTTTCCCTGCAAATGGCATCAAAAAAGGGTTGTGGTGCTGCAATCACCATCTTCCCAGCTTTCAGGGACAAGCAGACTTTTGTCAGAAAACCAACTTTTTTTACACAGTTTTGGCATTTTTCTGGGACATAGCTATTTTTTGTGCTTTCAACCTTCTTCCAGTTAATGGTAGAAATGGGTATGAAACCAATAATGGATCCTGAAAAGCCATACATTTCTGAAAAGTAGACAAAATTATGAATTCAGCAAGGGGTCATTTGTGTAGATCCTTAAAGTTTTCCTTATAGAAACTAACAGTTACATGAAGGAAAAATTGAAAATTAGTTGAAAAAAACAGCCATTTGTGTCAACGTTTTCACCTGTAACTTCTTCTAATTATGACAACTATTTGAAAGCAATATACCGTTATATCCGCTGGACCTTTCTGGTTGTGGGGATATATAGGACTTGTAGGTTCACCAAGAACCCAACGAACCCAGAGCCAATAACTGAGCAGCATCTTGCAATGGTTTTTTATTATGTACCGGGTATATAGAAATTATTTTGGGAAAATGTATACATGGAAAAATTGTTATGAAAGACACCTATGTATTTCTGAAATGGGAACAAAATGTAGATTTTAGAGACAGTAGATATTTGCACATTTCCGAAATTGGGAGTACCCATACTAGCATAAGAATTATAGGTCATTTTTCAAAATGACTTATTTTTTACACATTGTCTTTCATTTGGAAGGCAGAAATGCATCGAAAGTCAATAGGTAATAACAGTTGCTCTACAATTCTGTGTTACCCTAAGTCTCCCGATTAAAATGGTACCTCACTTGTGTGGGTAGGCCTTGTGCCCACAACAGGAAATGGCTCAAAATGCAACGTGGACGTACCACATTTTCACAATGAAAAATTACCCTTTTTTTGCAAAGTGCCTAGCTGTAGTTTTTGAACCCTAGCTCTGCGGGCACTTAGGGAAACCTAGCAAACCTATACATTTTTGAAAACTAGACACCCAGGGGAATTCAGGACGGGGTGACTTGACTGGCTCTCACCAGGTTCTGTTACCCAGAATCCCTAGTAAACCTAAAAAATTGGTAAAAAAAACACATTTTCCTCACTTTTCTGTGGTGGAAAGTTCTGGAATCTGCGTGGATCCACAAATTTCCACCAACCCCGCGTTCCCCAAAGTCTTACGAGAAAAATGGTACCTCACTTGTGTGGGTCGGCATAGTGCCTGCGACAGGAAACGGCGCAAAACGCAACGTGGTCACACCTCAATTTTGCAGTGAAAAATGACACTTTTTTGGCAAAGTGCCTAGCTGTAGTTTTTGAACCCTAGCTCTGCCGGCACCTAGGGAAACCTAGCAAACCTATACATTTTTTAAAACTAGACACCCAGGGAAATCCAGGATTGGGTGACTTGACTGCCTCCCACCAGGTTCTGTTACCCAGAATCCCTTCCAAACCTAAAAAATTATCAAAAAAAACACATTTTCCCCACATTTCTGTGGTGGAAAATTCTGGAATCTGCGTGGATCCACAAATTTCCACGCACCCCGTGTTCCCCAAAGTCTTATGAGAAAAATGGTACCTCACTTGTGTGGGTCGGCCTAGTGCCTGCAACAGGAAACGGCGCAAAACGCAACGTGGTCACACTTCAATTTCGCAGTGAAAAATGACCCTTTTTGGCAAAGTGCCTAGGTGTAGTTTTTGAACTCTAGCTCTGCCGGCACCTAAGGAAACCTAGCAAACCTATACATTTTTGAAAACTAGACACCCAGTGGAATCCAGGATGGGGTGAATTGACTGCCTCCCACCAGGTTCTGTTACCCAGAATCCCTTGCAAACCTAAAAAATTGTCAAAAAAAACACATTTTCCCCACATTTCTGTGGTGGAAAGTTCTGGAATCTGCGTAGATCCACAAATTTCCACCCACCCCGCTTTTCCCAAAGTCTTCCGAGAAAAATGGTACCTCACTTGTGTGGGTCGGCCTAGTGCCCGCGACAGGAAACGGCGCAAAACGCAACGTGGTCACACCTCAATTTCGCAGTGAAAAATGATCCCTTTTTTTGCAGAAGTGCCTAGCTTTAGTTTTTGAACCCTACCTCTGCCGGCACCTAGGGAAACCTAGCAAACCTATACATTTTTGAAAACTAGACACCCAGGGGAATCCAGGATGGGGTGACTTGACTGCCTCCCACCAGGTTCTGTTACCCAGAATCCCTTGCAAACCTAAAAATTATCAAAAAAACACATTTTCCCCACATTTCTGTGGTGGAAAGTTCTGGAATCTGTGTGGATCCACAAATTTCCACCCACTCCGCGTTCCCCAAAGTCTTCCGAGAAAAATGGTACCTCACTTGTGTGGGTCGGCCTAGTGGCCGCGACAGGAAACGGTGCAAAACGCAACGTGTTCACACCTCAATTTCGCAGTGAAAAATGACCCTTTTTTGGCAAAGTGCCTAGCTGTAGTTTTTGAACCCTACCTCTGCCGGCACCAAGGGAAACCTAGCAAACCTATACATTTTTGAAAACTAGACACCAAGGGGAATCCAGGATGGGGTGACTTGACTGCCTCCCAGCAGGTTCTGTTACCCAGAATCCCTTGCAAACCTAAAAAAGTGTCCAAAAAAACACATTTCCCCCACATTTCTGTGGTGGAAAGTTCTGGAATCTGCATGGATCCACAAATTTCCACCCACCCCGTGTTCCCCAAAGTCTTATGAGAAAAATGGTACCTCACTTGTGTGGGTCGGCCTGGTGCCTGCGACAGGAAACGACGCAAAACGCAACGTGGTCACACTTCAATTTCGCAGTGAAAAATGACCCTTTTTGGCAAAGTGCCTAGGTGTAGTTTTTGAACCCTAGCTCTGCCGGCACCTAGGGAAACCTAGCAAACCTATACATTTTTGAAAACTAGACACCCAGGGGAATCCAAGATGGGGTGAATTGACTGCCTCCCACCAGGTTCTGTTACCCAGAATCCCTTGCAAACCTAAATAATTGTCAAAAAAACATATTTTCCCCACATTTCTGTGGTGGAAAGTTCTGGAATCTGCGTGGATCCACACATTTCCACCCACCCCGCGTTCCCCAAAGTCTTACGAGAAAAATGGTACCTCACTTGTGTGGGTCGGCCTAGTGCCTGCGACAGGAAACGGCGCAAAACGCAACGTGGTCACACCTCAATTTCGCTGTGAAAAATGACCCTTTGTTGGCAAAGTGCCTAGCTGTAGTTTTTGAACCCTAGCTCTGCGGGCACCTAGGGACACCTAGCAAACCTATACATTTTTGAAAACTAGACATCCAGGGTAATCCAGGATGGGGTGACTTGAATACCTCCCACCAGGTTCTGTTACCCAGAATCCCTTGCAAACATAAAAAATTGCCAAAAAAACCACATTTTCCCCACATTTCTGTGGTGGAAAGTTCTGGAATCTGCGTGGATCCACAAATTTCCACCCACCCCGTGTTCCCCAAAGTCTTATGAGAAAAATGGTACCTCACTTGTGTGGGTCGGCCTAGTGCCTGCAACAGGAAACGACGCAAAACGCAACATGGTCACACTTCAATTTCGCAGTGAAAAATGACCCTTTTTGGCAAAGTGCCTAGGTGTAGTTTTTGAACCCTAGCTCTGCCGGCACCTAGGGAAACCTAGCAAACCTATACATTTTTGAAAACTAGACACCCAGAGGAATCCAGGATGGGGTGAATTGACTGCCTCCCACCACGTTCTGTTACCCAGAATCCCTTGCAAACCTAAAAAATTGTCCAAAAAAACACATTTTCCCCACATTTCTGTGGTGGAAAGTTCTGGAATCTGCGTAGATCCACAAATTTCCACCCACCCCGCGTTTCCCAAAGTCTTCCGAGAAAAATGGTACCTCACTTGTGTGGGTCGGCCTAGTTCCCGCGACAGGAAACGGCGCAAAACGCAATGTGGTCACACCTCAATTTCGCAGTGAAAAATGACCCTTTTTTTGCAGAAGTGCCTAGCTGTAGTTTTTGAACCCTACCTCTGCCGGCACCTAGGGAAACCTAGCAAACCTATACATTTTTGAAAACTAGACAACCAGGGGAATCCAGGATGGGGTGACTTGACTGCCTCCCACCAGGTTCTGTTACCCAGAATCCCTTGCAAACCTAAAACATTGTCAAAAAAACACATTTTTCCCACATTTCTGTGGTGGAAAGTTCTGGAATATGTGTGGATCCACAAATTTCCACCCACTCCGCGTTCCCCAAAGTCTTCCGAGAAAAATGGTACCTCACTTGTGTGGGTCTGCCTAGTGCCCGCGACAGGAAACGGCGCAAAACGCAACGTGGTCACACCTCAATTTCACAGTGAAAAATGACCCTTTTTTTGCAGAAGTGCCTAGCTTTAGTTTTTGAACCCTACCTCTGCCGGCACCTAGGGAAACCTAGCAAACCTATACATTTTTGAAAACTAGACACCCAGGGGAATCCAGGATGGGGTGACTTGACTGCCTCCCACCAGGTTCTGTTACCCAGAATCCCTTGCAAACCTAAAAATTGTCAAAAAACACATTTTCCCCACATTTCTGTGGTGGAAAGTTCTGGAATCAGTGTGGATCCACAAATTTCCACCCACTCCCCGTTCCCCAAAGTCTTTCGAGAAAAATGGTACCTCACTTGTGTGGGTCGGCCTAGTGCCCGCGACAGGAAACGGCGCAAAACGCAACGTGGTCACACCTCAATTTTGCAGTGAAAAATGACCCTTTTTTGGCAAAGTGCCTAGCTGAAGTTTTTGAACCCTACCTCTGCCGGCACCAAGGGAAACCTAGCAAACCTATACATTTTTGAAAACTAGACACCCAGGGGAATCCAGGATGGGGTGACTTGACTGCCTCCCAGCAGGTTCTGTTACCCAGAATCCCTTGCAAACCTAAAAAAGTGTCCAAAAAAACAAATTTTCCCCACATTTCTGTGGTGGAAAGTTCTGGAATCTGCATGGATCCACAAATTTCCACCCACCCCGTGTTCCCCAAAGTCTTATGAGAAAAATGGTACCTCACTTGTGTGGGTCGGCCTAGTGCCTGCGACAGGAAACGACGCAAAACGCAACGTGGTCACACTTCAATTTCGCAGTGAAAAATGACCCTTTTTTGGCAAAGTGCCTAGGTGTAGTTTTTGAACCCTAGCTCTGCCGGCACCTAGGGAAACCTAGCAAACCTATACATTTTTGAAAACTAGACACCCAGGGGAATCCAAGATGGGGTGAATTGACTGCCTCCCACCAGGTTCTGTTACCCAGAATCCCTTTCAAACCTAAATAATTGTCAAAAAAACACATTTTCCCCACATTTCTGTGGTGGAAAGTTCTGGAATCTGCGTGGATCCACACATTTCCACCCACCCCGCATTCCCCAAAGTCTTACGAGAAAAATGGTACCTCACTTGTGTGGGTCGGCCTAGTGCCTGCGACATGAAACGGCGCAAAACGCAACGTGGTCACACCTCAATTTCGCTGTGAAAAATGACCCTTTGTTGGCAAAGTGCCTAGCTGTAGTTTTTGAACCCTAGCTCTGCGGGCACCTAGGGACACCTAGCAAACCTATACATTTTTGAAAACTAGACACCCAGGGGAATCCAGGATGGGGTGACTTGACTGCCTCCCACCAGGTTCTGTTACCCAGAATCCCTTGCAAACCTAAAAATTGCCAAAAAAACACATTTTCCCCACATTTCTGTGGTGGAAAGTTCTGGAATCTGCGTGGATCCACAAATTTCCACCCACCCCGTGTTCCCCAAAGTCTTATGAGAAAAATGGTACCTCACTTGTGTGGGTCGGCCTAGTGCCTGCGACAGGAAACGACGCAAAACGCAACGTGGTCACACTTCAATTTCGCAGTGAAAAATGACCCTTTTTTGGCAAAGTGCCTAGTTGTAGTTTTTGAACCCTAGCTCTGCCGGCACCTAGGGAAACATAGCAAACCTATACATTTTTGAAAACTAGACACCCAGGGGAATCCAAGATGGGGTGAATTGACTGCCTCCCACCAGGTTCTGTTACCCAGAATCCCTTGCAAACCTAAATAATTGTCAAAAAAACACATTTTCTCCACATTTCTGTGGTGGAAAGTTCTGGAATCTGCGTGGATCCACACATTTCCACCCACCCCGCGTTCCCCAAAGTCTTACGAGAAAAATGGTACCTCACTTGTGTGGGTCGGCCTAGTGCCTGCGACAGGAAACGGCGCAAAACGCAACGTGGTCACACCTCAATTTCGCTGTGAAAAATGACCCTTTGTTGGCAAAGTGCCTAGCTGTAGTTTTTGAACCCTAGCTCTGCGGGCAACTAGGGACACCTAGCAAACCTATACATTTTTGAAAACTAGACATCCAGGGGAATCCAGGATGGGGTGACTTGAATACCTCCCACCAGGTTCTGTTACCCAGAATCCCTTGCAAACCTAAAAAATTGCCCAAAAAAACACATTTTCCCCACATTTCTGTGGTGGAAAGTTCTGGAATCTGCGTGGATCCACAAATTTCCACCCACCCCGTGTTCCCCAAAGTCTTATGAGAAAAATGGTACCTCAGTTGTGTGGGTCGGCCTAGTGCCTGCAACAGGAAACGACGCAAAACGCAACGTGGTCACACTTCAATTTCGCAGTGAAAAATGACCCTTTTTGGCAAAGTGCCTAGGTGTAGTTTTTGAACCCTAGCTCTGCCGGCACCTAGGGAAACCTAGCAAACCTATACATTTTTGAAAACTAGACACCCAGGGGAATCCAGGATGGGGTGAATTGACTGCCTCCCACCACGTTCTGTTACCCAGAATCCCTTGCAAACCTAAAAAATTGTCAAAAAAAACACATTTTCCCCACATTTCTGTGGTGGAAAGTTCTGGAATCTGCGTAGATCCACAAATTTCCACCCACCCCGCGTTTCCCAAAGTCTTCCGAGAAAAATGGTACCTCACTTGTGTGGGTCGGCCTAGTGCCCGCGACAGGAAACGGCGCAAAACGCAACGTGGTCACACCTCAATTTCGCAGTGAAAAATTACCCTTTTTTTGCAGAAGTGCCTAGCTGTAGTTTTTGAACCCTACCTCTGCCGGCACCTAGGGAAACCTAGCAAACCTATACATTTTTGAAAACTAGACAACCAGGGGAATCCAGGATGGGGTGACTTGACTGCCTCCCACCAGGTTCTGTTACCCAGAATCCCTTGCAAACCTAAAACATTGTCAAAAAACACATTTTCCCCACATTTCTGTGGTGGAAAGTTCTGGAATCTGTGTGGATCCACAAATTTCCACCCACTCCGCGTTCCCCAAAGTCTTCCGAGAAAATGGTACCTCACTTGTGTGGGTCGGCCTAGTGCCCGCGACAGGAAACGGCGCAAAACGCAACGTGGTCACACCTCAATTTCACAGTGAAAAATGACCCTTTTTTTGCAGAAGTGCCTAGCTTTAGTTTTTGAACCCTACCTCTGCCGGCACCTAGGGAAACCTAGCAAACCTATACATTTTTGAAAACTAGACACCCAGGGGAATCCAGGATGGGGTGACTTGACTGCCTCCCCACCAGGTTCTGTTACCCAGAATCCCTTGCAAACCTAAAAACTGTCAAAAAAACACATTTTCCCCACATTTCTGTGGTGGAAAGTTCTGGAATCTGTGTGGATCCACAAATTTCCACCCACTCCCCGTTCCCCAAAGTCTTTCGAGAAAAATGGTACCTCACTTGTGTGGGTCGGCCTAGTGCCCGCGACAGGAAACGGCGCAAAACGCAACGTGGTCACACCTCAATTTCGCAGTGAAAAATGACCCTTTTTTGGCAAAGTGCCTAGCTGTAGTTTTTTAACCCTACCTCTGCCGGCACCAAGGGAAACCTAGCAAACCTATACATTTTTGAAAACTAGACACCAAGGGGAATCCAGGATGGGGTGACTTGACTGCCTCCCAGCAGGTTCTGTTACCCAGAATCCCTTGCAAACCTAAAAAAGTGTCCAAAAAAACACATTTTCCCCACATTTCTGTGGTGGAAAGTTCTGGAATCTGCATGGATCCACAAATTTCCACCCACCCCGTGTTCCCCAAAGTCTTATGAGAAAAATGGTACCTCACTTGTGTGGGTCGGCCTAGTGCCTGCGACAGGAAACGATGCAAAACGCAACGTGGTCACACTTCAATTTCGCAGTGAAAATGACCCTTTTTGGCAAAGTGCCAAGGTGTAGTTTTTGAACCCTAGCTCTGCCGGCACCTAGGGAAACCTAGCAAACCTATACATTTTTGAAAACTAGACACCCAGGGGAATCCAAGATGGGGTGAATTGACTGCCTCCCACCAGGTTCTGTTACCCAGAATCCCTTTCAAACCTAAATAATTGTCAAAAAAACACATTTTCCCCACATTTCTGTGGTGGAAAGTTCTGGAATCTGCGTGGATCCACACATTTCCACCCACCCCGCGTTCCCCAAAGTCTTACGAGAAAAATGGTACCTCACTTGTGTGGGTCGGCCTAGTGCCTGCGACAGGAAACGGCGCAAAACGCAACGTGGTCACACCTCAATTTCGCTGTGAAAAATGACCCTTTGTTGGCAAAGTGCCTAGCTGTAGTTTTGGAACCCTAGCTCTGCGGGCACCTAGGGACACCTAGCAAACCTATACATTTTTGAAAACTAGACACCCAGGGGAATCCAGGATGGGGTGACTTGACTGCCTCCCACCAGGTTCTGTTACCCAGAATCCCTTGCAAACCTAAAAAATTGCCAAAAAAACCACATTTTCCCCACATTTCTGTGGTGGAAAGTTCTGGAATCTGCGTAGATCCACAAATTTCCACCCACCCCGTGTTCCCCAAAGTCTTATGAGAAAAATGGTACCTCACTTGTGTGGGTCGGCCTAGTGCCTGCGACAGGAAACGACGCAAAACGCAACGTGGTCACACTTCAATTTCGCAGTGAAAATGACCCTTTTTGGCAAAGTGCCTAGGTGTAGTTTTTGAACCCTAGCTCTGCCGGCACCTAGGGAAACCTAGCAAACCTATACATTTTTGAAAACTAGACACCCAGGGGAATCCAAGATGGGGTGAATTGACTGCCTCCCACCAGGTTCTGTTACCCAGAATCCCTTGCAAACCTAAATAATTGTCAAAAAACACATTTTCCCCACATTTCTGTGGTGGAAAGTTCTGGAATCTGCGTGATCCACACATTTCCACCCACCCCGCGTCTCCCAAAGTCTTACGAGAAAAATGGTACCTCACTTGTGTGGGTCGGCCTAGTGCCTGCGACAGGAAACGGCGCAAAACGCAACGTGGTCACACCTCAATTTCGCTGTGAAAATGACCCTTTGTTGGCAAAGTGCCTAGCTGTAGTTTTTGAACCCTAGCTCTGCGGGCAACTAGGGACACCTAGCAAACCTATACATTTTTGAAAACTAGACATACAGGGGAATCCAGGATGGGGTGACTTGAATACCTCCCACCAGGTTCTGTTACCCAGAATCCCTTGCAAACCTAAAAATTGCCAAAAAACACATTTTCCCCACATTTCTGTGGTGGAAAGTTCTGGAATCTGCGTGGATCCACAAATTTCCACCCACCCCGTGTTCCCCAAAGTCTTATGAGAAAAATGGTACCTCACTTGTGTGGGTCGGCCTAGTGCCTGCAACAGGAAACGACGCAAAACGCAACGTGGTCACACTTCAATTTCACAGTGAAAAATGACCCTTTTGGCAAAGTGCCTAGGTGTAGTTTTTGAACCCTAGCTCTGCCGGCACCTAGGGAAACCTAGCAAACCTATACATTTTTGAAAACTAGACACCCAGGGGAATCCAGGATGGGGTGAATTGACTGCCTCCCACCAGGTTCTGTTACCCAGAATTCCTTGCAAACCTAAAAATTGTCAAAAAACACATTTTCTCCACATTTCTGTGGTGGAAAGTTCTGGAATCTGCATAGATCCACAAATTTCCACCCACCCCGCGTTTCCCAAAGTCTTCCGAGAAAAATGGTACCTCACTTGTGTGGGTCGGCCTAGTGCCCACGACAGGAAACGGCGCAAAACGCAACGTGGCCACACCTCAATTTCTCAGTGAAAAATGACCCTTTTTTTGCAAAGTGCCTAGCTGTAGTTTTTGAACCCTACCTCTGCCGGCACCAAGGGAAACCTAGCAAACCTATACATTTTTGAAAACTAGACACCCAGGGGAATCCAGGATGGGGTGACTTGACTGCCTCCCAGCAGGTTCTGTTACCCAGAATCCCTTGCAAACCTAAAAAAGTGTCCAAAAATCCACATTTTCCCCACATTTCTGTGGTGGAAAGTTCTGGAATCTGCGTGGATCCACACATTTCCGCCCACCCCGCGTTCCCCAAAGTCTTACGAGAAAAATGGTACCTCACTTGTGTGGGACGGCCTAGTGCCTGAGACAGGAAACGGCGCAAAACACAACGTGGTCACACCTCAATTTCGCAGTGAAAAATGACCCTTTTTTGGCAAAGTGCCTAGCTGTAGTTTTTGAACCCTAGCTCTGCCGGCACCTAGGGAAACCTACCAAACACACATTTCTGAAAAGTAGACACCCGGGGCTTCCAGGAGGTATGGCTTGCGTGGATCCCCCAACGTTTCCTTACCCAGAATCCCCTGCAAACCTCAATTTTAGCTGAAAAATCACTTTTTTCACACATTTTGTGTGGTAAGTGTGGCATCACTGGCCTCACACAAATTTCCTACCACCCAGCGTTCCCCCAGGTCTCCCGATAAAAATGGTGCCTCACTTGTGTGGGAGGCCCAAGTACCCGCGACAGGCAAGGGCCCAAAACGTAGTGATGTGACATCAAAATTGCTCTATCTCAAAACCACCTGGTTTTGAAAGGGGGTCACCTGGGCTTTTGGCCCCGTGCTCGGCGGCCATCTAGGGAAACCTACCAAACCCACACATTTCTGAAAAGTAGACACCCGGGGGCTTCCAGGAGGTATGGCTTGCGTGGATCCCCCAACGTTTCCTTACCCAGAATCCCCTGCAAACCTCAATTTTAGCTGAAAAATCACTTTTTTCACACATTTTTGTGTGGGAAGTGTGGCATCACTGGCCTCACACAAATTTCCTACCACCCAGCGTTCCCCCAGGTCTCCCGATAAAAATGGTGCCTCACTTGTGTGGGAGGCCCAAGTACCCGCGACAGGCAAGGGCCCAAAACGTAGTGAGGCGACATCAAAATTGCCTATTTCAAAACCACCTGGTTTTGCAAGGGGGTCACCTGGGTTTTGGCCCCATGCTCGGCGGCCATCTAGGGAAACCTACCAAACCCACACATTTCTGAAAGTAGACACCCGGGCTTCCATGGAGGTATGGCTTGCATGGATCCCCAACGTTTCACTCCAGAATCCCTGCAAACCTCAATTTTAGCTGAAAAATCACTTTTTTCACACATTTTGTGTGGGAGTGTGGCATCACTGGCCTCACACAAATTTCTACCACCCAGCGCTCCCCAGGTCTCTCGATAAAATGGTGCCTCACTTGTGTGGGAGGCCCAGTACACGCGCAAGGGCCCAAAGCGTAGTGAGGCGACATCAAAATTGCCTATCTCAAAACCACCTGGTTTTGCAAGGGGAGTCACCTGGGTTTTGCCGTGCTCGGCGGCCATCTAGGAAACCTACCAAACTCACACATTTCTGAAAACTAGACACTCGGGGCTTCCAAGGAGGTATGGCTTGCGTGGATCTCCCAACGTTTCTACCCAGAATCTCTGCAAACCTCAATTTTAGCTGAAAAATTACTTTTTCACACATTTTGTGTGGGAGTGTGACATCACTGGGCTCACACAATTTCTACCACCCAGCGTTCTCCAGGTCTCCCGATAAAATGGTGCCTCACTTGTGTGGGAGGCCCAAGTACCCGCGACATGCAAGGACACAAAACGCTTTGAGGCAACATCAACATTGCCTATCAAAAATGTTTTGGGCCCTTGCCTGTTGCGGTTACTTGGGCCTCCCACACGAGTGAGGCATCATTTTTATCGGGAGACCCGGGGATCACTGGGTGGTAGGAAATTTGTGTGAGCCCAGTGATGCCACACTTTCCCACACAAAAATGTCTGAAAAAGTGATTTTTTCAGCTAAAATTGAGGTTTGCAGGGGATTCTGGGTAAGGAAACGTTGGGGGATCCATGCAAGCCATACCTCCCTGGAAGCCCCCAGGTGTATACTTTTCAGAAATGTGTGGGTTTGGTAGGTTTCCTAGATGGCCGCCGAGCACGGGGCCAAAAACCCAGGTGACTCCTTGCAAAACCAGGTGGTTTTGAGATAGGCAATTTTGATGTCGCCTCACTACGTTTTGGGCCCTTGCCTGTCGCGGGTACTTGGGCCTCCCACACAAGTGAGGCACCATTTTTATCGGGAGACCTAGGGGAACGCTGGGTGGTAGGAAATTTGTGTGAGCCCGGTGATGCCACACTTTCCCACACAAAAATGTGTGAAAAAAGTGATTTTTTCAGCAAAATGTCAGGTTTGCAGGGGATTCTGGGTAAGAAAACGTTGGGGGATCCACGCAAGCCATACCGCCCTGGAATCACCCGGGTGTCTACTTTTCAGAAATGTGTGGGTTTGGTAGGTTTCCCTAGGTGGCCACCGAGCCCCAGGCCAAAACGTCATGGGACCCCCCTTGCAAAACCAGTTCGTTTTGTGAAAGGCCATTTTGAGGTTGCCTCAATACGTTGTGGGCCCTTGCCTGTCGCGGGTACTTGGGCCTCCCACCCGAGTGAGGCACCATTTTTATTGGGAGACCTGGGGGGACGCTGGGTGGTAGGAAATTTGTGTCAGCCCGGTGATGCCACAACTTTACCACACAAAAATGTGTGAAAAAAGGGATTTTTTCAGCAATATGTCAGGTTTGCAGGGGAGTCTGTGTAAGAAAACGTTGGGGGATCCATGCAAGCCATACCTCCCTGGAATCCCCCGGGTGTCTACTTTTCAGAAATGTGTGGGTTTGGTAGGTTTCCCTAGGTGGCCGCCGAGCCCCAGGCCAAAACGTCATGGGACCCCCCTTGCAAAACCAGGTCGTTTTGTGATAGGCCATTTTGAGGTCGCCTCAATATGTTGTGGGCCCTTGCCTGTCGCGGGTACTTGGGCCACCCACCCGAGTGAGGCACCATTTTTATCGGGAGACCTGGGGGGACGCTGGGTGGTAGGAAATTTGTGTCAGCCCGGTGATGCCACAACTTTACCACACAAAAATGTGTGAAAAAGGGATTTTTTCAGCAAAATGTCAGGTTTGCAGGGGATTCTGGGATAGAAAACGTTGGGGGATCCACGCAAGCCATACCTCCCTGGAATCCCCCGGGTGTCTACTTTTCAGAAATGTGTGGGTTTGGTAGGTTTCCCTAGGTGGCCGCCGAGCCCCGGGCCAAAAACCCAGGTGACCCCCCTTGCAAAACCAGGTCGTTTTGAGATAATGTGTTGTTTATTTCTGCAGCGTGAAAATGTTGGCACAATATTGCAAGGAAAATGTGACAGACATTTTGAGGTTAGCAGGACATTGTGGGTTAAATAACTTGTTGGGATCCACAAGAGAGATATCACCATGTACTCCCATGGGTGTTTTGTTTACGACAATATCTACAGTTGGTAGGTTATTCTTAGACGGCATGTACACCTTGGCAGACAGACTAAAAAGACAAAGATTACTGCACAGCCATCTCTTCCTCAAGCACACACACATACTAGTTGGATTTGGCACGAGGGCAAGTGATGGTTCAGTATATACAATTTTATTAACAAGAGATTTCACAAAAATGAAATGCACTGTTAATAATTGAAAGGACAAAAAACTGAACCAGTGACTCGCAGCTCGTGAGCTGTAAAGCCACGCCAAGGCCCCAACCGCTTTACAGGCCATTCACACACCTTTCATACGTGATACACACAAGACCATTCACACCACCAGGCACGAAATAAACACATTACAACATTCACAAAAAGGGACAAGGTACACCCTGCTTGAGAAAGACAAAAAAAATATTACTGCACAGCCATCTAATCCTCAAGCACACACACATACTGGTTGGATTTGGCACGAGGGTGAGTGATGGTTCAGTATATACAATTGTATTAACAAGTGATTTCACAAAAATGAAATGCACTGTTAATAATTGAAAGGACGAGAAACTGAACCATTGACTCACAGCTCGTGAGCTGTAAAGCCACGACAAGGCACCAACCTCTTTACAGGCCATTCATACACCTTTCATACGTGTGACACATACAAAACCATTCACACCACCAGCCGCGGGGCCATCACATTACAACACTCACACCAGCAGACAGCGCCATTCAAGGGCCCATCACTTTCACACGCCCACATTCCTAACACAGCAACCACACAAGCTGATGGATTGCGTGGAGTGTTGCTCGGCTAGCAGTGTGTGTAGTGACCAGCAGCAAGTCACTACTCACACACCGCCAGCCGAGCGCCAGTCCACGCACACCGCCAGCCAAGCGCCACTACACGCACACCGCCAGCCAAGCGCCACTCCACGCACACCGCCAGCCAAGCGCCACTCCATGCACACCGCCAGCCAAGCGCCACTCCACGCACACCGCCAGCCAAGAGCCACTCCACGCACACCGCCAGCGAAGCGCCACTCCACGCACACCGCCAGCCAAGCGCCACTCCACGCACACCGCCAGCCAAGCACCAGCCTACACACACCACCATCACATTTAGGATTTTTTTATACAAAAAAGAAAACACAAACAAATTGCAAATAGATACAAATCTACTAACACAAAATCAGAAACTAAATACATTGCACTAATGCCAACTTGAAACAGAACAACAATTCTTAAACATTACAGACCTGGCAGTTCACTTTACCACTCATGGTTGCTTCCAATAATTATTCTGCTTGTGGTACGCTCTATAACAAGCAGGCACACACAGCCCAGGGTTAGAAGGACACTTAGGGCAGTACATACGAATCTCCTTCCGCGCACCTCTTCGCCAACAGACTCTACATCTCCTAGTGGGAAAGTCTTTTGAGGGTGTAGGAGGAATGTGATCAGGAAAGTGGCGATCTTTCAATCGAGCCACATCCTCCACCACTCCAACTCTAGGAACACTTGCCTGTTCCACAACAACAAGGCTGCCTATGACAGACTGCTGAAACTGAACAAAAGTCAACTTTGACGCAGGCGAACACTCCTTGAACACAACAAAAGCATTGAAAGTTGCTAAATTGAATAGATGGATGGCCAACTTCTTATACCAAATGTAAGCCTTACGAATAGCAGTGTAAGGTTCCAACCTCTGATCTACTCTATCAACACCACCCATGTGCTTATTGTAGTCTAAAATGCACACAGGTTTGCGCACTTCAGCAATCTGACCCCAAACAGCCACAGGTGAAGTACTCTCATCATGGATGGTAGTCAGCATGTACACATCCCTCCTGTCAACAAATTTCACAGCTAGTAGTTCATCACTACGCAAGGAACTGCACTGTCCCCTCTGAAGTTTTTTGCAAACAAGCTCTTTTGGATAACCTTTACGGTTAGAGCGGATTGTGCCACAAGCAAAAGTGTCCACTTTGAACAATTCCTTAAACAATTGCACAGCAGTGTAGAAGTTATCAAGGTACAAATGGTGGCCTCTGTTAAACAGTCCTCTAGCAAGATCCCACACAATTTTCTCTGAAACTCCAAAAGTGGACGGACAACCAGGGGGTCAATAGTGGAATCCCTACCAGTGTACACACGCAAATTAAAAACATATCCTGTCCTACTCTCAGACAACATATACAGCTTAATTCCATAGCGTGCCCTCTTGCTAGGAATGTACTGCCTAAAAACCAAATGGCCCTTGAACAGGACCAAAGACTCATCAATAGATATTTCTTTCCCTGGAGTATAGATCTCTGAAAATCGATCTACAAAGTGATCAAGAACAGGCCGAATCTTAAAAAGACGGTCACATTCAGGGTGATCTCGTGGCAACGCCAAACCATTATCAACAAAATGCAGCATCCAAAGCAAAAGTAAATACCGATCACAAGTCATAACTGCAGGAAATATGGCCGTTGCCATCAAGGGACTGGTAGACCAATATGAACCCATGGACGGCTTCCTTATCAAACCCATCAAAAAAGTCAAACCCAAAACTTCTTCATCTCTTCCAGATTTGTGGGACTCCACCGGGTAGCTCTAGAATGGGGCCTAAGTCTGGCACTGTTGTCCCTCAAAAACTGTTCAGCATACAAATTAGTCAGCTCAACAATCTCACCCAAAAATACATCATCCATAAACAACTGAAAATACTGTATAGGCAAATAATGTTCACAATCCACTCTACACCCTGCATAACCACTAAAGGCAGGCAACACCGGCTGCACCATGTTTGGATCAACCCAGAGTCCAGCACTTCCAGTAGGAAGCCTAGCAGCCCCAGGCTGCAATCCAGATGCCTCTTGCACCATCGGCACAGTAGTATCCTCCTCTAAAACAGGCACTTCATCTGCACTGAGAGTACCTTCATCATCCGATGATTCCATGTGGAGAGAAAACTCACTGCCTGAATCTTCCCTCCCTCCTCTCCCTCAGACGCACTGTCAGTCTCATAATCCTGCTCAGAGGAAGATTCAAGAAGCAAACCAACCACCTGCTGAGCAGTCGTTCTACGGCTAGCCATAATGCTTACTAATAAAGGTTACTTGTCAAACAAGTCAACAACAACAAACCCTTTGTAAAAAAAAGAAATAAACAAAATGTAGCTTTATCACAAAGACCTATATACTCCAACACTATACCACTCACGTGACAGAAGCAGCTAGACTCACCACCACCTACTCTGCACAGACACAGTAAGGATCAACAATATCCCACTAAAAAGAAGAAAAAAAAATTACACATAAGACAATGCAAAACATCGCAAAGAATTTCATGCTCTGAACACTAACAAATATGCTGCCATTATGACACCACTTACAAAAAATTCATTCATGCATGACAATAATACTCATTTGGAGTACACACAACAAAAATATTTTTCTTACCAAATAAATGCAATTACGCAAAACTGCAGAACAACCACTGCCGAAACCGCAAACAGGAATCAAAAGCTTTACACTAGAATAAAAAGGAGAAAAAACATTACAATTACATATGCAAATAATGCACCAGTCCACACACAATCCACCAGCCAAGCTAAGGGGTAGGTGGGCCAAAGAGTATAAATAAAATATTCACCCCCGTAAAAGGGGAGAAACCCTTGCCCTTTTGGCCACTCCCCAACACAAAAATTAAAAAAACCCTGGTGTTTAGTGGCTTCTGCCCTCCTTGGGGGCAGATGGGCCTAAAAACATACTGCTATTCTGCCACCCAAAGAGGGCAGAAATGGCCACAATCATCCTCCCATAAAGGGGAGCGACCCTTGCCCAAGGGGCCGCTCCCCAACATAAAAAAACTCCTGGTGGCCTAGTGGACCTACAGAAAAACAAATCAGCTGATCTGCCCCTCAGGATGGCAGAAACGGCCAAATTAATGCTCCCCAAAGGGGAGCAACCCTTGCCCAAGGGGCCACTCCCCAAAAACAAATCCCTGGTGGTCTAGTGGGCCAAATATAAAAAAATGGCGACATCTGCCCCCCATGGGGGCAGACAGCCACAAACAATGCCCCCAAGGGGGAGCGACTCTGCCCAAGGGGCCACTCCCCACAAAAAAATCCCTGGTGGCCTAGTGGCCATACAAAAAAATCAGCCAATCTGCCTACCCAGGGGGCAGAAACGGCCAAATTAATGTTCCTCCATAGGGGAGCGACCCTTGCCCAAGGGGCCACTCCCTCAAACAAATCCCTGGTGGTCTAGTGGGCCCAATTTTTAAAAAACATGGCGATCTGCCCTCCTGGGGGCAGACACAGCCACAAATATTGCTCTCAAAGGAGAGTGACCCTTGCCCAAGGGGTCACTCTCCACAAATAAATGCCTGGTGGACTAGTGGGAAGATACCTTTATCTTCCACACACGATCTCTCCCTACTCAACTCTACTCTCAACTCTATTCACAACTGGATGTTAGCTCACCAACTCATTCTGAATCCCGCCAAAACTGAATTCCTCCTCCTCTCTACCTCTCTCTCACCTCCTCCTGTTCAATCTTGGATGGATCAGCTGAACCTACTCAACAACAAACCCATCATTGTCGACAGCGCTAAATCCCTAGGTGTCATTCTTGACAAAAGACTCAACCTAATCTCCCACATCAACTCTATTGCTAAGAACGCACGTTACCAGTTGCGCCTTCTATGGGGGATCCATCGGTTCTTCCCGGAGAAAGACTTAAAAACCTTGGTACAATCTCTGGTTCTCTCAAGACCGGATTATTGTAATTCTCTTCTGACGGGCCTACCCAAATCCCACCTCTCCCCTCTCAAATCCATCCTCCATTCAGCAGCTCGCTTCATTTCAGCGTCTAAACGAAGCGACCACATCACTCCTATCCTGTCCTCTCTTCGATGGCTTCCGATCGAGGCAAGATCTATTTACAAAACTGCCTGCATCACACACAAAGCCTTACACACGTCCTCCCCTCGTTACCTGGCGAATAAATTGAAATTGTCCGGTGGCTCTCGCCCTTCTCACAATGCGGAAAAGCTTCTGCTTGAGCCCCCCCCGTCTTCAAAAGGGAAAGATCGATGGCACAATCCTTCTCAGGCAATGCGGTGAGAATCTGGAACTCACTTCCCCCATTGCTCCGTGCCACCTCCTCTACCCGGATCTTCAAAGCTGACCTCAAATCTCTTCTCTTCCAAAGACACTTTCAGAACTAATACTTTCACTCTCAGCCCCATCTAGGAAGTTCGCTCTTCATTGTAAATTTGTACTTTTTCCTGTACATTCCTCACCCTTGCGTGCTGTGCTGCATTTGTGTACCCTTCATTTTAAGTCTCCTGTTTAATTCACGCCCTCTCTACTCCCTCAAGGAAGTTCTTCCACTATAGGAAATTCTGTACTCCATGCCTATAGAAGTGCCTTCCCAGTGTGTTCTGAGTGACTGCCACTTATTGCAGTATTATACCTCTATTTGTATTTTGTATCTCATGTATCTTGTAACGGATACCTCTTTTTGTATCTTGTTTGTTTTATTTGCACAATTGTCACTTTTTCCTCATGTAATGTAACGCTTCCTTTGTATTATGCTCACTTGTAACCTTGTCCTCATGTAATGTTACTGTTCCTATTGTGAAGCGCTCTGACACCTTCGGGTAAAGCCTGCGCTATATTAAAAAAACTGCCCCCCCCCAGGGGGGCAGACCACCAAGAACATATGGCCCCCAAAAGGGGAGCGACCCTTGCCCAAGGGGCCGTTCCCCAAAACAGTATTTTCACTTTAAAAAAAAAATAAACAAATTCCCTGGTGTCTAATGGGCATTCCTGCTGCACGATCGCATGATCGTGCAGCAGGATGCACAAAAGAGGCATCGGGGGAAAGGAAAACCCTTTCCTTTCCCTCGATGCCTCTTTTGTTTGAAACCACCCCTCCCCGGAGCCAAAACTCACCTTATTCCCTGAGGCGCTGGAAGCAAATGGCTTCCAGCGCGTCGGGGAACAAAGGGAAACCCCCAATGACGTCAGCGTGCCTCGCGCGCTGACGTCATTGAGGGGGGCGGGGGAGGCAGGGAAGCCCTTCCCCTGCCTCCCCCAAAAAACCAACGATCGGATTCCCACGGGGAGCTCCAGAGCTTCCCCGTGGGTGGTCTATGACGAGCTGGACTCGTCATGAGCACACGACCACTGTGTGCCATGACGAGTCCAGCTCGTCATAAGCATCGAAGGGGTTAACATTGGCCCACCCATTGGATAACTACAACATCTTAAATACTTACAAGAAATATAACTTGCTAACAACCAGCCATTTTTAATGCAGAGTCATCAAACAGAGATAAAGTTATAAGCAAATGAAAAAGTTATTGCACTCCCGCTTACATTTGACCCTTCTTAATGTATATGCGCAAAACCGAACATAAAAATAGAAAATCAATCATTCTAAGCTTCTCCCAATCTTAGAACAAGCTCGTTATACAGTGGCACTGTTATCAGCAAATGAACACTTTTGCCCCCTCCTCTTTTTAACTGGGCCCCTCCATGAGGATTTGCACACATTTGTAAATAACAAAACGTGGACTAAATGTGGCAATTTCCTGTCAAATCTTTTGTAGAGCATCAAACAGTGCCAAAGTTATTAGTAAATCAAAAGTGTTTTACCCTTCTCTTTGTCTTTGCCCCCCATTGGATCACCACAAACCCTGAAATATCTAGACTGGGTATAACTTGCTAACTTCTTGCCACATTTGATGCAGATTCATCAAACTGAGATAGGTTATAAGCAAATGGAAAATATATTGTGTCCTTCTTTAAACCTTTCTCTCCTACTCGTACTGTATTGACATGATGCCTGAAATTCAAATTGAAAACACATTATTTCATACTTCTGCCTAGTTTGTAAAGATTCAGCACTCAGGGGTCGATTCCGATTTCGGCCGGTAGGGCACCTAACAGTATTCGTCCGGAAAAAATACCAGCCGAATGCGTGTTTCCCGACCGATTCGTACACTCGTCCGGACGAACAAGTACGATGCGTATAACAACTCATTTTCCGAGCGAGCCGTACTCACCCAATCCAGCTCCTGTTCCCCACCCGAGCCGGCTCCGTGAACGCCGAATCGAGCCGCACGGAAGCAAATACACAGCACCTTCCGGCCGGACTAGTACGATGCGCAATCCGTACGCGCCGAACCCGTTGCTACGTCCGGCACGTTTGAGCATCCGGGCGAGCTGTACATAAGCTCCGTTTCGCGCCACAAGACGATCCACGGCTACGAGACGAACAAGCCTGCTACGAGTACGACTCGAAGACACGAGAAACCCGAACGAGACGATCCAAGCATGAATCCCATTACGCAGGTCCTACCTATACTCTACATCTATTACCGGGACCGGCACGGACGCGTACAGCGCAGACGGTAAGTCAAACACCAACAATAAAAACAAACTACACGTACCCGAAATATGTCACACACACATAGGGATGCACAAATAAAGTACACTAGAAACAGATGAACCATAGGCGTGGGATGGCCATCACCAATGCCATACACACCCATAGGGGGATGGATGCCTACCACTACCACCATCACTACTTAGGGGGGTCTGGATGCCTGTCACTACTACCATCCCCACTCATAGGGGGATGGATGCCTACCACTACTACCATCCCCACTCATGGGGGCCTGGATGCCTACCACTACCACCACCCCTACTCAGGGGGGCCTGGATGCCTGCCACTACTACCATCCCCACCCTTAGGGGTATGGATGCCTACCACTACCACCATCACCACTCAGGGGGGCTGGATGCCTACCACTACTACCAACCACACTCATGGGGGATGGATGCCCACCACTACCACCCCCCTACTCAGGGGGCCTGGATGCCTGTCACTACTACCATCCCCACTCATAGGGGCTGGATGCCTACCACTACTACCATCCCCACTCATGGGGGATGGATGCCTACCACTACCACCACCCCTACTCAGGGGGCCTGGATGCCTGTCACTATTACCATCCCCACTCATAGGGGGATGGAGGCCTACCACTACTACCATCCCCACTCATGGGGGGATGGATGCCTACCACTACCACCACCCCTACTCAGGGGGGCCTGGATGTCTGTCACTACTACCATCCCCACTCATAGGGGGCTGGATGCCTACCACTACTACCATCCCCACTCATGGGGTGATGGATGCCTACCGCTACCACCACCCCTACTCAGGGGGGCCTGGATGCCTGTCACTACTACCATCCCCACTCATAGGGGGATGGATGCCTACCACTACTACCATCCCCACTCATGGGGGATGGATGCCTACCACTACCACCACCCCTACTCAGGGGGGCCAGGATGCCTGTCCCTACTACCATCCCCACTCATAGGGGCTGGAGGCCTACCACTACTGCCATCCCCACTCATGGGGGATGGATGCCTACCACTACCACCACCCCTACTCAGGGGGCCTGGATGCCTGTCACTACTACCATCCCCACTCATAGGGGGATGGATGCCTACCACTACTACCATCCCCACTCATGGGGGCCTGGATGCCTACCACTACCACCCCCTACTCAGGGGGCCTGGATGCCTGTCACTACTACCATCCCCACTCATAGGGGGCTGGATGCCTACCACTACTACCATCCCCACTCATGGGGGATGGATGCCTATCACTACCACCACCCCTACTCAGGGGGCCTGGATGCCTGTCACTACTACCATCCCCACTCATAGGGGGATGGATGCCTACACTACTACCATCCCCACTCATGGGGGCCTGGATGCCTACCACTACCACCACCCCTACTCAGGGGGCTGGATGCCTGCCACTACTACCATCCCCACCCTTAGGGGGATGGATGCCTACCACTACCACCATCACTACTCAGGGGGTCTGGATGCCTGTCACTACTACCATCCCCACTCATAGGGGGATGGATGCCTACCACTACTACCATCCCCACTCATGGGGGCCTGGATGCCTACCACTACCACCACCCCTACTCAGGGGGGCCTGGATGCCTGCCACTACTACCATCCCCACCCTTAGGGGTATGGATGCCTACCACTACCACCATCACCACTCAGGAGGGGCTGGATGCCTACCACTACTACCAACCACACTCATGGGGGGATGGATGCCCACCACTACAACCCCCCCTACTCAGGGGGGCCTGGATGCCTGTCACTACTACCATCCCCACTCATAGGGGGCTGGTTGCCTACCACTACTACCATCCCCACTCATGGGGGGATGGATGCCTACCACTACCACCACCCCTACTCAGGGGGGCTGGATGCCTGTCACTACTACCATCCCCACTCATAGGGGGATGGATGCCTACCACTACTACCATCCCCACTCATGGGGGCCTGGATGCCTACCACTACCACCACCCCTACTCAGGGGGGCCTGGATGCCTGTCACTACTACCATCCCCACTCATAGGGGGCCTGGATGCCTGCCACTACTACCATCCCCACCCTTAGGGGGATGGATGCCTACCACTACCACCATCACTACTC
Organism: Calotriton arnoldi; assembly: GCA_963921515.1. Classification (NCBI taxonomy): domain Eukaryota; kingdom Metazoa; phylum Chordata; class Amphibia; order Caudata; family Salamandridae; genus Calotriton; species Calotriton arnoldi. Next base: position 588,677 of record CAWUFW010010025.1, on the reverse strand, counting down.
AGGGGGGTCTGGATGCCTGTCACTACTACCATCCCCACTCATAGGGGGATGGATGCCTACCACTACTACCATCCCCACTCATGGGGGCCTGGATGCCTACCACTACCGCCACCTCTACTCAGGGGGGCCTGGATGCCTGCCACTACTACCATCCCCACCCTTAGGGGTATGGATGCCTACCACTACCACCATCACCACTCAGGGGGGGCTGGATGCCTACCACTACTACCAACCACACTCATGGGGGGATGGATGCCCACCACTACCACCCCCCCTACTCAAGGGGGCCTGGATGCCTGTCACTACTACCATCCCCACTCATAGGGGGCTGGATGCCTACCACTACTACCATCCCCACTCATGGGGGATGGATGCCTACCACTACCACCACCCCTACTCAGGGGGCCTGGATGCCTGTCACTACTACCATCCCCACTCATAGGGGATAGATGCCTACCACTACTACCATCCCCACTCATGGGGGATGGATGCCTACCACTACCACCACCCCTACTCAGGGGGCCTGGATGCCTGTCACTATTACCATCCCCACTCATAGGGGGCTGGATGCCTACCACTACTACCATCCCCACTCATGGGGGGATGGATGCCTACCACTACCACCATCACTACTCAGGGGGGCCTGGATGCCTGTCACTACTACCATCCCGACTCATAGGGGGATGGATGCCTACCACTACTACCATCCCCACTCATGGGGGCCTGGATGCCTACCACTACCACCACCCCTACTCAGGGGGCCTGGATGCCTGCCACTACTACCATCCCCACCCTTAGGGGTATGGATGCCTACCACTACCACCAACCACACTCATGGGGGGATGGATGCCCACCACTACCACACCCCCTACTCAGGGGGCCTGGATGCCTGTCACTACTACCATCCCCACTCATAGGGGGCTGGATGCCTACCACTACTACCATCCCCACTCATGGGGGGATGGATGCCTACCACTACCACCCCCTACTCAGGGGGGCCTGGATGCCTGTCACTACTACCATCCCCACTCATAGGGGGATGGATGCCTACCACTACTACCATCCCCACTCATGGGGGCCTGGATGCCTACCACTACCACCACCCCCACTCAGGGGGGCTGGATGCCTACCACTACTACCAACCACACTCATGGGGGATGGATGCCCACCACTACCACCCCCTACTCAGGGGGCCTGGATGCCTGTCACTACTACCATCCCCACTCATAGGGGGCTGGATGCCTACCACTACTACCATCCCCACTCATGGGGGATGGATGCCTACCACTACCACCCCCTACTCAGGGGGCCTGGATGCCTGTCACTACTACCATCCCCACTCATAGGGGGATGGATGCCTACCACTACTACCATCCCCACTCATGGGGGCCTGGATGCCTACCACTACCACCACCCCTACTCAGGGGGCCTGGATGCCTGCCACTACTACCATCCCCACCCTTAGGGGGATGGATGCCTACCACTACCACCATCACTACTCAGGGGGGTCTGGATGCCTGTCACTACTACCGTCCCCACTCATAGGGGGATGGATGCCTACCACTACTACCATCCCCACTCATGGGGGCCTGGATGCCTACCACTACCACCACCCCTACTCAGGGGGGCCTGGATGCTCGCCACTACTACCATCCCCACCCTTAGGGGTATGGATGCCTACCACTACCACCATCACCACTCAGGGGGGGCTGGATGCCTACCACTACTACCAACCACACTCATGGGGGATGGATGCCCACCACTACCACCCCCTACTCAAGGGGGCCTGGATGCCTGTCACTACTACCATCCCCACTCATAGGGGGCTGGATGCCTACCACTACTACCATCCCCACTCATGGGGGATGGATGCCTACCACTACCACCACCCCTACTCAGGGGGCCTGGATGCCTGTCACTACTACCATCCCCACTCATAGGGGGATGGATGCCTACCACTACTACCATCCCCACTCATGGGGGATGGATGCCAACCACTACCATCACCCCTACTCAGGGGGGCCTGGATGCCTGTCACTATTACCATCCCCACTCATAGGGGGCTGGATTCCTACCACTACCACCATCCCCACTCATGGGGGGATGGATGCCTACCACTACCACCATCACTACTCAGGGGGGTCTGGATGCCTGTCACTACTACCATCCCCACTCATAGGGGGATGGATGCCTACCACTACTACCATCCCCACTCATGGGGGCCTGGATGCCTACCACTAACACCACTCCTACTCATAGGACGGGTAATGCATGACACAACTAGCATACTCCCACATAAGGAATGACAGAAGATTACATCCCTCCCAACACCATGACAAGTGTGTGTAGTCTGTGCCAAATGCCTACAACACTGAACATGACATTGAACATACAATGTGACCCCCTAGCACATGTGTCACACAGAAATGTGTGTGGCCTCCACAATGCAAGCCGACCATGGCCACTGTGGCAGTGGGCTCGAACACCCCATCACCACAGTGACCAAAAGGGAAGTGTGCTGTCCATAGCTGATGCACATTTTGAACAGTGTGGCAATGTGGCCTAAAGCCCCATCACCACAGTGACCAAAAGGGAAGTGTGGTGTCCATAGCTGATGCACATTTTGAACAGTGTGGCAATGGGGCCTAAAGCCCCATCACCACAGTGACCAAAAGGGAAGTGTGGTGTCCATAGCTGATGCACATTTTGAACAGTGTGGCAATGGGGCCTAAAGCCCCATCACCACAGTGACCAAAAGGGAAGTGTAGTCATGGTAAAAGCTGCCAAAGCCAAACTGCATGGATGAATCCTGGTCACACAACAACAAACACATCAGTGGCATAGTAGTGCTTGTGTCCCATAGCAACATAGATTGGTCGAGGGAAACAGTGCAGTGTCACTGAAAAATCGTTTTGGCCATGTGCATACAAACATCACCCATGGGGGCCCACATTGTCAACATTCACAAATAACACAATGACAGAAGTGACCATCATAATGCTGACCCACATATCTGCACCAATGGACACACAAATGTAGATATCCTGTGGAGACTGTAGATGTCAGGTGAACAAATACCATACCATGGCAGCAATGGGACATACAAACCATGATTATTGTGCTGACTGATAACCTAGGAGTCCCAGGGACAGCAGGGGAAAGCCACCAAACAACATACAGCCAATGGCACACTCAAGATATGCCAATGCAGTGGTGCAAAGGCACAAACACAAACAGGCAGACTCACACTGCATATCAAACACAACAGGTGATGGGGGGTGTGCCAGTGTCCCTAAGCAACCACACAACACATGAGGAGGCCTGAATTCCAACCACACAGATGTGTATACAGTGCCATACAAAAGTTACTCATGGATCGGATACCCCTATGTGGGCAATCAGGCATTGTAAGATGAGAGGGAGCACAAATTACACATGTCACACAAGCTTGTAGGAACAGCAACTAACACAGCAAGAGACAGACCCACCACAGCCCTACCCCCAGGGACCCCACATTGTGCTGACACTAGCCTGCATGATAATCCCACTGTGATGACAAAGTTAGATGTCGTTCACACTGTGAACCACAGCCATGTGTCCTGAGCAACTAACTACCATCACACCTACACAAGCTCCAATCAATCAGCACGGCCTGCCAGCCAAGGCCAATATGGAGGTAGGGGTCTAGCCGTGCAACAACTCACTTTTGCACACACTCAACACCACACACCCTGATCTCCACCAATGTGCAGCAGTGAAGCTCACATGGACTGGTGACATTGGACATGCACCCATGACAATACCAGGGGTTGTGGTGGGAACTAAGGTGCAGAAACCCATCACACATGGCCAGTCAACAAGACTCGTCAATGTCTGACACACAGCACAGTATGCCGTACATGGGCATGATGTGAAATCCACCACAATCAATGGGATCCTGGCCATAGTCACACACCAACGAAGAAGCCAAGGTGACACACGAAGAACACACGTACACAACTTCCAACATTGCAGCTCTGACCCTGAGGAGTGGCAGCAGTCACACACACAACGTGTCACAATCACTGAAAGCTAACACAAACTGTAAATCACATGACTCGTGTAAACAACAAGTGCCAAGGGGAATCCTGAATGTGTCCCATCTGCGTATGCCCACATCCCCAGCCCTGACAACAAAGACAACCTGGTATGACAACCTCATGAACATTAGTTTGCCATGCACCCACATCACGGAGAAACCAGGTCCAAGATGCTGGATGAACACAGAACAACTCAGCAAGCATCACAAACAGGAACATCCCTAGGGACACAGCCTGTGTAGGAAAAGGGAAGGGAACACGCACAGACATGCTTACACAACACACAACACAGGCCCACGCAATGTCACCGGATTACACACTGCCATGAGGGCACTCCACTCCTGTGGAAGGTCCGCTGTGCCAAACCTTGTCTGTGCACGACCCAAACATGTCAGCAGAACACTCCGTCAGTGAGTCAACAACCACAACACATAGAAGGCTCTGCTCACATCAGCCTGGTTACAAGAGTGTCACGTCAGTCATCTGCACACACCCAAAACACGTGTCAAGCAAGTTGCACTGTATACACAGATGAGTCCTTCGACGTTGATGTGCAAAACTGCATGTCCAGTGGAGCTGGGCACACAGTCAGGGAAATCGGAACATGGAACAGTGGTAAGCCCACCAGATGTGCATCAGTGTAAGACAAAGATGTTCATTTACAAATGCAAAATGAACATCCCTGTGTCAAATGCAGAACATTACACCCTCAGACTGTAGCAAAGGATGCCATAGATCCAGACTACAACAGGACACATCCCATGGAACACATGGAGTCCATCACTGCAACACTTCATTTTCCTGATGTGAACACTATTACAACTGCAAATGCAGGATGCTACTCATCCACATCATGTACATCAAAAGACAACCCACAAGTAAACAAAAAGAGGCTTTATTCAGCAAATGTCAGGGTAAACACGGAAGTCCAAAAGAAACTAAGGCCAATGGCCAGTCCAAAATCACAGTCCCAACGGGGTGAGAAGTGACAACTGGTCACACATTGCTTGCCTGCACTGGTACGGTTAGGGGACATCCCCCTTGGAGGGGCATTCAAGGGGCAGGCCAGGCACCGCAGGGACAGGATCAGGGGATGGCAGAGTGAGGCAGTGAAGGGGTGGTGGGTGCAGGAGTGTCACCGGCAACTGCAGTGGAGGTGTCTGACTCAGGGGGCCGGCACCACTGTGGTACACAAGTCAGTTGGTGTGGGTGCTGCAACCACTGCAGTGGGCTGGACTGATGTAGTGGACTGGGTACCCACTGCAGTGCCCGAGTCAGACGTGGTGGTTGTGGACTCCGCTGCAGTGCATGACTCCAAGGGAGTGGAAGGGTGGGCAGATGAGGTGGGCAGGACAGAGGGGGGGACCCGGTCTCCACAACAGTGCCACTAACAGACAGAGTGTCTGGGTTGAGGGTAGAAGAGCAAGTGGCAGGGGGGAGGGTCTAAGCAGTCTGGGGATGCGGTATCGGTGTGTGGGGGAACCTGGGGCAGGGTGTGACGGGGGAACCTGTGCAGTGGTGGCCTGGGGGATGGAGGAGAGAGACTGGGCGGTGGAGCTGCGTGGTGGTGGTGGGGTCTTGCTCTTCCTGGTCCGGGGGGACTTCCTAATGGGGTCCTGTGTCTGCCTGCGCCTGGGGGAGGGTGTCCGGGGGCGAGGGGCACTCCCCTCTGTGTGGGTGGACTTCCTCTTCCCCCGGTATGCTGGATCAGCAGGATCTGAGGGGAAGAGGCCGAGATCACACAGGAAGATCTGCTGTGTAGGTGGGGTAGCAGGCGAGGCAAGGGAAGGGGTCTTGGAGGGAGAGGATTTGGAGGACTGCGGAGTGAATATGGATGCCTGTGTGTGTGTGTGTTCCCCATCCCCTGTGTCTGTGGTATCAGTCCCCTGAGGATGCTTGTGTGCACGTTTTGCCTTTCTCTTGGGTGTGTCTGTGCTGCTCGTGTCTGTGTGTTTGGGTGACTGTGCAGGTGTGCATGTGCTTTGGACAGGTAGGGGGGCAGGAAGTGTGGATGGGGCAGAGGTGGGAGGGGTGAGGGACTGTTGGAGGAGGGACACTGCTGCCGTCAGGGAGGAGTCCATGGACTTATTGCTCCTCTGTAGGGCAGACATACCCGTCGAGATGCCCTCCATGAACGACACCAGCTGTGTCAACAGAGTGGTGTGTGCATGGAGGACACTCAGCATTGCTGTCTGCCCTACATGGAGCTGCCGAAGGAGGTACACAGACTCCTCACTCAGGGCAGCAGGGGACACAGGGGCAGGGGGTGTGGTGCCTGGCACGAAGGAGACACGCTCCCGAGTACGGGAGCCTCCACGGACCTCAGGAATGGGAGCCAATGGGAGGGCGGTGGTGGTGGTGGTGGTGGCGGGGCCAGACAGACTAGCTGGCCTTTGGTGGCTGCTGAGATCCGCCTCCACAAGGGAGTCATCCTCCGAGCTGCTGTGGTCCTCAGCTGAGGTGGATGGTGCTGAGGACTCCTCGGTGTGGCTCCCCTTGCCCTCCGTGCCACTGGGTCCCTCTGACCACTCGTCCGATGCTGACCCAGTCTGGCTCCGCTGCTCCTCCTGGTCCGTGGAGCTGTCCCCTCCTGTGGCCGTGGATGTATCTGCAAACAATTAGGGAAACAGACAAACATCAGTCACCTGCACTGACCGCACACACCACAGTAAGTACAGCACATTACAGAGCAAGCCCTGGCATCCTTAGTTGAACATTGCCTAACGTCCTCACACAGATTCGGGGAAGCCAATTGTCAGTCTGATGGTCAACCATGGGATTCACACCCCTCCTGCCCTTGCACCCATCTGTCTGGTGCCTGTCTGATGGTAAGACCCCAGTGTGGACACATGCACCACCTACACAGTTGTTGGACATTGGAGGGAACACGGTGAAGTATGTGAACATGCACACATCACATCTCTTGCCACTGAGTCAGTGCAGGTGTCCGGATAAAGGGATGGCCAGAGTCTAAATAGAAATGCATGTGATGCATACCAGCACCAGACACCATGATGCACCCATGTCCGGATAGTCAATGCCACAATGGGGTGCATGTTGCACATGTCACTCCCCTGCAGGATCAGTCTCAGGAAGTTTAATGCCATGACACAGGAATGCGTGCAAAGTCATACATTACTGTCTCAAGTCACATGGCCATGGCAGCCAGCCAACAACAGTCTGCACTGTGTCACAATCCGAGGGCATGGGGAATGCAAGTTATGTGACTGACAAGTGCACATGTCCATCCCCCAAATACCACATCATCTGTACTACTATTTGTCCACGTCATACCAACTGGACATATGGGGGACATGAAACACAACTCTCTGAACATGAGCACCTCACAGTGTGCTATGAATGAAAATACAGCTGCCTGAAAGTCACAGTCGCAAACACCTGTGTGCACAGTCAAGTGATCAGACACCTATAAGTCACAGAAGTATCGTCTATCATGGTCACATCTCAGATGGCATGCTGAGCCCTAACCGATAAACATACCAGTAGTCCTGACAACGAAGACACAGCACAATGAGACAGAGGCAGACACCTGAGGGTACATTTCATTGATCACAACATGCCAGATGATACACGGGAGTGGGAGTACAGAGTGTATTGTATGCCCTGGAGTAGGCATGACTGTCCAGCTCCACCTGTAAGAGGGATGAGTCCTGGACAGTAGGCAGGTGGCTAAGCATGTGTGACACACTGGATACACATACTCCTGAGGCCCAAACATTGTTCCCACCAGCAGCATGGGTGTGTGCCAAATTCCCCAGGGACATGTGGTGAGTCAGAGCAGCAAGCGGACCACATATCAAAGTTACACCCAGATTACATGTCAGAACTTAGGCATTGTGTAAGCAATTGACCCACCCATGAATCGCACAACATAGTCACGGGAACAAATGCTGTCCCCCACCTTGAGCAAAGCTAAATGCAATGACACAGTCCCCAAATGACACAATTTCCTGACTATAAGGGCCACACATATGCGTATCGGAGGAGAAGTGGGCATGTCACAAATGAGGGACATGGGTCCTGGACCACATGACTGATGTACTGTGGAAGTTTAACCAGGCCAGAGGAGGGCACATAGCATGTCAGACAAAGTGCACAGTGCAGTCATGGACTCACCCCCTCCTTGCTGCTGTCTGTCCTTCAGCTGCCCATCCAGGTCAGGGAAGACCACCGCCAGGATCCGGAGCATGTGGGGGTCAGGGTCCGGTGTCCGCCCCTTCTGCGAGGAGGCGACAGCTTCAGCTGGACCCTTGCGATCCTCCGGGTCCAGCCACGAAGGTCCTGCCACCTCTTCTGGCAGTTGCGGATCCTGCGCCTGTAGACCCCCACGGATCTTACTTTCCGGGCGATGGTCAGCCAGATTTCCTGCTTCTGGTGGGCATCAACCTGTGAGGATGACAAAGTGAAAAGGCCATTACTACACATGCAATATATACGTGCATCACACAGTTGGATATACATGTCTCAATCACAGGGGCATATGATGTACACAGGCAGTGCAACAATGGCTATGAACAGTTTGCCAGCAGTCACTACATGGTATCATTGCATGGGAAGTAAACCTAGTTGGAATGCACTGTTACTGCACTGTACCAGTTCAGTGCATGTAACTACACACTTTGGGGTGTGACAACTACTCAGTGGGCATGCCAGCCAGTGGTGTGCACACTGAAAGTCCTGCTAGTCAGACAACATGCACAATTAGTGAGGCAGTGGACAGCACACTCACCTGCTCCCCTGGTTTCCCATACAGTTTGCTGTACTGTGGAAGGATGCTGTCCAGCAGGGCCTCGTTCTCCTCAAGGCTGAAGGCTGGGGCTCTCTCCACAGTACGTGCCATTGCAGGAGCCAGAGGATGCATAAACAGCAGCAGTGTTGGTGGCAGATGTCGTCCTGGAGCATGTAGTGCAGGCAAGTGAGCTCTCAGGGGAACAGCCAGCATTATATGTGTGCTGCAGAGGCAGATACTGTCCCATGTGTCCAAAGTGATAGGTCCAAGTCGTTTGCATCTTCTGAATCTGACCAATCCATGGAATAGCAGCACTAATACACGCCCACAGCATCCTTCAAATCTTCAACTTCATGACACCCATGATTTTGCAAAATTGTTGTGGCTGGCCAACTGAATTCACTGCATCAGACTCGTTGGAGCTTCGAAACGCGTCCGTTGCCATGCCAGGCCCCAGCCAATGTGTGCGCACCGTTCGGTCCATTGCTGTACAACGCGTATTTCGGGATACAACGCGTACCCGCACACATCATATGCAATGGGCCGGCCGGGCACACCGATCGGTCCTTTGCTGTACAACGCGTATTTTGGGATACAACGCGTACCCGCACACATCATATGCAATGGGCCGGCCGGGCACACCGATCGGTCCATTGCTGTTCAAAGCGTACCCGCTCACAACAGATGCAATGGGCCGGCCGGGCACACCGATCGGTCCATTGCTGTACAACGCATATTTCGGGATACAACGCGTACCCGCACACATCATATGCAATGGGCCGGCCGGGCACACCGATCGGTCCATTGCTGTACAACGCGTACCCGCTCACAACAGATGCAATGGGCCGGCCGGGCACACCGATCGGTCCATTGCTGTACAACACGTATTTCGGGATACAATGCGTACCCGCACACATCATATGCAATGGGCCGGCCGGGCACACCGATCGGGCCATTGCTGTTCAACGTGTACCCGCTCACAACAGATGCAATGGGCCGGCCGGGCACACCGATCGGTCCATTGCTGAACAACGTGTACCCGCTCACAACAGATGCAATGGGCCGGCCGGGCACACCGATCGGTCCATTGCTGTACAACGCGTATTTCGGGATACAACGCGTACCCGCACACATCATATGCAATGGGCCGGCCGGGCACACCGATCGGTCCATTGCTGTTCAACGCGTACCCACTCACAACAGATGCAATGGGCCGGCCGGGCACACCGATCGGTCCATTGCTGTACAACGCGTATTTCGGGATACAACGCGTACCCGCACACATCATATGCAATGGGCCGGCCGGGAACACCGATCGGTCCATTGCTGTACAACGCGTACCTGTACAGGTCAGTCGCATATGTCACCATGCTTGTCACTGGTGAACGTATGCCAGCCACATATACCTGCCAGAGACCCAGGGGCACACCTACAACACCACACCCAGTCCACACTGTTTCCTGAGGCATGTAAGGCTGCATTTCCTTCTCTGTGTATGGGGGTTAACATGTGGTTTTTGTGGTGGCACTTGTGGGCAGCCACACCCAGGCTGTGCATGTGTTCATGGGGACAGGGTCCTTGGTGTGTTGTGCACATGACCACTGTGATGTGCAACAGTTCATTTTGGAGCATGTGGCATGGTCACATTTCCAGGTTGTGTATGTGTATGACATGTCACATACCCCCAGAGTCCCATGTGGGAAGGCATGTACGTCACAGGATGACCCATTGCCACAATAGTGATGTCCCTCCACAGTCTGTGCGCATGTTGTGTTTCCGATGTCACTGATTCCATGTGCACAATGGGAGACAGTCTCCACATCAACGTTGTTTGTGCATGGACTTTGATGTTGTGCGTCACTGGTGTCCATGTCTGTCCTGCGGATGCGACAGGGGCCACTACCTGTGGGAGTCATGTTTGTTTATCTGATGTGTACATGATACGCCATGTCATTCCAGTGGCCATGTGGCAAGAGAGGGTCACTGGGAATCAACCTGTCAATGATCTGTGATGCCTGTGGCGCATCTGTCCAGACATGTCACTGTGGTGTGTGTGGAACGTGACAGCAGTAAATGGGTACTGTGACACAGCCTAATGGTTTCCCATAGCACAACCTGGTACCTGTTGTGCACACATGTTGTACTGAGAAGTTAGATGATGTCCATGTAGGTGCGAGTTATGTCCGACAGAACGGCACACACATCAAGTACTTGTGTCACGTAATGATGTTTCATGTGAAATTGAGTATGGTGAATGGCACATATGTGGGGTGACTGACAATCTTTCTTCCTTCAACCTATGCACTGCAGGGCTCCAGCTGTCCATAGACCATTCCCTGACCTGGCAACGATGGTGGAATGTGACAGCATCCGACGGTACCGCTTCACCAGGCAGCTGATTGAGGATTTGGCAGTGTGCTTTGCACCACGTTTGCAACCTGGCCGGACGTACCCTACGGCGCTGACCCCCAAGGTGAAGGTAATGGCAGCACTACACTTCTTTGCCACCGGTACCTTTCAACACACTGTTGCGACTGCCGGTGGGATGTCACAGACTATGTTCAGCCGTGTGCTACGCGATGTTTTGGAGGCAATGTTGAGATGCCTGAACCAGAACATCTATTTCCCAACACGTCAACAACTCACTGACGTCAAGAGTGACTTCTATGCCCTGGGGAGGATGCCACATGTCATTGGCTCCATTGATGGGACACATGTGGCTTTGATACCACCACAGGCACATGAGCAGGCATACCGGAACCGTAAACATTACCATTCGATCAATGCTCTGGTGGTATGTTTAGCAGTTATGAGCATCACACATGTGTGCGCCCATTTCCCTGGTTCAGCACACGATGCCTACGTGATGAGGAGTAGTCGCATCCCGAGGATGATGGCACAGATGCAGAACCAGCGTGCCTGGCTTGTCGGTGTGTACTGACTTTTTACCATTGTGTGTGTTCTGATCTGTAGTATTCCACCCACTTTTCCAAATCAGCTAATGTGCACTTGTCTGTCCGTAGGTGACTCCGGATACCCCAACATGCCGTTGTTGCTGACACCCCTCAGGAACTCTGTGACACCAGCCCAGATGCGCTACAATGAGGCACGTGGTCGGACCAGGAGAGTGATAGAGCGGACCTTTGGTCTCCTGAAGAGCCGCTTCCGCTGCCTGGACAAGACAGGAGGAGCCCTCCCATATGCCCCAGCAAAGGTGTGCAAGATTGTCATCGTCTGCTGCATGCTACACAACCTGGCAGTGCGGAAGGAGTTGCCTCTCATCCTGGATGACGATGACCAACGTCCGCCACCTGTGGAGGATCCTGGCCTGGACCACGATGCCAGTGATGATGATGATGATGATGATGGTGATGTCCGCACACAGCTCATCACCAACTTCTTCAGCTGAATGTGAGTATCCAGGGAGATGTAATGTGAATGACGTGAGTTTGCATGATATATGTGGGTGGTGCTCTGGTGCTGTTTGAGTGTGGCCATGTGCTACTTGACTGGATGCGTGCAGCAATGTGTCCTTCCAGGTAGTCTGAACTCCCCAACAGTTTTGATATGCTCACTTGGTTTTGTGTAGTTGTCTTGTGACATGTATTGGGCATGAGTATTGCAGTACTGTCCTGTTCTACAGTGATTTTAACTGTGTGTCATGTCTGTCCTTCACAGGGTGCTTACTGAGTACTTTGGTCAACTTGGATCCCCGACACCATGATTCAGCTTTCAGGGTGGCAGCAGTAGTTGGCCTACAAGTGATGTGCCACACACCCCTGGACTTCATATCTTCTGCACTTGTTGACTGTGTGGCCACTGCCACGTGGGTAAACCTTGCATTTGTAGTGGAAACAACATGTTGCAAATGTGTAATAAACCTGTGCTTCACTTTGGGATGTGCGTTGTCTGTGGTCACACATCTGACTGACATTTGCTTACTGCACCTGTGGGCTAGTTGACACAGACTCTGAATAGGTGTGGTGTCTGTGCATTCCACTGTATTTCCTGGCAACATCACTGTGGGCGATGAGTCCGATGGCCCTGGTGTCTGTGTTGTGTAGCCCTAGTGGTGTGTCTCCCTCATATGTGTCACGTCACCATGACTCACACGACGGTGTTGTACTTGCTGTAGCAGTTAGCATACACAGTGTAATTTAGCAGAACATCATCACCATAACAGTATCCACATTTGAATAACAACAGTGGCAAGTATGGTGTACTAGTGATTTTATTTACAGAAATGTGTGTGTGTATAGTGCACAGGATGGTGGGTGCTGTACATTGGGATTGTGATCCAAAGTTCCCAGATGAGTTGGAAGTCTTGGTAGCAGAAATGTCCTGAGTGAAGTCCACAGTCATATGATACATTAGTCCAACTTGAACTCCCCATGTCATGTGGGAAAGTAGTGTTGCATTCGACAGGGTGAAACGTTTGCACACAAAGGAGAATTTCCGGAACAGGTGTTGGCTTCCTGGGGGATGTACGTGGCCATCAACCTCTCAGTTTTCCTTCCTCGGACGACCCCTCTTCTTTGGGGGGGACCCTCACGTGCAGGCTGCGGCGGTGCAGGGGACTCTCCGCCAGAGTCCTCCTCCCTCTCTGTGGCGGTGTCAGTTGTTGCAGCACCAGATGTTGTGGGCACACAGGGAGGTGTGGCCATGTTGGTGCTAATCTGGCGGAGGCATGTCAATATGTCCCTTTGCACCGCTGTGAGTTCTTGCAATGTGTCCCACTTGGACTCCATGCCCGACATGTGTGTCTCCACATGGGCCATGTGTGTCTCCACACGGGCCATGTGGGAGTCCAAGCGGGCATGATGGGCAGCCTGCTGCTGTTGTATGTCCTTGAGGATCCCCACTACCTGTCTGACCTCTCCGGTGCTATCCTGGTACGCATCAGCGATGCGTGCCAGTTGTGGGTCATCATGCAGTCCAGACCCCTCTGCAAGCAGCGACCTATGTCTACCACCCCTCCCACCACCCCTGGCGACACGTGCAGGACCTGCGGTGGCACGCGCAGGTGACCCAAGGCCCACTTGGGGGTTGTTAGTGGTGTTGTCATCCATTGCTCCACGGTGGGCCTGGGGCCCTGTGCTGTTGTCAGCGGTGGTCCTTGGTCTGTCCGTGTCGGCGGGGGTGGTCTGTATGTTGGCAGTTGTTGGAGGGGTGGGTGCAGGGGGTGCAGATGTTGGTCCAGCTGGTGCTGCATGATGACTCACACCGGAGGTGCCAGGTAGGTCTTCGCCATCCGAGGAGGGCAGAGGCTGTTCCACACCAGTGAGCTCTGTGTCCCCCAGAGCCTGGGACAGGGTCTCCTCCTCGCCTGCTGCTGTGTCCCCATCATCGTCACATGTATTTGGAAGAGACACACATTGTATGTAATGTTTCTACAGACATCAATGGTTCACACACCTGACAGTTGTGACTGTACCTCTGGATGCGGGCATGTACATTGCATTGTCCTAAGTTGTCACAGTAAGAGGTTGATATTGGTGTAGCACATTGTCATGCATACCTGGGGCATTTCAATATGAATGTTGAGGTGTGTGCATGGCCAGCATTGGTTGTATTTGGTGGACATCCGGCCATCCTTCTCCACCTGGCCCAGTTATCCCACCATGAAGCATGCCACCCTTGCAGTGGGTTCAGGTTGACTCTCAGGATGTCATTCAGTGGTGTTGTGCTGTTTGTTGGTGCACAGTTCCCAGCAGGGCCTTGTGCACCCCACAGCAGTAGCCAGTGTCAGCCATCTTGTCAGTCCTTAACCACTCCCTGTGATGTGAGCATGGTTCAGGGTGGTGTTGATGGGCCAATTGTGAGGGTGAGCAGTATCTGTGACTCCAACTCCCATTATGAAATTGCCTATACCCCCCTTCCCAGCATGCCCATACTTCCTTCCTTTGGACTCTGCTTCCCTGTGGGGTAGTGTGCCTGTGCTGACAGGAAGGCTGACAGTGTTGTCCTTGCGTTTGTTTGGCTACAAGTCCCAGGTGTGTCCCTGTGCTTCACACAGCATTACCCAGGGTGGTGGTTCTTTGTGGGATCTTCATTTGGTATGTGAGGCATTGCATTCTCCCAGGTGGGTTATGTGGAGTTTGTGTTGAGGGGGGTGTGAGGTGGGCTGCTTGTAACTATGGTCAGTGCTGTGAGTCCTCCTTCCCAGCAAGCCAGATATCCCACCATGCAACGTGCTTGCATTGCAGAGAGTGCAAGTTGGCTTTCAGGATGTCAGGCAGTGGTGTTGTGCTGTTTGTTGGTGCACAGTTCCCAGCAGGGCCTTGTGCTCCCCACAGCAGTAGCCAGTGTCAGCCATCTTGTCAGTCCTTATCCACTCCCTGTGATGTGAGCATGGTTCAGGGTGGTGTTGATGGGCCAATTGTGAGGGTGAGCAGTATCTGTGACTCCAACTCCCATCATGCTATTGCCTACACCCCCTTCCCAGCATGCCCGTACTTCCTTCCTTTGGACTCTGCTTCCCTGTGGGGTAGTGTGCCTGTGCTGACAGGGAGGCTGACAGTGTTGTCCTTGCGTTTGTTTGGCTACAAGTCCCAGGTGTGTCCCTGTGCTTCACACAGCATTACCCAGGGTGATGGGTCTTTGTGGGATCTTCATTTGGTATGTGAGGCATTGCATTCTCCCAGGTGGGTTATGTAGAGTTTGTGTTGAGGGGGGGTGTGAGGTGAGCTGCTTGTAACTATGGTCAGTGCTGTGAGTCCTCCTTCCCAGCCAGCCAGATATCCCACCATGCAACGTGCTTGCATTGCAGGGAGTGCAAGTTGGCTTTCAGGATGTCAGGCAGTGGTATTGTGCTGTTTGTTGGTACACAGTTCCCAGCAGGGCCTTGTGCTCCCCACAGCAGTAGCCAGTGTCAGCCATCTTGTCAGTCCTTATCCACTCCCTGTGATGTGAGCATGGTTCAGAGTGGTGTTGATGGGCCAATTGTGAGGGTGAGCAGTATCTGTGACTCCAACTCCCATCATGCTATTGGCTACACTAACTTCACAAGCATACACAGAATTCCTTCCTTTAAGTGAGCTTCCCTGTGAGGTGGTGTTCTAGTGGTGGAAAAATATCAGGCAGTGTTTGTTGGTTATATTTGTGCCACTGCCTTGCTCTATTTGTTGTTAGGTTTGTACATGTCATGACACAGTGACATATCACTATGAGATGGCATGTATTGTGTTTATCTAACTGACATACACATCTTGGGATGATTATCTTTTGGTTGCTGTTGATTTGCTAGGGGTGGATGGTTTGACTGTCCCCTTGAGAGAGATGTGTGTGTATTGGCACACAATATTGTGTATATTAGTTGTGTACTCACCAGGCTCTGGGATGTCTGTTAGTCCGTATACGCTCACTGGTGGTAGGATGGCCCGCACCTTCTCCTCCCAGGGCCTGAGATATACTGGTTTTGCAGGAGGGACACTGCCGGTGTGCTGGCTCAGGAGGTAATCCTTCTTGAGT
The DNA here is from genome assembly GCA_963921515.1 of Calotriton arnoldi. Classification (NCBI taxonomy): domain Eukaryota; kingdom Metazoa; phylum Chordata; class Amphibia; order Caudata; family Salamandridae; genus Calotriton; species Calotriton arnoldi. Next base: position 572,378 of record CAWUFW010010025.1, on the reverse strand, counting down.
AGGTCTCTGACCCTCCTGCGCACATCATACAACCTGTTCTGGATGTCTTCCTTTGTGCGCAAACATGGTGATTGTGCGTTCACCCTGTCGACGATCCTCGCCCACATCTTGGTTTTCTGCGACATGGGGGTCTGTTGGACCAATGTGCCAAACAACTGTGGCTCTACCCTCAGGATCTCTTCTACCATGACTTCCAATTCACTATCTAGGAACTTTGGATTCTTCTTTAGGGGCATGGTGATGGGTGGTGGTGGTGGTGATTGATGTGTGTGTGTGCAAGTGAGGGTGTGTGTGTGTAGGTTTTGCTGTGTGTGTGTGAGGGTGCTATTTGTTGAGGTGCTAATGGTGTGTGGCTTTTGTGTTGGATGAGCTGTGTGTGTGTCTGTGTTTGCTGTGTGATGGTGTTCTGTGCTGGCAGGTCAGTGGGATTTGCAAAGGATCATGGTAGGGATTTGTGGGCTTTATGTAGGTGGAGTTGGGGGTGTGTCCTTGTTCCATTTTTCCCCCCCCCTGTATTTATTGGCTTTGTCATTGCTTGTTTGGCGCTTTTTTTGTATTTTTTCATTTGTGATTATTGTGCATGTAGGAGTCGTTCTTCTGACCGAGTAGGACGTTGCAGTTGTCTCGTGCGCGCCTCTCCGAGTCGTTCCCGCTGTGTTTCAGCTCAGTTTCATATGCGGCGTACGCGTCGGTCGCGGAGTATTGTGTTTGTTCGGATGGGTTTGGTATGCGTGTCGGTCGTACGGCTTGGGCTCCGTACGAATCGGTCTGCTTTTGCACCCATTGCATTGTACTGCGCGGGTCGGAGTTCGCGGGTACGTTTCGTTCGGATTATTTCCTGATGCGTGTCGGTCGGTTCGATTCGCGTGGTTTCCCGGCCGGATAGCTTGTTTCCGGCCGGGTCGGTCGTTCGCCTTGAGTTCCGTGCGAGTCGGTCGTGATTCCCATGCATTTCATCGTACTTCCCAGGTCGGGCAACGCGGGTTCGTGTCGGTCGGACTATTATCCCGTACCGAGTTGGTCGGTATTTTTTCCGGCCCGAATCGGATTCGGCCCCTCAGTGTTAGGATGGAAATGTTCACTTCATGGTAATTAGAGGTGTACCCCAGCTCTGAGTGACCAATACACGCCAGGTGGCCAACTCCCATTACATATGGCCTGAGGCCTGCACCAAGGAGGCTTGCCGCAAGGTCTGGTCTATGCCAGTGACGGCTCCTCCGCTAAGGTGAGTTGCAGCAGTGAATTAAAGGAAAAATAAAATGATTATAACTTGATATTATTATCATTTTATTTGCTCCTGCTGCAGCAGTTTTGCCGGGCGGGGCTGCTCTGCTCACAGAGGAGCAGGGGGAAGAGTGGTGGGCACTCTGTAAGTGCACTTGACTGTTTGGCCAGCCGTCTCGTGCCGACCAAACAGTCTTGCACACTTTGCATGTTCCCCACCCAGGCTGCATTACTGCCTGGGGGGAGAACATGCCTAGGCTCCCATTTCCTGGCTGAGCGCCGAAACAAGGCACTCAGTCCAATCACAGTGCTGCATTGCAGCTTTGTGATTGGTCAGGGGAGCCTGGGTGCTACCTATCACTGGCTGGGAGAGACACGGCAAGAAGACAGAGGAGAGATGTGGTGATGACGGAGGAGAGAATCGGCGAGGAGGTACGTTTTGTTTCTTCTTGTTTTACACCCTCTCCCCTCCTCATAGACCCTCGAGAACAACACTATCACAGCTGAGCCCCTCCTCTTCAGTCAAGAAACACAAACACTGACGCATTGTCTATTGGCATCTTTTACCAATAGACAATGTATCCCCGTTAGTGTTTTTTAAAGTTGTAATAGGTTGTTGGTTTTCACAATCAGTGAAAAGTTGCATTGTGTTCCAACTCTAAAATCACCAACACGAACGCACAGACTAAAAGACAGAGCACCTGTGTTGGTGTTTTTTAAGTTGTAACAGAATGTGGCGGGAGAATGTGGCGTTATGGCCAGAACTGCTGATTTTAGACCTGTGGAACCAGGTTTGAGTCTCGGTGTCGCTCAACATCCTGTGATTCTGGGCAAATCAATTAATTTCCCTGTGCCTAAAAAAATTAATAGGGCCTTGGGTATTGTTACTGGTGCTCCTGTAAAGCACTTCAATACCTTCGGGTCGAGTTTACGGTATATAAAACTGCAAAAAATAATAAAGAAATGTAAGTTTTCACAGGTTGTGAAAAGCAGCATTTTCCTAAAACTGTAAAAACAGCCACAACGAGAAGGAAGGCACTGCCTTTTAGCATATTATCAGAGACCCCCAGCCGAATGCCCCAGGGGCAGGGCTGTGTTAATTGCTTACAATCATCCTGCCCACTCTGCCTCTTAGCACATCAGCACAGCAACATGGCAAGTAATTTACTGGACTCACGGATCCCACCAGCCCACTGCCCTGAGGGAGGGCTGTGTTAATTATGTTAAATCAGCCTGCTCTATTCATTCTTCATTTCTAGTAGGGATGGAGGAAGTGGTTTACATTTTCATGGTTCCGATGCTGATTTCTTTTTCTGGCTTTGGCTCTGGTTCAGCTCGTCCCATGAATTCTTGGGCTCGCTCATCTCTTCAGGGTACCAGTACCAGTGGAATCAAACCAAAATGGCTAACAGGAGAAAAAGCGCCCACAGCCAATCAGAAGTGGCTATTTTTTATTTTGTGGTACCATGGGAGCACCTCAATACCAATGGATCTGGTTGGTTGGCCACAGCTCAGAGAAAAATGTTGCAGCTTCCATTGCAGGACTCAGGTACTTGGACCCCTTGTCCTGAAGTTAGAAATAAAAAACATATAATGGGGTGTGGAAGGAACACTGTGACTCCCTGGCAGCTGTGGGTGGACCCAGAGGCCAAAATGCAAAAGAAATTGTGTTGTGGGACCACCTGTAGCCCTCCCCTGCAGTACCACCGTGGTGATGCCATGGGAGCCACAGCACTAACTTCAGCCGCATGGTGCTGCCGTCGTAACAGTGCAAGCTTCACCGGGCGAAGCTTGCACGCTACTGCTGTACTATGGAGGTGAAGCGTCTTCAAAACATACTCTGAAAGTACCATGGTACCTACAAATTAAAATATATATATATATATATTAAAAAAAGGCAATGTGAGTTGTCAGAATATTAACTGAAAAAAACATAGGTTAAAGTGATATTATAGTTAGGTATGGTGATAAGATTTTCCTTTACATAAAAAAAAACACTAGAAATTCACTGAAAAAAACAAAGGTTAAAGTGATTTTAAAGTTAATAATATTAAAACTAATATTTAAAAACCAAAAAACACTGAAATTCTCCAGTAATAGTTTAGCAAGTTAAGTATGACTTTTGCCCCGGTCATGCACTACTTATGACCTCACATATTACATCACTTTTAGGAAATAGGGTTAATGGTTGAGGGTGTGGAAGCCCAACTCAGGTAACAACCAAAATCCTTATCACCAAGGTCACAATTAACCTGTGCTTAATACTTTGGTAACCTTGCACAAAGCAGCCAGGCTTAACTTGGAGGCAATGTGAAAAGTACTTATGCAGCAAATAAACTGTAATAAAGTCAAAAAGACACAACACAAGAAAGGGAGTACATTTGAATAAATAAAATGATACCAGAATGATAAAATTCCAATCAGGATAACCGGAGATAATACATTTTAAAGCTTTTAGTGAAAATAGTGCCTAAAGCACAAAGCGCCACACACGGTTATACAGTAGCACTAGACCAGAGGGAAAGTCAAACGTTCAGGCTGATCACGATGGAATACGGGTCGGATCAGGGACCAGGTTAGTCTCGCTGAAGAGATACATTCAAAGTCCGGAGCAAAGTGTTCCATTCACATTAGAAGAGGCTGCAAGGAGCACACTGAGTGTCATGGATAGTTGTCACTGTAGAGCGAAGTGCAGGATGAATGTTGCAGATAGTTGTCGCTATAGCCTGAAAAGCCTGTCGGGCATTATGGATGGTTGTTACTGTAACTTTGCATTGGCGGTCATCGTGGGCTGTCATTGCTGCACCATGAACAGCAGGTCTTGTGTTGCCGGTCATTGCTGGCGGTTGCTATTAACACAAGCAGCTGGTCTCACTGGAGCTTTGTGTTGGCGGTCATTGTGGGCTGCAGAGTATTGGCGTTAACAGACCCATTTGCAGTTGTGAGGAGTCCAAACAATGCTTTTCACCTTTTCTGCAGGAGGAGTATACTTTGATGCCAGCCAAGAGTAGGGGTGGTTGGTAAACTTCACTCCATCGGCAGAGTTTGTGAAGTTTTGGCACTCAGCACGAAGTTCAGCAAAAACTCTGCCAACCGCCACATTTACCGGTGCCCACCTCTAGTTTTCAGTGAGTCCAGTGCATAATCACGCCGTGTTAGCGATCGCTAACATTAACAGAGCTTGTTGGAAGCAAAAGAGATAAAAGATTAGCTTATTCCCCCTCTCCCCCCCTTCCCCCCCCGGGTGATACATATATCCAGCGAGTCTGAAATGAATTTCTGCCCAGCTTGGAGCAGATGGGTCAATTCAATTCTAAACCCACCTTTTACTTCGGAACTTAGAAAAAGACGGATGGACAGACAGTTGTGTTTAAACTGAACAAGGGTGCCCATGACATTAAGGAATGTATCATTTAGCGAAACGACAATGAATAAATTCTTTATAAAATGCCACAACCAGGGAATTACCGTTCTTGAAGACGTCATGTTAATGATGACGCGGAGAGCTGAGTGTGGCATCATCTGTCTCCCTGTTCCAACGAAACCATGTTAGAACTCAGAAAAGTGCCTAGAAGTAGTTACGTATTGTAGTGTGCGTTATATATATATAACAAGCATTGGCATAGCCAATAGGTCTCGCCTTTGGGACCTTATAAGTGTTTAGCCATACAACAGTTGATGTTGTTGCACCAAGGATATTGTGCTGCATAACTAAATACTTATAAGGTCCCAAAAGCGAGACCTATTGGCTATGCCAATGCTTGTTAAGTCTGCAAGGCGACTGTAAGAACAGGAGGACTACTATGTTCCCAAAAGGTTTAGTTGATACAAGGGCGATATATACAGAAAATGTATGGCATACGTCATCTGAGGATGAACACCTAGAAACCATTGTCATTCCTTTATTGGGGCACTGTACCAAAAGGCTGCCTGTAATCGTGTACACACGTACCAACAATGACGTCACGGGACGGTAAGCCCACCTTGACTTGTTAGAAGATGGTGAACAGATCGGATGAAACGCAAAGATCATAGAAATGCTTGTCTATTGATGGAAGACAGCTTGGAAGGTGTTGTGATGTTGTTCGTCTCTTCCTCTATGGCACTGAAATGGGGGGGCATGATATCTTAACTGCAGGGTGGGCTCTGCATGCAACCAACCCCTGCTCTAGCGGGTACAACACTACAGCCCTGCACACCATCCCTGCCAGTTAGAGCAAAGTTGCCAGTGTTTTTGAGTGCCAGGAAGCGCCTCTTTCAAAAGGACTTTCAAGGACCTTACTGGCACAACAGTTTCAAAGCATCGACACGGCAGGCCAACTCAGAGAATAGGGGTTGCGTGAAGTGCAAGTGGTGACGCATACACTTAAAAATACCATCAACTATGTAAGAACGTGCATTTGTTATACTGCCTTTCTACAGCAATGTTTGATGACTGCTGTTACTCAAACAACGGTGACGTGAAGTAGGTGTGGTAGCGTTCTGTAACACCCCCACCCCCCTCTTGGCGCTATATAGTTGGCATGAGATTTAGCACAGCAAGGCGCTGACACGCTAGTATGACTTGTAATCGCGGGTCTCTAGAGGGAACTCTCTGACATCAACCGACTAGAGTATGCGGTGCAGCTATACCTCTGACACGAATGCCAGTTGACAAGTTCAAAATGGTTTCTGCTGGAACCAGCCGTCGTCACATGCGCCTTTTGGGCACTGCAGCGAGAGTGTACAACAGAAACAAAGCGAAGAAAACACCACTGACAAACTAAACGAATTTAAACCAACAGACACCATCAACGGGTCTAAAAGGCACATAGAATGAGAATTCATTTTCTTTAGCAGTTCGCCATGTGTTCACATAACCATACGCTAACAATTGGACGTAAGAGAAACCAGCCGCGCACTTGTATTTGTCACACCTTGTAAAACACCCCCAAATCAATCAGAACAGTAGCTGCAATGACAAATAAATGAGTACCGCTGCGTTTACAGACCTATGGAAATGTAGAGCACGTTACAACAAGCATTGGCCGCGCAACGCGCTTGTAATAAGAGAAGCTGACGAGGAGGGAGTGGGAGAAGGGAGGGAGTAGGGGAGGGGATTCACGCGCTGTAAGGCTTAATGAGCCATTACAGAAAGCCACATGGCGGCTGCGCGCATACACGCTCGCGTGAACGCAAGCTGGTAGCCAGCAAAAGCCTCTCTGGTAGCACTTCAAAAACCCACTTACTAAATTTCTCGCAGAGCAGCGCATGCGCTGGCTCAGCGAGACCTAAAAATGTGGGTGGACCGAGAGATGGATACGCACACAGACTCTTTGACAGCTACAAAGAGCACTAGACAGGAGGACAGATAAACTGAGAGACTGACCATGTGGTTACATGGAAGACTCCAGAGAGACATAGACAACTAAACAGACAGACATGCAGATAGGCAGATGGATGGACAAACGGGCGGATAAGTAGATAGATCGGCATCTACATGAACAGTTATGTGGGCTGACAGACAGGGAGATGCCCACTGTGTTGTGAATGGTAGGCAGAGAGCAGCGCACGTGCAAAATGGAGACGCAGAATCCGAGATAGATTAGGGGAAACGGCTAAAGATTGGAAAACAATAACATAGAGGGAGAGAGACAGTAACCTAGACAGAGAGAAGATATTTAACATGGATAAATGCAGTGACAAGTAGAAACTCACAAGTGACTAACCATAAACATAGATCTCTGCATGAAAGTTTAAATGCACGTGTGTCTGTGTCTTCATATATAGGTTAGGCTCCCTGTTTTCCTTTTTTACTGATTTTTACAGATAAAAACAGACAGAAAACAATATGTTTCCTGTCTGTATTTATTTTTAAATGTGTACAAATACAGAAAATGTTTCTTCTTGTGAGGGCCACTCCATGTTGTCTTTCATGAATTCTAGGCCAACAGCTGAGCAGATAGACATCATGGAGAGTTAAAAAAAACAGCATTTAATTTCCTTAAACACAGGCAAACGTTAATAAATATTTGTATGTAATGCTAATATTTACCTGTGGGTGTAGCTTTTTGCTATATCTGGCTGCTTAATTAGCTAAAACGTGGCAGTTATCAGAGTATGAGTGCATGTTTATCAGTAAAATAAATGCGGAAATATATCATTTTACTTCTCCATTTATTTTCAAAACACAAAACAAATATGGAAAAAATACCAATATGATGTCCAAAAAATAAATATGGATAAATACAGACGGAAATGCTAAAAAAAAAAAAAAATACCATAAAACTGGGAGCCATATTTATACTGGTAAGAGAGATGCATGCAAACGTGGTGGAGATAGCCTTTGAGGACATCTCTAGGTTTCATTTTAAAACTTCGCCAACTAGTCAAGTAGAAAGTAACTTTATTCGGTTCCAAAGACCATAAAAGTTTCACAGAAATACATTACACTTTAAAATTTTAATGTCGTATATGTGCAGAGGCATGGATAAAATGAGTAAAAACGAACAATAGATAGCATTCAAACAGTTAGATAGGGGATATAATCCCTAACACCAAATACCCAATGCGACAGTCTGTATTGTCAACCATGAAATTTCATAAATATGAATAATTATTATTTAAAAGGTTACAAAAGTTCTGTTCTTCTATTGTAACTCAGCCTTTTCTTATATACATTGCAACTTTAATATAATTAGAGACTGCAGTGCAAATAGGTAAAGTAGACAGAGTGCAAAAAATTCAATCCGTCAATATAAGTACAGGGCCGGATATCCCTCAAAAGTGGGGCTAAGAATTTTCCCCTCGGCTCTTTATAAAGAAGGCAGAACAACATATACAAACAGCTATAAAAACAACAAAACCCAAAACGTATGAAAACTCCCGCCCAAGAATGCCCATTGCTGTATAGAAAATAAAAACTTTGCTAACAAAAGTTCTGTGTTGAAAAACTCCCACCAAACTCTTTTTTGTGGGATATCACATCTCGCACACACAGCTGCACCTAGCTGGGGTCTCTTGGCGCTACGTATTCGTGAATTGTGTTCAGGTCCGCCGTGGGGTTGTGTAGTGTGGGAGTTTACTTAGTTAAGAGTTTTGTGAATGGGCGGGTCCCAGAGGATGAGACATCCGTGTGCACGTTTCTGTGTTCTTGGACGGCTGTCCACAAGAACAAGCAAGTGGCGGGTACTGTCCATCTGGTTACAGGGAGGTGAGAAAATGCAGCATTTAAATATAGCTAGAGCCGCTAATAGAGGAGTCCGTTCCAAACCTGTGTCTCAACATGTCCTGCATAGGTTCATGCTGCTGTGGCCTGATGAGTTCATAGTGTGCCTGTAGCGCTTAACTCATCTTAGGCCAGGGCATGTGTGGCCAGCCAGACATGCTTGTAAAGCACGATAGTGGCAGCTAGTTGGGAGGGGTTGGGTTCACTGCATGCTGATCCCCTGACTATGATGGAGTCCATTGTTTCATATTATGGAGAAGGCAGAGGTGCATCAGTGATTGAAGTGTGTGCATCCTACAGCCACCTCCAACTCTGATGAATGTGGACAGAGCTAAACTGTGTAATGCACCTGTGCAGTTATGCATTTGTGACAAACCCCTAAGAGCAAATGTTGTGAATCTGAGCAGAAAGTTTGAGTAACTTACTCATAATTTCCAAACCAGTGTTATATTAGTTTACACTGATGAGAGAGTGTTGCCATGGACAGTCACGCATTTATGGGGGATCAAGCAGTGTGTGGTTGAAGATCTGTTTTTGAGGAGTGCCTACCGTGTTCCTTCTGTCTGAGCCGTGAATGTCTTTGACTGAAGCCCTGTGTAACAGAATGTGGACTCGTACGGGTTCACTCTGAGTATTTCCATGTATATATTTGCATTCTTGAACCTTGGTCCTCCTGGCTACGGGTGGGCAGAACTTTGCGGAATCTTGGGAGTTTTTCTGTAACTCTGTGGAATTCCACAGAGTAAAACAGCGAGTCCAACTGCAGGTCTAGACAGGTCAAGGTGCAGCAGGGCAGTTGCATGGAGGCCTCTGAAGCTTCTTGTATCCCTGTAGCTCAGATAGTAGTTCAGTCAATTGATCCGTGGAGTCATTCTGATTAGTTTGGGATGAATGTAAGCAGGTCCAGTCTTCCTACTCAGACAGCAAGGCAGTCCTTCAAGCAGCAGAGCAGTCCTCTGGCAGCCACCAGAGTAACTTCTACAGGTCCAACAGTGTTTTGATGAATGCTGCTTGTGGTCCATCATTCATATCTAGTGCCAGACTTTGTGTGTGGGGACTCACTGTCCTATCCTCACATCTGGTTCTGGAAAGTTCTTACCCTGTCAAGGTTCCAAACTGTCTGGGGTGACAAAAGCATTGCAGGCCTGGTATCACATTCCTTTGTGTGAATAGGAGGCAAAGCCCTTTGAAATATAAGTCAGGTTGGGTACAGCCCCTTCCCTGCTATCCGGCCAGGATGGCCCATCCTGTCTACACCTAAGTCCCCTTTGTGTCACTGTCTGGAAACTAGGGGTGGGCAGCAAATTCCGTTCCGCTCGCGGAACTTGCGAAATTTCGGCATTTCCACGGAACGCGGAAATGTCGAAACTTCCGCGATCCGCGGCGGAACTTAATTCGGATGCATGAAGCACTTACAGATTTAATTAAAGCAGGTGCCCGAGTTGAAGCTCAAATTCTGTAACGCATTAATCAGCACAAAAAATTTGTGAGCCAGGTCGAGGCTAAGCAGGAGTGCTTTCTGCCCAGATCTACCGGCCACCTGGACGGACTGCTGGATGGAGAACGCCGATGATTCGCTGGAGGTAAGCGGACCGTGCAGGCTGCGCTGGTGGTTCGGACCGGTAGGTGTCCGCCTGTGGGCAGTGCGGACCCCGGGGCGTCCGCCACTATCCACCTAGTCCGGAGAGGGGGCGTCGGGGTACAAACAAGGCAGCACAGGGGATAAACATTGTAGCTAAATATGACACACTACTAGTGTGCAAAAAAGAAATTCCTAACGCGACGAAATAGTGCAAGTGTAATGTAAAACAAACCAAAAAAAGTCCGAACAATATCCGAAACAAAGAATAGTGTTTTAAATGCAACATGCAAAATATACATCATGAGAATAGTATAGCTGATACAAAGAAATTTATAAAATTGCCTTAAATGCATATCACACTAAAATCCGTGAGGAAAAGAAGATTTTCTTCGCATCTAAAATTGAATCCTCCGGAAATAAATGTAAAGAAATTTTCAAAATTGTTAAAGATTTCTCTGCTCCAAATGCAGTGGCTAGACTTTTACCCATACATCAGAATGGACTAATCAGCTAGCATCCTTTTTCCATGAGAAGATTATTAATATCCAAACCTCCTTTGCTGTGTCTCTTTCAGAGGAAGATAAAAATATGATACTGCCATTTTCCAATGGTTTGGGAAATGGTTCTTCCCTTACACAGTTTCCCCCCATTCTTCCAGCGACATCTCTGGAGATTATGAAGGGCCTTAAGTCAGGGTCTCCTGTTGATTCATGCCCCGCGAAAATATTGGCTTCCGTGGCGGAGATTATTAATACGAAGGCTAACACAGTATTTAACTCATCATTAAGTAATGGGCAGGTCCCACGGATATGGAAATGCGCTAAAATACTCCCATTGCTGAAAAAGCCCTCTGCCGATCCTCTAGTTCTAACCAATTATAGACCAATTTCTCTCCTTCCGTTTTTTGCAAAGGCCTTAGAGAAATATGTAAACTCAGTGATTACCGAGTACGCGGAATCTAACAATCTTCTTCATCCGAGCCAGTCTGGGTTCCGCTCCAACTTCAGTACAGAAACCGCTTTACTTGAAATCTCTGAGGCTATAAAAGGAAAATTGGATAAAGGAGGAAAAGCAGTACTGATCCTCCTGGATTTATCTGCAGCGTTTGACACCGTGCCCCATGTCCGCCTCTTGCAGAGACTGCAGGAGTGCGGCCTTGGGGACACGGTGTTGAAATGGTTCTCGTCTTTTTTGGAGGACAGAAACCAGGAGGTCTGGTCTCCCCCCTTTTCTGCTACTATCCCGCCTCTGAAAGTGGGTGTTCCACAGGGCTCTATTTTGAGCCCTACTTTGTTCAATCTCTATATGGCCCCTCTCGCCCCTTTGGTCGAAGCTTGTGAGGCAACAATCATTTCTTACGCTGATGATACGCAGCTGCTGTTCACGTGTGAGAAGGGTGAAGACTTTGATGGTGAGCTGATCAAAAATTGCTTGAAAAAAGTTTTCTCCTGGCTCAGACTTAATGAACTTAAATGTAATCCTGAGAAATCCGAAATAATTTTTTTCGGATCACCACCCCAGGTTGTATGGAAACAATGGTGGCCAACTGATATGTCACCTCCTCAGTCTTCGGTTAGGACAGTTAAGAACTTGGGGGTGAAATTGGATGATTCCCTTTCCATGAAGACCCAGGTTCAGTCTGTTGCAGGTTCTTGTTTCGGTCTTCTTAAAATGCTCAGGAAATTCCTGCCCATGTTATCTTTCTCTCATAGAAAGATAGTGGTTCAGGCCCTCATTGCCTCTAGGCTGGACTACGTAAATGTTTTATACTTAGGTCTTCCGGAGTTTCTGATAAACAAGCTTCAGGTTGTCCAAAATGCGGCAGCCAGGGCAGTTCTCAGGCTGGGCCCCAGAACCCGGATTTCCCCCCACCTGATTGCTTTGCATTGGCTCCCTATTCGAAACAGAATCCTTTTCAAGGCATTAGTTCTGGCTTTTAAGGCTCTCCATGGTTTGGGGGCCCACTATATCAGGAAGAGAGTACTTCGTTATGCACCTGGGAGATCTTTAAGATCCTCTCACCAGTATCTTCTAGCGATCCCTAGATTCTCCCATTTGTGCAGAGGGGGACGCTCTTTTCAAGTTCAGGTTGCCCGTAGCTGGAATAGTCTGCCTCAGCATCTCAGACAAGTACCCGATTTGCTGACTTTCCGTAAACAACTTAAAACCTGGTTATTTCAGCAGAAGTGTTAGCCTGGTATTATCAGGAAAATTCAGGGCTCCGTCTAGCGCCGGGACACTCTTCTGAGTAGCCGAGCGCTTTACAAGTACATTATAACATAACATAACATAACAGAACATAACAAATACTACTAAAACAAGAAAAAATGCAAACGTGCTCAATTTCAAAGTATTCAAAGCAAAGACAAGTAGTATCCGTTGACGTTGACTTGTTCAGGAATTCTCGCGGGCCTGGGTTTGCTTTTTACCCTCCTTTATACTGGTTATTTTTCAGAATATATTGTGGGGTGTAGTGTGTACCCCCTGTTCTGACGCTTCTGTGCAACCATACATGCACCCGCAGCCCCAAAGAGTGATGCTCGGGGTTAAAAGCTTGCTTTCCACTCCTTAGCTCAGCGGGTTGAGTGAATGTTGCAGTGAGTGAGACGTTCGAATCACTGCGAGACTGACTCCTTCTTTCAAGTGTAAATGTGAAAGGACTTTGACAATAGAAATTATCACTACTAACCCACAGACAAGTTAGTTTGTTTCCAAGGTTTTTAATATCAGAAACACAAACTGGTAAACCAATGGCATTGCACTGCAGCGGCACACTTTTAATGGGAAGATATATTCAGACGTGAAGGGCTATCGGTTGTAACTTAAGAAGACGTTTTTAGGTTTTTATTTCAATCAATACAAGATTTTTGAGCTCCATATAAAAAGTTAAATAGTGGTAACCCAGATTCCCGAGTGGTAATCACACAGTCGGACACAGAGCGATGCACTGGGCTCGGAAGGGTACAGCTGTACTCGGGGCCACACTGGCGGCCTCGGGTGCATCGACTCTCTGTGGTGCAGGCGCCTTGACACTCTGCGCTACCATAGCGCCTGCAGTTTGTCACCCCGGGTAAGAGCCTCGTGATACAAAGGGCGCCGCCGTCCGTCAGGCAAGAGAACATGCAGCCTTCATGCGAGTGGTCCTGTAATATATCATGCAATCCGTCAGGCAAGAGAACATGGAGCCTTCATGTGAGTGGTCATGTAATCTGTCACACAATATGTCAGGCAAGAGAACATGCAGCCTTCATGCGAGCGGTCATGTAATCTGTCACGCAATCTGTCCGGCTAGCGAACATGCAGCCTTCATTCGAGGGGTCATGTAAACTGTCAGGCAAGCGAACATGTAACCTCCATGCGAACATGTAACCTCCAAGCGAACATGTAACCTCCATGCGAGCAGTCATGTAATATGTTGTGCAATTTGTCAGGCAAGCAAACATGCATTGTTCATCTGAGCAGTCATGTAATCTGTCATGCAAGCGAATATGCAGTGATCATGCGAGCAGTCATGCAATCTATCGTGCAGTCTGTCTGGCAAGCAAACATGCATCCTTCATGTGAGTGCTCATATAATGTGTTGCACAATCTGTCAGGCAAGTGAACATGCAGCAGTCATGCGAGCTGTCATGCAATCTGTCAGGCAAGCGAACATGATTTGCCCATGTGAGCTGTCATGTAATCTGTTGTGGAATCTGTCAGGCAAGACGAACATGCAGTGATCATGTGAGCAGTCATGCAATCTGTCAGGCAAGCAAACATGGGTCAGCCATGTGAGCAGTCTGTAATGTGTTGAACAGTCTGTCAGGCAAGCAAACATGCAGTGATCATGCGAGCTGTCATGTAATCTGTTGTCCGTTCTGTCAGACAAGTGGTCAAGAATGGGTCATATCCACGAAGATGCCACAAAACGGTGGCATCTTCGTGGATAAATATGCAGGGCAGGATTCATTCTGGCACGATGCTACGATGCTCCTGTCACAAAAATTAAACCTCAACAGGAAGCACTTACAGATATAAACGGGCGCAGCAAAATCTCCGCGAGCACGCGAAATTCCGCGTGCTCGCGGAGAATTCTTGCCGTTTCGCGGAATTTTGCGGAACGCAACTCCGCAAATTCCGCCCACCCCTACACAATACACAGATCCCAGCAGCAGAGCCATTCACAATCATGTGGCCAGGACATTGGCAGAAGGCACACATTTGAGTCCAGAAAAGGCCAACTTTCTAAAAGTGGCATTTTCAGGATTGCAACCTAAAATCTGACCTCACCATTAAAGAGAATTTTAAATTACAGTTACAATTCAGTTGAGTGTAAACAGCTTATCTCTATCTGCTCCCAATCCAAAGTTATCACTTATTAAATGTAATAAGATAACCCAGTGTTAGTAAATGGAATAGATATGCCTTACAGCAGTAAAAAACAACTTTAAGAGATTTTCATTGCCAGGACATGTAAAACGTAACAATACATGTCCTATTTTTTAAATACAATGTATCCTGCCCTATAAGCTTTTAGGGTCTTTCTTATGGGTGGAATATAAGTATTAAAAAGGAAAGTTTATGCCTGGCAAAGGGTTTATTTTATTATGTGGCATACGTGAGACTTGTTTTAAAAGGCTACTTTAGTGGGTGGCACAATGAGTGCTCCACGTCCACTGGTAGCCTTTAAATGATAGGCCCTGGGTACAGGTATTACATTTTACTAGGGACATACGAGTAAATTAAATGTGCCAATTAGGTGTTGTCCAATTTCATTAGGTTTGAAACAGAGAACAAAAGCACTTTATCACTAGTTAGTAGTCCTAAAGCCAACAAAAGCAAATCTAGCAAAACAGGAGGGTGAAGGAAAGACATTTGAAGGAATACCACACCAACGATATTAGGTCTAACATGTGTCCCCCCAGCTAAAAGCTGAGAAAATGGGAGTTTTCATTGTTACGGTGGAAGAACCTGGAAAGAACACCAGCATTGGTTTGGTCAGTTTCAAGGTGATGTTTCACCATAAAGTCTATTCCCTATAGAAAAATGGACCATTTGGGAGTCTCTCCCCTCATCTGCATAAGCCATCTGAGGTGTCTGTCGTCTGTCTGAGCCCAGAGGTGAGCCCGAAACAAGTATGGTCTCAACGTCTTCAGTGTCCAAACTACTGCAAAGGCTTCCCTTTCAATTGCACTCCACCTCTGTTCCCCTGTAAATAATCTCCGGCTGATCAAGGCTACAGGTTGTTCTAGGTCCTCTTCATTCAGCTGTGAGAGAACAGCCCCTATGCCATGCTCTGAGGCATCCGTCTGGACAATGAGTTCCTTAGAGACAGTAGGGGCCTTGTGTGTGTGTGTATATTTATATTGTTAGAAATGGGGGTCTCTAGTTCGCAAGTTGTTACCCTGTCCAAATAGGGACCCTTCTTCCTAGTCAGGGTAAGGGGGATACACTACTGAAATAACCCCCTCGGTAGCTTGGCATGAGCAGTCAGGCTTATCTCAGAGGCAGTGTGTAATGCATTTGCACATAACTAACAGTCATACAGTGAAAACACTACAAAAGGACACCACACCAGTTTTAGAAAAATATCTGTGCTAAAACAAGATCAAAAATGATAAAAACCCACCAAACAGTTCTTAGAAATATCAAATAGACTTAAAATGTATTTCCTTGAAGTCAATAGCTCTGTCCGGGGCTATCACAGCCTCGTGAACAACCAATCCAAACAGTTGTGGCTGACCGCTGCGTCGTGGGCCAGCTATGGTGTCGGGAAGACCCGCAAAACAGTACCTTTAGAAATGCAGGGCGTCAGCAACCTCTTGTTGAGCTCTGAAGAGCTGACATCGGCAGGCGTCAGTTCCGGAAGTCGGTGCAGGAGCTGTTGGGCCCTTGAAGTCACAAGCGTTGCAGATCAAACTCCTCGCGGTTGAAGTCAGGAGCGCCGGCAGGTGTCGGGGCTGCGTGCCATGCCCTCAAGTTGCAGTGCAGGCAGGGGCTCGGTGATGCTCGTCCAGTGGCGTTGGTGAGACCAGAGCTGCGGTGCGAAGTGATGCGGTGCTTGTCGCAGTGTTAGCAGGTCAAGGTGCAAGCAGCAGCGTCATTGTTGCAGAAGTGCTGTCGTCAACTGATGAAATGGAGTCGATGGCACCAATGTCGGTAGGCCATGGCTGTGGTGCGGGATGAGGGCTGTGCATCATGTAACTTACGAGCGGTGCGTTTGAACCACAGTGCAAGGAGCGGCGTCGATGTCGGCATGGTGAGGCATTGTCAGGGATACCAAGGTGGTGGGGTGAAGGGAGGCGGTACGGAGTGCGGTGCTCACAGCTCACGGTGCAAGCTGAGGCTTGGTGGTGTCGCCGTTGATGAGACCAGGGTTGTGGTGCGAAGTGCGGCAGTGCCCTCTGCACTGCCTTCAGGTCACGGAGCCAACAGCGGCGTCGTTGACACATTGGGTTGCTTTTTTTCTGTTGCAGCACAAAACACACAGTTCCCAGTGCTGGTAGCAGATGAGCTTGAAGTCTTTGCTGTTACTGAGGCTTCTTGAACTGGGGGCAAGCTCTACTTCAAGCCCTTGGAGAAACTCAAACAAAGAAGTTGCAGAAAGTTCAGTCCAGTCCTTTCTCTGCCCAAGACAGAAGCAGCCACTTTAGGCCAACACAGCAAAGCACACAGCAAAGTGGTAGTTCCTTCTCACAGCTTCTCCAGATCTTCTTCTTGGCAGGTTCCTTGATCAAAAAGAGTTCTAAAGTTCTGGGATCTGGGCCCCAATATTGATACCACACTTCCCTTTGTTCTCCTGTGGCAGAGAGTCTCTTTGCTTAGTCTAAACCAGTTCTGTCTGCTCTGGCCCAACGTCCTGGCAGGAGGTGGAGACAACATTGTGTAAGGCCCATCAGGCCTATTCAGGTGCAAGGAAAACTCCTCCCACTACTCTAAATGCAGCACAGGTTTATTCAGCGCAGTCCTGACTCATCTAGAAAAGGCAGGACACACCTCTATGTCTATGTCTATGTCTATGTGGGGGTATTTGTAAAGCGCAGCTGCTACTCCAAGGAGTGTCCTGGCACTGGATGCTGAAAGCTAGCAAGGACCAAAGAGGAGATTATGGGTTGGAAAAAAGCCAAGTTTTCAACCCTTTCCGGAAAAGGGGTGTAGACTCAATGCTTTTGAGAGACAGGGGCAGTTTATTCCAGAGGGATGGACCAAGGAAGGAGATGGCCTTGCCTCCAGACCTGGCTTTTTTAATGCGAAGGGTATTGGCCAAGAGGAGGTTAGAAGAGCGAAGGTTCCTAGGTGGGGCGTAGAACGAGATTCTGCATTTAAGATAGACAGGGCTGGGGGTGTGGCCAAGGAGCCGACAATGGTGGATGCCTGAGCTTGGAGCTCCACGCTGGCCCGCCACTTATCAGCCTAATTCGTTGGTGCCCGAGCCCGGAGACCGTCCCGGAGCTGGTCTGGCGGTGCGGCGACGTCGGGGAGCTGGTCTCGGCGACCACATCTACTCCCAAGTGTAGGGGGGAGAGCCTGAACTCCCGATGGCGGCCGGAGCCGGGAAGCCTCAAAATGGCGGCCCGGGACTGATCAGCACCCGAGACACGCTGTGGAGCCTGGGGATTGCTGGGGCTTGTTTCCCACTCAACGGCTCTTTGTTCACCGACTCAACGGCTCTTTGTTCACCGACTCAACATCTACATGGCACCCCTCGCCCACGTCGCCCGACAGCACAACCTCAACATCATCTCCTACGTCGACGACACCCAGCTGATCCTCTCCCTCACCAAAGACCCTCACACCGCCAAAGCCCACCTCCACGAAGGAATGAAGGCCGTCGCCGAATGGATGAGGACCAGCCGCCTGAAGCTGAACTCGGACAAGACGGAGGTCCTCATCCTTGGTTCCAACCCTTCAGCCTGGGACGACTCCTGGTGGCCAACATCACTGGGAACAGCCCCGCCACCCACCGACCACGTACGCAGCCTAGGGGTCATCCTCGACCCCACCCTCTCCATGACTAGGCAGGTCAACGCCGTTTCCTCATCCTGCTTCAACATCCTCCGAATGCTCCGCAGGATCTTCAAGTGGATCCCCACCGAAACAAGAAAAACAGTCACCCAGGCCCTCGTCACCAGCAGGCTGGACTACGGAAACGCCCTCTACGCAGGAACGACGGCTAAGCTCCTGAGACGGCTGCAACGCATCCAGAACGCTCTGCACGTCTTATCTCTCGACATCCCCCGACGCAGCGACATCACACCCCACCTGAGAGACCTGCACTGGCTCCCTGTCAACAAGAGGATAACCTTCAAGCTCCTCACCCACGCACACAAAGCACTCCACAACTCCGGACCAGCCTACCTCAACAGACGACTCAGCTTCTACACCCCCACCCGCCAGCTCCGCTCGACCAGCCTCGCCCTCGCCACAGTCCCCCGCATCCGGAAAACGACCGCCGGCGGCAGATCCTTCTCCCACCTCGCCGCCAAGACCTGGAACACCCTCCCCACCAACCTCCGACAGACCCAAGACCTACTGGCCTTCAGAAGACTCCTCAAGACCTGGCTCTTCGATCAGTAGCAGCACCACCCCCCTCTTCCCCCAGCGCCTTGAGACCCTCGCGGGTATGTAGTGCGCTTTATAAGTGACATGATTGATTGATTGATTGATTGACTGAGCCATGGAGCATGGTGCCTATGCAGACGGGGGCCCAGCGACACATCACAGCGGCGATGGCGTTACTGTGACGGAGGCAACGCTGAGCAATATGGCCTACGGAGGTGAGGTGTAGGGCAGGGTGTGTGTTCAGAGCCCGGATCGGGGCTCGTAAACTGGAGTGCGGGCCTTGCTGTTGGCCCTGTTGGCAGGGGAGTGCCTGACGTCCTTGCTGACTGTGTTGAGGAGTGGGGGCACCACAGGCCGAATGCATAGGAGCGGAGTACCCGCCGGAGCCTGTGGACCGGTGAGTGAGTGCAGCTGAGAGGGCTGAGGCCTCCCTGAGGGTGGACGCGGCCTGGGGGTTCCCCCCGGAGGTGGGCCTGGGGCCTTCGGTGCCTCATTGGTGGACTTCAGATGCGACCTGAGGGGGAGCGGGTGCACTAATTTTTAAAAGACTGCTCACGCTCTGGAGCGAGGAGGGGAATCCGGTCCCAGTGTGCCTGCTCCCTGTGAGACACGCTGTTCATAGCCCTGAGGTGAGGTGGGCCTTCTCGAGGAGTGCGGAGGCGCCATAGGGGGGTGCCCCCCGGATTACGGCGTGAGTGGAAGCGGACATGTCGCCACCTGAGACCAGGTGAGGTTAACCCCGAATATTGGTGCGAGCATCGACCTGGGTGGAGAGTCGGCCATTGGGGAGGCACAGACACACACAGGACTGTGGGCCCTTCAATGGAGAGACTGCATTGGGGGTTGAAGTGTCGAAGCCCTCCCGAGTGCCACTGGCCTGCACTGTAGTACGAGTGGCGTAGCTGGTTGCTAGGTTGCCTTCCCTCCCGATGCGGTCCACCGACCAAGGGGCTTGCCGGCGACATGGGGAAGCCTTGAGGCCAGCAAGCTGGGGCCTCCCATGACCCAGAAGACAGTGCCCAAGAGCAATCACAGACTGCTCCAGAGGATCCACTACAGCAGCAGCTGGGCAAGATACTGGAGGCTATTGCGGACATGAAGGACACTCTCCATCAGGATATCAGCACGGTGGTGGCAGGCTTTGGCATCTGAGGGCCTGTCGACCTTTTACACCCTCAAGAGGGCCCACATGGTCCGCGCCAAGCCCCTGGTGCCGGGGCATTCTCCGTGGCCAGTGGTGGCCCGGTTGCTCCATTTCAGGGACAGGGATGTGCTCTTGCAAAGGGCGCTTGCAGAGGGCCCCTACACCGTTAATAATAGTAAAGTTTCCCTCTTCCCGGATTACACTCTGGAGGTGCAGAGGAAGCGGGCCTCGTTTCTGGAGGTCAAGAAGGTACTGAGGGAAGAGGGCCTCCAATACGCCCTGATGTTCCCGGCCCGATTGCGGATCATTTTAGATGGCAACACTCACTTCTGCGGCAGTCCGAGAGAGGCCTGGGACTGGATAGAGGCCTACAAGATTGGGGACCACGGGCCCTAAACCTGAGTTGAGGAAAACGGCGGAACTCAGGAAGCGCTCCAGAGGGCGCCCCCGTAGGGGAGCCCCCAAGAAACCGACTTCATCGCAAACTGAGAAGAAGAGGGCTGAAGCCCTGCAGGCGGTGGCGGCACTCATGCAGGGCAGGAGCCCCTCTCCAGAGGTGGGGGCCGTTCATTGAGGGATACTGGGGACAACGACTCCGACACCTCCCGTAGCGACAGCGTAAAGTTACCGGTGGTGACTCCAAAGACGGCTGATGAAGTCATCTGAGGCTGCTTGGACTCTGGGGCGATCCTGACCTCTGGTGTGTTGCTGAACTGTTGGTAGCAGACTCTGGTCCCGGGCTGACCCACTCTTGAGGGGCCGGCACGCTCAGGATGGCTTACATGCCAGAACTAATTTTTCTCTGTTCACCCCCCTTGAGAGCCTTACTGGGTTAGGGCCTCACCAAGAGCTAAGTTCCACATGCTGTTTGGGTGACTGACCGTTGTCAGGGGAGTTGTTCAACATGGGGGTTCTTTTGTTAGTATTTTCTGATTAGTTGTTTGCAGAGGAGGGCGGTTGCACATGCACGAGGGAGCGGGCGGGAGGGGTCCCCCATATGTTGATGTGGGGCGGGTCCTTGTAGAAAAGGCAGGTACACCTAATACTGTGAGGTTCCTCAAGTGGAACATTCGAGGCATGGGGACAATGACCAAACGCCACAACATTTATTCCTATCTGCGGCGTAAGGATGTTCACATTGCACTCCTCCAAGAGACACATCTTAACAGGGAGGAGGCTGAGAAGTTGAAGAAGAGGTGGCGGGGTCAGATCTTTGCGACTACCTACTCGGCCTTCGCCAGGGGGGTGTTGATTTGGGTGAAACCCGGGGTCCCCTTCGCTCTTGAACACTCATGGCTTGACACGGAAGGGGGGTATGTCCTGCTTACGGGGAGACTGGTGGGGCAGGGGGTGACGCTTGGCAATGTATATGCACCCAATCAGGACCAAGTCAGTGTCCTGGAGTCTTTCTCTGCCTCCCTGGCCCATTGTATGACTGGCTCTTTAATCTTGGGGGGCGACTTTAATTGTGTTGCGGATGTTGCAGTCAACCGTTCGCACCCTCCCCTACCGGGGACCCAGCCGCATCGTACAGCATCAGGTTTCCGAACCTGGATATCCCACTGGGGCCTTGTGGATACCTGGAGGCTGCAGCACGTAGGGGATAGGGAGTACTCTTTCTTTTCGCCAGTTAACCAGGTGCACACCAGGCTTGATAAATTCCTCTGTTCCCCGGCCTTTAATAGTTCCATTTCTCACTCTGAATATCTGGGGCGTACTCTGTCGGACCATAGCCCATTAATTATGTCACACCAACCACCGGGGTGGCGTCCTCCGATCCCCACATGGAAACTGAACCCGTAGTTGCTTGATGATGTCCCCATCTGGACCTCACTTCTCGCACTGGTCGAAGCATACTTCCCTATTAATGCCAACACAGCCTCCTCTCCCCAGTTGGAGTGGGAAGCGTTCAAGGTGGTCGTATGGGGCCACTGTATGGCTCAGGCATGTGGGGCTCACAGGGAGATCCGCCGGGAACTCCTGAACCTAGAGGGGGCTATCCGTAGACTAGACAATTTACAGGGCACGGATGATGCAGCCCGGGTGTCCTTACATGAAGCTCGGGTACGTTATAGTGACACGCTGGGCAGGCTGAGGTGTTACAACTATAAGGGCTACCTCGATATGGTGCAAAGGGAGAAGGGGAGGGCGGGTCGACTGTTAGCGCGATTAATTAAAACTGAGCTGGGGGGAGCGCCTGTTACACAGCTTGGCTTGGACTCGGGGGTCATGGCGCACGACCCAGACGCCATTAATGACTCTTTCCTAGGGTATTATGAGCAGTTGTATGAAGCCCCGGCCGCGGATATTCAACACTTTCTAAGCCCTCTGCAACTCCGTTCCCTGGAGGCGGACGCACGAGAGGACCTGGGGGACCCGATCACCCTGCAGGAAGTCAGGGGCGCCATAGCGGCGCTGGCGCCTGGTAAGACGCCCGGGCCTGATGGACTCCCGGCCGAGTTCTATCAGCAATTCGCTGATACACTAGCCCCACATCTTGTGACGTTGTTTGCGGAGGCATATGAGGGCGGGGGGGTTTGCCGACTCTACCCAGACGGCGCTTGTGATCCCTCTCTCTATGTCCAAGAAACCAGATGCGGGAGTGAGGGATTATAGACCTCTCTCCATGCTCAACCTGTACTTCAAGATCTCGAGCATGGTGTTGGCGGGCAGACTGCTCCCGCATATGAAGTCCCTGATTCACCCAGACCAAAACGGGTTTATCCCTCTCGCAGTACCTCTTGTAACCTCCGCAGGCTTTACTCCGTATTATGCCATGCGGATGCACCAGCCCACCGGCAGGCAGCGGTTTTATCTGTCGACCCGGAGAAGGTGTTCGACATGGTGAGCTGGGAGTACCTTTTCGAGGTGATGCTGCGCATGGGTCTGGGAGATGATTGGGTACCGTGGGTACGGCTTCTTTATGCCTCGCCCACTGCGAGAGTTGAGAAGGGCCGAACCATTTCTAGGTTGTATAGGATTTCTCGGGGGTCTCGGCAGGAATGTCCCCTGTCCCCACTACTGTTTGCTCTGGCTATTGAACCGATAACGGAACGATTTTGCCTCGGAGGGAGAGGGCTGGGACTGTCTCTGGCCGGGCGGTGGCACTACATCTCTTTATATGCAGATGACTTATTATTATACCTTACGGAGGCAGTTGAGGGTGCCTCTGAGGCTCTGCATATTTTGGATGATTTCGCTCTGCTCTCAGGCCTTAGGGTTAATAAATCGAAAACATATTTGTTTCCCATAGCTGGGCCTTCGCCAAGACCAGAGGCGCTGCTGGTAAACGTTCTTTGGGCACAGCGCACCTTTAAATACCTGGGCATTCATATTTTTCATGACTTAGATGATCTAAAAGACGGGAACCTGGGAGGGGCGCTGCGTTCACTTCGCTCCTGTGTCCATTTTTGGAGCACGTTACAACTGCCTCTCATTGCCGGATTACACTGTCAAAAATGGTTATGCTGCCCCAGCTGTTGTATTTTTTTGTGAATCTCCCGTTTTTGATGCCGAAAAGCTGGTTTCGCCCTTTGAATGCCCTGCTGCGGGACCTGGTGTGGGGGGACGGATGCCCAAGTGTGTTCCTGAAAACTCTACAGCGCCCTATGTTGGATCGGGGACTAGGGGTGCAGAATTTCAAATTTTACATGCGGGCTGCCCAATTACAGTGGTTAGCTCAGTGGATGGAGGGAGTAAACGAGGAGGGAACGTGCCTGGCGGACCCGGCGTCCCGGACTGGTGACGGCGAAGCTACTGCTACCGGCTACACTCACTCCTTTCTGTTCCTTGCTGCAGCGCACAGCCTTACAGACATGGAGGAGATGTCATAATGGAGGGCAACAACCCGCAAAGTATTCTCTTATGCAGCCTCTGGTAGGGCTGCCGCATGGTGACCCCCAATCTATATTTACGCGTGTCCAGCTGGCCAAGTGGTCGGAGGACAGACTGGACAATGTTGAGGACTGCTACTTAGACAAGGCATTGATTCCTTTTGCAGAACTGGTTGATGGTTGTGGGCTCCCCCGGGTCAGTTCCTGCAATATGAGGCATTGACACTCATGTTTGCACATTTATGGGGCGCTGGGAGGGAGGAACCTGGCACTCACCTGGTTTTCCACGCCTTATTCACTCTTGGCACCGCGAGACACTTAGTGAAATGACTCTATGCCACGTTGGTAGAGGCCTCTGTCGACCCCCTGGATGAACTGCGGGCGCGTTGGACAGGATTGGGGGCAAAGTCCTAACCGACTCGGAGTGGCGTAGGGTTTTACAATATCCCCAAAAGGTCTCCCGGAATACCCGTGTGAAATATATCCAATTTAACTACACACACATGACTTACATGACGCCACATCGGCTTAACGTGACATATGGGGGGGAGGTGCGACAATGTCCCAGATGTGCCGACCCGGACGCTGACTTTGGCCATCTGACTTGGGATTGCCAGTGGGTGCGCACTTTTTAGGAGGCAGTGTTGGGTAAGATCAAAGATGTGCTAGGAAGGGTGTTAGCTCTAACGATTCAGACGTGTTTGTTGGGCCTCTTCCCTAGGCCGCCTAAGCGCAAAGTCGGGAACCGGCTGATAGATCTTGCGCTGGGCCTAGCCAAGTGCAGGATAGCGATGCAGTGGAAATCTGCGAGGGAGCCACAGTTTGCAGCCTGGAACAGGGAAGTTATTGCATGAGCATTGGCATGGGAGGAGGCCAAGGGTACGAGAAAGCTTCCAATTGCTGAACAGTGGAAAGAGGCGCTGGCCGAATGGGAGAATCCGGTGGGCTCTAGTAGTGAGGGGGATGAGTTGGATCATGGATCCCACACTGGTGCCGTGGTACAGGTCGCTCCCTTAAGATCCCCTGTAGCATCTGAGACTTGATTTGCAGGGAGGCGGTGCATGGGCTTAAGTTGTCATGGGGAGTGTTGGCTGGATACAGATGGGATATTGGTCGTAGGGGGGGCCCCTTCCAGACCCACTCATGGGTTGTTTCTGCTGTCACTTCTATTGGGTATCAGTGACTCAACACACCTACACCACTCCTCTGCACAAGTTACTCCTCTCTTTTTCTTTTTCTTTTATTTATTTATTTTTTTCCTGAGGGTTTGAATCTTGTTATTGATATGATATGAACATGTTTATAAGTGGTACATACATACGATGGACCATTTTTGGATGACTGCCCACATAATGGCTGTAATATAACTGTATTAGTGGAGCACGTACTGGTGAAAGTAGTCGGTAACTGATGAGCTAAACTGTTTTGTTTTCCTTCTTCTCCTTATTTATTGTATCCAGTGTGATGATAAGTATAAAATGCCCAAACAAATATCTTTAAAAAAGTAGCCAGGGACCAGCCCGTATAGGGCCTTCTGAGTTACTAGCAGAGTCTTAAATAAGATTCTTTTCCTTACTGGGAGCCAGTGAAGACTCCTCAGGAGGCCGGACACATGCACCTTATGAGGGAGCTCGAAGATAGCTCGGGCCGCTGCATTTTGGACTAGCTGGAGTCTGTCCAACAGATACCTGGGCATGACCAGGTAGAGACTGTTACCATAGCCGAGGTGAGATATAATCAGGGCCTGGATCACCTGCTGTCTGGCAGCCAGGGACAGAAAGAGCAAGAACTTTCTTGCAAGACGCAAAAAGGCAAAGCAGGTGCCCAC
This sequence comes from Calotriton arnoldi, assembly GCA_963921515.1. Taxonomy (NCBI): domain Eukaryota; kingdom Metazoa; phylum Chordata; class Amphibia; order Caudata; family Salamandridae; genus Calotriton; species Calotriton arnoldi. The sequence continues at coordinate 547,016 of CAWUFW010010025.1, read as the reverse complement.
CACTGAATTTACCTGGGTGTGGAACAGCAGTCTGTTGTCAAATTTAAAACCTACATTTTTCACCGCCTGATTTTTTATGACGGGAGTGGGGGCGTCAAATGGCCAGAAGGATTGTAGCCACGGACTCATCACAATATCAATAGTCAGTGTTTTTGCGTGACTTTGTGATAGCTCATAATACAATGCAATATAATTAATCACAGAACTGTTTGTTTATGCGAGATGGAATAGTTCTAAACAAATAAGCAAACACTTAAAGAGAGAGAGGGTTCATTCGCGAATGGACCCTCTCTCTCTTTTAAGTGTTTGCTTAGTCCGAAGCATGGTCAATATTTTTAATAATACGAACTATCACAAATGTTGTTTATCACTAAAATCAGGAGTTTTTTTCAAACTTTATCAAGCAAATAGTCTTGCGGTAGACCATACCGCTTCCTAGTGTGAGTCACTATAAACCTTTATCAATCTTCTTTTCAGCATTTATTGCTGGTACAAGTGGGAGGCCATTGACCCACCACGTTCTTGGATTGTGGACTACAGAACAAAGTTTAAATTTTATTCACATCACTCCTAAAGTAAGTGTAAAAAGCTCCCCTATTTTTCCCCTTTTTTTCTCATTTTTCTTGAAATCACATTTCTGGGTGATACAATTTCCTTCATAGATGGGATGAGCTTTTCCTCCCCTCTATTCACATTGATGTACCCTAATGGGGATACACTGAGCTTACACATTCTTTTTTCTTCATCTACACGGGTGTTATTCTTTATTTTATATCTTGTTGATCATACGGTAATTGTTGGTTCATTCCATGTATATATAGGGGTCATTTATCTTTATATCAAATGTCCTGAAGATGGTCTAGCGGATTTATACTACATTAGACTGAAACGTCGACAACCACACCTATTTTCTGTTTCATTGGATTTAAGGACATGCTGTCTGTCTAGTTGGTCACATTTTCCTATAAATGTATTGAAAAGGTGTGCACAACTGCAACAATGAGGTGTCTGTAATATCAAAACATTGTAACTTCTGGTTGTATTGTGCTTTTTATTGAATTTTTCTTATCTTTTTTGTACCCTTTGCAATTTTTTGCTTATATAATTTTATCTTTTGAATACATATACCCGTGTTAAAAATTCTTTGAAGATTTATTCATATGGAAATAATTGAAATTACATCTCAAGAAATTGAATTGTAAGCTACTGGATAGAGCTTGTCAACATTGAATGCAGAAATTAATGTGAATATGTGGCTTAATAAATCCCTTGTAGGCACATACTTTCTACAAGTGGCATTTTCAAACCAATAATTTAAAAACCATCTTTACTAAAAGATGTGTTATTAAATTCTGAGTTCAGAGAGCCCAAACTCCATTTCTCAATCTTGTCCCAATGGGAAGTTGTACTTGTAAGATGTTACAAAGTATCTCCCATTCTATCCTATGGGACAGATAGCCTTTCAATAGTGAAAAATGAAATACACTGTTTTTCACTATCAGGACATGTCACACACACCAGTACATGTCCTACCTTTCACATACACTGCACCCTGCTTATGGGGGTACCTTGGGCCTACCTTAGGGGTGCCTTACATGTAAGGAAAGGAAAGGTTTGGGGCCTGGCAAATGGGTGCACTAGCCAGGTCGACATGACAATCACAACTGCATGCAGACACTGCAGTGGCAGGTCTTAGAACCCTTTGAAGGGCTGCTTGTGTGGGTGGCACAATCAGTGCTGTAGGCCCACTAGCAGCATTTGATTTACAGGCCCTGGGCACACACAGTGCACTGTACTAGGGACTTAGCAGTAAATCAAATAGCCAATCATGGAAAGACCAATCCAATACACAATTTACCTTTAACGCTGATCAGCACTGAGAAAGTATGCAGAGACACTAAGCTCGCACACACAGAGTCAAAACCAGGAGGTCAGAAAGCAAAAATACAGGGGAAACACGCCAAAAGATGGCAGGTCTATATACATATATATATTCAAAACGTAAATCCTGAACAATATGCAAGATTCAGAGGCCTGCACACAGCGTGCCGGTTTCATGTAATTTTAATGGCAACGTTTCAACCCTTCTGGGTCTTCATCACAGCCCAATGACCCGGAAGGGTTGAAACGCGTTGCAATTAAAATTCCATGAAACTGACACCCTGTGTGCAGGCCTCTGAATCCTGCATATTGTCCAGGATTCACATTTTGAATAGATAAGCGAGTCTCACACTCGCCGACCTGCACTATCCCCCATTTGGTAGATGTGGCTGGCATTACAGTGAAAACGACTTTTGAAGAATATATATGTATATATTTGTGTATAAATATATGTGTGTGTGTACATTTATATTATATATATATATATATATATATGTATATATATATATAAGAAACAATCCCAAATGTATTCATACATCAAATAGAAATGGGCACAGACTCCAAAGAACGGGTGCTTCAATGTTTATTGCTCAATCATGTCTACGATGCATTTCGGCCACCTCAAATGGCTTGATCACATATAACGCGCTGCGGCGTTGTTACCATTTAAAAACATATCATAGATACCACGTGATTCAACAAACGAACGGCATAGAGAAAAGACTGACACAGGAACCCAGTCTATGGTGATGAAAAAAGACTCATGGCATTATTCAATTACACACATAACAGACATGGTAATTAATACATAATACTTGACATAATATACAGGAAGACCTATTTAAAAATATATAAAGAGCCTGAATGCTCCGACTTCAAAAAAATGCCCGTAGAAGAATTTAAACTCAGTCTGCGATTAATAAATTCCATTTTGCGTCTGTATGTCTGTACAAGTAAAGCAATTTTGCTTTTCTAAAATCACAATGTTGGATTCTCGATTAGACTTACATATCTAAACATTTCTAAAATTCGATGTAAAGCACCAATGCTCGACATTGTGCTAAATGCAAATAGTATTAAATAACAACATATTGTAACTGGCTCTACTGGGTTTGTTTTCATCAAAGCCTTCGTACATATCTAAAGTGCTAAGTAAGAGAATGTGCAATGTGCTACCAAAGTGCTAAATGTGAATACAGTACAAACTAACTAAAGGAAGGTACCACGCAGCTAAGGAAACTACTCAATTTGATTCAATAGTATACCGCAATCAATATATTTTCTGATTTTTAACTGCATCAAATTCAATTATACGGTGTCCTTGATGTTGCATCAACCTATTAGTGGAAAGTGATGCATAAATAAGTAATTGTACCTAGTATAAATATAATTATAAATATACATGGATACTCACAAAAATATTCAGAAACAATTGTGCAAATCCTCGCTATTGTTAAGGCTATATGGTGCTTTGGAATCCAACTCTAAAATAAATCGTGACTCCATGTGGCAGAGCATTTTTTCTCTTTTGCCACCTCTTCTCAGGGGCGGTACTGCTCCAATCACAAAATATTTTAGGCAATTGAGGTCATTGTTATGTTTTAGTTTAAAATGTCTTGCTACTGGATATGTGGGGTCTGAATTCCCTATTGCCCTTAAATGTTGTAAGATTCTCAAATGCACCTGCAGCTTAGTGCTACCCACATAGCGCAGCCCACAGTTGCACTCAAGGACATACATTGCGAATTCAGTTCGACAGTTGTAGACACCCTTCAATTCCACTGGTTGCGGACTAAAAGCTGTAGAATACTGAAAAGTATTGATACCAAATCTACACGCCCTACAAGAACTACATTTATAAAACCCTTTCTTTGATGTAAACCAAGTAGTCAGAGCTGCTCTTTACTAATGTACTTCTCATAGATGGTGCTAACCGGGAGGTAAGGGTTGGCTTGTCAGGTAATAATTGGCCAAAAACCTCATCTGTTAAAATAATAGGCCATTGGTTATTAGTAATGGACCTCACCTTCCTCTCCTGCAGGCTGTAGTTGGTAATGAGTCTGATCTTGGAATCCTCACCTTTGCTTGCTGTACTAATCTTTCGATTGGAGTCAGAGCTAGGATGCATTGGCAACAGCATGGTTTCCCTAGATATTCTACTCGCTTTAGAGATTGCCTGCTCAATGATCTTAATGCTATATTCCCGCTCCATGAATCTTTCCTTGGCTTCTCCGTGGCAAATATCTAGATCCTTCTCAGAGCTGCAGATCTTACGCAGTCTTAAAAATTCACCATAGGGGATGCTGTTGATCAAATGCGTGGGGTGGAAACTTGACGCGTGCAGTGTGGAATTGCCTGCTGTTGTTTTTCGGTGTAAAGTAGACTCTAATTTGTTACCTTTAACATAAATGTGCCCGTCCAAAAAACAATAGCATACTCATCTATGTGTGTAGTAAACTCCAAATTTAGTTTGTTACTATTGATATTGTCAACAAAAGCTTCTGCACTAGCTTTAGAGCCTTTCCACACAATAAATACATCATCGATGTACCTCAGCCATCTAATCACATGTGATTCCCAATCCTTTTGATGGGTCACCCTGAGAACCTGCTCCTCCCACCAGCCTACATGTAAACACGCATAACTGGGGAGAAATAGGCTCCCATGAAACACCTTCTTCCCAAATAAAAAAAAAGTTATTATTTAAACACCATCTTATCAACTCTAAAAGCATTTTGTTAAGGCTATGCATTTTGAATGGTCTTTTTCTTAGGTAATGTTTTACTGCCAATAACCCATCTTCGTGGTCAATGCTGGTGTAAAGGAGGTTATATCTAGAGTCATAAGGATGTAATCTTCCGACCAGGGCACATCGTTTAATTTAACTAGAAAGTCTCCAGTGTCCTTGATGTAAGAAGGCAACCTTTGGACATGGTCCTGAAGAAAGAAGTCCACGTATTGGGAGATCTTTTCAAAGAGGCCATCCTTCGCAGATAGTATCAGTCTACTCGGAACTGGGGACACTCCTTTATGGATTCTCCGGATAAAATAAATAACAGGCAACACAGGGAATTCGTTATGCAAAAACTGGAATTCATCTTTAGAAATGAGGCCCTCTTTTCTCCATTTGTTCGAATCATGTTTGAGTTCCTATCGAATTGATTTGAATTGCTGTATATTTGATCTTTTGTAGCACCTGACATCGTTGAGTTGTTTGTAAGCCTCTTGTACATAATCATCTTTGGGCCAGAGAACTATATTCCCTCCTTTGTCTGATTTATTGATCACTATTTCATTATTTTCATGTAATTTTTTTAATCAGATTGGCATATTGTTTTTCTTGAAATTAAAATTTTCTGAATGTATGCCGTGTTTTGTGATGCAATTTTTTCATTTCTTCCACCACACGATCGTGGAAAACATCCACTGTGTCCCGCAGCATCATTGGCATAAATGAAGAGGCCGGTTTGAATGGACTGATCACAGCTGTAGAAGGATTAATCCTGATATCATGTAGTACTGTCTGTGTTGAAGTTTGTTCATTGCTGTTATTTTCTTCATTGGCTAAGTCATAAAGGGTTAGTAATGTTGGAGCATCAGACACTTGTAGGCCGTCGAGATCCGCAATACTGGGGGGAAGATCCTGAGTACTGTGCCCAACAGCTCTTCTAATAGTAAAGTATTTTGTTAATTTTAATTTTCGGATGAATTTTAAAAACATAATTTCTCGTTTGGCCATAGTTAAAATTACTCTCAGGGCAGAATGTTAATCCCAATGTTAACAGTTTAATCTCTGCTTGATTTAACACTGTATCTGATATATTTATTACTGTATTATCCATCATTTTTACTTTCTCTGCCATTCCTTGCCTTGTTGTTTCCTGCTTTTTGTGTTTACTGAGTTTCCACCTAGCCCGTTGTCTTTGATTTCTCCTTTGTCTGGTATATGTTTTGGATTCCGCGGTCTTAGTGTTTGCCGGCGATCCCGCCGTAAAAAATCAAGTTCTTCTGCTAGTGTCAGTTTTCCCAAATCTCCTACTCCATTTTTAGGAGCCAATCTGCCATCATCAGAGTCTGTTTCGCTTACTGTTGGACTGGGGTCAGATATGGACGCAGATACTGTCTCCTCTCTGTAACTGTTGATTCTTTCATTTTGCCCAGCTATGTTAGAATTGGTTAATCGCTGTCCTTTAATGGAATCAAACTTTCTCAAAAAAGTAAAAATGGGTCCTGTTTCATAATCCGTTTTGTGCCTAGTGAATTTATAGGCTTTCCTTGCTTTGATGACATCTTGTTTTTTTAGCCTTTCTTTTATTTCATTGCGATTTTTGGCAATAAAATCTTTCAAATCCAACTGGTCCAATTCTTTGTTGATATTATTGATTTCTTTTAAAATTGCTTCATGATCAATCTGTGCGTACTTTATAAGAATTTGGACCAGTCTCATAGATGTATTAAGATTACTTTTGGCCCATGCCTTTAACATCATAGGGTTTGGGTTTTCAAAGCTCGGAGCTACCATTATGCAAAACCTACATGGAACACGACCCGCTTCCTGATATTTTTGGAGCGATTTTTGCTCCCACCATTTGGTCATTTCACTCCTCATATTTTTCTCCAATGCCTTTAGCAATGCTTTTGCATCATTATCCGCAGATGTATTTATTGGTCTCCTTATTTGTTTATTTTCAGTGACTGCGAGTAAATTGTCAAAAGTTCCTCCACGGTTGCCTCCTCTCCCGCAGCGCATCTTTGGACATGTTGAATATTCTTAAAGTAACTCTATGAGCTCCGCGGATATAATATCCTAATATCCACCGGTATATAATCGCACACATCCCCACCTGTCAATCGCTGTATAACTCACCGCCGGCCAAGCTATGACTCACGGGTCCTCCGACTCGCGTTTCACCGCTGCCCTTGCTGGATATGTATTGCTTGCTGCGACAGGGGGTAACTGCGGCTTACTCTTCCAGAGACTCCTGCAACGGTCAGCTGTACACCGCTCGACCACTTCCGGGAGGGGGTCCGTGTATTGGAAGCAGCTGTCTTCCATAAATTTGAATTGAAAAAACAATCCCAAATGTATTCGTACATCAAATAGAAATGGGCACTGACTCCAAAGATCGGGTGCTTCAATGTTTATTGCTCAATCATATCTACGAAGCGTTTTGGCCACCTCAAGTGGCCTTGATCACATATAACGCACTGCAGCGTTGTTACCATTTAAAAAACATATCATAGATATCACGTGATTCAACAAACGAACAGCATTGAGAAAAGGCTGACACAGGAACCCAGTCTAAAGTGATGAAAACAGACTCATGGCATTATTTAATTACACAATAACACATAAGGTACGCCTGGCTGAATGTGGAAGGAAAAGGAGGAGGAAGAGAAAAGAAAGTGATGTAATGTCAGCGAAAACTGGAGGGAGAAATCCTTTCAGGGCGAGAACCCTCACTCACCATTAGGTGACATGCTTCATCATATGGGTTCCCTCCTCACACCGAGGTGTGGGCTACAACTCCCCTAGGGGAGGAGCTGAGGTGTTTTCTCTAGCTCAGCAATGGAAAAGAGTTGAGTGAGGGGCAGAGTGCGAAAAAATGTACTAAAGTGGTGATTAATATTGTCTCCGTGGATCAACTAAATCTTCATTGGGTCTCAGGGACAAAAGTTAAAAGAGAGGACTGGGGATTAAACCAAATATATCCCTAACAATGGTCAACATTTTTCTGCCTTAAGCCGGTCCCCTAAAGGGATCCAGCGGCATTTGTCAGGACCAAAATTGTAGTTAGTCACTCTGCACATGTGTTTGAAGAAAAATGAATATACTGTGCACCACAGGAACGCCGCTCGACCACTTCCGGGGAGGGGGTCCGTGTATCGGAAGCAGCTGTCTTCCATAAATTTGAATTGAAAAAACAATCCCAAATGTATTTGTACATCAAATAGCCCTAAAAACTGCCCTGCACTCCCCTAAGCCATAAAAACTACCCTGAATACCCATTCCCCTCCCCCTGCTCTGAAGCCTAATACCCTAACCCCTAATGAAAAAAATGACCCGACCCTCCCCAGCCCTAAAACGACTCCCCCAGCCCTGAAAACTACCCCAGACCCCCAGCCCACAAAACTACCCCCAGCCCTGACAACTACCCCTGAACCCCCGGCCTACAAAACTACCCCGAGCCACCCCAGTCCACAAAATTACCCCCAACACACCCCCAGCCCAGAAAACTACCCAGACCCACCCCCAGCCTACAAAACAACCACCAACCCACCCCCAGCCCACAAAACTACCACCAACCCCCAGTCCATAAAAGTACCCCGACCCACCCCATCCCACAAAACTACCCTGACCCCCAGCCCACAAAAGAACCCCAACCCACCCCCAGCCCACAAAACTACCCCGCCCCCCCACATCCCCCCCACATCCCAGAAAACTACCCTGACCCACCTCCCAGCCCACAAAACTACCCCTACCCCAGCCCCACTTACCTCAATCGGATCTCTCCCTGCGAGGTCTTCCTGCTTCCATCCAATGCAGCCAGCAGCTAGACCGCGCAAAGCCTTAACTATGCGCATGCGTGGTTAAGGCATATGCATGGTTAAGGCAAGTGTGATTTAGCTTGCAGAGTCGGAACACTCGATGTTTAGACTGCGGTGTTCCGACTGTTTCCTGTGACCAATATGTTGCACACAAGGAGATGTGGAAAGGTATGGACACATTGTTATTTACAATTGTAAAGTTTTTGATATTAAACCAGTGAACATGGGGGTTCAGGTTGAGGTATATATATATATTCACTGAAAAAACCATAGGTTTCAGGGACATTATAGTTAGAAAGTAGCATTTAAAAAACCTTAGAAATTCACTGAAAAAACCATAGGTTTCAGGGACATTATAGTTAGTTGGACATTTCATTCGTACAAAACCAGAGAAATTCGTCCGTTATAGTTAGTTGAGCTAACTATAACTCACGCCTCTGCAATGCACTGCTGATGACGGCACATACTACATCATTCATGACATGGTCAGTGACATCACTGATGACATCTCAAATGACATCATTGATGACATCTCAAATGACATCACTGATGACATCACTGATGACATCATCCAGTGAATGTGTGTTTCTGTAAAGTTTAAATATGTTTTATATATATATATATATATATATATATATATATATATATATATATATATATATATATATATATATTATCTACTGGCGGTCGCCAGTAGATAGTTATAGTTACAACCTATTATCCATAGGAAATCCGCGACATTCTATTTGAAATAACTCTCTTGCCGGTTGACGTATCTTCGCAAAATTTTCAAACTTTATGGCCCGCTCCGGTCCGCTCCTACCCTGAAAGTCTCGGGGGATTCGTCAAGGGGGCCGAGAAAAAGGGGGTCCCAAAACGCGTTTTCCCCATGCAATTTTCCATAGGAAACTTTAGACACGGCTACAGCCTGAACTGCTGAACGGAATTACACCAAATTTGGCAAAGAGGTAGTTCTTGGTTCAGAAAGAACCCTTTTTGTTAAATGGTGTAAATCCGTTCAGTAGTTGCTGAGAAAATCAAAAATAAAAAGAAAGTGATATCTATGGCCGCGTCGGATTCGCGCACCCTCCCGATCACGAGCTGCATGCTAATTGGCTGTCAACACTCCAAATCAGGAAGTGTTGGCAGCCATTTTGTCCCTCGGTAGAACCGAGGACAGAAACAAGTGCGCAAAGCGCACAAAGGGGGCAGGGTAGAAACACCCTGACTCCCTAGGTTTGCTCAGGGGGTCCCACAAGGACCCCTGGGCAAAAAAAAAAGTTTTTTAAAAATCGGCAGGATGCGCTCAGGGTGCGCGAATCCTGCCGAAAAAAAAATAGAAGCGCGGTCTCCCGCGCTCGACTAGATTTTGCCCCCGGGTGGCCCAAGTCCCGGGGGCATGGTAGGGGTGTTCAATTTATGTATGGGGGCCTCAAAGGGCCCCCAAGCCCCGGGGACCGCCACCCCGGGGCTTTATTGAATAAATGGTGCGGGAGGGCTCTTCTGCCCTCCCGCAGCCCCGGGACCGCCACCCCCGGGGCTTCTTTTTTAATTTAAATAAGGTGTGTGGGGGCTCCAGCCCCCACACGCCCGGGACCACCACCTCCCGGGGCACTTATAAAATAAATGTGGGGGTCCATTACGGACCCCCAGAGCCCCGGGGACCACCACCTCCCTGCAATTTAAGGGAGGGGGCCGCGCGGCCCCCTCCTGGAGCCCTTGATGGCCCTAGGGACCGCCACCCCCAGGGCCGGCTCCTGCAGTGTCCCGGGTGCCTACCCCGGGACACTGTAGTTTGCTATGGCAGGACGGGAGCCTCGCGGCTCCAGTCCTGCCATAGCAAACTGCTTTGGATATTGGAAGAGAGCAGGAAACCTGCTCTCGCTTCCAATATACAAAGCACATTGCTTTTCCACATGGGGAGCTGCATCTTAGGGACCTTCAATCCTGAGGGTCCCTGGGGGCCAACTAGCCCAACAGGTACATCCAGAAAGCGCCACAGAGCTGCGTTGCAGAGAGGTGTAAAAGGGGTGTGGCCTCTCTACACGTCTCTGCAACGCAGCCTCCTGGCGCATATTGGAGGTTCCTGGTGGGCTAGTTGGCCCCTAGGGACCCTCAGGATTCAAGGGGACTTAATCCCCCAACTTAAAACGCGCCACGGGGCGCGTTTGCACAGATGTCACCTCAGGCCCCGCCCCTTCCTTCACCATTGTGCAAATATTCTTCTAAAATCATCCGAAATACGAATTCCGATTTACTCACCTGTTATAAGGAGAGACCTCAGTGCTGCATCTTTCAGCCCAGTACTGGTCCTGAAAAGTAATTTTAACCGTACTTACCAGTAACTTGAATTTCCTTCCATAGGATATCATTGCCTGCTTTTTGCTGAAAAAGTTTCTAAGTGTTGATTTTTGAAACATACAAATATTCCTCTAAAATCAGCCGAAATACGAATTCCGATTTACTCACCTGTTATAAGGAGAGACCTCAGTGCTGTATCTTTCAGCCCAGTACTGGTCCTGAAAAGTAATTTTAACCGTACTTACCAGTAACTTGAATTTCCTTCCATAGGATATCATTGCCTGCTTTTTGCTGAAAAGTTTCTAAGTGTTGATTTTTGAAACATACAAATATTCCTCTAAAATCAGCCGAAATACGAATTCCGATTTACTCACCTGTTATAAGGAGAGACCTCAGTGCTGTATCTTTCAGCCCAGTACTGGTCCTGAAAAGTAATTTTAACCGTACTTACAAGTAACTTGAATTTCCTTGCATAGGATATCATTGCCTGCTTTTTGCTGAAAAAGTTTCTAAGTGTTGATTTTTGAAACATACAAATATTCCTCTAAAATCAGCCGAAATATGAATTCTGGATTTACTCACCTGTTATCAGGAGAGACCTCAGTGCTGTATCTTTCAGCCCAGTACTGGTCCTGAAAAGTAATTTTAACCGTACTTACCAGTAACTTGAATTTCCTTCCATAGGCTAACATTGACTGGTTTCACTTGGAAATTCTTCTAAGTGTGGAGTTTTGGAACTTTAAAATATTCATCTAAAATCAGCCGAAATACGAATTCCGATTTACTCACCTGTTATAAGGAGAGACCTCAGTGCTGTATCTTTCAGCCCAGTACTGGTCCTGAAAAGTAATTTTAACCGTACTTACCAGTAACTTCAATTTCCTTCCATAGGCTAACATTGACTGGTTTCACTTGGAAATTCTTCTAAGTGTGGAGTTTTGGAACTTTAAAATATTCATCTAAAATCAGCCGAAATACGAATTCCGATTTACTCACCTGTTATCAGGAGAGACCTCAGTGCTGCATCTTTCAGCCCAGTACTAATCCTGAAAAGTAATTTTAACCGTACTTACCAGTAACTTGAATTTCCTTCCATAGGATATCATTGCCTGCTTTTTGCTGAAAAAGTTTCTAAGTGTTGATTTTTGAAACATACAAATATTCCTCTAAAATCAGCCGAAATCCGAATTCCGACTTACTCACCTGTTATCAGGAGAAAACCCAGTGCTGCACCTCTTAGCCCAGCACTGACCCTGAAAAGTAATTCTAACCGTACTTACCAGTAACTTGAATTTCCTTCCATAGGCTAACATTGACTGGTTTCACTTGGAAATTCTTCTAAGTGTGGAGTTTTGGAACTTTAAAATATTCCTCTAAAATCAGCCGAAATACGAATTCCGATTTACTCACCTGTTATCAGGAGAGAACCCAGTGCTGCATCTTTAGCCCAGCACTGACCCTGAAAAGTAATTTTAACCGTACTTACCAGTAACTTATATTTTCTTCCATAGGAATCCATTGTCTGGTTTTCAGCAAAAAGTTTCAAAGTGTTGATTTTTACAAACTACAAATATTCCTTAAAAATCGCCTGTATGACTTAAACGCATTCTTTCAACTGTTTACAGGAGATGCACCAGTGCTGGATCCAGGATCCAACACTGAGTAAGAAAAAGTAACGATAACAGTTTTTACCTGCTAAGTGAATTTCCTTCCATAGGATAACATTGGTGACTATATGAGAAAAAGTTTCTAAGTGTCAACTTTTAAAATACAATAATATTCCTTAAAAATCAGTACTGTAACCAAAACGCTTTTACTCAACTGTTTACAGGAGATGTCCCAGGACTGAATCTAGGATCCAGTCCTGTGGTTAGAAAAGTAATCCATAAAGTAACTAATTGCATTTAACTAGAAATTCACATTGAGCTGAATGTTGCATTGTGTTTGAAAATGTGTTGCCCATTGCAACAACTGTAACTACTGTACTTAAAAGTCTATTGCCTATGTGCAAAGTATTTAAACTAAAGTAATTCATTCTGAGAAAGTATTTTTGTAATGTAATGTATAATGTAATTACAATGTAATTTAAAAATAAAATATGTAAAAAAAAATTGTTTCTAAAAATGTAGTAAATCAGTATGAAAAAATTAATATAACAATTAATACATTTAAAAATTGTCATTTACAAAACCTTTGAAATTCACTGAAAAAACCGTAGGTTTCAGGCACGTTATAGTTAGAAATTAGCATTTTAAAACCTTTGAAATTCACTGAAAAAACCATAGGTTTCAGACACGTTATAGTTACAAATTAGCATTTAAAAAACCTTTGAAATTCACTGAAAAAACCATAGGTTTTAGGGACAGTTATAGTTACTTGGACATTGCACTCGTAAAAAACCCGTGAAATTCCCCCGTTATAGTTAGTTCAGCTAACTATAACTCGCGCCTCGCAATGCACTGCTGATGACGTCACATATTACATCACTCATGACATGGTCAGTGACATCACTGATGACATCACTGATGACATCTCAAATGACATCACTGATGACATCATCCACGTGATAATCTGATGCACCTCCTCACACCCTAATATAACCTTTGATACACCCACTCTAAATTACAGACTGCCATTCGCAAAACCATAGACACTCCAACACCAATAACTACATACCCACTCACTGATTCTTAGGTCTACACACACACATCCACTCACTCACCCGTACAGTCACTCATACTTATGGTCACTCAGTACAGGACTATCATATGCACTCTTACTCCTATATAGACACTCAAACACCGCCACTCATCCATAGAGGTACTCACACACCTAGTCAGTCATGCAAATAATTAAACACACTGCCATTTACTCACCTATACAGTTATACACACACCAGCTCACTTAATCATACAAATACTAGCACATTGTTACGCTCTTATACAATCACTGATACAAGCACACACTCATCCATACAGCCACTCTCACAATAACACACTCTCACTTATAGCCATTTAAATACTCTAACACACATATATACTGCCTTTCACATATGTAGTTACTCACACATGTACCACTGGGACATACATTCACTCACTAACACACTGTTACACACACTTACCCACCCATACAGTCTATCACAGATGCACTCTTGAAACCATCCACCCAGTGAATCACCCACTCACACATCTATGCACAGTCGCACACACCCCATCCACACAAACACTCAGGCACCCATACAGATACTCAGACAACAAATCAATAACTCTTATAGACACTCATGTAGCTATTCACAAACCCATGCAGCCACTTACACAGCAACAGACAGATACAGACATTCACCCAGTTTAGTCACTAACCCATGCATTCAGTAAGATACGTTTAATCACTCACTTATAGAATTAGTCACGCACCTACTAAATCATCCATACACACACTTATACACCCACTCATTCTTTAATACGCCTTTCCCTATATATATTAAAAATATTTAAACTTTACAGAAACACACAGTCACTGGATGATGTCATCAGTGATGTCATTTGAGATGTCATCAGTGATGTCATCAGTGATGTCACTGACCATGTCATGAGTGATGTAATATGTGACGTCATCAGCAGTGCATTGCGGGCGCGAGTTATAGTTAGCTGAACTAACTATAACGGGGAATTTCACGGGTTTTTACGAGTGCAATGTCCAAGTAACTATAACTGTCCCTAAAACCTATGGTTTTTTCAGTGAATATATATATATATATATATATATATATATATATATATATATATGCCAAGGTGTATTGAAGAATGAGTGGGTGTATAAGTGTCTGAAGGGATGATTTAGTAGGTGCGTGACTGACTGTATAAGTGAGTGATTGAATGTGTCTTACTGAATGCATGGGTTAGTGACTAAACTGTGTGAATGTCTGTATCAGTCTGTCAGTTGGTGTGTAAGCGGCTGCATGGGTTGGGGAGTAGCTACATAAGTGTCTATATGGGTTATTGATTGGTTGTCTGAGTATCTGTATGGGTGCCTGAGAGTCTGTGTGGGTGGGTGAGGGTGTGTGACTCTGTACATAGATGTGTGAGTGGGTCATTTACTGGGTGCATGGGTTCAAGAGTGCATCTGTGAAGGGCTGTATGGGTGGGTGAGTGTGTTTATGGGTGTGTTGGTGAGTGAATAGATGTCTCAGTGGTACATGTGTGAGTATCTACATATGTGAAAGGCAGTATATGTGAGTGTTGGAGTATATAAATGACTATATGTAAGAGTGAGTAATTGTGAGAGTGGCTGTATGGATGAGTGTATGTTTGTATCAGTGATTGTATAAGAGAGTAAGTATGTGTTAGTATCTGGATGAATAAGTGAGGTGGTGTGTGTATAACTGTATGGGTGAGTAAATGGGAGTGTGATTGATTCTTTGCATGACTGACTAGGTGTGTGAGTAACTCTATGGATGAGTGGTGGTGTGTGAGTGTCTGCATAGGTGTATGAGTGCATATGATAGTGCTGTATTGATGAGTGACTGCATGTATGAGTGACACTATGGGTGAATGAGTGGATGTGTGTGTAGACCTAGGAATCAGTGAGTGGGTATGTAGTAACTGGTATTGGTGTGTCTATGGTTTTGAAAATGGTAGTCTGTATTTTAGAGTGGGTGTATCAAAGGTTATATTAGGGTGTGAGGAGGTGCATCACTTTATCACGTGGATGATGTCATCAGTGATAATCAGTGATGTCATTTGAGATGTCATCAGTGATGTCATCATTGATGTCAATGACCATGTCATGAATGATGAAATATGTGACGTCATCAGAGGTGCATTGCGGGGGCGCGAGTTATAGTTAACTCAACTAACTATAACGGCCGAATTTCTCTGGTTTTGTATGAGTGAAATGTCCAACTAACTATAACGTCCCTGAAACCTGTGGTTTTTTCAGTGAATTTCTAAGGTTTTTTAAATGCTAATTCCTAACTATAACATCCCTGAAACTTATGGTTTTTTCAGTGAATTTCAAAGGTTTTTTAAATGCTAATTTCTAACTATGTCTACAGAGGTAGGACATGTGCAGAAAGAGGAAGAAATGCGCAGAAATGCAGAAAGAGGCAACAGAAGTCCAGAAAGACGAAGAAAGGTGCAGAAAGAAGCAAGAGATATGCAGAAAGAACCAACAGAGGTGCAGAAATAGGCCTTGTTGCAAAGTCATCCTGTGCCCCCAACTTTTTGCTGACTGGTACTGGTGGTAACTGACTCTGAAAAACCAGGCCTGGAGCCAGTGCTATGCTGAAAGACACTTAGAATACAGTGAAAACACCTACATACACTAGGGTACACTATGGGTTGTAGTACCCCTGTGATTGGCATGACCTCCCCTGTAAGGCCCTAGTACATAATAGGGCAGGGGGATTAAGCCTACCTTTAAGTCAGAGGTGCAGAAAGAGGCAAGAGAAGTGCAGAAAGAAGCAACAGAGGTGTCGAAAGAGGCAAGAGAGGTGAAGAAAGAAGCAAGTGAAGTGCAGAAAGAGGCAACAGAGGTGCAGAAAGTCGCAAGAGAGGTGCAGAAACAAGCAAGAGAAGTGCAGAAAGAGGCAAGAGAATTGTTGAAAGAAGCAACAGATGTGTAGAAAGAAGCAAGAGAAGTGCAGAAAGAGGCAAGTGAAGTGCAGAAAGAAGCAAGAGCAGTGCAGAATGAACCAACAGAGGTGCAAAATGAGGCAAGAGGTGTGCAGAAAGAGGTAGGAGAGATGCACAAAGAGGCAAGAGGGGTACAGAAAGAGGCAGGAGGGGTGCAGAAAGAAGGAAGAGAAGTGTAGAAAGAAGCAACAGAGGTGCTGAAAGAGGTGCAAAGGGTGAAGAAAATGGCAAGACAAGTGCAGAAAGAAGCAACAGAGGTACAGAAGGAGGCAAGAGAGGTGCAGAAGCAGGCAGGAAAGGTGCAGAAAGAGGGAACAGGAGTGCAGAAAGAGGCAAGAGAATTGCTGAAAGAAGCAACAGAGGTGTACACAGAAGCAAGAGAAGTGCATAAAGAGGCAAGAGGGATGCAGAAATTTGCAACAGAGTTGTAAAAAGAGGCAAGAGCAGTGCAGAAAGAACCAACAGAGGTTCAGAGAAAGGCAAGAGGGGTACAGAAAGAAGAAAGAAAACTGCAGAAAGAAGCAAAAGAGGTGCAGAAAGAGGCAAGAGAACTGCAGAAAAAGGCAAGAGAGGTGCAGAAAGAGTCAGGAGAGGTCCAGAAAGAGGCAAAAGGGGTACAGAAAGAGACAAGAGGGATACAGAAAGAAGCAAGAGAAGTGCAGAAGGAAGCAACAGAGGTGCTTAAAGAGGCAAGAGGGGTGCAGAAAGAGGCAAGAGAAGTGCAGAAAGAAGCAACAGAGGTGCCGAAAGAGGCAAGAGAGGTACAGAAACAGGCAAGAAAGGTACAGCAAGAGGGAACAGGGGTGCAGAAAGAGGTAAGAGGGATACAGAAATTTGCAAGAGAGGTGCAGAAAGAAGCCAGCGCACTGCATAAAAAAGCAAGAGAAGTGCAGAAAGAAGCAAGAGAGGTGGAGGAATAGGGAAGAGGGCTGCAGAAAGAGGCATGAGGGATGCAGAAATTTACAAAAGAGGTGGAGAAAGAAGCAAGAGCAGTGCAGAAAGAACCAACGGAGGGGCAAAAAGAGGCAAGAGGGGTGCAGAAATAGGTAGGAGAGGTGCACAAGGAGGCAAGACGGGGTACAGAAAGAGGCAGGAGGGGTAGAGAAAGAAGGAAGAGTAGTGCAGAAAGAAGCAACAGAGGTGCTGAAAGAGGCACGAAGGGTGCAGAGAGAGGCAAGAGAAGTGCAGAAAGAAGCAACAGAGGTACAGAAAGAGGCAAGAGAGGTACAGAAAGAGGCAGGAAAGGTGCAGAAAGAGGGAACAGGGGAGCAGAAAGAGGCAAGAGAATTGCTGAAAGAAGCAACAGAGGTGTAGAAAGAAGCAAGAGAAGTGCAGAAAGAGGCAAGTGAGATGCAGAAAGAGGCAAGAGAGGTGCAGAAAATGGCAAGAAAACTGCAGAAAGAGGCAAAGGGGATACAAAAAAGGGAAGAAGGGTACAGAAAGAAGCAAGAGAGGTGCAGAAAGAAGCAAGAGAAGTGCATAAATAAGCAAGAGAGGTGCAGAAAGAGGGAAGAAGAGTGCAGAAAGAGACAACAGGGGTGAAGAAAGAAGCAAGAGAGGTGCAGAAAGAGGCAAAAGAAGTGCAGAAAGAAGCAACAGAGATACAGAAAGAGGCAAGAGAGGTGCAGAAAGAAGGAAGAGGGGTGCAAAAAGAGGCAAGATGAGTGCAGAAAGAAGCAAGAGAGGTACAGAAAGAAGCAAGAGAAGTGCATAAAGAAGCAAAAAGGGTTGCAGAAAGAGGCTGGAGGGGTGCAGAAAGAGGCAAGACAAGTGAGTTGCAGAAACAGGCAAAAGGGGTGCAGAAAGAGCGAACAGGTGTGCAGACCGAGGCAAGAGAGGTGCAGCTAGACGAGAGAGGGGTGCTGAAAGAGGCAAGAGGGATGCTTAAATTTGCAACAGTGGAGCAGAAAGAAACAAGAGCAGTGCAGAATGAACCAACAGAGGTGCAGAAAGAGGCAAGAGAGGTTCAGAAAGAGGCAAGAGAAGTGCAGAAAGAAGCGAAAGAGGTGCAAAAAGATGCAAGAGAACAGCAGAAAAAGGCAAGAGAGGCGCAGAAAGAGGAAGGAGAGGTGCACAAAGAGGCAAGAAGGGTACAGAAAGAGGCAAGAGGGGTGCAGAAAGGAGCAAGAGAAGTGCAGAAAGAAGCAACAGAGGTGCAGAAAGAGGCAAGAGAGGTGCAGAAACAGGCATGAAACATACAGAAAGAGGGAACAGGGGTGCAGAAAGAGGCAACAGGAATACAGAAATTTGCAAAAGAGGTGCAGAAATAAGCAAGAGCATTGCAGAAAGAACCAACAGAGGTGCAGAAAGAGGCAAGAGGGGTGCAGAAAGAAGGAAGAGAAGTGCAGAAAGAAGCAACAGAGGTGCTGAAAGAGACAAGAAGAGTGCAGAAAGAGGCAAGATGAATGCAGAAAGAAGCAACAGAGTTGCAGAAAGAGGCAATAGAGGTGCAGAAAGAGGCAAGAGAGATGCAGAAAAAAGCAATTGAGGTGCAGAAAGAGGAAAGTGAGGTGCAGAAAGAAGCAAAAGCAGTGCAGAAATAACCAACAGAGGTGCAAAAAGAGGCAAGAGGGGTGCAGAAAGAGGCAAGAGAAGTGCAGAAAGAGGCACTTGAGGTGCAGAAAGAGACAAGAGAGGTACAGAAAGAGGCTCGGGAAGTGCAGAAAGAGGCAAGAGAAGTGCAGAAAGAGGCAAGAGAGGTTCAGAAAGAGGCAAGAGAAGTGCAGAAAGAAGCGAAAGAGGTGCAGAAAGATGCAAGAGAACAGCAGAAAAAGGCAAGAGAGGTGCAGAAAGAGGAAGGAGAGGTGCACAAAGAGGCAAGAAGGGTACAGAAAGAGGCAGGAGGGATGCATACATTTGCAACAGAGGTGCAGAAAGAAACAAGAGCAGTGCAGAATGAACCAACAGAGGTGCAGAAAGAGGCAAGAGAGGTTCAGAAAGAGGCAAGAGAAGTGCAGAAAGAAGCGAAAGAGGTGCAAAAAGATGCAAGAGAACAGCAGAAAAAGGCAAGAGAGGCGCAGAAAGAGGAAGGAGAGGTGCACAAAGAGGCAAGAAGGGTACAGAAAGAGGCAAGAGGGGTGCAGAAAGGAGCAAGAGAAGTGCAGAAAGAAGCAACAGAGGTGCAGAAAGAGGCAAGAGAGGTGCAGAAACAGGCATGAAACATACAGAAAGAGGGAACAGGGGTGCAGAAAGAGGCAACAGGAATACAGACATTTGCAAAAGAGGTGCAGAAATAAGCAAGAGCATTGCAGAAAGAACCAACAGAGGTGCAGAAAGAGGCAAGAGGGGTGCAGAAAGAAGGAAGAGAAGTGCAGAAAGAAGCAACAGAGGTGCTGAAAGAGACAAGAAGAGTGCAGAAAGAGGCAAGATGAATGCAGAAAGAAGCAACAGAGTTGCAGAAAGAGGCAATAGAGGTGCAGAAAGAGGCAAGAGAGATGCAGAAAGAAGCAATTGAGGTGCAGAAAGAGGCAAGTGAGGTGCAGAAAGAAGCAAAAGCAGTGCAGAAAGAACCAACAGAGGTGCAAAAAGAGGCAAGAGGGGTGCAGAAAGAGGCAAGAGAAGTGCAGAAAGAGGCACTTGAGGTACAGAAAGAGACAAGAGAGGTACAGAAAGAGGCTCGGGAAGTGCAGAAAGAGGCAAGAGAAGTGCAGAAAGAGGCAAGAGAGGTGCAGAAGGAAGAGAGTGAGGTGCAGAAAGAGGTACAGAAAGAGGCAAGAGAGGTACAGAAAGAGGCAAGGGAACTGCAGAAACAGGCAAGAGAAATGCACAAAGAGGCAAGAGAGGAGCAGAAAGAGGCAAGAGAGGTATAGAAAGAAGCAAGAGAAGTGCAGAAAGAGGCAAGTGAGGTGCAGAAAGAGGTAAGAGAGGTGCAGAAAGAGGCAAGGGAGGTGCAGAAAGAGGCAAGAGATCTGCAGAAAAAGCAACAGAGGTGCTGAAAGAGGCAAGTGAGGTGCAGAAAGGGGCAAGAGAAGTGCAGAAAGAGGCAAGTGAAGTGCAGAAAGAAAACAGTGAGGTGCAGAAAGAGGAAGAAAGCTGCAGAAAGAAGCAAGAGAAATGCAGAAAGAGGCAAGAGAGGCACAGAAAGAAGAGAGGTTTGTGCACCATTAGTACCAGTTTAACACCCACATTTTGTAATAAGTAACACATGACCATTCCAGCTTTACAAAGGACCTTCCACCACGCTGTAACACATGACGCTGCATTTTTGGGAACATTTGAGCCGTTTGAGCTAGAAACAAGGCTTTTTTTGTTCGAATCTGCAGATTAGGCAGCAGATGATGGAATATTTGGCAAATGCGGAAAATGTTTAATTATGTGAAAATTGGTGCAGCCGAACAGTCACATAATTCCAATTGCCCTGCTCATACCTCCGACTAGGTCCAGAAGTGCTCCTCAGTGGTTCCTTCTTTTATTGTGTCTCATTGAGTTTATAGTTTTGCTTCTATGTAATCGAATAAGACTAAACCTGAGGTTACAACTCCACAACACAGACTACAATACCACATAATTACTCTCCAAAACACATAATCCCACTCCACATAATTCCTATACACTACATACCACATACTTTCTATTCACATAATTTCACTGCACAACATACCACATAATTCCACTACACACAATGTACATCCACTCAACACCAAAAAACATTAGTAAAAACGTTTAGATTTACAACGCCAATAGCTCTAACTCTCGCAAATGCGAAACCTACTACATTGCAGATGCTTCTTCAACTAGTAGACGCGTTTGCAGAGTGGTGGAGAAAGGGTGCTGAGCCTCCGACCAGTGCTCAGGAATTCCACTGCGTAGGACTTACAGGAGGTACCAGGAGGGCTTCTTAGCCCCCAAAGTCCCTCAGGAGTAAAGTGGACTTCATCCCCCATCCCGTAGTCTGCCCGGAGGCGCGTTTGCAGAGTGGTGGAGAAAAGGGACATGGCCTCCGAAGACGTCTTAGCAATCCCAGTGTGTGGGACTTACTGGAGGTAACAAGAGGGGTAGTTGGCCCCAAGGACATCCTTGGGGGCCAACTACCCATCCTATTACCTCCAGTAAGTCCCACACAGCAGGACTGCTAATTTCTCATAGCAGGCCACACCCCCTTTGCCCACCACTCTGCAAACGCACTCCCTGGCGCGCTCTTGGATGGGGATTGAAGTCCCCTTCGCTGCTGGGGGTCCTTTAGGGGCCACCTAGCCTACCTCTTACCTCCAGAAAGCCCCACACAGTGGGATTGCTCTGAGGTGGACAGAGGGCACGCCCCCTTTCTCCACCACTCTGCAAACACGCCTCCTGGCGCGCTCTTGGTTGGGGGATGAAGTCCCCTTTCCTGCTGAGGGTCCCTGGGGGCCAACTAGCCCTCCTGTTACCTCCAGTAAGTCACATACAGCTGGATTGCTGAGAGTGCTCAAAGGCCACGCCCCCTTTTTACACCACTCTGCAAATGCGGTTCCTGGCGCACTGCTGCCTGGGGGATAAAGTCCACTTGTGTCCTCAGGTCCTCAGGACACAAGAGGACCTCATCACCCCACCAGCAGTGAGCCAAGAGGCGCGTTTGCAGAGTGGTGTAAAAAGGGGCATGGCCTCGGACCACCTCTCAGCAATCCCACTGTGTGGGGCTTACTGGAGGTAAGAGATGGGCTAGTTGGCCTCTAAGGACCATCAGTAGGGTAGGGGACTTCATCCCCCAACATAGAATGCGCCAAGAGATGCGTTTGCAGAGAAGTAGTGAAAGGGGGCGGGGCTTCCGTGAGTTGCGGGAATTCCATTAATTTTTTCCATTTTAGGAAGGGGGGCCGTGTGGCCCCCCTTCCCCTGACCCTTTTGGGCCCCGGGGACCCCATCCCCCATCCCCCAGGGCCTGGCCAGCCTTTCCTTTTTATATTATTTTGGAGAGGGGCTTCGTAGCCCCCCTCCTGAGGCCAATTATGGCCCAGGGGACCCCATCTGCCAGGGCCTGGCCAGCCTTGATTTTTTTTTTTTTTTTTGGAGGGGAGCCGCACGGCCCCCCTCCTGAGGTCACTTATGGGCCCGGGGACCCCATCCCCCGGGGCCTGGCCAGCTTTGTTTTTTTATTTTTTTGGAGTGTGGCCGCGTGGCCCTCCTCCTGAGCCCACTTATGGCCCCGGGGACCCCATCCCCCAGGGCCTGGCCAGCCTTGATTTTTTTTTTTTTTGGAGGGGAGCCGCATGGCCCCCCTCCTGAGGTCACTTCTGGCCCCAGGGACCCCATCCCCCAGGGCTGGCCCTCAAGTTGGGGACCGTGAGGAGAGCCCCAATGCCCCCACGGTCACAGCCAGCTCCCCAACTCCTGCAGGAGCCGGCATTGCTTTTGGGCAAGGGGATCTGCTAACATGCAGCTCCCCTTGCTCAAAAGCAATTCTGCTTTGCTTCTTGGAAGCGAGAGCAGGTTTCCTGCTCTCGCTTCCAAGAAGCAAAGCAGGAGTTTGCTATGGCTCCCGCCCTGCCATAGCAAACAGCAATGTCCGGGGAGTGGGCACCCCGGGACATTGCAGGAGCCGGCCCTGGGGGGTGGCGGTCCCCAGAGCCATCGAGGGCTCTAAGAGGGGGGCCGCACAGCTCCCCTACCATCATGCAAATAGCCCCAGGGAGGTGGTGGTACCCGGGGTGCGGGGATCCACAACGGACCACGCATTTAAATAAACAGTAGTGGTGGTCCCCTGGGCAGTGTGGGGGGGCTCAAGCCCCCCACACTAATTATTTGACAAAGCCCCGGGGAGGTGGCGGTCCCCGGGGCTTGGGGGGGCCCGCGAGGCCCCCGCCCTTATGTTAATAAAGCCCCAGGGGGGTGGCGGTCTGTGGAGCTTGGGGGTCCCATGAGGCCCCCGCTTCTATTTGAATAAAGCCCCGGGTAGGTGGCGGTCCCCGGGGCTTGGGGGAGCCTGTGAGGCCCCCGCCTATATTTAAATTATGCCCTGGGAGGTGGCGGTCCCCGGGGCTGCAGGGGGGGCTGCATGCCCCCCTGCACATTATGGATAAGGCCCCGGGGAGGTGGTGGTCCCCGGGGTGCAGGGGCCCCACGGGCCCCCACTATATATTTATACATTGCCCCCGGGACCTGGCCCACTCGGGGGCTTAAGGATAACAAAGCGCGGGGGCCCGCGCTTCGTTTTTCTTGTTTTTTAGCTGGATTCGTGCATCCAGCGTGAATTCGGCTGATTTTAAAAAGATATATATGCTTTTATTGGGTCCTGAGGGTCTTTGTGGGACCCCCTGAGCAGGCCTAGGGGGTCAGGGTATTTCTACCTTGCCCCCTTTTCTTGTTTTTTATCTTTTTTTTACCTTTTTCTTGTGTCTCGGTTACCGAGTCACAAGATGGCTGCCAACACATTCCGGTTTGGAGTGTTGGCAGCCAATCAGAATGAAGCTCATGCTCGGGAGGGTTCGCAAACCGTCCTCGGTGCTCATATATATAAATGTTTATTTTTGGAATTTCTCAGCAACTACTGAATGGATTTACATCATTTAAAACAAATCACGCTTTCTGGACCAAGCCCTACCTTTTTGCCAAATTTGGTGAAATTCCGTTCAGCAGTTCGGGCTGTAGCTTTGTCTAAAGTTCCTATGGAAATTAACATGGGGAAAATGCGTTTGGGACCCCCTTTTTTCTCAGCCCCGCTTGACGAATCACCCCAAAACTTTCAGGACAGGAGCTGATCTGAGTGAACCATTAGTTTTGAAAATTTCTCGAAGATTCGTCAAACGGCACCAAAGATATTGGCAAAAGAAAAAACGCTTTTTGAATAGAAACAAGGTCCTAACTATAACTACCTACTGGCAACCGCCAGTAGGTAATATATATATATATATATATATATATATATATATATACATATATATCGCAGTAGTTATGGAGTTATGTTGAAGCCCAGTAGTCTAAATGAAAAGTGTTTTTTTGATTTTATGGTCCTGTTTATTCTTGTTTGAAAAAATCTTCATATACAGAAGAATTATATAATTTCATGATTCTTGATGCCTCCTTCAAGTGTTTCTGCAGTTTCTTGCAAATCGGTGAAGGGGAGGGGAAACGTTCTAAAGGGGCCCCCAGTGTTTCATGATACATGCAAAATGATGATACTGCATTTTACACACACACACACAATTTAACTTCAACAAGCTGTTTTTGCATAACTTTGAATTGGAAATGGAAAATACATGTTTGTATATGAAACGGTTTGTAGAGTATAAAATGTGCACGTGGGTTTACAAAGGATACATTGCCATAAATTTGCATGTACTATAAATCTGTGCCCAAATAAAAAATGAAAAAACCTAACTTGCAACCTTTGTATGCCAGTGTTGTACCGCACGCTACACTCATTCAGAAAAACCAAACTGATTGGCCTCAGCAGATGACAAAGGATATCCATTTAATAAAAGAGAGGTAATTAATACCCTAGCTTCAGTATCTTGAGATGAAGAAAGAGAATGCACTGTCACTGTTGATGCTAGTGGCGTTGGCTTATGGGCCGTCTTGCCTCAGAAGGCTGAGAAGGGGAGTAGTTCTCATTACTTCCTGAGCACTAACAGATACTGAGAAGACACATTCCACCATAGAGAGGCTTTAGACTGGTTGTGGGTGGTGGAGCCCTTCAAAATCTGTTCTGTCCAGTAGACATTTCATTCTGAAGACTGATGGTAAACAACTTATTGTTCTGATTTCTGTATTGGTACAGGAAAGCATCATAAGTGGTCAGAATATGATCCTATCTTTTTGAGATTAATTGAACACGTTGAAGGTATTAAGTACTGTAAAGCATATTGCTTTTCAGAACTACTATGTTGTAGGAGTCACAATGAAGAGGCTAATATTCTGGAGGATTGAGTCTTAGCTTTGGTTAGCGATGCTGTAGGATTCATTGGAGAGATAGTCTGTAAAGAAGATTGGGTTGAAGTGATTGTAACAGACATTAAATTATACCACATTATAAAGTTAATTCATAAAAATTACCTTAATTTACAAGGGTTCTGGAAAGCCAGAGATGAATTGGCAGTTGAAGATAGAGTGATTGTTAAAGGGGACAGGTTTGTTCTTCATGAGAGTGTTAAATCCAAAACTGTAGAAACTCCTCACAGAGGACATTAGGGTGAGAAGACTGCTAAAACATGGATTCAGTTGTGTACTGGTGGCCGTAAATGGATGATATGATTTCAAAGTCTGTTAAGGCTTGCATCAAGTGTTTTAGGTCTGCTAAAACTCTTATCTAATTCTCTTTCCCAAAGCACCATGACAACATTTGAAATGGATTTCCTCGGGCCGTATGAAACTTTGGGTAGTGAAATACAGTATTTTATCACCTTTGTTGAGTACAATTTCAAGTGGGTTGTATGGAAATGTTTTGGTTTCTAAAGGAATGTAGGGGCATATTAGCAAGAACCTCGTTAAAATTATCGCCGTTTTAGCGGCAGGAAACTGCCGCTAAAACGGCGTTAATGGACTTGCTAATATGCGTTATGGAATTCCAATAGAAGCCCAGGTTAGATGTGCAGGACATCTAACCTGGGCTTCTATTGGAATTCTGTAGCGCATATTAGCAAGCCCATTATCGCCGTTTTAGCGGCAGTTTCCTGCCACTAAAACGGCGATAATTTTAACGAGGTTCCAATTTATCATTGAGACCCTTTGGACTCATGGTACCCAGATGCCTGATCCAAAACGTCTCACGCTGTGTAATACATTTAGACATGTCTCTATCTAGATGACACTTCACAATCTCCAAAACTGTGAATCTAAGCTGAGCAATCGTATGACGAAACTCACTCCAATGTCTCGCTAAGGGGAAGACATCACCATCGTTCTGATCCTGCTCTTGTGTTCAGTTATGCGCGTGCGCAATAATCTCTCTGTCTTGCCTACGTAATATAAACCACACGGACAACGTATGGCGTAAATTACGTTTTGAGAATTGCAGTTAGCCGTGAATAACAGTTTAACAGGTTTATCGGACCAGGGATGTGAAATAGATGTCCCTTGTAAAACATTATTACAATGTGAGCAATTATAACACTTTTGCATACCTCTTGATTCTCCCACACTTTTAACCTTTTTCTTTTTCAATATCTCTCTAATGTTATTAGATCTTTTATAAGCAAAAATCGGAGGATCTTGAAAAAGACTGCCAAAACCATGTTCCATTTGTAATAAGTCCCATCGTTGAATAATAACTTTCTTGATGGCTGTGGCTTGTGTCGAGAAAACAGATACAAATACTTCACGTCTGCCCTTGATTTTCGCTCTCTTAGTAAGTAAATCCACCCTAGAGATGGCGTCAGTCTGTCTAGCTGCTGAATCCACTAACTCTTGAGGGTAACCCCTCTCCAAAAAGCCTGTCTTGAATGTATTCAAGGAGGTTTGATATTGTGTGTGATCTGAAGTAATGCGCTTGATGCGTAAAAATTGTGAGAGCGGAAGGTGTTTCTTGAGAGACTCAGGGTGAAAGCTAGTGTACAATAATGTATTATTGCGGTCTGTCGGTTTGGTGAAAACCTTAGTGACAATCTGAAAGTTGCTCAATTCAACCTGCACATCTAAATAAGAGATAGATCGTTTATCCATAGTATGCGTGAACTGTATTCTAGGATTCTTGTCATTCAACTGGCTAAGCTTACTTTGCAATTCAACCTGTGTACCCTGCCATATGATAAATATATCGTCAATGTATCGACGATAAAGTACCAAATGTGCTGTCCAGTCTGGATCACTTAGTATGTGCTCGCGTTCAAACTTCATCATGTAAATATTTGCATAACTAGGTGCCCCAGAAAAACCCATGGAGGTTCCAGTGGTCTGCAAAAAGTACCTCTCTTGCCACCTGAAATAGCTATGAAATAGACAAAACTGCAGAAGATCCAATAGAAAAACTTTCTCAGCTTGTATGTCTTCTCTTTGGAGTAGCGCCCACTCAACTGCCTCGATTCCCTCTCCATGTGGTATAGAAGTATAAAGAGCCACCACGTCTACCGTGCATAGCCAAATCTCCACTCCCGTCGGCAATACAAGATTGCCCAACAACGTCAAGAAATGAGTCGTGTCCTGTAAATATGTACTGCTTGTTTGTACAATTGTCTGGAGAAAGGTGTCTAAATAATGCCCAAGAGGCTCATGAATCGACCCACAGCCGGAGACTATGGGGCGAAAGGGAGGATCCCTGAGATTCTTGTGTATTTTAGGTAACATGTAAATTTCAGGTCTACGTGGAAACCTGGAATAAAGAAATTCGAGTTTTTCTGAAATCCACCCCATGTCCTTAGCATGTGCCAAAATCTGTGCCAACACTCCTTGAAACTCTACAGTCGGATCATTGTCCATCAATATGTATGTGGTATCATCAGAAAGCATACTTTCAACCTTAGCTTCATGGAAATCTCGGTCCATGACAACTAGTGCCCCTCCCTTATCTGCTTGAGAAAAGACAATTGAGCAATTATCACATAGATTTCTAAGTGCCTTCCTGTCAGCTGGGGTCAAATTGTGTCTCTTCCTAGATGGAGATTGTAACTGTGCCAGATCTTTTGGACTAACGTTTCAAAAGTGTCTAGCACCTTATGAGTAGTTGGAGCTATAAACGTGCTTTTAGGTCTAAACTCCCTCAATTCTGATGTACCCGAACCCTCAGGGGCAGGCTCTCTGTTACTAAAGAAATATCGTAACCTGAGTTTTCTCATGAATTTATATAAATCGATTTCCATATTCAAAGAATTAGTATGAAAAGTAGGTACAAAAGTAGTTCCTTTATTCAAAAGACTTAACTGAGCTTCTGTTAACTGGACAGATGAAATATTAACCACTAATGTTTCTTCGTTCTGCGACCTGAGCTCGCAGTTTTTACCGCCTCCGCGGCCTCTACGTGTTTTTGTGACTCGGGCTGCACCACTGTTTGATCTATTGGAGGATTGTTGGCTGCTGGGCTGACTCCTAAAAAAGCAACCTTAGTTGCTGTTGAGGTTGATGCTTCTGTGTCTGTGAGTTCATTGACAGATGGCACAGGTGCTCTTGTCATACGTGTGTCACTAACCGACGCTAGACTCTCGTCTGAAGAGGTGGTTCCACTCTTGTGAAAAGTGCGTTTTTGCGCATACACCTCCGCCCAGGAGTACACCTCATCTAACTTGTAGTCAATAGTGTCATGCCTGAACTTACGAACCTTTCGCTCATGTATTTCTTTTGCATATGTATCTAGTTTAACGTTAATCTCCTCAAGTGTCGTCACCCAGTTATCTGTCTCCATCCGTTGTTTAATATTATCCTGTAACTCCTTAATTTCCTGCTCTAAGCCTATCAAGACAGTGGACAATTCTTCTACAATCAAAAGTATAAGATCGAGCGAACACTTGTTAAGAATGGCATACCATTTAACCATACATTTTTTATTAGCTTTAAACATCATGGGTTTCAATGGTAATCTAAGCCCTCTCGGTATCCTGCTTGCCTTATGATATTGAATTAAAGTCGTGGCGTGCAGCCTTTGATTAATTTCTCGCCGCATCAGATATTTCAATTGCTGCAATTGTTGTGTAACAGGTCCTTGGGTCATATCAAATGACCTAACCTCCCGGATGAGGCCATATATATCTTGTGCTTCAGTAGCACTGTAAACTTTTGTTTCTGCTTTAATATCAGTGAGGTGTAAAATGTCCTCAAATGACATTTTAGTGGTGCAAAAGGTGCTGTCTTGGGTGAAATAGGGATAAATGAATGTAAGCAAACAGCGATAGTGCACTCTTTTTTCTCAACAATCTACACAATAAAATAGGAATCACAAATTTTAAAGATTGGTGTGCGCCTTCTGAAGTGGTTCCACCCTACCACCTATTCAACAATGAAATGATAAACTAGGACACAAGTCTTAGACAGATGGCGCACTACCTGATGAACTCAAAAGTGAGTGTATTAACTCAATGTTAATCAAAAGCCTTTAACATCATGTAAAATTATTATAAAAAACACAATTTGTCTAATACACAAAAGTTCTAGCAATGTTACGAAAACAGATGATGACTGAATCCAAAATGATATATTCAATCCAGTTTATTCAAAAGTAACGTCTTCATCGGGTACTCTTATGAATTCTTAAATCAAATGTTGCATTCAAACGTGGATATTCAATCCCAATGCATTTCGGGTGTGCATGCACCCTTCGTCAGGGGAAATCTACAGAAAAACATATACGATCAATCAATCTAATTACATAGAAACTAAACAAGGTGTATTTACAATATATCTGCCTAAACATCCGGAATGGTTACTGTAAATACAAGTCCTATGGACGGATCAGCATGAATAACATATGCATTACACAATCAATCTGGCAGTGACCACGCCATATCTCAATATCAATAAGAAAACAGTATGAGAAACAGTATAGATGTCAGCAAAGCGAAAAGAAACCAAAGAGATTCCACAACCAACATGCCGGCTAGTGCTGATAAAAAACTGTGATGTACGAAGTGAAAATCACCCGTGGGAAGTAAATCAGCGCAAAACGAGTGCTCGAAAATGAAACCAAAAGCGAACCCAACGGTTGCTAATACTTCACCCCATAACCCAAACACCTCGACATAAGATGAAAAACATGTTGGAACATCCTGCATCACTCAAAACTAATCGAGTGGAACAAGAAAAATGTATGTGAAATAAGAGGCTTACCCACAAATCTTTAGCGGTCAAAATGCCTCTATACGAAAATATGTAGAAGATGGAAGTGCTGGAAAATTGAAAAATACTGGTGACCAGTGAGACCTTTAATGCGTTATCCCAAATAAAACGGATGTTTAGGCAGATATATTGTAAATACACGGATGTTTAGGCAGATATATTGTAAATACACGGATGTTTAGGCAGATATATTGTAAATACACTGATGTTTAGGCAGATATATTGTAAATACACCTTGTTTAGTTTCTATGAAATTAGATTGATTGATCGTATATATTTTTTTCTGTAGATTTCCCCTGACGAAGGGTGTATGCACACCCGAAATGCATTGGGATTGAATATCCACATTTGAATGCAACATTTGATTTAAGAATTCATAAGAGTAACCGATGAAGATGTTACTTTTGAATAAACTGGATTGAAGATATCATTTTGGATTCAGTCATCATCTGTTTTCGTAACATTGCTAGAACTTTTGTGTATTAGACAAATTGTGTTTTTATAATAATTTTACATGATGTTAAAGGCTTTTGATTAACATTGAGTTAATACACTCACTTTTGAGTTCATCAGGTAGTGCGCCATCTGTCTAAGACTTGTGTCCTAGTTTATCATTTCATTGTTGAATAGGTGGTAGGGTGGAACAACTTCAGAAGGCGCACACCAATCTTTAAAATTTGTGTGCTCCTATTTTATTGTGTAGATTGTTGAGAAAAAAGAGTGCACTATCGCTGTTTGTTTACATTCATTTATCCCTATTTCACCCAAGACAGCACCTTTTGCACCACTAAAATGTCATTTGAGGACATTTTACACCTCACTGATATTAAAGCAGAAACAAAAGTTTACAGTGCTACTGAAGCACAAGATATATATGGCCTCATCCGGGAGGTTAGGTCATTTGATATGACCCAAGGACCTGTTACACAACAATTGCAGCAATTGGAATATCTGATGCGGCGAGAAATTAATCAAAGGCTGCACGTCACGACTTTAATTCAATATCATAAGGCAAGCAGGATACCGAGAGGGCTTAGATTACCATTGAAACCCATGATGTTTAAAGCTAATAAAAAATTTATGGTTAAATGGTATGCCATTCTTAACAAGTGTTCGCTCGATCTTATACTTTTGATTGTAGAAGAATTGTCCACTGTCTTGATAGGCTTAGAGCAGGAAATTAAGGAGTTATAGGATAATATTAAACAACGGATGGAGACAGATAACTGGGTGACGACACTTGAGGAGATTAACGTTAAACTAGATACATATGCAAAAGAAATACATGAGCGAAAGGTTCGTAAGTTCAGGCATGACACTATTGACTACAAGTTAGATGAGGTGTACTCCTGGGCAGAGGTGTATGCGCAAAACGCACTTTTCACAAGAGTGGAACCACCTCTTCAGACGAGAGTCTAGCGTCGGTTAGTGACACACGTATGACAAGAGCACCTGTGCCATCTGTCAATGAACTCACAGACACAGAAGCATCAACCTCAACAGCAACTAAGGTTGCTTTTTTAGGAGTCAGCCCAGCAGCCAACAATCCTCCAATAGATCAAACAGTGGTGCAGCCCGAGTCACAAAAACACGTAGAGGCCGCGGAGGCGGTAAAAACTGCGAGCTCAGGTCGCAGAACGAAGAAACATTAGTGGTTAATATTTCATCTGTCCAGTTAACAGAAGCTCAGTTAAGTCTTTTGAATAAAGGAACTACTTTTGTACCTACTTTTCATACTAATTCTTTGAATATGGAAATCGATTTATATAAATTCATGAGAAAACTCAGGTTACGATATTTCTTTAGTAACAGAGAGCCTGCCCCTGAGGGTTCGGGTACATCAGAATTGAGGGAGTTTAGACCTAAAAGCACGTTTATAGCTCCAACTACTCATAAGGTGCTAGACACTTTTGAAACGTTAGTCCAAAAGATCTGGCACAGTTACAATCTCCATCTAGGAAGAGACACAATTTGACCCCAGCTGACAGGAAGGCACTTAGAAATCTATGTGATAATTGCTCAATTGTCTTTTCTCAAGCAGATAAGGGAGGGGCACTAGTTGTCATGGACCGAGATTTCTATGAAGCTAAGGTTGAAAGTATGCTTTCTGATGATACCACATACATATTGATGGACAATGATCCGACTGTAGAGTTTCAAGGAGTGTTGGCACAGATTTTGGCACATGCTAAGGACATGGGGTGGATTTCAGAAAAACTCCGAATTTCTTTATTCCAGGTTTCCACGTAGACCTGAAATTTACATGTTACCTAAAATACACAAGAATCTCAGGGATCCTCCCTTTCGCCCCATAGTCTCCGGCTGTGGGTCGATTCATGAGCCTCTTGGGCATTATTTAGACACCTTTCTCCAGACAATTGTACAAACAAGCAGTACATATTTACAGGACACGACTCATTTCTTGACGTTGTTGGGCAATCTTGTATTGCCGACGGGAGTGGAGATTTGGCTATGCACGGTAGACGTGGTGGCTCTTTATACTTCTATACCACATGGAGAGGGAATCGAGGCAGTTGAGTGGGCGCTACTCCAAGAGAAGACATACAAGCTGAGAAAGTTTTCTATTGGATCTTCTGCAGTTTTGTCTATTTCATAGCTATTTCAGGTGGCAAGAAAGGTACTTTTTGCAGACCACTGGAACCTCCATGGGTTTTTCTGGGGCACCTAGTTATGCAAATATTTACATGATGATGTTTGAACGCGAGCACATACTAAGTGATCCAGACTGGACAGCACATTTGGTACTTTATCGTCGATACATTGACGATATATTTATCATATGGCAGGGTACACAGGTTGAATTGCAAAGTAAGCTTAGCCAGTTGAATGACAAGAATCCTAGAATACAGTTCACGCATACTATGGATAAACGATCTATCTCTTATTTAGATGTGCAGGTTGAATTGAGCGACTTTCAGATTGTCACTAAGGTTTTCACCAAACCGACAGACCGCAATAATACATTATTGTACACTAGCTTTCACCCTGAGTCTCTCAAGAAGCACCTTCCGCTCTCACAATTTTTACGCATCAAGCGCATTACTTCAGATCACACAAATATCAAACCTCCTTGAATACATTCAAGACAGGCTTTTGGAGAGGGGTTACCCTCAAGAGTTAGTGGATTCAGCAGCTAGACAGACTGACGCCATCTCTAGGGTGGATTTACTTACTAAGAGAGCGAAAATCAAGGGCAGACGTGAAGTATTTGTATCTGTTTTCTCGACACAAGCCACAGCCATCAAGAAAGTTATTCTTCAACGATGGGACTTATTACAAATGGAACCTGATTTTGGCAGTCTTTTCAAGATCCTCCGATTTTTGCTTATAAAAGATCTAATAACATTAGAGAGATATTGAAAAGAAAAAGGTTAAAAGTGTGGGAGAATCAAGAGGCATGCAAAAGTGTTATAATTGCTCACATTGTAATAATGTTTTACAAGGGACATCTATTTCACATCCCTGGTCCGGTAAACCTGTTAAACTGTTATTCACGGCTAACTGCAATTCTCAAACGTAATTTACGCCATACATTGTCCGTGTGGTTTATATTACGTAGGCAAGACAGAGAGATTATTGCGCACGCGCATAACTGAACACAAGAGCAGGATCAGAACGATGGTGATGTCTTCCCCTTTAGCAAGACATTGGAGTGAGTTTCGTCATACGATTGCTCAGCTTAGATTCACAGTTTTGGAGATTGTGAAGAGTCATCTAGATAGAGACATGTCTAAATTTATTGCACAGCGTGAGACGTTTTGGATCAGGCATCTGGGTACCATGAGTCCAAAGGGTCTCAATGATAAATTGGAACTCTCGTGTTTCCTGTGATACAGCACACAGTATAGCGCACAACATTTACATGCCATGGGTGTAGTGGTTAGTTGTTTGATTCACCACATCATTTGCATTTTTAACACTACATTTTGTTTTTTATCATTAACTCTTTTGTGGTATGATGCAATGCTCTAGAAATGCAGCAGGCAGGATTTAGTGTATTATAGCACGTACTTGTATACTTTATATTGAATATGTTCTATTCTCGCTTATATAATCCTCACATTTCTGTTTTATATGTGCTATATGTTTGCAGAGTACTTAGTTGGTGTGTACGTTAGAGTGTTAAGTATATTTATAATGTGAATATTGGTTTACGCTACTTCTAACGAAATGATTGTGGTTGCACACATTACTGCGGGTCATGTCACTGTGTGATTTATATGCACAAAGACTATGTACACATGTATAGAAATTCACATAAGTATAGAGATATATTGTTTAATCATGTCCTTGAATATGTGTATTTTTTAAACTAGAGAAGCACAGTCGTTATGTTCACCATCATATGTACAATTTATTGAGTTTCTTATGCTGGTTTTGTTAAGCATTGCGATGATTGTAATTCAGAATACCATATCATTGTGGTGATTCATCACCATGCCAAGATGTCTGCCGCCTCTGGGATTCCCTTTGTAGTTTTCCTACATTGTCCTATGTTTATTACTATGGATGCACGTGGAGACGGCAG
The DNA here is from genome assembly GCA_963921515.1 of Calotriton arnoldi. Classification (NCBI taxonomy): domain Eukaryota; kingdom Metazoa; phylum Chordata; class Amphibia; order Caudata; family Salamandridae; genus Calotriton; species Calotriton arnoldi. Next base: position 512,432 of record CAWUFW010010025.1, on the reverse strand, counting down.
TTGCCGGAACTATTTTAGTTCACTCATTGCATGCTTCGGACGTTTAGCTACTTCAGGATCCGGGTGCATGTAAAGAATAGTGCACGGTGTTTACGCTATTTTGGTGAGTCCTACACTGCTTGGGGTTTCGGGTTTTTTCCACATGAGGCGTTGGGTTATAGAATATCTTTTTTATAGGTACTGACGTGATCCGGTTAAGAAAAATGACGGTCGTTTTTATCCATTCATGAAAATACTCGTGTCAACTTGCGACACTGTGCATTCGGTAAGCCTTATTCGACTCATTTTTGTATTCAGTCTCGCGTTATTTGTAGATTTTGGGATAACGCATTAAAGGTCTCACTGGTCACCAGTATTTTTCAATTTTCCAGCACTTCCATCTTCTACATATTTTCGTATAGAGGTATTTTGACCGCTAAGAATTTGTGGGTAAGCCTCTATTTCACATACATTTTTCTTGTTCCACTTGATTAGTTTTGAGTGATGCAGGATGTTCCAACATGTTTTTCATCTTATGTCGAGGTGTTTGGGTTATGGGGTGAAGTATTAGCAACCGTTGGGTTCGCTTTTGGTTTCATTTTCGAGCACTCGTTTTACTTCCCACGGGTGATTTTCACTTCGTACATCACAGTTTTTATCAGCACTAGCCGGCATGTTGGTTGTGGAATCTCTTTGGTTTCTTTTCGCTATGCTGACATCTATACTGTTTCTCATACTGTTTTCTTATTGATATTGAGATATGGCGTGGTCACTGCCAGATTGATTGTGTAATGCATATGTTATTCATGCTGATCCGTCTATAGGACTTGTATTTGCAGTAACCATTCCGGATGTTTAGGCAGATATATTGTAAATACACCTTGTTTAGTTTCTATGTAATTAGATTGATTGATCGTATATGTTTTTCTGTAGATTTCCCTGACCGAAGGGTGCATGCACACCCGAAATGCATTGGGATTGAATATCCACGTTTGAATGCAACATTTGATTTAAGAATTCATAAGAGTAACCGATGAAGACGTTACTTTTGAATAAACTGGATTGAAGATATCATTTTGGATTCAGTCATCATCTGTTTTCAGTAACATTGCTAGAACTTTTGTGTATTAGACAAATTGTGTTTTTTATAATAATTTTACATGATGTTAAAGGCTTTCGATTAACATTGAGTTAATACACTCACTTTTGAGTTCATCAGGTAGTGCGCCATCTGTCTAAGACTTGTGTCCTAGTTTATCATTTCATTGTTGAATAGGTGGTAGGGTGGAACCACTTCAGAAGGCGCACACCAATCTTTAAAATTTGTGATTCCTATTTTATTGTGTAGATTGTTGAGAAAAAAGAGTGCACTATCGCTGTTTGGTAACATTCATACAGTCAAGTGGGCAGGCGTCAACACATTACAACTATGTAAGCACCTTTTAATTAGCTGTAAAGACGACTTCATGGTCTGCCTCGACGAAACTGCTAACAAGCTTAACGTTCTTAGTTCCTTTATAAACATATCTCAGTCTATACAAAATAGATTACGGGTAAAAAGCAAAAACCGGGTAGATAAGAAGAGTGGCTGGTTTGACTCCAAATATTCAAAAGCGCATGCAGCCCTGATAACTGCCTTTCATAAGCCCATAAAGGACCAAGGAGCAATAAAAAGGGCTAGATTAGCGTACAAGCTGTCCCTTAAGCAACGCAAGCCGGCCATAAAGCTAGAACTATGGCAAAATCTTAAACGAGCATCAGATCTGAAAGACATGAAAGGTTTTTGGAAGGCCGTGAATGCCCCCTTTCTTGCCTCGGGTAATACGCCCATTATCGAAATAACAATAGGGGAGGATAAATGGGTGACTCACTTTTCTAGCCTTTATAACAATCTGGTGGATCCCCAAAATGAAGAGGTCTTAAGCACAAACTCCTCAAATTATCTTCCGATTGAGATTGATTTTGATGCCCAGGAGGTGATTTTAGCTATAAATGCGAGTACGGGTGGTAAAGCCCCAGGCCCAGACAGCATACCAGTGGATCTATTTAAATCAAGTCCAGAGCTCTGGGGACCCCTGCTAGCAATGGTCCTAAAGGCCTGCTGCACCTTGGGATTCAAAGCCACCTGGACGGAGTCCATACTTATCGCTATCTATAAGAAAGGCAATCGCGACGACCCGTCCTGTTATAGACCGATATCACTTCTGGACTCTTTTGCAAAGGTGGCCGGGCGTGTTGTCTTAAACCGCCTCCAGCTCTGGGTGGAGGAAAAGGGCATAATTTCAGAGTTACAGTATGGTTTCCGTCAAGGTCTTGGCACTGTTGAACAGAGCGTGAACCTGAATCTCCTGCTAGGAAAATATTTACAGGCCAAAAGGGGGGAGTCTATTTTTGTGTTTTGTTGATTTGAGTTCAGCCTTTGATTGCGTCAACCACCAGAAGCTATGGAGCATTTTAGAGACCATGGGGGTTGATCCACCTATCTTAAATTTTTAAAACAGTCCTACCTAGATGCCAGGGCCCGGGTGCGCTATGGAAGAGGTGGCAAACTTAGCCACAGCTTCCCTGTAAAGAAGGGGGTGCGGCAGGGGTGCGTGCTAGCGCCCCTCCTGTTCACCCTTTACATTAACAGCCTGGGAGTAAAACTGAGTAGTGACTGTCAGGATCTACCATGTATTGATAGACGACCAATTGGAGCATTGTTATATGCGGACAATGCTGTCTTACTGGCTCGCACCCCCCTTGGCCTACAAAAAGTTATTTCTAGCTTTTCTGCCTACATGTCAAATCTTGACCTTCATGTAAACATTAACAAAACATTTACAATGAAATACTGTAAGCCTAGTATCAAGTGTCGAGATTTCTTCATTAATAATAGGAAACTCGAACTTACTAATCACTTTTCATACTTGGGCATTGTATTTGAAAGAAGGGGCTTATGGGCGAAAGCTATTGAATCTAGAAAATTATTATTTTGTAAAGCAACTGGTGCATTGATTCACTTTACTAGAAAACTAGGAAAGCGCCCAATCGCTGATTTACTAACAATATACAAAGCTAAATGTATACCGATCGCTATGTATGGAGCGGGCATCTGGGGTTATGCTAACGTTGAGTGCCTGCAGCTAGTAGAAAATAGGTTTTTAAGATATCTCTTAGCGGTCCCAAACAGCACAGCCACATTCATATGCCACGCGGAGCTGGGTCTGTCCTACCTGTCCGATCAGATTAAAATGCAGCCTATCCTGCTGTGGCACAGGGTCTGGACCGGCATTTCTACTAGCTTGAACATGGATTTGATCAACGATTGTCTGTCTCTCGATGGGGCAGACCGCATTCCTTGGTTTACCTACGTTAAAAATGTCCTACAGGACCTAGGACACCCCGAGTACTTTGCTAATCCTGACAGTTTGAATAATGTTACTAGGAACAAATTAAAATCACTATGTCTCGATCATTTGGCGTCTATTAATTTAGTTACTAATATTGTGAAACTGTCAGTAAGAACACACCAACTACTCCTGACTCAATCAGGAATGCAACCATACTTACTAGATATTATAGGAGCCTATGACAGGTTGTTACTGACCCGCTTACGCCTTGGAATCTTTCACATCGGGTCACTTTTCCTAATACTAACGACTGGTCTTGCTCCCTATGTTTATGCCCGTGTGACAATATCTCTGCTCAGTCGACAATTCATGTTATGTTTTTCTGCAAGTTTTATTCCATGCTTAGGATAAAATGGATTTTACCTATTTTAAAGTTATATGGCCTGAGACAATGTCGACCTGCCTTTTTAAAGTTGCAATACCTGAATGATGGAACCGTGACTGATCACGTAGCTAAATACCTGAAAGGGGTGGTTAGATACCAGACGACAATGGATGGTCCTCCCCTTTTTTAAATTGTCTGTGTTTTTTCACCTTTTTTACCCAAATTATCTTGATGTAATGTATGTTCTTTTTAAAATGTATTGTGCTTTTATGGTTTAATATTTTCTTAAATCGAATAAAGCGTATTCTGTCTGTCTGAGTACAACTTCAAGTGGGTTGTATGGAAATGTTTTGGTTTCTAAAGGAATGTAGTTTTTAAAAGGTTTTCCGAACTCTTTCATCACAGTCAATGAGGCACAATTTTTATCTCATCAGATGAAGGATTCTTTAGCAAAAAGGGAAGACTGCATAAATGCATTCTCTTATATCCCTGCAGCGTATTATATTACTGGAAAGAGTAAATGAAATGATGAGACAGTATATATTACTCGACTTAGCTAACAGAAAAGATATAAAATATTTTATCTGATATAATTTATGTTCCAATCATCATACGCTCATTCCACAACAGGATTTTCTCCATTTGAACTTTTGAGTAATTACATTCCCAATTTCAAGTATCAATCTGAATTGATTATCCAAGTACAGTAATAGGAGAGTCAGTGAAGACATGCAAATGTAAATCTACGTCAAAGGAAGATGAATGAATGTTATAATCATAGAGGTGTAATTAAAGATGTAAAAACAGAAGTTAGAGAATCAGTCAAAGTTAAGCATCCCAGATGTGCGCTGAAGGGCTTGTTAGAAATTTTCTTCACCTGAAGAAGTGATATTCAACGTTCATTCCTCAGTGAATTTAGAAGATTGGGTAGATGGTGAAGCCTCTATAATTAGGAGACATGTTAAAGTAATGTATGTGTTTGGAAAATGATTTTGGGGTAAAGATTAAACAAACATTTGTTAAGAAGGGTGAAGGAGGTCCGAGGAATCAAGGTCTAAGCTGTGAGTGTCATTTGTTCCATTGTATCTCTCGGTTCATCAATGTTGAAAATCACCAAGGGTCATCTGTGCTGAGACATTTGAAATGAATTAGTCGACCTGAACATCTTAAAGACTTTGTTTAAGAACTGTGGCATACCCATGTTCTGTATAATGTATTCTTTTGTAAAAAAGGGAGATATGATGTATTGACTATACAAATCAGTACTTTCTATAGAGAAGTATTTATTTTTATTCAAGTATTATTCAAGTTGCCTTTAAAATGTGTTCATTGCAATTTGTTCTCACTTTCCTTTCTTTTTCTGTACATACATTCTTCCCTGTGTTTCCCTGCCCCACTCACTTGTCTCTTTTATGTCTTGTGTGTCCTTCATGTATTACAGCTCATGAGTTATTCTTTTGAAGAAGATTCCAAGATGGTTTACCTGCCAACTTTCATTGTTCTGGGGGCTTCTTACAGCACTCCCTCAATTCTTTTATACAATGGGCCTATTGGAAAACATTAGACTTTTCACAATCAAAAAGGCTAAACCTGCTGACTTTGTTCATTGGCTCGCAATGTAAAATGAAAGGTCTAATACCTTTATCACCATGTTTAATAATCAGTAAAGAAAGCATGTTGGGTTTAACCTGAAAATAATTAGACATGATCACATGTTCTCTCTGCTTAAAGAGACACATCAAACATTTAGGAAGATTCAAGTATAAAAGGCATGAATTTTAAGTCACCTTCTGGACATATCAAGCATTTCCTGGACCAGACCAAGAAAAGTGAAATATGTATTAAACCCCTTCTTACTGCATTTGTCAGTGTGCTCACAATATAAAATTCCTTGCTGCTGTATTTATCACAGTACTCAATATAAAACTCCTTCCTGTGTTATTTGAAATGTGTACACAATGTATAAGACCTTCCTTTTGTATTTTCAGAGAGTTCACAATAAAAATCCTCTTCCCACCGTATTTCAGAAATCTGGTTTGGGATGCCCCTGGGCAGTCAGTAGTTACTGGGCCCCACTAGGTCAATAGGGGTCTTACTTTTTGGGGGTCCTGGAGCCTGTGTACCTTGGTCCCTCAAACTGGGGACCAAATACCCATTTTAGCACTTGGATCTCAGTGTGATGAGGCAAAGCAGTCTGGGAATGGCTCAGGGAGGCGATGTGATGGGCTAAACAATCAAACTTCAACAGGCACAATATTAACAATAAATCATTTTCTAGCTGACTCTTCTTTAAAAATGAAAAGTACTATAATAAACACCTAACGTAGTAATATGTACACATGTATAAATAGGTACAAGTGTTCAAGTGGAATTGCATTATATAACTCCTTCTAAAGGGACCTTGCAGAATTGCAGGGTGCAGATCACTCACCCTAAAGAAATATCACAAGGGGCACCTAACCTGGTGCGTCTAGACTATTCCTATTATCTGTGTGATACCAGGTGACAATTTGTGCACCACCAGGTTCAAACCCTAAAAACTAGCAATGCCCCTTTATGCGCATACTGCAACACATAAAGCTCTTTTAATGATCAGCAAACCTATTCCTACGGGCTTTGTCAAATGAATCACAATGCTCCTGCCTTCGTCACCACATCGAAAAAATCAATAAAGTTAACCTTTTGGCTTTAACATGAACATAAACATGGCAATGTGGTCTTTGCCTAGAGAGACCAATACAACATTTTAGGCAGACCCAAAGTGTACATTGACATGAACATAAAGTCTCCCTCTAAAATCACTATGCTTTTACTGTGCTCAGGCCTAAACAGAGCCTATGCACTAAACACTTTCCTGGATTTGTCAAAGAGTTGACTATGTAAAACTCCTTACTATTTTATTTTTCATATAGTTCAAAATGTAAAGCCCCTCCCTATGTTGTCATGATATTCATGTGTAAAACTACTTCATGTTGTATTTTACAGAGGGTTCAAAATGGAAAACTCCTTGCTGTTGCTTTTTTGTGAGAGTGCACATTGTAAAACTCCTTTCTATCATTGCATTTGTCTGAGACTTTAGAATGTAAAGCCCATTTTTATGGTGTTTGAGAAATATAGTTCAGGGGTCCCAGGCAGTCAGAAGTTAGTAACCCCATAATGGCGTTCTTTCATCCTCGATGCTCCATACCACAGACCCTCCAACTAGGGACCAAGTGCATGTTTTAAAACTTGACTATGCATAACAATCAAAGGCTGAGTCAAGGAGGTGCAATGGGCTATAAACTATGAACAGAGCAATGTACATCATTACCTCTCAACAAATCATTGGCCAGTCAGTGTTTTTTCTTTAAAACAGTAACATTCTTTAATGCACACACGACAAATTTCTATTATCAACATGACAAATATTTATTAGATTTCAGGTGAAATTATAAATTAGAACCCTCTCTTACAGGAGCCTGGCAGATGGACAAGGGTTCAAATCACGTGCCGTAGAGACGTATCACAGGAGGCAATTATTCCTGTAAATGCAATCTGCTCCTATTGACTGTAAGTACCATGTGACGATTTGAATACTTGCACACTCGATCTCACTTTCCAATTTTAACTGAGCATCACGATTTGCTTTGTCAATGCCTGACTGGCTAGAGTGTTCTTAAAACTACACTTTGGCAAAGTGTATTTTGAGCATTTCCTGTCCCTATATTTGCTATTACTTTCACATTCTTTTCGACGTTTTTTTAGCAGTATTACAATATATATGTATGGATTATACAAAATAAAAGTATTGATTTTATAATACCAGTATCGATGTGGAATTAAATTGCCTCTGCAGCTATGCAAGGAAGAAAATCTTACATGTGAAACGGCAATCAAAAACATCCTAAAAGCTTCATGTAATACATCATGCAAACGCTTTATTTATTTCACGTGACAAAACCATGAACTGTCAAAATTAAAAAGCATAGTTATAAACATGCTGCTAAAACAAGAAATCCTACACGGTTTATTGTAATGATTTGCTATATACTGTTATTCACTCAAGAAGTGAGGCGCATTTCGTTTCGTACATGACTGCATTCACAGAAATAATTTGGTTTTAATTTCACCTGAACATATGCAAAATTTGCATCTGAGCAAGTTCAGTTGGGCATTAGCAGACCAGAGTGCATCTTTCATTCACAAACGGATACACCAGGCACTGTGATCTCCAAAGGTGTAACCTTTGTGCGAGGGAATGCCTGCACAGAGTATCTCTGACCACCACTGTACCTACCCCAATTTGTCTTATAAGTTAGTGGCTAAATGTAGTAAACTGATTTGTAATTGCAAAGTCTGTTGTTTGTTTGATCAGAGTCTTTGCAACAACAAAATAGTAAATGAAATGCACAAAATATACTTTGTGAGTTGGAAAAGTATTTATAACTTTCAAAGTACAATTTAAAACCGATTGCATATCAGAAGGTAAAGGAGGCATGAAGTGGCTCCTGCATCACATTTTCAGTGAGCTGGATCCATACTTTGCAACTGCAATTGCAGTGATAACCCATTGGCAGCTGAATAGCCTGTTAAAGCCGGTGGTACTCATTAGCAAAGTGAAATCTGTCCTTGACAACAGCTTTAATTTTGTGAATCACAGTTTGGGGCATCGTGGGTGCAGGATGTCTAGTTTATTTTTTATTCCAGTCCTTATCCCTTTAGGTAGCAAGGGCTGTGGGTAGAAAGTAGGCATTATGAGAATATAAGTTTAAGGATGGTCTGTTGTCTCTCTCAGTCTTCCATCCCAGCATTCACAATAAGTTGAATATTGAATCCTAACACATGCATATTAATGATCGAGAGCTCTTTGTCACTACTTGAGAATGGTAGTTTTGCATTGTGACTGATTTGTGCATCAGTGGTAGTGTTAGATTGTTCTGCTGGGTTTATATTTTGTGCATTAATAATGATGGTAATGTGCATTTTCACATTTGATTCTATATATTTCAGCTGAAATAACATGATTACAGTTGTAACGAATGTTGTATGATGCGTAGACATGTGTTTAATAATGTGTTTTAGCTATGCCACATCTTCCTGATAGACGTCATCTTAGACAAGATGGATGCCATCTCTGTAACTCCCTCCTGTTTTCTCCCCCGCTTACATGTTCTCCCCACAGGTTCCGCAGAGGTTGGCCAAGCTGACGTACAGTAGTTTATTTCCACTGTTATGATTAAACTGCTTTCGATTACATTTTCTCTGTTCCCCATGACTTGAAACATTATTAAAGTCCCTTCCACTGCCTTTCATTAAGAATACGAGTCCATTCATTTGCTGAAAGTTCCATTGTTTAAATGCTTCATATTAGGTAGAATATCTGTGGATGGTATTAGCAGAGAGGTTGCTGAATATGTTTGTAGGAATGGGATAGTGTTTATGTGTTAAGGTTTGTTATGCAAGAATTGTGTATAAGAAACCCTTTTTGAGGTTCAGACAAGATGTTCCTGTTCTATTGGGGATGCTGTCCAACTTCCTTATGATTTTGCCTCTCCTTTCAGACTAAAAATACATTCTTATTTTCTTATTTTGCATACTGTGTATAACTTTGCACCTAAGAGCCTTAACGGCTTTATTTCCATACCGCTTATTTTTGTATTTTGTAATAATACCCTTTCACTTTCATCAATCTAGAACTCAATTATTGAGTAGGCCCTACTACTTATTTAAACTGTTTTACTTAGATAATTGTTGTTTAGGGATGCCCTAATATGCAATTTGTTCTGTGGGAGAATCGGATGAGGTAAAATTGTAGGGTGTGAACATTTTGGGGTGTCCAAATTTTAAGGTACGGCTTTGCTCCCACAATAGTGAAACACTGAGGACGGGTTGCAAAGTTGTTGCTGTGCAAGAGCAACTGCTTTGTGGCCTAATCTTTGTACATCAGGGCCAAAATATGTTTAATTCAATGAGCAGCTCTTTCAGGCCAGGACAGGAAAATGGGCTCCCCTAGAGGCATGGAGAGGGATGACAAAAGCTACTGTAGTTATGGTAGCCAATAAAAATATTAGTCCGAATGGTGGACTAAAATGTAAAACAATGCACAACAAACAGCTGTAGATTCACAGAGCTATATGAGCATGCAGCCTGACTTAACATGCTTTACTTACAAGCGTGTTTTATTTCACAAAATGTAAACTTGTTCTCGTAAATAATTTTGCTCTGGTGCAGTGTCAGCCCACAATAGTGAAATAGTTCATATAAGTCCCTCTCAAGGAATAAGGAGTGCCAAGTTCATGTTTTTTTTTCTTGGAAAGGTTGGGCACGCCCATAAACTCCATAGATGGGGGATATTGTCAACCTCCTCACCGACCCTTCAAATTCTGGAAATGGTTAGCAAGTATATCTACTACCAAGGCAGAAATAAATCCTTATCCAGTGTTCGATCCTTCGACATCGGTAGAGGAAATAGGTTATCCAGGCAGAAACTATTTTCCATGTGAAGGGAAACAAAATATCAATATAACAGAGATGATGACATTTCACTAATCTAATTGTACATGTCCATGGTAAAATACTACAAATAGATGCATACTGGAACTAAGATATGCTTTCCAGAAGTGCACCCACATAACTGCGGCTGGCGCAGAATTCCTAGTGTACTTGTCTTAAGCTTCCAGAATTTCTGAAGTTATGAATTTATAATTTGGCCCAAAGGATTGATAGCACAACCATATTCCTGAATGCAGCTCTCTTTAAAAAAATATGGACCTGAACCTACTTGTAGGAGAGCTATACACTCCCTTGTGCTGTGAACAGAATGCTCATTGAAAATCTGCGTGTCAGTTCATTAGTCTGGTTCATAAATCTTGCCCAAAGTTTCCAAGGGCTGTAAATGCTGTCTATTTAATCAAGTAGCTGCAGATTTGTTGAGATTGTTATCCATAACTGCAAAGTCAATACGTAAAATGTATTTTTGTGTTCCTTTTTCGACAACACTGCTTTCAGTTCATTTTTATGCTTTCTTGTTTTTATGTAAGATAAAATGAAAAAGATGCATTTCTATGTTCTATAAGACGCTCTTTATGCAAAAATGTAGTTGGTCCACGAGCTAAATTAGCGAATGAGAATTCATAGGCTTTATCAAAGGGGAACAACAATTGAAAAACATTTTGCAAAGTCAGAGGGTTGGCAAACACCCACATTTTCTGCTATGAGTAAATAACTTCCATTGATTTAATCATAAAAGAATAACAAGAAAACTACATTGATTGCCAGGTCCAAAATGTGAACAGCAGTATATATTGACTACGTTTCAACCCGGAAGGTTGTATCCATTTGTATGACCTAAGGAAACATCAATACATGATCATTACTTTAACAAAAAAAAATGACAATGTGGCTCCCATTAAAGACTAAATTATGCAGCACTACTGTTCGCTGGTGTGTAGAGTAATATCCATATTAATGCTCTGCGGTGTGCGTGATGATAAAAAGCGCAAAATCCATACTCGCCTTGGAAATGTTCTCATTTTAATTGAGACTGACTCGTCGCACTTTAGTGGGTAATCTTCATTGAAGGATATAAAATGTGTGCGCGTATAATATATACAAAAACACAGTGGAAGTTTCTACTGTGGTCCTCATTACCGTTTGCAATGTACTGTTGGGGTGCAAGCTCCGCACCTGCAATTATCAATACCATTCGGTAGCAAACAACCAGTACTCTTCAATACCGAGTTAAATCCTATAAATGGGGAACAACAGTATAGACCCGGTTTCACTAGGTGTAAAACCTCATGGAATTTCTGTTTCCACGAGTTTTAATACTCACATTTGCAACTTGCACTGAGACAGGGAGCAGGTGCTGGGTGGAGCTGGAGGGAGGGGTGTTGAGAAGATGGCGGTAGGGGAAAGGTGCCCTGGCACGAGAAAACACGGTGCTCCCCCCTTGCCAAAAAAAAAGCTCAACAGAGATAGGAACGTAGGCTTGGCTGCTGTTGCAGACAATATCGCAAGTAATTTCATTAACTATGTTTGCTGGATGTAAATGTCGGGTCCTGGGCTCCTTTACCCGGAACAATGGGGTGCAGGAACATCGGGCCACCTGTGATCAGGCGGAGTGCAATTTCACATGGTAATTACTCTCCACCTGAATTGTAATGAAGGCCTGTTAAGTTATTGTTCAGCCACACTTTCCACTGAAAAGGCATTTTTTGAATTACCTACAACTTTGGTCACTCATTTAACCTATGCAACTAAAGCCCTGCTTGCCAATTTTTCTGCAAAGGATGGGGCTGGGGGTCAGCAAAGATGTGTTTTTATTTTAGCTACCTTAAGATTTTTTCTCACATGCCAAAATTGGCATGAAAGTTGAATTTTACTCAGAAAGCATATTTTTAGTGGTTCGGTAAAAATGTATTCACTAGTTCGATAAATGAGGGGCAATAAACATTTAATTCGCTAATAACTTTGCTACTGATTAATTAATCTGTATGAACTTTGGGAAACAGTTAGCAAATTAAGCCCAGTGCAAGGCCAGGCAGGCCATGTGACCAACCTCTGCTAGGCATGGCATCACAGATGGTTGTCACTGTAGCGCATTGCAGATGGTCCTCTCTGTCATGTGAAGATGCTGTTGGACATCGCGGATGGTAATGGCTGGAGCTTGCATCTGTGGTCACTGCGGGCTGTAGCAGGAAGTGCAGATCGTGCATAGCCAGTTCTCACTGGCGGTTGCTGTAGCACGAAGAGTCGGGTTCCCCAGAGCTTCGTGTTGATAGATTACACGGGCAGCAAGATTTTGGCGCAAATGGGCCTGTTTGCAGTCAAAAAGAGTTTAAAACTTCAATATTTCTCCTAATCCTTCAGAGGAGAGTACTCTGATGCCAACCAATGGTTCAGGACCTGGGTGCACCTCTTGGCGATCAGGGACTCACTGTTTCAGAGGCCAACAGGGCTCAGGCAGGTCCAGTTGCAGGTCCAGACAGATACAGTTGAAGCAGGTCAGCTCGGCAGCTGCAGGGGGCCTCTGGAGCTTGTTATGTCCCTGTAACTCTGAGCATGTGAGCAGTCAGCTGACCCTTAGAGTCACGTCAGGTAGCCTGGGATAAAAGGGGCTTGTTCCAGTCTTCCTTCTCATACAGCAGGGCAGGCCACAGGCAGTAGGGCAGTCCTCCGGCAGCAGGACAGTACTTCTGTAGTATCCACAGGTCCATGAGTGCACTGAAGAATTGGTCTGAGGGTCAAAGATTTATACCAGCCAGCTTTGCAGTGGAAAAATGTTCTATTACTTCCTCCCCACACCTGGTTCTGGAACTTCCTTCTTCCCTGCCCTGGTCCCAGGATGCCTGGAGTCACAAATAGCTAGTGTGAAGTTCTTTGCGTGTGTACTGGGGAAGTTCATTTGAGTTCCAAGTGTGGTAGGTTACAGCTCCACCCCTCCCATCAGCTCAGGATGGCCCATCCTGCCAACACTCATTCCTCCTTTAAGATACTGTCTGGGAGGAATATACAAAGGTCAACTGCCAACTACACCTAGTCATGGTGTTCCAGATAGTCAGGGACCTCGGTGATGGTCCAGGTACAGCCACTTCCGGCTGTTTACAATGTAGGTAGATGAAGCCCTTTATGGGCCCGCAGATGCAGCCACACACAGGCTGGTTACTTTGAATAGATGCAACCATGCTCGGTTACTTCTGACATTTGATCACTGTCCTGACTGGGTCTTGGTAAGCATCCCTATCGTTGTGGTTCCCATCAGGAACCAATGCAGAAAATGATATTGGAAAGAGCCTTTTTGACAAAATTGAGTCATTAGATGTTACTCAGTTAAGGACCTAGGCATTTGCCTGGTATTAATCTCAGTTCAGATCTTAAGTAGTGTCTAGAAGGCTAGGTTTAAAGTTTTGAAATTAGCAGCAGAGGCTTGAATAATGAAGTTATGATGTAATTAGAAGATTGTCACTTCATTCTATACTGATAATGAAGGGGATGTTAACAAGTTTTCTCCCTAGGGGATGTTTGTGTTGTGCACAATACATAGATATATACTGAATAGTGATGTGCAGTATGATGTGCTGTTGGAGAAGAATTTCAGATCTGTCTTTATGAACCCGCTGCCAATACAGTAATATAGTTCAGTGATTAGTGTTACAACGAATTCTTGAGTAGCATTTGTTTGTGAATCTTAGTAGCATTTTTAGGTAAATTCAAGGATACATGATCTTGGAGAAGTTTGAAGCACCACTCATAAAGTTAGACGTTGGAAGGAGTTCATTTGGTCTAATTCTAGATTTTGAACACTGAAGAATGTCAAAATGGGGAATGGAACATTGACTAGAGGATCTAAAAACAATCACACATGTTTCAATATGTCTTGAGTGGATGTGCAGAGAGCGAAGATCTAATGCTTTATATCATAGCAACTTAGCGAAATCTGTAATTGTAGAAATAGTAGTTAAATCCATGACTGGAAGTGAAAGATTCAAAGGCAAGTAACAATACTCACATGCATTTGTATTTACTGCATGATAAAGCATTGGGTCATACATAGGAACAAGATAATACATGGAAACATTATCAACAAATGTAACATAACAAGTAATTGTATTGGTTGGGAGGAAGTGAACACACATAAAATCCATGCTACTTGAGTATATGCAGTTATTTAGTAGACTGTGTAAGTCAATATTTGCAGAGAATTGACATAAAGGGAATGAGTATTAAGGTCTGGCTACAGTGGAAGGAGAGAGAACTTGACATGAAGCTTTGTTTGTAGGAAGCTCCGGTGAGAGGGAGTGAGTAGTTTGAAAGACCAGAGTTTAGATAAAATGTCGGGTAATTTTGTGCTAGTCATGTGCTGGGCAGATGGTGCAGTCATGTTGGAACACACTGAAAGATAATTTAAGAGACAATACGGCATGGGTTGAGTTTGCCTGCTGGAATTGTGAGATTGTTTTTAAGTTGATATTTTAGTGCACTTATAATAACGTGTTAGAAATGGGGATCTCTAGTTGGCAGAGGTAGGTACCTTTGTCCAAATAGGGACCCTTGCTTCTAGTCAGGGTAAGGGGGATACACACTTTAGATAACCCCTGCTCACCCCCTCGGTAGCTTGGCATAAGCAGACAGGCTTATCCCAAAGGCAATGCGTAAAGTATTTGTACCAACACTCACAGTAACACAGTGAAAACACCACGAAAGGACACAACACCAGTTTAGAAAAATAAAATATCTTTATCTAAACTTCACAAGACCAAAACGACAAAAATCCAACATACACAGTTAAAAAATATGACTTTCAAAGGTTTCAAGAACCTGTACCATAGAAAACTATGGATGCGTGGCTTTTCACCAAAGTACCTGTAGATGCGTCAAAGTTCCAAAGCCAAACAGCCGCAGAGTCGGAAAACAAAGAGATGCCACACTCCTGAGACCTTGGGGAGGCAATGCGACAGTTCTGCGACACGCAGAGGACGAGTTGCGTCGAATCCGGTCTGTATGGGGAGTGATGCGTCGATTCTTCGTGATGGTTCCGGTTCGCAGGTGATGCGTCGGGAAAAGTTGCCACACAGGTGTGATGCATGGAAATCGGGGATGCGGCGGCGATCGATGCGGCAGCGTTGAGCGGCGCTGCGTTGGTCCTCTTCAGCTGCGATCCCTCGATGCGTTGATTTCTGTAGTTCTTCAAGCTTCTTCTTTCTTTCAGCTCCCAAACAGCAGCAGCAGCAACCTCATGGGCCCAAAATTGGCACAGACACCTCTTGGCAGGCTAGAACTCACAGCAGCAGAGTTCAGGGATCTAAAGTCTGGGGTTTTGGGTCTGATACTTATACCCCAAAATGTCTTTGTTCTCTTTGTGCAAGGGGCTCTGAGCATAGTTCAAACAAGTTCTGGGGGGCACTCTGCAAGTGCACAACAACATCCATTGTCAGTGCGAGCCTTGACTCCAGACACACCACAGGGGGGCGGAGCCAGCATTGTGGAAGGCAGACACAGCCCTTTTCAGGTACAGGTGCTACTTCTCCCACCACTCCAAATGCAGATCAGGCCTATTCAGCCTAGTGCTGACTCATCCAGACTCCTGGAGCCACTGCACCTCCCCAGCCCCTGTCACTCCAAAGCCAGACAGTCAATCCACAAAGAGGCAGAGGCACACAGGATGGTTGAACAAAAAAATAGCCACTTTCTAAAAGTGGTATTTTCAAACACACAATTTAAAAACCATCTTTACTAAAAGATGTGTTATTAAATCCTGAGTTCAGGGATACAAAACTCCATTTTTCCATCTTATCCCGATGGGAAGATATGCTTGTAAAATGTTACAAAGCATTCCCCATTCTGTCCTATGGGGCAAGATAGCCTTTCAATAGTGTAAAACGAAATTTGCAGTATTTCACTATCAGAACATGCTACACACTCCAGTACATGTCCTACCTTTCACATACACTGCACCCTGCCCAGGGGGTACCTTGGGCCTACCATAGGGGTGCCCATTATATAAGAAAAGGGAAGTTTAGGGCCTGGCAAGTGGGTGCACTTACCAAGTCGACATGGCAGTTAACAAACTGCGCACAGGCACCACTGTGGCAGGCCTGAGACATCTTTTCAGGGCTACTCATGTGGTTTGCACAATCAGTGCTGCGGGCCCACTAGTAGCATTTGATTTACCAGCCCTGGCACACTCAGTGCACTTTACTAGGGACCTACTGGTAAAACAAATATGCCAATCAGGGAGAACCAATCACAATACCAATTTACACAGAGAGCATATGTACTTTAGCACTGATCAACTATAGCCAACAAACACAGGTCAGGAAAAAATAGGAGGAAGAAGCAAAAAGTTTGGGAATAACCCTGCAAAAATGGCCATTTCCAACACAAATCCCTTCCAGACTAAAGCCAGGGTAGACCAATCAATACCTCGATGGGCTTCCGGCTTGGGGCGATAGAACATGGAACCTGGCCCAAACAGCAGGGGTCTATTACCGTTCTACACCTTCCTGAACCCTGATGTATCCCTCTATCCATACTCTGAGGGCCCACTAGGCTATCCTATGAGGGACCCTTCTCCTCACCTGGGGACCCCATCTGTGCAGCGCCTAAGCTTACTTTGCTCACAGATGTATCCCAACAGGTAGACAGTACCCAATTGGCCAACACAGTGGTGTGGCCCAGTCCACCCCCGGGGTGGGACTCCTGCCCCCCTCCCAGGGGCAACTCTGTCCACCAGGACAGCCAGCCACAGTGGTCACTGACAGCTGTCAGTGATGAGAGCCAGGCCTCATGCCTTGCAGGCCTCCCTAACCTCTGTGGCGTGAGAAAGTGGGGGGCAGTAGCCCCAGGTGCCTGGCACCTTTTCTCCACTCTCCCTCCTGCCAAGTCAGGTATGGCATCCTGACACTGGCCCACCCTGCAGCTGGACAAGAGACTGGGGTGGGCTCTCCAACACCCTGTCTTCCTCCCTGGGGCTCTGCACCCTCCCACCTGCAGCGGTACCCCCAGAAGACAACTTGGTAGGGGCACTGTTAGTAGTTGCCCCTTCCTCCAGGTCAGGGGGAACACCCTGAACCTGGTCCTCCAACCCATGGTCTGTACCCTTAGGCTGGACCTGTGCCTGGCAACCCAGGAATTCTAGGGGAGTACACCAACCCCCCCCAAGGGAAACACACTCCTCATGAGTGGTACGAGAGTCTGTCTGGTGTAGGTCTCTAGCCTCCTATCCACTTGACAGAGCATGAGGACCCCCCAGGCCAGAAGTGGCCTCACCAGGGTCAGTCTTGGGGCGCTCTGAACTCAGAGCTGGCAACCCCTGACCTACTGGTCCTTCCACTGGGGACTGCATCTCCCCCTCACCCTTTTCTCTGGACTCATGCACCCTCCCCACTGGAGCGGTGCTGCCAGACACCAGATCTGGTGGGATGCTTGTTACAGCAGCCCCCCCCAGTCCACCTGACACTTTGGGAACCCCCTTAGGAAATGGCCTCCCTGTACAGACTAGGCCCCCCTCCTGGTGTTCACTTATGGAACCAACCAGGCCCTGAGACTGGGTGTCAGGCACCATTGGACACAACCCACTCCCACTCCTTCTCCTCTGAGACAGGACGTGGGACCCTACACCCCTCCCACTACACTGGGACCTATCTGGGATACCACAAACCTCCCCTACCTCACTTGGTTGGGGAAAACCTGAGCCACCTCCTTCAGGATCACACCCAAAAGCTTGTTCAGACCCTCTGGAATCCACCAAAAGGTCAGCCTCCAGCGCAAGCTCCCTGGAATCAGAGAACTCACACTCCACCGGGTGTTGGCATAGCTCTGGAAAACAGGGACTTAACATATGCTCTCCAATAATTAAATCGCACAGCCCCCCACAGTTGTTAACCAAGCTACCCTTTGCCCCACCATCCAGTGCCTCACACAAGTACCCCACACCACTCTCCTGAGATTGGCAAGACAGTGTCTGACTGTCTCTGTCACTCAACCCACACTCTTCTGGGCGGTCTCCACACTCACACACCAGGACTACTACCATGGGGGAGCCCCTCTTCCTGCTCCTCCCATCTAGAGTCAGTAGAGAGTCCCTCCCACCACCAGGAATATGATCCCCTGTGTCAGTTCCCCAATCCACCTCAGGGACACTGCACACCACTGGAGCTACCTCCTAACCCTGAACCCCTTGGTGTATGTCAACCCCCTCCTTCAAGTCAGGCGCCACATCTCTGGGTGTGTGTACTTCTCCCTCAGCACTAGACACTACATTTTCGCTGCCACCATCTGAGCTGGACTCCACCTCCAACCCAGCCAAGCTCACTTCATGAGCTGCACACTTTTTCTTTTTCTTGGCTAAGACACTCATGGCCTCCAGCCTCTCGAGCTCCACATCCAGCTCCCTCATTCTTAATTCATGTGCCAAGGTCAATTTCATTTCTTCCAAGGCATAAATCGTCCTGCCCTCCTCTGCCATCTTTACTCTCTCTATGGCAGCTTTTTGGTTCTCCATTTCTAATATTTTCATCTCGATCCTCATGACTTCTAACTCATGATCTCTAACCCTTTGGTTTTCCTCCAACTCCTCTGGGGAAAAACTTCTAGTGGAATGGTTGCTGCCAGCCCTAGAGGCTACTCTTGACACAGGTAGATCCTGTGACCTGAAACCATCCCCTTGTGCATCCTCATCTACCTCTGCAACATCTGTCTCCCCAGCCTCTTTGGCCTCCCACCAGGCCCTTAAGGCCTTCTGTAGCTCCTACTTCCTGGAGGTGCTCTTCATTGGACATCCAAAGCTCCTGCAGAACTGCTTGAGTTGACCTACTTTGTAACCACTTAACATTTCAATATCAAACTCCAGTTCTGCAACATCACTTGCTGGTTTACCCTTCTGAGACATGATGTGTGGATACTTTAAAGGTCACTCAAAAATAGAACCAAAAATAAAACACAGCATGTGGTTGCGTAGTAGTCTGCACTAAACTAGTGATGTACACCAATTAATGTGGGTCAAGTACAAATACAGGTTCAAATCCTACCGCTGCTACCAATGTTAGAAATGGGGGTCTCTAGTTGGCAGAGGTAGGTACCTTTGTCCAAATAGGGACCCTTGCTTCTAGTCAGGGTAAGGGGGATACACACTTTAGATAACCCCTGCTCACCCCCTCTGTAGCTTGGCACAAGCAGACAGGCTTATCCCAAAGGCAATGTGTAAAGTATTTGTACCAACACTCACAGTAATACAGTGAAAACACCACAAAAGGATACCAACCAGTTTAGAAAAATAAAATATCTTTATCTAAACTTCACAAGCCCAAAACGACAAAAATGCAACATATACAGTTAAAAAATATGACTTTCAAAATGTTTCAAGAACTTGTACCATAGAAAACTATGGATGCGGGCCTTTTCACCAAAGTACCTGTAGATGCGTAAAAGTTCCAAAGCCAAACAGCCGCAGAGTCGAAAAATAAAGAGATGCGACACTCCTGAGACCTTGGGGAGGCAATGCGACAGTTCTGCGACATGCAGAGGACGAGTTGCGTTGAATCCGGTCTGTATGGGGAGTGATGCATCGATTCTTCTTGACGGTTCCGGTTCACAGGTGAAGCGTCGGGAAAACTTGCCGCACAGGTGCGATGTGTGGAAATCCGGGATGCGTCAGCGATCGATGCTGCAGCGTCGAGGGGCCCTGCTTCGGTCCTCTTCAGCCGCAATCCCTCGATGCGTTGATTTCTGTAGTTCTTCAAGCTTCTTCTTTCTTCCAGCTCCCAAACAGCAGCAGCAACCTCTAGAGGCACATAACTGGCACAGAAACCTCTTGGCAAGCTAGAACCTACAGCAGCAGAGTTCAGGGGAGCGGCGGTGAAGTCTTTGTGTCCCTGAGACTTCAGAACAGGAGGCCAGTACACTTCAGGCCCTTGGAGATTTCCTTCAAGCAAGGGACACAGCACACAGCAAAGTCCTTCTCCTTTCCTTGGCAGAAACAGCAACTGCAGACCAACCCCAGACACACAGCAAGGGCAGTACTTCTCCTCAGTCTCTCCAGCTCTTCTCCTTGGCAAAGGTTCCTCTTGAATTCCAGGAATGATCTAAAGTCTGAGGTTTTGGGTCTGATACTTATACCCCAAAATGTCTTTGTTCTCTTTGTGCAAGGGGCTCTGAGCCCAGTTCAAACCAGTTCTGGGGGGCACTCTGCAAGTGCACAACAACATCCATTGTCAGTGTGAGGCTTGGCTCCAGACACACCACAGGGGGGCAGAGCCAGCATTGTGGAAGGCAGGCACAGTCCTATTCAGGTACAGGTGCTACTCCTCCCACCACTCCAAATGCAGGTCAGGCCTATTCAGCCTAGTGCTGACTCATCCAGACTCCTGGAGCCACTGCACCTCCCCAGCCCCTGTCACTCCAAAGCCAGACAGTCAATCCACAAAGAGGCAGAGGCACACAGGATGGTTGAACAAAAAAATAGCCACTTTCTAAAAGTGGTATTTTCAAACACACAATTTAAAAACCATCTTTACTAAAAGATGTGTTATTAAATCCTGAGTTCAGGGATACCAAACTCCATTTTTCTATCTTATCGCTATGGAAAGATATGCTTGTAAAATGTTACAAAGCATTCGCCATTCAGTCCTATGGGGCAAGATAGCCTTTCAATAGTGAAAAACGAAATTGGCAGTATTTCACTATCAGGACATGATACACACTCCAGTACATGTCCCACCTTTCACATACACTGCACCCTGCCCAGGGGGTACCTTGGGCCTACCATAGGGGTGCCCATTATATAAGAAAATGGAAGTTTAGGGCCTGGCAAGTGGGTGCACTTACCAAGTCGACATGGCAGTTAACAAACTGCGCACAGGCACCGCAGTGGCACGCCTGAGACATCTTTTCAGGGCTACTCACGTGGTTGGCACAATCAGTGCTGCGGGCCCACTAGTAGCATTTGATTTACCAGCCCTGGCACACTCAGTGCACTTTACTAGGGACCTACTGGTAAAACAAATATGCCAATCAGGGAGAACCAATCACAATACCAATTTACACAGAGAGCATATGCACTTTAGCACTGATCAGCAGTGGTAAAGTGCCCAGAGTCATATAGCCAATAAACACAGGTCAGGAAAAAATAGGAGGAAGAAGCAAAAAGTTTGGGGATAACCCTGCAAAAAGGGCCATTTCCAACATAACGTATATCATGCAATTTTGCACATGATCCCATCTATATCGATCCTATCTATATTGACAGATTTAATATATCTGCAATTGAAATAAATTTCACATGATGTATACAAGTGGAGTTATTAATATGGTTTATTTAGGCCACATGTCTGTATAAATGTCCATTTTGAACAAGATGAATGCCATCTCTGTCACTCATGCCTGCTTCCCCCTGCATACATCCTTTCCCTATAGGCTTCCTCGAGCACACAGTCAGCTGATGATCTAATTGTTGATTTCCATTTCAGTAGTTCCTAGTATTGAACTTGCTGCGGTGATGATGTAAGATTGCATTAAGTATCTTTCTTATTCGGTTCCTTCACTGGGTCCATTCAATCAATCAGAATTTCAATCAATCAGGATTTATAAAAAGCAGTTAATCACTTAATAGGGTATCTAGGCACTTGAAGGCCCCGGAGGCTTATTCGAACAGCCAGGTCTTAAGGGCCATTTGGAATTCCGGAAGTGAGGTGAAGGTCCGGAGGTGCGTGGGGAGGCTGTTCCAGGTCTTTGCTGTGATGTGGGAGAAGGAGAGTCCTCTACTGCTGCTTCGGTAGATGCGGGGAGTATGGGCAAATGAAAAGGAGGCGAAACGCAGTCTTCTCGATGGTTAGTGGAAGGTCAGGCAGTGGTTAATGTAGGAGGGTCCTTGGTTGTATAGAGCCTTGTGTGCGTGGGTCAGCAGCTTGAATTGGCATCTCTTCTGTATGGGGAGCCAGTGAAGTTTCCTGAGGTGGGGTGTGATGTGGGTTCAACAGGGAAGGCCAAGGATGAGTCTGGCTGTGGTGTTCTGAATGGTTTGAAGTCTCTATAGAAGGTGTGTGGTGATTCCTACGTATAGGGCATGGCCGTAGTCCAGTCAGCTGGTGATGAGGGCCTGTGGCACGGTGTGTCTCGTGTGTAGGGGTAGCCATTTGAAGATCTTACTTAGCATGCACAGAGTGAGGAAGCAGGTGGAGGAGATGGCGTTGATCTGTGATTTTATGGTGAGCTTGTTGTCAATGATGATTCCGAGGTTTCTGGCATGGTTGGAGAGAGTGGTTGCGGGTCCTAGGTCTGATGACCACCAGGAGTTGTTCCATGTGTTGCTGCTGTTGCCAAATATCAGTACTTCCAACTTTTCTGTGTTCAGCTGCAGGCCTTTGTTCTTCATCCAGTCAGCAACATTTGTCATGCATCTGTGGAAGTTGGTTCTGGTGGTGGTGGGGTGGTCAGTGAGTGAGAGGATGAGTTGGATGTCGGCTGCGTAGGAAATCATGTTGAGACGGTGGGATCTGAGGATGTTGGCCAGTGGGGTCATATATGCGTTGAAGAGCGTGGGGCTGAGGGATGAGTCCTGGGGGACACAATAGGTGATCACCTTGGGTTCAGAGGTAAAAGGTGGGAGGAGGATCCTCTGGGTTCTTCCGTTGAGGAAAGAAGTGATCCATCTGAATGCGTTCCCTTGGATGCCAGTGGGGTGGTGTCTTTCGATCATTGTGTGGTGGGATACGGTGTCGAAGGCTGCCAAGAGGTCGAGGAGGATCAAAACAGCTGTTTCTCCTCAGACGAGGAGGGTTTGGATGTCGTCGGTGGAAGAAAGTCTTACTATCTAAATGGTTCATATTTGTTCAAACATCTCTAGATGACATTGGCATAGAGGGTGCTAAATAAGTTTTTTAGAAATTCAATGGTCCTTCTGTGTTAAAGGAATGACATATATTATTCTTGTGTTTTGATTTGCTAACAAAGTTACACTTTTGCTCACACCATGAGGATTCTGCAGTTTACCTAATTTACTATGCAAGAATTTTGCATAAGAACCCCTTGATTTTGGGAGTGAGCCAGAAAGATTTTCCTGAGTGTTCCTAAGCTGCTAGGAATGCTGCCCAACTTCATGGCATAGGCTCTGTAATGCTTACTTTGAACTTTCTGTAATAAAATCCTTTAACTTTTCATTGGTCTAAAACTCAATTATTGAGTTGACCTGCAGGAAATTGAGTTATTGGTTGAGGGTGAAACACAAGCAAACCTAAAATTAACCTCTGCTCAACCTGATGCTAGCTTGGCACAAAGCAGTCAGGCTTAACTTAGAGGAAATGTGTAAAATATTTATGCAGAACTTCAAACAGTAATAAAGTGAAAATCCAACACGAGACAAATCCCACACCAATTTAGTAAAAGTTAATAAATGGAGACCAAAACAACAAAAATCTAATCAGTATAACTGAGGATATGGAATTTCAAGATTTCAGGAAAAGTGTAGAGGTTTCCACCCCCAGAGATGCTTAGAATTTCTTACCACCCTGCCCTGGCCCCAGTTTGTCTGGGATGACAAAAGAACAGTGTCAAACCCTTTGTGAGTGTGCTCAGGCAGAGGCTTTGTGATGTGCAAGTATGGTAGGTGACAGCTTTGCCCCCCCTATGAAGTCAGAAATGGCCCATGGTGCCAACGCATATTCCCCATTTGACTCAGTGTCTGAGAGCAATACACAGAGACCAACTACCAGCTTCTCCTAGTCATGTGACCCAGGATATAGGTTGCAGGTGCCAAATGGTTATGACAAGAAAATGGCAACTTTCTAAAAGTGGCTTTTCCAGAACTGTGACTTAAAATCTGACTCTACCATTAAAGAGGGATTTAAATTACAATTCTTTAGACACCAAACTTGGCATTCCTGTCTGCTCTAAGTTGAAGGTTACCACTTATTAAATATTGTAAGGGAACCCAATGTTATCCTATGGGAGAGGTGGGCCTCACAGTAGTGAAAATCAAATTAAGGAGTTCTCCCCTACCAGGACTTTTAAAACCTAAAAGTACATGTCCACGTTTTAAATACACTCCACCCTGCCATCTGGGCTGTGTAGAGACTACCCTAGGGGTGACCTATATGTATTAAAGAAGGAAGATTTGGACCTGGCAGCAGGTAGAAATTACAGTTTAAAACGGTACACACAAGCAGCAATGGCAGGTCTGAGACATGTTTAAAGTGCTTCTTAAGTGGGTGGCACAATAAGTGCTGCTGGCTTACTAGTGCGAGGAAGCAAAAGACACACAATTGATGGACGGACGGCTTACTAGTAGCATTTAATTTACAGGCCCTCCTTACATGTAGTACCACTTTACTAGGGACATACAAGTAAATTAAACATGGCAATTGGGGTTAAGGCAATTTCACCATGTTTAAAGGAGAGAGCACAAGCACTTTAGCACTGTTAGCAGTGGTAAAGCACGCAGAGTTCTAAAACCAAACAAAAAACGGGCTCAGAAAACAGGAGGGTGAAGACAAAATGTTTGGGGATGACGCTGAAGAAAGGGCCAAGTCCAACAGGACCCCATTATTTAATGAACTGCTTTTACTCTGCTAATTGATGTTTGGGGAGGTATCTTAACACGGGAACACATTGCCGCATAAAATTGAGGTTTAACCCTTTCTCCGATCAAGTAAACCGTGAGATAACTGATTGAAGTAAATTTTGGGATGTCCAGATTTTGGGATACATTTTTGCTCCCTCAGAATTCCTTTGTGAAGTTTAGACAGAAGCTGCTCCTCCTCGTATATGAACATAGGCCTTCTCTTCTAGTGTTTGTGTGCCCTGACATTCAGTTGTGGTGGAACAATTTTCAGATTGAGGGTGCTGGCCAGTGGCACTATCTCTCTAATGCCGCAGGCAATGTGAGCAAAAGTGATGTTAGCAACAAGCAAGTGTAAAAATAGCTAAACCGTTTCTATATGAGAGTGTCAAACATCTTGTTCCCTCCCCTTGACATTTGTGAAAAACATTTTAAAACATATTTTCCTCAAAACATAGGAACAACATATTGTGTTCTGCTTCTTTATAGGCAGTGCATTCCTGATCTGTATGGCCTCTTAGTGCTGAGAATTTAGAAGAAACAACTGTAAATTCAAATTGGTATTACTGAGTTAATAATCAGGTCAGCAAATAGTTCTGGAAGTGACTTATGAAATGTAGACTCGCGCATAGGCTTCATTCTGACAAATCGAAATGAACAGTTGTCTAATTGAAAAAACAGTGTTTTGTTAACAACCATGTTCCAGGTTATTTTCACCTAATAAATGACATCAGATGTTAAGAGGCAGAGGCCGCAAAACAAAGGCAGCAATATGGTTTATCCTCCTGCTTCTTTTCCTCCATGAAATGAGGGGGTATTGTAGCGCCGCACACATCCCTAGTTCCAGCGCCACTGAAAGTCTGGTCACGTAAGAGGAAGGAGCCTCATGCAAAATTGTATTTGCCAGAAAACATTTTATCTTATTGGCTTGCCATGCAACCACACATTTTGAGTGTAGATGTGCATGATGCCGGTGTGCATTTTGAGCATAGGTAGGGTGTGTCAGGGGTGCATTCTGGCACCCCACCTATTCATTATCTACATTTATGATCTTAGCACTCATTTGTCTAGCTCTACCAGGGACATACCTAAGGTCACTAATTTCTTCATCCCGGCATTAATATATGCCGACGATGCTGTTTTAATACCTAGGACACTCCGTACCATGCGCATCCTGGTTAAACCCTTTGTAGCATTCATGGGTAACCTTGATATGCTGACCAATTTTGGGAAGTCCCATGTAATGGCCTGCAGGCCCGGTAGGAAACCCATACCTTTCCTAAAGCTGCAAAAGCAGCAATTTAACCATGGTACAGAATTTTTGCCATTTGGTTGTTATTTTCGATGCTGCTAATTCATGGCATCTTTACAGCAGTGGTATGCAGTTCCTATTGTACAAAGCAGGTACAACTGTATGTGATCTGGGGGTATACATGACAGTGTATAGTCAATAAACAGGAGAAAAGTTTCCTCCTTTCGGAAAAAGACCCTCACACACCCAGCCAGCTAGGTGTCTTGCTTCATCATCGGGTCTGCTCCTTATCGGGTCGGCGCTGCAATACCCGATCGGCACCCGTGATGGGGCCTTCCTGGCGGAGATCTTTATTCCTTAAGCCATAGGGTGTAGTGCGTGTGAGGGCACTTGGTCAGTGTAGGTGATAGTGATGTGTAGGGATGTGAAATTTAAAACAGAAATGGCGGTCCACTCACAACAATTTTAATGAATTGTGGCCACCACCCTGATTAAAACGAAAAAGACGCGTATGCTCACTCTAAGGTTTGTGAGGTTATACGCTTGTGATATGGGTCAACATGTTTCTTGCCTATTATCAATTAGATGGCAATTCTTCAGGACCAAACCTAGATCTACCTACACTTTTTGGTGGTGGTCAGAAACTAAGTGTAGTGAAGTAATGACCACCCGTACAGCACCCTAAAAAGTGGTACCTGTAGATCTACAACATAACCCTATTTGGGTCAAAAACGCAAGGCATTGTGTACCGGCAGGTGTAGACACTAAGGTGTAGTGTCAGTTTTGTCGAAGATCAGT
Source organism: Calotriton arnoldi (assembly GCA_963921515.1). Classification (NCBI taxonomy): domain Eukaryota; kingdom Metazoa; phylum Chordata; class Amphibia; order Caudata; family Salamandridae; genus Calotriton; species Calotriton arnoldi. Next base: position 485,655 of record CAWUFW010010025.1, on the reverse strand, counting down.
CGGCGGTTGTCCTACCCCTCACTCTGCCGGTCCGGGTGGTGTAATTCATGGCTACCACAAGTGAACACATCACGCCTGAAATTAGAGAGGGAGGCAGGATCTCTTTTTAGCTTAGCCCAGAAAGTTGGAAGGAGTACCATTTCTCCTTACCTTAAGAGCAATGGGCTGCTATGTGTCCCTACAGCTATCCACAGAGTGGGGGTTTGGGGATAACATAATGTCCATCCTATTCAGGTAGAGGAAAATAGAATATGTTGGCAGTTGTTTGTTTCTTCCGCACTCCAGCCCCGATATCATCTTGGATTCTGAACTTAACCTAGAATGTGTCTCAGATACCAATAAGCCGGCCCCTCTTTTGCTTTGGGTGAGTGTATGGACCAATATCTAAGCAAGGTTTAATAGCAATGTTTTCTTAGATTGTCTTAACCAGGACGTTTTTAAGAAACATTCTATTCATAATTATTTTGTAACTCTTTTAACAGGAGACCTCAGTCAGTCAGTCATAGTTTATTGTATATGATTAATTAAAATCTTTACAAATTTCCCAAAAAATAAAAATATGTCTTTACATACACGATTAAAACCAGGCAACATTGATGGGATCCCTTTGGTTATTAGCTAAAGTGCAAGTGCTAAACCATCGGCATATAATATTATGACTGCGTTATAAAAATATTTACTGAATACATCATTTTCATTGCTAATACCGTGATAGTGCTTTCGACTTTACGATCAGTCTATTAAAACAACAAGCTAGATAAATAGAAAGCCCTGATTAAAATAGCAGGTACCTGGAAAAAAGTGCAATTATACAGATGTAAGATGTGTTTTAAAAGCAAATTTCTGAGGTCCTGCTAATTAAATTGTCTCTTAATGAGTTTTACATTCAGTCCGTTTGTTACATAGATGAATCAGCTAGGCCCCTACCGGCATTGATCATATTTCTTTGTTTTCCTCCAAATTAGCTTGCCGTAAAAGTTTCCTTACTTCTGTCAGGTATTTTACTCCCCGGCAGGCCAAGATTATAGAGGAACCTTCCAACCAGCGTATCACGGCTTGCCTGCCCGTGCGAATATTCAAATACTGTCTCCTCAGATCAATAACTACTGGGCATGCACATAGCAGATGAGTTAAAGATTCCTTGTAAAAGCCACATAATCGACAATGAGCTGCTTGTTGGGTGTTTTTCCAAGATGGCTGTAGGTCTTTTGAATCGTGCAAGCCCATCCGATAGTCTGTGAAGCTCTTTTTTAACTGCAGGCTAAAGTGGGCTGTTAAATAAGCTTGCGGCTTTAGAGATTTGTAAGAATTAATCACAGTCCACCCATGCCGACGTTTGGAAATTGCTTTTTATCTTCCAAAAAGATTTCTTTTTGCTGCGTCATTGACAGCTTTACTTATGCTTGCTCTGTCTGCCATGTTATCCCATGCTGTTTGTATTCCCAGCTCAGCCAGTGATGTTCTCAAGTAACTTCCCCATGAATTTGGTGTTTCTTGTTCCATCTGATATTTAATTTCATCCCAGCATAAACTGTTCCTTGTCTCTGGATCGGAGGAGCGGAATTTATGACATAGCTTAACAAAGCCGCTCATACCCCGGAATTTCTGATTCTGGAGGCCAAATTCCAGCCGGACCTGAGCTGGAGAGGCAGACTTTGGCAGATTGAAAACGGCCTTATAAACCTTCGTCTGAAGTTCGTTTAACAGAACAGCCTCCTTGCCGCACCAGGTGACTAGACCGTATGACAGTGTAGGCAGGATTTGCACACTCATTACTTTTAAGAGGTGGTTATGGTTTGGGCAGTCTAGTTTTTTATACAGTAATCTGTATGCGAAGATTAACGATTGCGCTTTGGCTTTTTCGGCCAATTTGTGTTCCTTGTGTGTTGTGCCCCGCCCTATTATTATACCAAGATATTTGTAGGACACTTGCTCTTCCACCGTTGCCCCTTTTACAACCCATTTAAACTTAATTTTTTTGGTGTCCACTAGGCGAACAACTTTGGTTTTCTCTTTGTTTAATTCCAAGTTTTCCTGGTCCAAATAGGTTACTAGGTTATTTATCGCTCTTTGTAATCCAACAGGAGACCTCCTATATTTAACCCTGGAGCTCACATGCTGGGAGAGGTCTCTCCTTTTTAGATTTAGGTCAGGTGCAGTGTGGTGATTAATGTGCTTTTCTGAGGCGGCGATGGTATGAGATAGAAATTTGCCTCCTTGTCCCTGTGATGGGACGCAGAGCAATCTCTGCTGCATTTGCTATATTTCTGCAAATTCTATCGCAAATCTTTTCAACTTTACCTTAAGCACGTTGGGAAATCATTGGCTTTTAAGAAGTGCAGAGAGGTCCTAGTGTACCTCCAGCTGTTAGGTAGCTTCCACATCTATTTTGGCATATGTTGCTTCTTTTAAACGTCGATTCGCAGTAGGAAAACCATGGGGGGGTAATGAGCACAAAGGTACTTTGTAATTGCACTTTATTGGGAGCATATTTTAACTGTATTACAGTTATTATTGACTTCACATGGATGTTTTAATGTAATTTCTAATCTATGTTTTAACTTTATATTATTGTACCTTGTTATGAGGTTTGCTCTTTGCACTTTTATGATCTTTACTTAAAGATCGAATAAAGATATTTTGATTGATCAATTGCCATTCGTTTGGCATTTGTTATTTTCCCAAACCTGGAGGACTGCTGCAGGTATGTTATTCTTCAGGTTCGAGTAACGTGGAATGCTATTTAAACATTTTTGGTTTTCGTATTGTATTCTTATCTTGGTATATTATTTGTTTCATACACATCTCTATTTTAATACTGTCTGACAGTATTCTTTTTTGGACTTATGGCAAAATGGTTGTCATCAGTATCAAACAAAGGTGATGTGTAACCCGCACTGCATATTACATTCTTTGGATTCATATTGAACTGATAACAGTTTTGATTTAATTAGCAATTGCTATAATTCTTAGCACATACATTTGTATTCCCTTTCCCATTTCTTCCAATTTTCAAAAGAGTGCCTGTAGCTGCACAATCAGTGATAGCATACTCCAGGTGAACCTTCTATCTCATTCTTCTGGACTTTGATTAAAGGCAGGTATTTTGCTTTGCTGTTCTTGTCCCATCTATCTTTTCATGTAAATCAGAAAGGATAAAAAGACCTGAGCTGGTGTTTCAAGACCAGCAACCAAGTACATGAAATGTGTCTTAGGCTCTTTCTAATAAAGAAAATACTAGAGTAAATTAAAAGAAGGCTAACGCCTCATCAATCAAACCTAGCAGAGACTTCAGTCCTACGGTAAAAATTGCCCTAATGTACGTTTTTTAGCGAAGAGTGCACAGCCGGTCGTCTATCAAGTTCCATCTGATGTATTGACGCATTATCTTGTATTTAGTGGTTCAGATTCCATAGCCTTTTCTCATTTCGCGAACTAATACAACATACACAGTTTAAAGCATCTTTTATGCTTGAAAACAATGGGATTACCTGCATTTAAGAGTACTGATAAGCAACTATTGCTCGTGAAACAAGTCAAAAAAGTGATTCACATAGTTATTTATAAAAGTTATGAATCAATTTATAACAGGTTTGTTCCAACTAGGTGGTGGGTAGATAGGATTCTCAGAATTCCCAACAGTTAAATTCATGAGCATTGTAGATTAGGTGGCGGTGCCTGAAAAGGATGATGGGCCTCATTTATATGTTTTTTGCTGTAGGGCAGCGCAGCAGGCCTTGCTGCTGCGCTGCCCTACAGCAAAAGAAAAGGGTAGGAATGTGCCATTTCTACTAGCTACGGCGCATTCCTGTCCTTTTCCCCTGCGCCGGCGCATAATGGGCTGCTGTGCGCCAACGCAGGTACCTTTGCACCATGGTGCAAGGGTGCCTGTGTTGTGGGAATGATTATTTTTGTGCAGGAAGAGAAACCTTCCTGCACAAAAACAATCACAAGAGACTTTTTCCTTGCAGCACACATAGAAAGAGGAAAAACAAGGAATAATGAAATTTTAATAAAGATATTTCTCCGCGTTGTGCCGGGCGTACGTTTTTGGCGCTGCCTCAGACTTATGATTTCTTGTATATCTGGGGCAGTGTCAAAAAGCCATGGATGTTGCAGCAACACCCATGGAACGCCCCTTTCAAGCAGTTTTTTGAGTGAAAGGGGCACATATTTATAAGGGCATGGAAAGCCACATAACGTGGCTTTATGTGGCCTTATAAATATGCCAGTGGCGCATTGGGCCACCGTAACGTTAAAAAAGTGACGTTCCAGCGGCGCAAAAGTGCCGGTAGGGCCCCGGTGTTTTTACTTGTAAAGAAACCTTTTCCTTACTCTTTATGTTAACACGAGTTGTTTCAAAATGTTTCACGCACATTTTACACATTTATTCCAACTATGTTTGAGTTTTAGATATGTGTGAGAAAATATATGCAAAATATTTGTTCATATCTACACAGTTCGACTTTGTTGGCATTTGCTCCATTTTCAATGGCCACCGGACTCTTCTCTAGGGCAGCATTTTGCCCACCACTACACTTAAACCAGCAGGCAATCAGCCAAACTGATGGGATATCTACTGCCATAAATTAAATTTACTTCTTAAAAATCGTAAACATATTCCTAACCCTAACCTTGACCATTAGCCCAATACCAAATTAAATTAAATTGAACTAAAAAGAGACATGTAACCAACACCTAGCACTGAATCCATGTAAATATTATGTTTACATACTTTCTACAAATAAATACAATTAAACTAAATACTGAGGGGCATATTAGCAAGGGCACTATCGCCGCTTTAGCGGCACTTTTTGCCGCTAAAGCGGCGATATTTATATCGCCCTATCAGCAAACTGTCTCTAACAGCAGTTAGCGACAGTTTGCGGGCATTAGCGCCCGTTTTTACCGCTTTGCATGTCAGCGATATTTATCGCTAATGACATGCAAAGTGGGCGTTCCGACGAACAAACCTGGGAAACACTCGCTAACAGGCCTATCGCCTATTAGCAAGGTGGCCATGGCCCCAGTTAGCGACGTGAAAAGTCGCGCTAACCGGGGTCATCTCCATTTATTTAACACCTGCAATTAGCAGGTGTTAGCCATACCTAACATGGGGGGGTGGATTATGCTGATACGACCACAATGTTGTATCAGCAAGGTGTTCTCCCTTCTCCATGCAACATCGCTGGTTTTTCAGCAATGTTGGCCCATTACCCCCGCTATCGCTGGAATATTCATCGCCATAGCGCTAATCGTTGCTGATACAGCGTTAGCGTGGCGATATATTCCAGCGATAGCCGGCGATAAAAAAAATCACGCTAACCAGGGTTAGCGATGATTATCGCCTCTTCTTGCTAATATGCCCCTGAATTCTTTTTGTTAAAAAGAAAATTCAACTTTCTTGGATTTCGACAAAATGTATGAGCACCATTTCCACGGCAAGGAAGGAGGCGGGGCGAGGTTAGAGGAGGAGGGCTTCTCTGCTCACAAAAATGGTACACCTGCAAGCATACTTGACCATGCATGCCACCTTATCCTGTGGGAAAAGTTTGTTCCATTTTTCCTTGACGTTCAAAAGAACGGAAAGAAAAGAGTTATAATATACCACAGGACAAAAGGTCAGAAAAAATGAAAGTCAGAGAACAAACTAAAATGCAAGGCTAAGTTTCCAAAAAATAAAGGAAAGTAATGCAAATCGCTAGGATCTTGGAAATATAGAAGCGACTATGAGACAACAGCATAGTGAAATACTTGTAGCTCTGGCAGCCCTATCCACTCATGCCTATGTTCACTATAGGAAAATTATTGTTTAAGCAGTGTTGTTCCTTGCACTTTTCCATCAGGAACACTGATTTATTGCTACATTTGACACAACTATATCCCCAACAGTTTTCTAGATAGGAGAGAAGGCACAAAAGGTTTCTAATTAGCCACAAACACACAGGTGTATGGGTATTTACCAACTTTGCAAGTGCCCCTGTCCTGGATTTACCTTGATTCATGCTTGTATGGAAATTTACAGGTTGGAAAATAAGAGCATTCTTCATGAAGTAAAACAGAAACATGGTTTCGTTGTTGCAAGTGCTGCTCTTTGTGCACCTCAGATCTTATAATGTTAGTAATAATATGGTGTTTCCTAGGCGATGTTAATATCAGCTGCTTGTAATACCTTCCAATTTACCGACTGAAGTATGGAGACTGATTTGACCTTGTTGGGATTCTGATTTGCTGAGCTAATGTAGGATTCCAAATTACTTTGTGATTCGGGTACATAGATTTTATCTTTTCTTGCAATGTCTCTGATCATGAGGGACAGAAATTATGTAGTACAAAACGCTGATACCTTTAAGGCTTTTATGTGTCGCTGATTGTTGGCCGACTCCCACATTACCAAACTCCAAGGAACACCCCACTTGTGAAGACAGGGGGATATTAACACCATCCCGATGTGCACTTGGACACTCAAATCATTACTTTTTTTATTTTTTTTATTTTATTTATCGATTTCAAAAATATAAAAACAGTCAACGATACAAAGTGATACATAATGTAAAAATTATACAGTCCCTACAAACCCCCCACCCACCACCATCCCAGGCAGAGCAAGATCAAAATTTCAGTACATTACGGGCACAGAAATACATCATCTTATGTAAGGTAATAGCAAGGACAATTCTTGCGCATAGTCCACCACTATGGGCCGGGAACAGCGAACACACCAATTCCAGGGTACCGTTTTGGGAGTGACAAATGCCAGGGCGGCAAGCAAGCACCTCCACAGGATCGTTGAGCTATAGGTGAAGAGGGGGGGTGCAGCACAAGAAATTCACAATAGATCAGGGTGGGAAAACAAATATGCCGTGAGGGGGGCCCAAAAATCTTTGGGGCGGGACGACTCAGGAAGCTCCTCCTCATATATCTGTAGCTGATCTCTACAGTAGATCAGGTCACGGAGCCATTTTTTTACCGTGGGTATGGTCTTAGCTCCCCAGCACTGCGCTACCGCCCTTTTCGCTAACAGGGCAGAATCTGCCACAATGCGCCTGTTGCATGGCTTAAGGCGTTTAACGTAGCCCAGCAAGCATATCTCAGGAGTGCAACACACAGGCTCCAACACAATATCAGTGAGCATGTTTGCCACAGCGGTCCAGAACGCAAATACACCCGTACACAACCAGGCAACATGGAGAAAGTCCGCATCCGCTGCTCCACATCTCACACAGCTAGCAGTCTCTCGCAGACCATACTTGTGTAATTGCAAGGGGGAGTAGTATACCTGGTGCAGGAATTTGAAGTGAATAATTCTAAGATTAAAGTTAGCCGTGAGGCGACCCATGAGTTGGCAGCACGCCGTCCAAACCTCAGGTGCAATAGATATTCCCAGCGCTGCTTGCCAGCGTAGGCAAGAGGGATGATCTTCCTGTTCCCGTTCACGCAAGGAGGCATTGTAGAGTTTAGTGATTAAACCCCTACGCCCCTCTCCCGACAGCATCGCCTGCAGCGCCCGTAAAGTAGTGGGCTCCGCAGGGTATTCTGGATATACCACACGGACAGCTTGACGGACCCTGACGTATGTAAAGCTAAACATAAAGCCACGATCTGTGCCATTCTGCGCCTCCCGTAGTGTTTTAAATTGACCCCCCTTGTAAAGGTCTCCCAGCCGAGAGATATCCGCTGTGGCAAGCTCTCGTAGGGCAGATGCCTCATGTGCCGCGGAAATATCAGGGTGTGAAGCTAATGGAAGCGATGGAGCATATAGATAGGATAATTGAGCCCGTGCCGCAAGCATTCGCCATGCCCACGTCGTGCACTGTGTAGGGTTAATCTTGGTCCGCGGGCCACCCGATCCCCCGGAGAGGGCCACTGCCTGCAACTGCATAGGGAGAACAGCATCCAATTCAATAGCCACATGAGGCTGGAAGCGCTGGGGAAAATGCCAATAATGTGCAAATTGCGCCTGCACGCACAGGTAGTAGAGACGAAGATCAGGAGCCTCGAAGCCACCTCGGTCGAAAGGCTGAACTAAAAGATACCACCTGCATCTGGGTTTCTTACCGCCCCACACAAATGTTAAAAGTGCAGATTGCAGAGTACGGAACAACACTATATTTAATTTTATAGGAATGTTGACAAAAAAATATAACAATTTAGGCAAAAATACCATTTTTACTACCGCTATCCTATCCGCCAGAGAGAGGGGTAGGTGCGCCCATCTCTCAGCCTGTTCAGAAATGCGCGTAACCATACGGCCATAATTCTCAGAGACGACTGTGTCTGGATCCCTATGCACCCAAACCCCAAGATATTTCACCGGGTCAGATGTCCAGGACAGTGGGAAGTCCATCTCCACTTCCTTCGTGAGCGCAGTTAGAGGAAACACTACAGATTTGGACCAGTTGATCCCAAGGCCCGAAAATCTTTCAAACTGTACATACTCCCTTAATAGCGCAGATAGGTGCATAGCTGGCTCGCGAACATATAGCAACATGTCGTCCGCGTAAAGGGAGACAATCAGTGGCCGCTGCCTGAACCGCAGAGCAGCCGCGGCGTGCTTCTGATGCAGTTTGCAGGCCAGGGGCTCCAGGGCTAGAGAGAAGAGCATAGGTGATAGGGGGCACCCTTGTCGTGTGCCTCTTTCGATGTGGAACAATGATGACACCCACCCATTGACCCGGACGCGGGCAACCGGACCACTGTATAGCACCCTGAGCCACTGTAGGAAAAAGGGAGGAAAGCCCATCCTACTCAGTACAGTGAACATAAAAGGCCACTGCAAAGAGTCAAAGGCTTTTGTTGCATCCAGCAGCACAGCCACTGCCTGAAAGTCTGGTTCAAAATAATGCAGAGTAGAGAAGAGCGTGCGCAAGTTATGAGTCGTGGAACGCTCCATGACAAACCCAGACTGATCTGGCAACACCAGTAGGGGAACTAGGGGTTGTATCCTAGTAGCAATCATCTTAGCCAAAATTTTTGCATCAATATTGATAATTGAAAGAGGCCGATATGACCCACACTGATTTGAGGGCTTGTCAGGTTTTAACAGTGTAACAAGTAGAGCTTCCCGGAGAGAGGGCGGCAATGTCCCTTTCTCATAGGCTTCTGCATAAACTTCCAGCAGCCGAGGGGCCAGATCTGACGCGTATGCTTTATAGAATTCACTGGGCAGCCCGTCTGGCCCCGCAGCTTTACAAGTTGGTAGGGACATTATGGCCTCTTTAACATCCTCCACATCAAACGGTTGTACGAGGTACTCCCGGTGAGAATTGGACAGCCAACCGAGTGCGACGTCGTCAAGGTATGCATCTATCTCCGCAGTCGGTGGAGACACTTTGGAGGCGTAGAGACTGGTATAGAACTGCAAAACAGTATCGCAGAGTTCCGCTGTTGAATGGCGGGCTACCCCATTTTCGTCAATGAGTTCGGTTATATTCTCCTGGCTAAGCGGTTCCAATAGCTTTTGCGCAAGGGAGCGGCCTGGGCGGCCACCCTCGCCATAGTATCGTGCTATTCTACGCCGGGAGCAGTGCAACAGTTCCTGGTCTACTTTTTCATTGTGATCCGTGACAAGCTTCCTTATTGCAGCTAATTTAGCAGTGGAGGGATCGGACTCATAGTCCCGTTCTAGTTGAGAGATATCAGATGCTAATTTTTGTATCCTACGTCTAATGTCGCGCAAAACTCCGGATTGGGCCCCTATACAAGATCCCCTTATGGTGACTTTAAACGCTTCCCATAGCACCCCAGCGCTGTCTACTGTCCCATCATTTTCCCGAAAATAATTTTTAATTGACTCGGCTATTGTCTGCTTGAATACAGGGTCCTTCAGTTCTGAGGGTTGGAGCCTCCACGCAAATGGTGGTCTCTGATATGTAGGAATTTGCAGCGCAAGGAGTACAGGGGAGTGGTCAGACAGAGTGCGTGCCTCATGTGACACCGCAGCAGCTGTCCAAGTACAGACCACCTCTGAGACGAGCCAAAGATCAATACGGGACCAAGACCGTGCACCGACGAAGTAAATGTGCTCTCCCGACCAGCGGGGTGACGTTTACGCCAAATGTCATGTAAGTGACCGGTATCTAGTAGTCCCAGTAGCACGTCCCCAGCGCGTTTGGGCCGCATCTCACTGCTGCCGGCTCTGTCCATTGTAGCATCCAGGCACAGATTAAAATCCCCCCCCCATATAATTGCAGCCGAAGGGAACAGCGATATTCTCCGCCACACATCAGAGTAAAAGGCAGGGTCATCCACATTTGGACCGTACACGTTCACAATTAATACGCTCTCACCACTCAAACACCCATGCACCATCACCACTTGCCCATGATCATCTGTTTCTGATCGAATCACAGTAAAGGGTACACCCTTTTTTACCAGAGTTAGCACACCTCTAGAGTAGGTAGAAAAAGAGGACGCAGCCCTGGCACTCGCCCAACGTGTGCCAACTTTGCTCGCTGAATCAGTCGTTAAATGCATCTCTTGCAAGAGGGCAATTTGCACTCCCATGCGATCCAAATATGCAAACACCGATCTAATCTAATCTAACGGCGTGTTTAGTCCACGTACGTTCCAAGTGAGGAACTTAATTGTGTTATTCATAGTTAATGGCCCGCCCTAGTAGAGTACATGAAAAATATAATGGGTAGTTGTCACCCAGAGTACAATTGCATACCCACATAATGGTTATCCAAATTAGTATCATCATCATTCTGCCTTCCCCAAACCAACTCCCCCAACCCCCCACCCACTTCAGCAGCCCCAACAGGCCAAAGCCATCCTAATACCCTACCCTTCCTCCCCCCAAATTCCCAACAAAAACAATGCAAAATTGGGGTACACCCATTAACGGGGGGCACAGAGTGCTACTAGCCTCCTATTAGGCAGGAGGTGGCCGAGCAGGTCTAGCGTGCGCCAGTATAGAGATTTGCCCATGCCCAAACACCCATCTTAGATAAAGTACAGCGGCCCCCTGGGCGGTGAGGCTACCAAAGGGAAACAAAATGAGCAAAACCCCAATTGGGTTCGTGAGATAGGCCCAGACAGAAGTAACCTAGGATTCTAACAATTATAGAAACTTAGGGAATTCAGGTCTCATAAGGCAACACCACTGGTAATAAGTATAAACATTTTTCATGAGAAAGGCAGCATACAGCGTGAAAACCGACTGGTGTAACTCGGCATAGTGGGAGGCAGTCCGAGAGGCTATATAAGTATGTAAGGTCTAGTCAGAGTATAGATCCCGCCACTACTCCTCTCCTTCAGGAGCAGAACTGGACTCACGTCTCCTGCGCTTCAACTGCTTGGCATGCTCCATCGCGGTCTTCGGGGATGAGAATATCTTACAGTCTCCGTCCACGCCGATACGCAGTCGGGCCGGATACAGCATAGCATATGGAACCCCCTCAGTTTGTAAGAACTTTTTTACGGTGCCAAACTCACGTCTGGCCGCTTGAACAGCCACAGTGAAGTCAGGGAAGAAAGCCAGTGTGTTACCCTGATGAATGATAGTGCCCTTCTCTCTTGCCATCCTTAATATGGTGTCACGGTCCCTATAGCTCAAGATCCTAGCTATAATTGGGCGAGGTGGCGCCCCCGGAATCGGCCGGGCAGTAAGAGAGCGGTGGGCACGCTCCACAATAAACATGCTATAAAGTTGATCCGTGCCAAAAATCTCAGAGACAAGGTTTTCTACATAGGTCTCCATTTTCCCCACATTCGTGGACTCCGGCAGCCCAGTAATGCGGATATTGTTGCGCCGGGACCGCGCTTCTAAATCCTAATTTTTGGCTTGGATGAGGGCTAATACTTTCTCCATATTTAGTGTCTTGTCTGCAACTGAACTCAGGCCATCTTCCGTAGCCGATACCCTCTGTTCCACCTTTCCCATGCGCACACTTTGTTTTTCAAGCTGAGAGGACATGTGGTCAAGGCGATGGTTAACAGCAGCCATCGTGCCCTCGATGGACTGCAGAGTGCGCTGCATGGCCAGTAACGTGGATTCCAGTGTGGGGGGGCCATCCGCTAGGGCGTCAGCCTCCGAGTCTGATGCAGCCTAGTCTTAGTGGGCTTGCGTGTCTCGAAAGTCAGGCGTGGTTGTGACTTGTCTGTCCTCCCCATGGCTCCTGACTGGGCACCCCCGGTGGCAGGGATCAAATGCGAGGAGATGAGCACAGAGGATAATATGCAGCCTCCCAGACACTATCTGTGAATGTCTTTAGCGTTGTAGTCGCCTTCAGACGCCTTGTGCAATGCCCCGGATATAGCGAGTCAGCTCAGTGGCCCCTGCAGGACTCATGCACAGGCTGAGGGCCGCCAAGGTACTGCACCCCTAGGCCCCGACACCAGCAAGCTCGTATATCTCCCGATGTGTGCACCTCGGCATAGGCTAGCTCAGTCCCATCTATGTACGGGAGCCGTAGCGGGCAAAGGATCTCTGCCTGCCCCTTTAGCCGGCGAGGTGGCGGCAGGTTGAAGCGGCAGCTCCGGCGGCCGACAGACAGGTGACCCCAGTAAAGCGGCCGGCAGCAGGCCAGATGATGTCTCCTCCTGCGCCCGCCACTGCTCAGCGAAGGCTAGGCCGTGCACGTTGCACCCCGCACCAGCCGCAGCTCGCAGGCCGCGGACCTAGCCCAGGCCCGCACCCGCCTCCGCAGCCCGAACCCGGGCCAGGCCGCAACCCCGCTCACCGCAGCGAGCGCCGACGGGCGTCCGGGACCTCCGACAGCCACAGCAGGTTCCCACGCCGAGGTCTGCCTCTCGCACTTCTCCCAGGCTCCGTGTCGCGCCTCGCTCCAGCAAACGGTTCCTCACTGTTTTTTTGCCGATCCCGCAGCCTCACCGCAGGGCCAGCAGCGGCGATCCCAGGACGGAGCTCTCAGGATACCAGAGGGTGTAGCGTGGAGTCCTAGGCGGATGCGCCAAGGCCCCGCAGCCCAGAAAGGCCTACAGCAACACAGCAGCCGCCATTTTGCTATGCCGCGGCGTCAGCGTGGTCCAATCGCGCCAGCACTCATCCAGCAAGTCTGCAGGGCCACAGTCGTCACTAGCAGGTATAGCAGGGGTTCACTAAGCCTCGCAGGTGTCTAGCGGGCGTAGATGTTACTGGATGCAGCAGATAATGGACGGATCGTGGCTCGGCCGGGCAGAGCCTCACACCAGTGCGGCCATCTTGCTGTGCGCCCTCTAGCGCCCCCCCAAATCATTACTTGATATCAGATAACAATGCTTCATAAAGGCTTACTATGCAATGTCCTTAAAAGGAAAATGTCTCATCTGGAGGCTTATATGTTTTTGTATCAATTACAGATAACAGTTGATGCGCCTAGCTTAGTTTCAATAAGAGGCCTTTGCAAAAAGGTATCCAAATAAAAGCGTGCAAGCAATCAGTTGTGATAACTTGGGACTCTAACACATATTTTTCCAAATCTTCCCCATTCAAGGCCATAGAAGATAGAGCTCCATATCCCCAGTTAACTATCTGAGCTGCCTACAATCCCTCAATTGCAGGGACTGAGTATCATTCATTTTTCAGACACTTTGGACAAGAATGCTCAGGCACCTTTATGTGACCCAACAAAAAGCCTCTTATTCCATCCTGGATGGAAATGCTCCATCTGCGGTTTTTAGATCTTTTAGTGCAAAGAAAACAGGGATTTTATATTTAAGAGAATGAGTTGTCTGCATATCTATTTTATGTGCCTCCAAAGAGCAACCAACATTTCCACATCAATAGAACAGAATACTTACAACACTCTAAACGTTCTAGAGCACGGCCTTTTATGCTAATTAGAAAGACTAAGGTCTACCTTATTTTGAAAAATCCACCTGGTTTAAGAAATATGATCAATCTAAGAAAGTCCTTTGTTTGAAATGCCTGTTGCTCCTCCTTACTGCTCTTCTCACCCAGGAAGGTTTCCCGAACTGTAAAACAAAATATAATTCATCTAACAAAGCCTACAACCTTTGGTTTTAGCTCATACTCTTTCAACACGCTTCATCATATATAACATGATCATGTTACACCAGAAATTCTCCCTCTTTTGAGGGTATTTTAGTCCTCTTTGTCATTCAAAAAACAACACTTTCAGGAATGTAAAACCTGTTACTCACAGCTAAAGCTTTAACATCCATCACAGCTAAAATGTATCAAACTAAACAAACTCAACAACATCTGGGAATCATTTTCAGAAATAAACACTAATTGTGTGCTCATTCCTTAGGAATTGCGATACCAAACTCACATCGCATGCTCTTCATCAGTCTACGTACAAAACTATATCTCCATGTTGAAACCCCCATCCGTTATTTGTTGCCCAACACCTATCGCTGTTTTTTAAGTATTCATTATTTGCTAAATGAATCACCTACTAATTTAAAAAATACCATTTCCACTACATATTCTGCCACAGGATGAAAACCCCACCAAAACACTCAAAACCCCACCCCAACCACAGTCATTCCATGACTTCCAAGCTTACCTGTCTTCTTTTCCTTATTACTGGCACCCATGAGTCTCTGAAAAACACTGGAGCTTCCTCCAAAAGTTTGTGACTCTGCACGCATCTTGAAAATATTCCAAGCCATCAATTGTAACTTCCATGTCAGAAACAATTTGCAAAAATTCCCAGTCACTCATCTGTGCCTGAAAATTAGGTCTGGGTGAAACTGAAATGACAATGGCATAATTTGCATAAGTTTGGGAAATTTCTAGTTATGCTTCTTACGCGAAATAAGGTAATTATGCCATTCTGCATAATTATGAGAAGTTCATGGTAAACATTTACCACAAATGGCCCAATTTGTTATACAAAAATTTGCTGCAAACACGTAGGAACATCAAAAGGTGAACAGCTGTTGTTCATGGTGCTTTGTTTAAATGGGTCTTTGCACCAAAAAATTATGCAAGAGCGCATTTCACGCTAAAATATAGTGTAAACTTACGGATTTGCATTTCACATAATTACACGTAATTTTGCTAAACTTTTGTGCAATTCCGCAATAGCAAATTATGAAAACACACCTTTACTCAAAATTGAGAATTAATAAAAGAACCTCCACATCTCAATCAAATTGGATACTACCATTTGAGTCAAGCATCATACAACAATACATACCAGATGAACATGGCCTCTTTCCTTCTGTATCAACATCTTGAGAATCATTACAAAAAAAAGGAAAGGCATAGGCTCTCATTTAGTGGCACATCTGATGAAATGTGTCTACAGTCTCTGCTTCTGGGCCTGGTCTCCAGTCCCAAAAACCTCTTCAGCTGTCTTGTCACCCTCAAAGCAAACAACTTAACTACAAATGGACTCTACCTGTAATTTCTTGACCACTCTCATGTCTAATCCATTCACTGTACACCTTTAAAATACAGCAATTTCAATCTGTGTCCACATTCAACTGTCCCAGAACATACCACACTCTCACCATTTTCTGATAATCTAGGCAAAAAGCCAGAACTCTTCTACTACTAGTACCAACTTATTTGACTTTTTTCTCCAATCTGATTGACACACACTTTCACAGATACATTGCCATCCTCCAGAACTCTCAGTTTTAAATTATTTTTAACAAGCTCCTAATGGCAAAAGAGCCTGTCATCAACTCTTAACAATTGATATGCAATTTCCTCTCTTGAACTGTCCATTTTGCACCTGCTAAGTCTGAAGTGCATTCAAGCCCCATTTTAACTGAATCATATCTGATTCTAATACTACTTTCCATCCCCATTCATTTGAACTTGATGATGATACTAATAACCCTTCCTGAGTGTTGGACTTGGCCCTTTTTGCAGGGTTATCGCCAAACATTTAGCTTCTTCCTCCTATTTTTTCCTTACCTGTTGGTGTTGCCTATAGAACTCTGGGCACTTTACCACTGCTAACCAGTGCTAAAGTGCATATGCTCTCTGTGTAAATTGTTATCATGATTGGTTATCCATGATTGGCATATTTGATTTACTGGTAAGTCCCTAGTAAAGTGCACTGAAGTGTGCCAGGGCCTGTAAATCAACTGCTACTAGTGGGCCTGCAGCACTGATTGTGCCACCCATATGAGTAGCCCTGAAAATATGTCTCAGACCTGCCACTGCAGTATCTGTGTGCAGTTTGTTAATTGCCATGTCGACTTGGCAAGTGCACCTACTTGCCAGGCCCTAACCTTCCTTTTCTTACATGTAAGGCACCCTTATCATAGGCCCAAGGTACCCCCCTGGGCAGGGTGCAGTGTATGTGAAAGGTAGGACATGTACTGGTGTGTGTGACATGTCCTGATAGTGAAATACTGCCAATTTCGTTTTTCACTACTGAAAGGCTATCTTGCCCCATAGGATGCTTTGTAACTTCTTACAAGTACAACTTCCGATTCGGACAATATAGAGAAATAAAGTTTAGGCTCTCTGAACTCAGAATGTAATAACACATCTTTTAGTAAAAATATTTTTTAAATTGTGTGCTTGAAAATGCAACTTTTAGAAAGTAGGCATTTTCTTGTTTAACCATTCTGTGTGCCTCTACCTATTTGTGTATTGACTGTCTGGTTTTGGAGTGACAGGGGCTGGGGATGTGGATTCACTGTAAACAGCCACGGGGGTTGAGGTGTGCCTGGCCCTCCTGGATGACTCAGAGCTGAGCTGAATAGACCATGGCTGAATTTAGAGTAGTGAGAGGAGATTACTTGCACCTGAATAGGGCCTGTCTCCCTTGCACAATGCTGTCTCCACCCCCTGTGGTCATACTGCACCAGCGAGGACAGAACTGGTTTGGACTGGGCTCAGAGACCCTTGCACAAAGAGAACAAAAACTTTTTGGGGTATAAGTATTAGACCTAAAACCCCATAACTTTAGATCATTTCTGGAATTCAAGAGGAATATTTGCCAAGGAGAAGAGCTGGAGAAACTGGAGGATGAGTACTGCCCCTTTGCTGTGTGCTGTCTGGGGTTGGCATGCAGTAGCTGTTTCTGCCTAGGAAAGGACAAGGACTTTGCTGTGTGCTGTGTCCCCTGCTTGAGGAAGATCTCCAAGGGCTTGAGTAGAGCTTGCCTCCTGTTCTGAAGTATCAGGGACACAAAGACTTCACCCCCAGCTCCTCTGAACTTCATTGCTGGGAGTTCTGACCTGCCAAGAGGTGCCTGTGACTGTGTTGGGTCTCTGGAGGTTGTTCCTGCTGTTGGAAGCTGGAAAAGCAATGCAACTACACGAAAATCGACGCATTGCATCACTTCCGCCTACAAACCGAAGTCAGCGCATCACCCTCCTACGCAGCAGAACTGTTGCATCGCCTCCCCATGGTTTCAGGAACTGACGCATCTCTTTGTTTTTTGCCGCTTCCCATCTCTGCTGCTGTTTGGCCTTGTGAATTTTTATGCATCTACAGGTACTTTGTGAGAAATCACGCATCCATAGTTTTCTATGGACCAACTTGTTTGAAACCTTTCTAAAGTCAGATTCTTATTACATGTATGTTGGATTTTTGGTCTTGTTGAGTTTAGATAAAGATACTTTATTTTTCTAAACTGGTGTGGTGTCCATTTGTGGTGTTATCATTGTATTACTGTGTGTTTTGAGTACAAATACTTTACACATTGCCTTAGGGATAAGTCTGTCTGCTCATGCCAAGCTACCCAGGGGGTGAGCAGGGGTTATCTAAAGTGTGTATCCCCCTTACCCTGACTAGAAGCAAAGATCCCTATTTCGACAAAGGTACCTACCTCTGCCAACTAGAGACCCTATTTCTAACACTGAGGTAATACCCTTCCAAACTCTGTGATGCAAAATAATGGAAGAGACGTGGGCAGCACTAATTCTGATTTTGTGTTGATTCCCAGTCAGGCCTCGAAAAGGCTGTTTACCATTGTTACACATAAAACACTTCAGGTAATCTGTCCTGCAGTACCTCATTCAGGTGTAATCACTGGACACGTTGCCACTCTTTAAAGTCTTTCCAAGTCTTATCTAGGCTTCTAGGGTCGCATGCCATATCGAATTGGCTCATGTGGGAAGCAGCTTTGATCCAATCTGCGGCTAACAGTTGATCTTTATAAATCCATTTTTTTTTTACATATCTCACATCTGGCTAACAGGACTAGATAGAACATCAGTCTACACTGGGCTTTAGTCAGTAATACAGCTGTTGATAGAACCACTCCCATTAAAATTAAAGCGTGGTCTACCTTAATCTCTGGTTTTACAATCCTGCTTAGGGTCCTACTTACAACTTCCCAATATGTCTGTAGGCTTGGACATTCCACAAACATATGCCTAGCATCCGCTTTTGACAGTTTGCATTTCTTACATCTCAGACGATCCAGTGTGTGAACTTTGCCAGTCTCTTGGGGGTCCAGTCTATCCTGTGCATAGTGAAGAGATGGTTCTTCTTTAAAGGGTCAGCTTTAACTGTAGACTGAAGTAAGTTTATAGATACTTGCCATAGTTCTTCTTTTGCCAATTCTGACCTGTCATCTTTCCAAACTTGGTACAGATCTGCCAGACATTTCTCCTGAGCCTTGATGAACTCCCAGTACCAGTAGGCTTCCTCTTTCCGTAGTCTAGCTTTATTCATTAATATGTCATCATACTCCCCACTATCCTCAACATTCCGTCCTTGAGCTGACCATCATGAGCTCAGCTGGAGATATTTGAATCTCAACATCTTTCCAGCTGTTGCAACAAGGATATCATCCCACACGATGATGCCACACGCACACCTGGACCTCACCCAGCGCCAGGACCTCACAGACTGCCACCGCTTCACCTCAGACTAAGTTCAAATCCTAAACCCTGGACGCCAGGACAACAACTGCGCACTTGCCTCCCCCAGGACCACCGAAGGCCCTTTCTCCTGCCAGAATTGCAGCTTCACTTGTGTCACCGAGGGTGCTGAGGCAGAATATCGAGTTGGAAATGTCGATTTACACAAATATCGAGTTTGAAATATCATGATCCAGTAATATCGACAGCAAGAACATCGTGGTCAAGAATATCGAATTTAAGGTAAGAAATATCGTTTTTAAAACTATAGAAGTCATTGATATTGTTTGCAAAAATATAGATGTTTAAAATATCGATTTTTTAATTAGTGTTATGTATTTTATTTTATTTTTATTTTTAATAAAATTTAGCATATTATAGTTCCGTAGCTGGTTGTGGGTTTATAGGGGAATAGGGTGGGAAGTAATTTAATTATAATAAATTAATGATTATTTTTTATTTATTTAATTTAGATTTTATAGAGTTAATTGTGGGAAGTAATTTATTTGTAATTCATTATTAATTGATTGTTAATTAATATTAATTACTTAATTGATAATTAATTATGGTAATTAAGTATTTTTTTTAGGTGTGGGTTGTGGGGTTTATGGGGTAAAGGGTTGGAAGTAATTTATTTTTAATCAAGTAATAATTAGTTCTTAATTAATATTAATTAATTGATAGAAATTTAATTAAGGAAATTGTGTAATTAATTTTAGGTGCGGGTTGTGGGGTTTATTGAGGTAAAGGGTGGGAAGTAATTTATGTTTAATTAATTAATAATTAGTTGTTAATTAATATTAATTAATTAGTTGAAAATTAAATATGGAATTTGTGTAATTAATTTTAGGTGTGGGTTGTGGGGTTTATAGGGGTAAAGGGTGGGAAGTAATTTTAGTTTAATAAAAAATTAGTTGATCATTAATATTAATTAATTCATTTATATTTAATTAGGGTATTTGTTTATATTATTTTGTGTGTGGGTTTTATTGTTATAGAGGTACAGTGTGGGGAGTAAATATAAAAGGACTTCCTGTTGGTGGTTATTAATTGTACCCGTGATCAAGGCAAAGTTGGATTGCCTAAACGTGTTGGGGGAGACGCGCAGCAGTCCATGTCCTGCGTTAATAAAGGTAATCAGCTGTTCCCGAGTGCGTCTCATCTCTCCTTGGGCAAATGGAGAAGTTTTTGGAAATATATATATATATATATATATATATATATATATATATATATATATATATACATATATATCCGTGTCCGTGTATTGGAGATATCCGAGGAAGTCACGGAGTAAATCTGATGTTAATGACTGGCAGTTTCACGCGGTCATACACAGAGCCCCCCCCATCGAAACGGACGGCGCTGACAGTGAGACATAGCTTCCGGGTTAACCCGGAATTCACCGCAATCCAGGAGGATTCCAAGCGCCTGACCCCCCCTGAGTCCAGGAAGGAAAGCAAGCCGGATCCTGTGAGAGCCTCGTGGATGTCGAGTCGGAGGACCCGACCAACACTAAGCAATCCAGGTAGGAGTTGCGAATACGGGACAAACACGGGGAGAAGGGGTGTGCACAAATATCGGAAGATTACTGAGTGTGAGAGCGAAATAAAGAACTCGCCAGTAGTCCAAATCAAACCGATAAATCAGCCTCATGTCAGCCGACGTGGTAAGAGCGAGAGAGGCAGCGGCAATGAGCATGTTTACCGATAGCCTCGTAATGACTGCAAATACAAACAACCGATCTAATGAGAACATACAGAGCACAAATTCTACGAAAGAAATGTTTAAGAAACTGGAAAAGAAAATGAAATCAGAACAACAAAAATGGTGGGAGTCAAAATCATTGCAAGGCTACATAGACGTGGGGAGAATCCCGAGGGGGTTAAGAATTTTAATGGCCCCCAGCTATGACGAACCGAACCCGGAGCTAATGAAGGAATGGGCTGAATGCAATTTAGACTCCTCACGTAGACTAACTTTAATCCTCATTAAATATGCTGACATAGACAGAGCCAAGCTACTAAAAGACATTGAAGAAATCAATGAGTAATTGGACAAATTAACTAATAAGGAAGAGCAGGACAAACTAAGGAAGGATATGATGATACGGTTAAAACGGGAAGAAGAAAAAATCAAGGAAAGAAAGGCATTTAAATTCTTAAGAGACAAGAAGGATTATGAATTAGGACAAATATTCACGTTTGCCAAGCGCTATGATGCCATCAGAAAATCTACATCTCAAGGGGCGAATGGACCAGCAATGTCAGCTACAAGAATCAACGTGCACAGTCCAAGTACTTCACAATCTGATGCAAGCTCAATGGGGGGGAGTGAATCAGAATCAGAATTTCGGAGCACGGAACAAGCGAAACAACGACCCAAACCGTCCCCAGGTGAGGAATTGAATTTTTTATGTGTAGAGAGAAGGCAAACATTGCGTCCGAGGCCTCCACAAAAAAACGAAGAACACACAACAACTACAGACGAAGGCAGAGGTGCAAAGCAAGGGCAAAGCGAACAAAAACAAACCAGGAGAAAAGGGAGGGGATATTGGAAAAACAAGTAATTACAGATCTTAATAACGAAAACACCATTATAAACATCGCGGAAATAAAATTGACTAAACAGGAGAAGGAAATACTTAGGGGTCGATTACGATGTCGGGCGGATCGGCGATCCGCCCGCCATAATCGCCCGTCCGCCAACAAATTCCCCCCGCCATATTACCATGGCGGAGGGGAGCCCGGCAGACGGTAAGACCGTCCGCATGTTTTCCACCCGGCCGAACAGTCGACCGGGCGGAAAAGGGTTTAATATGGTGGCGGTGTCTGCAAGACACCGCCATCCATATTATGATGCCGGCGGAGATGAGCCTTTCCATGGTGGCGTCGCCGCCATGGAAAGGCTCGCTGTCTTTGCTGTTGGGGGCCTGTTGCGGGCCCCCAGGGTGTTGGGGCGGTGGGGGCTGCACATGGGGGGTACCTATGGTACCCCCCTGCATCTGCATGCACAAGGTGGCAGGCACCGCGCGGTGCCTGTCACGTTGTGCATGCAGATGCACAACATGCATTTCCAGCACTGTGGTGGGCGGTGTTGTGAGCACCGCCCGCCACAATGCTGGAAATGGGGGATGCCACCGCGGCGGTGGCATCCTAATCACATGTGCGGGACCGCCGCACACATAGCGGGTGGTCCCATTTACCGGGGCGATGGCGGGCGGACAAAGTCCGCCCGCCATCATAATCGGCCCCTTAGTCTGGGACTGTCATTTGCACCAGGCACGGATTTTGATTACGCCACTACTAGATGTGATGTTTATAAAGGAGTCAGAAAATTAAAATTAAAGAAATTGTACGCATCTCAGAGAAAAACTAATGAACAAACAACATCAGATGAGACATTGATACAAGGAATATCCCAATCAGATATACCCTTATTAAGAACTATGCAAGAATTATATGAGGAAAATGTCAATCAACAGGGAGAACAAAATGGAGCATCAAATGAAATCGCTATAATTAGCAAAAGACCAAATACCCCGTTTAAAGCGAAATAAACATATACCCCAGTGACGACACGAGATTCAATTGACATATTCCATGAATCGGTAACTGCCCAACTCAAGAAGCTCAACAAAAAAGTGCAAGCAAAGAAAAGGGTATACAGAAAAAGTAATCAACAATACACCAATCTAATGACAAAACTACAAAATAACAAAAACGTCGTAATTAGAAATAGCGACAAGGGTGGAAACATAGTTATCTGGCCACAGGAGGATTATAAAAAGAGGCCTATAATCAATTGAATGACAGAACTTGCTACATCCGCAGCGATAACATCAAGCTGAAATTAACCCACAAAGAATATTACGACAAATTAAGCCGATGGAAGAACGCAGAATTAATTAGTGCTGATGAACACAAGTTCCTCAAAAAAGAAAATCCAACGACACCATCATTGTATTTTATACCCAAGATACATAAAAACAAAAACAAACCACCAGGAAGGCCAATTATATTGGCAAGGGATGGTTTAATGGAGCATACAACCAAATACATTGACTATTTCTTACAGGATTTTGTAAAGGGATTGGCATCATATGTTAAAGACACTAGCGACTTCCTAAGAAAAATTGCCAAATTTATTTGGCAGGGAGGTTTCATATTAATGGCATTGGATGTAACATCACTGTATACAAGCATTGAACACTCAGATGGGATTGCAGCAGTTGAATACTGTTTATCCCATAGACCCAACCAATATACAGAACATAATGCAATGTTGATTGAAATGATCATGTTTTGCCTGCAGAACAATATTTTTATGTTCATTAGCCAGCTGTATCAACAAGTGAGGGGGGTAGCCATGGGGGCCAGCTTCTCCCCTAGTTATGCTTGCCTACATATGGGCAGGTGGGAGGAGCAGGTCCTCATGGAAACCCACCGGGAAAGCATGCACAAACACGTAAGGATGTGGCTTTGTTTTATTGATGATTTGTTCATAGTGTGGCAAGGGAATGTAGATGAAGCAAATAATTTTGTAGAGGCCATCAACTGTAATCAGGTCAATTTACATTTCACCGCTATTATTAGTGCAACCAGTGTTGAGTTCTTAGACACACAGGTGTATGTAAATAACAACAAATTAGAGACCAGATTATTCCGAAAAGAAACAGCAGGAAATACCACTCTTCACGCCAGCAGCGCCCATCCTAAACATTTGATAAACAGCATCCCCTATGGGGAAATGCTAAGGATGAGGCGTCTATGCAGTAACAATGAGGATCTGACAGTGGCACAGGAAGAAAGCAAGAAAAGATTTTTGCAAAGAGGGTACCCGGTGAAAGTGATTGACAAAGCCATCAGCAAATCAATGGCAATCACAAGGGAAAGAGCACTTACAGAAAAGACTAAACCAGCAACAGAAACCTCTAAAACCCAAACTAGTGCACTAACCACATTGAAAGATGATAAGTTCAGAATTATAGTAAAATTCAGCAGACAACACAGAGAGATACACAAAATTATCCAGCAAAATTGGCCTATGGTTCTAACTGATCCAGTAATAGGACCCCTGCTACCACAGAGGGTGTCCATTACACACAGCAAGGCCCCATCAATGAAAGAAAAGATTGTTAAAACTAGTCCTGAGGTCAT
The DNA here is from genome assembly GCA_963921515.1 of Calotriton arnoldi. NCBI lineage: Eukaryota > Metazoa > Chordata > Amphibia > Caudata > Salamandridae > Calotriton > Calotriton arnoldi. The sequence goes on along the minus strand of CAWUFW010010025.1, from coordinate 461,746 downwards.
TGAAGGCAACAATTGGCTCCAAACAGGCAAGGGTTTTTATAAATGCAAAATGTGTAAGGCGTGTATTCAGGGTATCAACACAAACAAATACCAGACACCCTTCAGTGAAAGGCAGTTTAGAATATCCAAATTACTTACATGCAAGACGGAATTTGCTGTCTATGTGCTGCAGTGCCCATGCGGCTTGCAGTACGTAGGCAGCACCAAGCTACCTGTACACAAAAGGATATTACAACACCTACGGGCTATAATTAATCATGATAACACCTATCCAGTAGCTCGACATTTTAAGGATAAGCACAATTCAGACACTACCTTGCTTAAATACTTTGTGATTGACACAGTCCCGCCAAGCAGAAGAGGAGGGGACAGGGAAACTAAGTTAAGAAAACTGGAAACACAATATATTCTCCAATTAGATTCCAAGTCCCCGGGGGGCCTAAATGCAACAGAGGATCTACACACTTGCCTAATATGAATACCCAGCCTCACATGATAAATAAAATATATATCTTTCACAAAAATAGAACTTAACTAGGGCGTCTACTGCAAACATTAATATTTATTCCACCAGGTAATAACTAACTCTGTTTTATGGATCGTAATGGGTTTATTAGCAATTAAGAGACAATCAATACGTTCTACATTAATGTATCGAATGTTGGTTTTATACAATATTGCTGAGTGTTATATAAGGGATTTTATATACATGCATACGCATTTATTAGGTGTTATATTTTTACATCTATAGTTGATGATGATTTTTAAGTGTATTTTATATATTTATATATTTATAAAGCGTTACTTTGCACATTAAAATATCCTGAGATCCAGAAATGCCAAAAAAGGAAACCTAAAACAATGATATGGTGGTCAGACGAAAACAATACTAAGGGGCCGATTCCGATTCGGGCCAAAAATCTCTCCGACCGAGCCGGACCCGGAGAGATTTCTGACCGAATCGGACTCTAGCAGTCCGACCGAACGAGTACGATGCGCACGCACGCCATCGGACTCGAGTCGGTCGGACTTCCATTGAAGTCAATGGGAGCCTGTCGTACAACGCGTACGCGGGCTCCCATTGACTCAATGGGTGCGAGGCGGACAAGGGTGCCCCCCACAGCGTGTACGCGTCCATGCGCATTGCGGCGTACATGCACAGGTAGGGGGGACCCATGGGTCCTCCCTGTGTGCGACTCGCGCGCATACGCGTACAGGGGGGTCCGACGCAGACCCCCAAAGTCTGGCTCCGACAGCTTTTTCGAGCCGGACGGCGCGAGTCGGTCGGACTGCTCGTGGCGCGCATCGTACTTACCCGGCCGGGATACGTCTCCATAGCGCGGTGCGAGTCGTGTCCATGCGAGTCGGTCGGAGCGTGTTGAAGCCACGTTCGAGTCGGTCGGAGATTTCGCGGGTGCCTGCATCGTACTCGCTCGGCCGGACCCGCGTACGATTCGGTCGGGAAACAGGGCTCCGAATCGGATCTGGTAAATCCGAATCCGATTCGGAGCCCTACCGGCCGAGATCGGAATCGGCCCCAGAGTGTCAACAACGGTTCTGGACAAATCAATGTGAGATAGAATAAATAATGAAATACCTGATACCTGTATTAGCCTATTCTAAGGCATTTTCTAAAATAACCTCCAGTTGCTTTAAACTCAACAATGTTTATAAGGCAAGAATGCTCTGATTTCCTTGGTTTTTAATGCACTTCAGCACTTTAATGCGTCACCAATGTTTATGATTTAGGAGGTCAATCATATGACATTATTATGATATGTCCTTATAACAAATATATCATGATTTAATAATCAGGTATTTAAACCGAGATCTGTGAACATCAGGAAAGGAATCATGACAAATGTTACTGATAAAGGACAAAAAAGACCAGTTCAAAATAAGAAAACTGATAAATACACTGTGTACTAGATTAACTGCGTATATATGAAACAGTCACGTTCAAAGCATTTAAAACGAAAATATTTGCATAAATTTCAGCATGTTATTGGTAAATGTTTTGAATGTTTTCTATGTCTATGGTAGAAACAATCATGTGATGCATGTCATAATGAGCACTGAGCACTTTAAAATCTCGCTCGTAATCCCATTACCACTGTCATGTGATCAAGCCTTGTGGAAGGCGAAACGCGTAATGGCGACTGAGGCGGAATAAACTCACTTTGAAGCACAATTTTGGGTCCGTGTCCGTGTATTGGAGATATCCGAGGAAGTCACGGAGTACATCTGATACATATATATATATACACATATATATATTCACTGAAAAAACCATAGGTTTTAGGGACAGTTATAGTTACTTGGACATTGCAATCGTACAAAACCGTGAAATTCCCCCGTTATAGTTAGTTCAGCTAACTATAACTCGCGCCCCGCAATGCACTGCTGATGACGTCACATATTACATCACTCATGACATGGTCAGTGACATCACTGATGACATCACTGATGACATCTCAAATGACATCACTGATGACATCATCCAGTGACTGTGTGTTTCTGTAAAGTTTAAATATTTTTAAAATATATAGGAAAAGACGTATTGAAGAATGAGTGGGTGTGTAAGTGTCTGTATGGATGATTTAGTAGGTGCGTGACTGACTCTATAAGTGAGTGATTTAACGTATCTTACTGAATGCATGGGTTAGTGACTAAACTGGGTGTATGTCTGTATCCGTCTGTCTGTTGCTGTGTAAGTGGCTGCATGTGTTTGTGAATAGCTAAATGAGTGTCTATATGAGTTATTGAATGCTTGTCTGAGTATCTGTATGGGTGCCTGAGTGTTTGTGTGGGAGGGGTGTGTGCAACTCTGTGCATAGATGTGTGAGTGGGTGATTCACTGGGTGGATGGTTTCAAGAGTGCATCTGTGATAGACTGTATGGGTGGGTAAGTGTGTGTAAGAGTGTGTTAGTGAGTGAATGTATGTCCCAGTGGTACATGTGTGAGTAACTACATATGTGAAAGGCAGTATATATGTGTGTTGGAGTATATAAATAGCTATAAGCAAGAGTGAGTGATTGTGATAGTGGCTGTATGGATGATTGTGTGCTTGTATCAGTGATTGTATAAGAGCGTAACAATGTGCTACTATTTGTATGAGTAAGTGAGCTGGTGTGTGTATAACTGTATAGGTGAGTAAATGGCAGTGTGTTTAATTATTTGCATGACTAACTAGGTGTGTGAGTATCTCTATGGATGAGTGGCGTTGTTTGAGTGTCTATATAGGAGTAAGAGTGCATATGATAGTCCTGTACTGAGTGACCGTAAGTATGAGTGTCTGTACGGGTGAGTGAGTGGATGTGTGTGTGTAGACCTAAGAATCAGTGAGTGGGTATGTAGTTATTGGTGTTGGAGTGTCTATGGTTTTGCGAATGGCAGTCTGTAATTTAGAGTGGGTGTATCAAAGGTTATATTAGGGTGTGAGGAGGTGCATCAGATTATCACGTGGATGATGTCATCAGTGATGTCATTTGAGATGTCATCAGTGATGTCATCAGTGATGTCACTGACCATGTCATGAGTGATGTAATATGTGACGTCATCAGCAGTGCATTGCGGGGCGCGAGTTATAGTTAGCTGAACTAACTATAACGGGGGAATTTCACGGGTTTTGTACGAGTGCAATGTCCAAGTAACTATAACTGTCCCTAAAACCTATGGTTTTTTCAGTGAATTTCAAAGGTTTTTTAAATGCTAATTTGTAACTATAACGTGTCTGAAACCTATGGTTTTTTCAGTGAATTTCAAAGGTTTTTTAAATGCTAATTTGTAACTATAACGTGTCTGAAACCTATGGTTTTTTCAGTGAATTTCAAAGGTTTTTTAAATGTTAATTTCTAACTATAACGTGCCTGAAACCTACATTTTTTTTAGTGAATTTCAAAGGTTTTGTAAATGACAATTTTTAAATGTATTAATTGTTATATTAATTTTTTCATACTGATTTAGTACATTTTTAGAAACAATTTTTTTTTACATATTTTATTTTTTAAATTACATTGTAATTACATTATACATTACATTACAAAAAATACTTTCTCTTAATGAATTACTTTAGTTTAAATACTTTGCAGATAGGCAATAGACTTTTAAGTACAGTAGTTACAGTTGTTGCAATGGGCAACACATTTTCAAACACAATGCAACATTCAGCTCAATGTGAATTTCTAGTTAAATGCAATTAGTTACTTTATGGATTACTTTTCTAACCACAGGACTGGATCCTAGATTCAGTCCTGGTACATCTCCTGTAAACAGTTGAGTAAAAGCGTTTTGGTTACAGTCGTGATTTTTAAGGAATATTATTGTATTTTAAAAGTTGACACTTGGAAACTTTTTCTCATAGAATCACCAATGTTATCCTATGGAAGGAAATTCACTTAGCAGGTAAAAACTGTTATCGTTACTTTTTCTTACTCAGTGTTGGATCCTGGATCCAGCACTGGTGCATCTCCTGTAAACAGTTGAATGAATGCGTTTAAGTCATACAGGCGATTTTTAAGGAATATTTGTAGTTTGTGAAAATCGACACTTTGAAAGTTTTCTGCTGAAAACCAGACAATGGATTCCTATGGAAGAAAATATAAGTTACTGGTAAGTACGGTTAAAATTACTTTTGAGGATCAGTACTGGGCTGAAAGATGCAGCACTGAGGTCTCTCCTGATAACAGGTGAGTAAATCAGAATTCGGATTTCGGCTGATTTTAGAGGAATATTTGTATGTTTCAAAAATCAACACTTAGAAGAATTTCCAAGTGAAACCAGTCAATGTTAGCCTATGAAGGAAATTCAAGTTACCGGTAAGTACGGTTAAAATTACTTTTCAGGATCAGTACTGGGCTGAAAGATGCAGCACTGAGGTCTCTCCTGATAACAGGTGAGTAAATCGGAATTCCTATTTCGGCTGATTTTAGAGGAATATTTGCACAATGGTGATGGGTGGGGGCGGGGCCTGAGGTGACATCTTTGCAAATGCGCCCCGTGGCGCGTTTTAAGTTGGGGGATTAAGTGCCCTTGAATCCTGAGGGTCCCTAGGGGCCAACTAGACCACCAGGAACCTCCAATATGCGCCAGGGGCTGCGTTGCAGAGACGTGAAGAGAGGCCACACCCCTTTTACACCTCTCTGCAACGCAGCTCTGTGGCGCATTCTGGATGTACCTGTTGGGCTAGTTGGCCCCCAGGGACCCTCAGGATTGAAGGGGATTTAATTCCCCATCTTAAAACGCGCCACGGGGCCTGTTTGCACACATGTCACCTGAAGCCCCGCCCCTCCCTTCACCACTGTGCAAACGCGCCCCGTGGCGCGTTTTAAGTTGGGGGATTAAGTCCCCTTGAATCCTGAGGGTCCCCGGAGTCCAACTAGCCCACCATATACCTCCAAAAGCGCCACAGAGCTGCGTTGCAGAGAGGTGTAAAAAGGGGCGTGGCCTCTGTACACCTCTCTGCAAGGCAGCCCCTGGCGCATACTGGAGGTACCTGGTGGGCTAGTTGGCCCCCAGGGACCCCCAGTATTCAAGGGAATCGTTCTCCTCTGCAAACGCGCCAGGGGCGCGTTTGCAGAGTGGTGAAGGAAGGGGCGGGCCTGCGGGCCCGATCGTTTTTTTTTTCTCCCTGAAGGGGGCTGTGTGGCCCCCCTTCCTTTTTTCTTTTTGGGCCCTGGGGACCCCATCCCCCAGGGCCTTACACCTTTTTTAAAATTACCTTTAAAAAAAAACGGGAAGGGGGCCGCTTGGCCCCCTTCCCTGGGCCTGTATTGGCCCCGGGGACCCCATCCCCGGGGCATGGCCTCTATATTTATTTTTTTGAGGGGGCAGCGTGGCCCCCTCCTCTGGGCATTTTAAGGCCCCGGGGACCCCATCTCCCGGGGCCGGCCTTTCCATTTTTTTTTTTTTTAATTTTCCTCTTTTTTGGGGAGGGGGCCGCGTGGCCCCCTCCCGGGCCACTACTTGCCCCGGGGACCCCATCCCCCGGGGCTGGCCCTCTCCGTTGGGGACTGTGGGGGTCCCCAATCCCCCCACAGTCCCGCCGGCTCCCCACGTCCCTTGGGAGCCGGCATTGCTGTTCCACATGGGGAGCAGCTGACATGCTGCTCCCCATGTGGAAAAGCAATGTGCTTTGGATATTGGAAGAGAGAGCAGGTTTCCCTGCTCTCTCTTCCAATATCCAAAGCAGTTTGCTATGGCAGGACGGGAGCCGCGAGGCTCCCGTCCTGCCATAGCAAACTACAGTGTCCCGGGGGTAGGCACCCGGGACACTGCAGGAGCCGGCCCTGGGGGTGGTGGTCCCCAGGGCCATCAAGGGCTCCAGGAGAGGGCCGCGCGGCCCCCTCCCATTCAGTACACAGCCCCGGGGAGGTGGTGGTCCCCGGGGCTCTGGGGTCCGTAACGGACCCCCATATTAAAATGTTTAGTGCCCCGGGAGGTGGTGGTCCCCGGGGTGTGTGGGGGCTGGAGCCCCCCACACAGGTTTAATAATGTATGTAAAAAGCCCCGGGGAGGTGGTGGTCCCCGGGGCTGCGGGAGGGCTCAGAGCCCTCCCGCACCATTTTTTAAAAAGCCCCGGGGGGTGGCGGTCCCAGGTCTAGGGGGCCCTTTGAGGCCCCCCACACATTAAATTATCCCCTCACCATGCCCCCGGGACTTGGGCCACCCGGGGGCCAATTAACATCGAGCGCGGGAGACCGCGCTTTCGATTTTTTTTTCCGGCAGGATTCACGCACCCTGAGCGCCAGTAGATAATATATATATATATATATATATATATATATATATATATTATCTACTGGCGGTCGCCAGTAGATAGTTATAGTTACAACCTATTATCCATAGGAAATCCGCGACATTCTATTTGCAATAACGTTGGCGTCGGTTGACGAATCTTCGCGAAAGCTTCCAACTTGTTGGGGCGCTCCGGTCCGCTCCTACCCTGAAAGTCTCGGGGTGATACGTCAAGCGGGGGCCGAGAAAAGGGGGGTCCCAAAACGCGTTTTCCCCATTCATTTTTCCATAGGAACCTTTAGTCGCAGCTACAGCCCGAACTGCTGAACGGAATTACCCCAAATTTGGCAAAGAGGTAGCCCTTGGTTCAGACTGGTGCCTTTTGCTAAAATGGTGTAAATCCGTTCAGTAGTTCCTGAGAAATTCACAATTAAAATCACATATATATCTATGGGCGCGTCGGATCCGCGTACCCTCCCGATCACGAGCTGCATGCTAATTGGCTGTCAACACTCCAAATCAAGAAGTGTTGGCAGCCATTTTGTCCCTCGGTAGAACCGAGGGACAGAAACAAGTGCGCAAAGCGCAAAAGGGGGCAGGGTAGAAACACCCTGACCCCCTAGGTCTGCTCAGGGGTCCCACAAGGACCCCCTGGGCAGAAAAAGATTTTTTTTTTTTTAAATCGGCGGGATGCGCTTAGGGTGCGCGTATCCCGCCGAGAAAAAAAAGAAACAAGTGCGCAAAACGCACAAAGGGGGCAGGGTAGAAACACCCTAACCCCTAGGCCTGCTCAGGGGTCCCACAAGGACCCCCTGGGCAAAAAGCATTTTTTTTTTAAAAAATCGGCAGGATGCGCTCAGGGTGCGTGAATCCTGCCGAAAAAAAAATCGAAGCGCGGTCTTCCGCGCTTCGATGTTAATTGGCCCCGGGTGGGCCAAGTCCCGGGGGCATGCTGGGGGGGTTAATTTTATGTGTGGGGGGCCTCTAAGGGCCCCCAAGCCCCGGGGACCACCACCCCCGGGGCTTTATGCATAATGGTTGCGGGAGGGCTCTGAGCCCTCCCGCAGCCCCGGGGACCACCACCTCCCCGGGGCTTCTTTTTTTAAATGAAAAACCTGTGTGGGGGACTCTAGCCCCCCACACGCCCGAGGACCGCCACCTCCCCGGGGCACTAAACATTTAAATATGGGGGTCCGTTACGGACCCCAGAGCCCGGGGACCACCACCTCCCCGGGGCTGTGCACACGATGGGATGGGGGCCGCGCGGCCCCCTCCTGGAGCCCTTGATGGCCCTGGGGACCGCCACCCCCAGGGCCGGCTCCTGCAGTGTCCCGGGGTGCCTACCCCCGGGACACTGCTGTTTGCAATGACAGGACGGGAGCCTCGCGGCTCCCGTCCTGTCATTGCAAACTTGCTTTGGATATTGGAAGAGAGAGCAGGAAACCTGCTCTCTCTTCCAATATCCAAAGCCGATTGCTTTTCCACATGGGGAGCAGCATGTCAGCTGCTCCCCATGTGGAACAGCAATGCCGGCTCCCAAGGGACGTGGGAGCCGGCGGGACTGTGGGGGTTTGGGGACCCCCACAGTCCTCAACGAGAGGCCAGGCCCCGGGGGATGGGGTCCCCGGGGCAAGTAGTGGCCCGGGAGGGGGCCACGCGGCCCCCCTCCCCAAAGTTTTCAAAAATAATAAAAAAAAAAAAAAAAGGGTATGGCCGGCCCGGGGATGGGGTCCCCGGGCCTTAAAATGGCCAGAGGAGGGGGCCACACAGCCCCCTCAAAATATTAAAAATAAAAATAGAGGCCATGCCCCGGGAGATGGGGTCCCCGGGGCCAATACAGGCCTGGGGAAGGGGAGCCACGCGGCCCCCTTCCCGTTTTTTTATTTTGAAATTTAAAAAGGGGTAAGGCCCTGGGGGATGGGGTCCCCAGGGCCCAAAAACAGAAAAAAGGAAAGGGGGCCACACAGCCCCCTTCAGGGAAAAAAAAAAAAAAAAAAAAAACGATCGGGCCCGCAGGCCCCGCCCCCTTCCTTCACCACTCTGCAAACGCGCCCCCTGGCGCGTTTGCAGAGGGGGAACGAATTCCCCTTGAATACTGGGGGTCCCTGGGGGCCAACTAGCCCACCAGGAACCTCCAGTATGCGCCAGGGGCTGCCTTGCAGAGAGGTGTACAGAGGCCACGCCCTTTTACACCTCTCTGCAACGCAGCTCTGTGGCGCTTTTGGAGGTATATGGTGGGCTAGTTGGACTCCGGGGACCCTCAGGATTCAAGGGGACTTAATCCCCCAACTTAAAACGCACCACGGGGCGCGTTTGCACAGTGGTGAAGGGAGGGCGGGGCTTCAGGTGACATGTGTGCAAACAGGCCCCGTGGCGCGTTTTAAGATGGGGAATTAAATCCCCTTCAATCCTGAGGGTCCCTGGGGCCAACTAGCCCAACAGGTACATCCAGAAAGCGCCACAGAGCTGCGTTGCAGAGAGGTGTAAAAGGGGTGTGGCCTCTCTACACGTCTCTGCAACACAGCCCCTGGCGCATATTGGAGGTTCCTGGTGGGCTAGTTGGCCCCTAGGGACCCTCAGGATTCAAGGGGACTTAATCCCCCAACTTAAAACGCGCCACGGGGCGCGTTTGCACAGATGTAACCTCAGGCCCCGCCCCCTCCCTTCACCATTGTGCAAATATTCCTCTAAAATCAGCCGAAATACGAATTCCGATTTACTCACCTGTTATCAGGAGAGACCTCAGTGCTGTATCTTTCAGCCCAGTACTGGTCCTGAAAAGTAATTCTAACCATACTTACCAGCAACTTGAATTTCCTTCCATAGGCTAACATTGACTGGTTTCACTTGGAAATTCTTCTAAGTGTGGAGTTTTGGAACTTTAAAATATTCCTCTAAAATCAGCCGAAATACGAATTCCGATTTACTCACCTGTTATAAGGAGAGACCTCAGTGCTGTATCTTTCAGCCCAGTACTGGTCCTGAAAAGTAATTTTAACCGTACTTACCAGTAACTTGAATTTCCTTCCATAGGCTAACATTGACTGGTTTCACTTGGAAATTCTTCTAAGTGTGGAGTTTTGGAACTTTAAAATATTCCTCTAAAATCAGCCGAAATACGAATTCCGATTTACTCACCTGTTATCAGGAGAGACCTCAGTGCTGCATCTTTCAGCCCAGTACTGGTCCTGAAAAGTAATTTTAACCGTACTTACCGGTAACTTGAATTTCCTTCATAGGCTAACATTGACTGGTTTCACTTGGCAATTCTTCTAAGTGTGGAGTTTTGGAACTTTAAAATATTCCTCTAAAATCAGCCGAAATCACGAATTCCGATTTACTCACCTGTTATCAGGAGAGACCTCAGTGCTGCATCTTTCAGCCCAGTACTGATCCTGAAAAGTAATTTTAACCGTACTTACCGGTAACTTGAATTTCCTTCATAGGCTAACATTGACTGGTTTCACTTGGAAATTCTTCTAAGTGTGGAGTTTTGGAACTTTAAAATATTCCTCTAAAATCAGCCGAAATACGAATTCCGATTTACTCACCTGTTATCAGGAGAGACCTCAGTGCTGCATCTTTCAGCCCAGTACTGATCCTCAAAAGTAATTTTAACCGTACTTACCAGTAACTTGAATTTCCTTCCATAGTATATCATTGCCTGCTTTTTGCTGAAAAAGTTTCTAAGTGTTGATTTTTGAAACATACAAATATTCCTCTAAAATCAGCCGAAATCCAAATTCTGATTTACTCACCTGTTATCAGGAGAGACCTCAGTGCTGCATCTTTCAGCCCAGTACTGGTCCTGAAAAGTAATTTTAACCGTACTTACCAGTAACTTGAATTTCCTTCCATAGGCTAACATTGACTGGTTTCACTTGGAAATTCTTCTAAGTGTGGAGTTTTGGAACTTTAAAATATTCCTCTAAAATCAGCCGAAATACGAATTCCGATTTACTCACCTGTTATCAGGAGAGACCTCAGTGCTGCATCTTTCAGCCCAGTACTGATCCTCAAAAGTAATTTTAACCGTACTTACCGGTAACTTGAATTTCCTTCATAGGCTAAGATTGACTGGTTTTCAGCAAAAAAGTTTCAAAGTGTTGATTTTCACAAACTACAAATATTCCTTAAAAATCGCCTGTATCACTTAAATGCATTTTTTCAACTGTTTACAGGAGATGCACCAGTGCTGGATCCAGGATCCAACACTGAGTAAGAAAAAGTAACGATAACAGTTTTTACCTGCTAAGTGAATTTCCTTCCATAGGATAACATTGGTGATTCTATGAGAAAAAGTTTCTAGTGTCAACTTTTAAAATACAATAATATTCCTTAAAAATCACGACTGTAACCAAAACGCTTTTACTCAACTGTTTACAGGAGATGTACCAGGACTGAATCTAGGATCCAGTCCTGTGGTTACAAAAGTAATCCATAAAGTAACTAATTGCATTTAACTAGAAATTCACATTGAGCTGAATGTTGCATTGTGTTTGAAAATGTGTTGCCCATTGCAACAACTGTAACTACTGTACTTAAAAGTCTATTGCCTATCTGCAAAGTATTTAAACTAAAGTAATTCATTCTGAGAAAGTATTTTTTGTAATGTAATGTATAATGTAATTACAATGTAATTTAAAAAATAAAATATGTAAAAAAAAATTGTTTCTAAAAATGTAGTAAATCAGTATGAAAAAAATTAATATAACAATTAATACATTTAAAAATTGTCATTTACAAAACCTTTGAAATTCACTGAAAAAACCGTAGGTTTCAGGCACGTTATAGTTAGAAATTAGCATTTAAAAAACCTTTGAAATTCACTGAAAAAACCATAGGTTTCAGACACGTTATAGTTACAAATTAGCATTTAAAAAACCTTTGAAATTCACTGAAAAAACCATAGGTTTCAGACACGTTATAGTTACAAATTAGCATTTAAAAAACCTTTGAAATTCACTGAAAAAACCATAGGTTTTAGGGACAGTTTTAGTTACTTGGACATTGCACTCGTACAAAACCCGTGAAATTCCCCCGTTATAGTTAGTTCAGCTAACTATAACTCGCGCCCCGCAATGCACTGCTGATGACGTCACATATTACATCACTCATGACATGGTCAGTGACATCACTGATGACATCTCAAATGACATCACTGATGACATCATCCACGTGATAATCTGATGCACCTCCTCACACCCTAATATAACCTTTGATACACCCACTCTAAATTACAGACTGCCATTCGCAAAACCATAGACACTCCAACACCAATAACTACATACCCACTCACTGATTCTTAGGTCTACACACACACATCCACTCACTCACCCGTACAGTCACTCATACTTACGGTCACTCAGTACAGGACTATCATATGCACTCTTACTCCTATATAGACACTCAAACAACGCCACTCATCCATAGAGATACTCACACACCTAGTCAGTCATGCAAATAATTAAACACACTGCCATTTACTCACCTATACAGTTATACACACACCAGCTCACTTACTCATACAAATAGTAGCACATTGTTACGCTCTTATACAATCACAGATACAAGCACACACTCATCCATACAGCCACTATCACAATCACTCACTCTTGCTTATAGCTATTTATATACTCCAACACACATATATACTGCCTTTCACATATGTAGTTACTCACACATGTACCACTGGGACATACATTCACTCACTAACACACTCTTACACACACTTACCCACCCATACAGTCTATCACAGATGCACTCTTGAAACCATCCACCCAGTGAATCACCCACTCACACATCTATGCACAGAGTTGCACACACCCCTCCCACACAAACACTCAGGCACCCATACAGATACTCAGACAAGCATTCAATAACTCATATAGACACTCATTTAGCTATTCACAAACACATGCAGCCACTTACACAGCAACAGACAGACGGATACAGACATTCACCCAGTTTAGTCACTAACCCATGCATTCAGTAAGATACGTTAAATCACTCACTTATAGAGTCAGTCACGCACCTACTAAATCATCCATACAGACACTTACACACCCACTCATTCTTCAATACGTCTTTTCCTATATATATTAAAAATATTTAAACTTTACAGAAACACACAGTCACTGGATGATGTCATCAGTGATGTCATTTGAGATGTCATCAGTGATGTCATCAGTGATGTCACTGACCATGTCATGAGTGATGTAATATGTGACGTCATCAGCAGTGCATTGCGGGGCGCGAGTTTTAGTTAGCTGAACTAACTATAAGGGGGAATTTCACGGGTTTTGTACGAGTGCAATGTCCAAGTAACTAAAACTGTCCCTAAAACCTATGGTTTTTTCAGTGAATATATATATATATATACATATATATATGTACATATATATACATATATGTATATATATATATATATATATATATATATATATATATATATATATATATATATATATATATATATGTAGTGTACCAACAACATAAAGTCTAATAAAAAAAACATTCTATTATAAATTAAAACATTAAAACATTAAACTATTTAAAAATCTTAAAACTTAAATTTCCCACTCCAGTGAGACCAAGATGCTACGCAGGGGTATCACTAAAGCTGACTCTGTCAGCCGCAATGACGCCTTATTCCAACTTCCCAAGATTCATGATAAAATAGATGATACAGGGACACCAGTAAGGTTCATAACCACATACAGCACACAGGCAGGTGAACTGAGAAATGTCCTGAAGAAAAGATGGCATATTCTGACACAAGATCCACTACTGGCAAAAAAGTTAGGCAACTCACCAGCTGTCACTTTCAGAAAAAACTCATCCCTTAAGGACATCTTAGTCAATAGCCACTTACAGAGCAACAAAAAAACGTGGCTAGAGCAAAGGGGAGGCTTCTATAAATGCAGTAAATGTAAAGCCTGCAGTCATAGTGAGAATGTAAGGGAAGTGACACTACAGAGATCTAGAAGGAAATGGAAAATAATAAAACCCATAACATGTGGGACAGATTTCGTAGTCTATGCCATCACTTGTCCATGTGGGAAATGGTATGTCGGTTCGACAACATTTCCAGTCAAGAAGAGAATCTTGGAGCATTGGAGAGCGGTAACCAACCGCGACTTCAGTTACAGTACATCGAGACATTTTAATGAGGCACATGAGGGCGACTGGACCAAAGGCAAATTCTTCGGTTTAGCAACGATCCCTAAACACCCCAGAGGAGGAAATCGAGTTTTAGCGCTGCGTAGACTTGAGTCCAGATTAATTCTTCTGGCTGGCAGCATGTTCCCCACAGGTATGAATAATGACGAAGAACTATACGTAAACCTATGAATATTTGGACGCTTCCTGTCAACCAATTCAATAGTTCCCATTCAGTTAGACTGTAGATTTCCTAAATTTTTAAATTTCACCTGTTAGTAATTTTAATTCGTACTGTTGATTTCTTGTTTCTTTTACTGAAAACACATGTTGCATTGAAGTAGTACATGCGGATATCAATTAACTGTTTATATATTGTCTGATCCTGAAGTTCTGATGCTTAACCTAGGTATTGTAAAAAATGATGTCATGAGTGTGGGGTAATTGCGACAGTGACACTAATAGTCTCTGTTTTTATATTTTCAACAGATTGGATTTACAACATAAGAGGAGGATAGCCACTAAGATATTGCTATGAGCACAAGAGATCCAGCATGTTCATAGGAACTGTTATCTCTACAGAATCTTTGGTCACGTTACAATTAATATCGTCAACTGCACTGCACGGATAATTTGGTAATATCAAATACCTTGTATGTTAGAAAATAAACAGGTTTCTATGATGCAGATGTACATATGTGCAAGAGGAGTTGGAATATAGTATGCAAAGCAATTGCATGTCAGAGACTTCTTTCCACAACTAGCCACATCACGCACTAGTCCCCACACTCGTATTATATCCAATGTAAGCATTATGGCTATCATACGGAGGTCTGTTTTAGGAATTCACTGTTGTGAGGGTACTACACCCAAGTCAAGCACGTCTCAGACACTCTAAGGGGCACTAGACCCATGAAATAGTGTTCAGGATCATTATGACAATACATCAGTGTTGCAGTATGAATTATAAATCACAAACTGTTCACTAAATGTGTAAAAAGTTTACACTTATATCTATGTTTATATATAATTTCTGAAATGCATTTGTGATATTAACAAATGTTATGTTTTGTTTTGAATTTTAATAACACTAGAAATCACCGTAGTATTTTCTTTATGTCTTATTGCACGCTGCGTCGTGCATGTCAGTATGTCTTTAAATGTACGTGGAACTGACAAGAGGTCATGTGACCAAGATCTCGTTTGAGATCGAAACGCGTCGTTTCTGTTGCCGCGAATAAACCTGTAACACTTTACAGCCTTGTAACTGGAGTGGCTCGTTTTTCCTGCTAGGATTGCAGGGATCAGCTTTGCATATATATATATATATATATATATATATGTATATATATATATATTCACTGAAAAAACCATAGGTTTTAGGGACAGTTATAGTTACTTGGACATTGCACTCGTACAAAACCCGTGAAATTCCCCCGTTATAGTTAGTTCAGCTAACTATAACTCGCGCCCCCGCAATGCACTGCTGATGACGTCACATATTACATCACTCATGACATGGTCAGTGACATCACTGATGACATCACTGATGACATCTCAAATGACATCACTGATGACATCATCCAGTGACTGTGTGTTTCTCTAAAGTTTAAATATTTTTAATATATATAGGAAAAGACGTATTGAAGAATGAGTGGGTGTGTAAGTGTCTGTATGGATGATTTAGTAGGTGCGTGACTGACTGTATAAGTGAGTGATTTAACGTATCTTACTGAATGCATGGGTTAGTGACTAAACTGGGTAAATGTCTGTATCCGTCTGTCTGTTGCTGTGTAAGTGGCTGCATGTGTTTGTGAATAGCTACATGAGTGTCTATTTGAGTTATTGAATGCTTGTGTGAGTATCTGTATGGGTGCCTGAGTGTTTGTGTGGGAGGGGTGTGTGCGACTCTGTGCATAGATGTGTGAGTGGGTGATTCACTGGGTGGATGGTTTCAAGAGTGCATCTGTGATAGACTGTATGGGTGGGTAAGTGTGTGTAAGAGTGTGTTAGTGAGTGAATGTATGTCCCAGTAGTACATGTGTGAGTAACTACATATGTGAAAGGCAGTATATATGTGTGTTGGAGTATATAAATAGCTATAAGCGAGAGTGACTGATTGTGATAGTGGCTGTATGGATGAGTGTGTGCTTGTATCAGTGATTGTATAAGAGCGTAAGAATGTGCTAGTATTTGTATGAGTAAGTGAGCTGGTGTGTGTATAACTGTATAGGTGAGTAAATGGTAGTGTGTTTAATTATTTGCATGATTGACTAGGTGTGTGAGTACCTCTATGGATGAGTGGCGGTGTTTGAGTGTCTATATAGGAGTAAGAGTGCATATGATAGTCCTGTACTGAGTGACCGTAAGTATGAGTGACTGTACGGGTGAGTGAGTGGATGTGTGTGTGTAGACCTAAGAATCAGTGAGTGGGTATGTAGTTATTGGTGTTGGAGTGTCTATGGTTTTGCGAATGGCAGTCTGTAATTTAGAGTGGGTGTATCAAAGGTTATATTAGGGTGTGAGGAGGTGCATCAGATTATCACGTGGATGATGTCATCAGTGATGTCATTTGAGATGTCATCAGTGATGTCATCAGTGATGTCACTGACCATGTCATGAGTGATGTAATATGTGACGTCATCAGCAGTGCATTGCGGGGCGCGAGTTATAGTTAGCTGAACTAACTATAACGGGGGAATTTCACGGGTTTTGTACGAGTGCAATGTCCAAGTAACTATAACTGTCCCTAAAACCTATGGTTTTTTCAGTGAATTTCAAAGGTTTTTTAAATGCTAATTTGTAACTATAACGTGTCTGAAACCTATGGTTTTTTCAGTGAATTTCAAAGGTTTTTTAAATGCTAATTTGTAACTATAACGTGTCTGAAACCTATGGTTTTTTCAGTGAATTTCAAAGGTTTTTTAAATGCTAATTTCTAACTATAACGTGCCTGAAACCTACGTTTTTTTTAGTGAATTTCAAAGGTTTTGTAAATGACAATTTTTAAATGTATTAATTGTTATATTAATTTTTTTCATACTGATTTACTACATTTTTAGAAACAATTTTTTTTTACATATTTTATTTTTTAAATTACATTGTAATTACATTATACATTACATTACAAAAAATACTTTCTCTTAATGAATTACTTTAGTTTAAATACTTTGCAGATAGGCAATAGACTTTTAAGTACAGTAGTTACAGTTGTTGCAATGGGCAACACATTTTCAAACACAATGCAACATTCAGCTCAATGTGAATTTCTAGTTAAATGCAATTAGTTACTTTATGGATTACTTTTTCTAACCACAGGACTGGATCCTAGATTCAGTCCTGGTACATCTCCTGTAAACAGTTGAGTAAAAGCGTTTTGGTTACAGTCGTGATTTTTAAGGAATATTATTGTATTTTAAAAGTTGACACTTAGAAACTTTTTCTCATAGAATCACCAATGTTATCCTATGGAAGGAAATTCACTTAGCAGGTAAAAACTGTTATCGTTACTTTTTCTTACTCAGTGTTGGATCCTGGATCCAGCACTGGTGCATCTCCTGTAAACAGTTGAAAGAATGCGTTTAAGTCATACAGGCGATTTTTAAGGAATATTTGTAGTTTGTGAAAATCGACACTTTGAAACTTTTCTGCTGAAAACCAGACAATGGATTCCTATGGAAGAAAATATAAGTTACTGGTAAGTACGGTTAAAATTACTTTTGAGGATCAGTACTGGGCTGAAACATGCAGCACTGAGGTCTCTCCTGATAACAGGTGAGTAAATCGGAATTCGTATTTCGGCTGATTTTAGAGGAATATTTTAAAGTTCCAAAACTCCACACTTAGAAGAATTTCCAAGTGAAACCAGTCAATGTTAGCCTATGGAAGGAAATTCAAGTTACTGGTAAGTACGGTTAAAATTACTTTTCAGGACCAGTACTGGGCTGAAAGATGCAGCACTGAGGTCTCTCCTGATAACAGGTGAGTAAATCAGAATTCGGATTTCGGCTGATTTTAGAGGAATATTTGTATGTTTCAAAAATCAACACTTAGAAGAATTTCCAAATGAAACCAGTCAATGTTAGCCTATGAAGGAAATTCAAGTTACCGGTAAGTACGGTTAAAATTACTTTTCAGGATCAGTACTGGGCTGAAAGATGCATCACTGAGGTCTCTCCTGATAACAGGTGAGTAAATCGGAATTCGTATTTCGGCTGATTTTAGAGGAATATTTTAAAGTTCCAAAACTCCACACTTAGAAGAATTTCCAAGTGAAACCAGTCAATGTTAGCCTATGGAAGGAAATTCAAGTTACTGGTAAGTACGGTTAAAATTACTTTTCAGGACCAGTACTGGGCTGAAAGATACAGCACTGAGGTCTCTCCTTATAACAGGTGAGTAAATCGGAATTCCTATTTCGGCTGATTTTAGAGGAATATTTGCACAATGGTGAAGGGAGGGGGCGGGGCCTGAGGTGACATCTGTGCAAACGCGCCCCGTGGCGCGTTTTAAGTTGGGGGATTAAGTCCCCTTGAATCCTGAGGGTCCCTAGGGGCCAACTAGCCCACCAGGAACCTCCAATATGCGCCAGGGGGCTGCGTTGCAGAGACGTGTAGAGAGGCCACACCCCTTTTTACACCTCTCTACAACGCAGCTCTGTGGCGCTTTCTGGATGTACCTGCTGGGCTAGTTGGCCCCCAGGGACCCTCAGGATTGAAGAGGATTTAATTCCCCATCTTAAAACGCGCCACGGGGCCTGTTTGCACACATGTCACCTGAAGCCCCGCCCCCTCCCTTCACCACTGTGCAAACGCGCCCAGTGGCGCGTTTTAAGTTGGGGGATTAAGTCCCCTTGAATCCTGAGGGTCCCCGGAGTCCAACTAGCCCACCATATACCTCCAAAAAGCGCCACAGAGCTGCGTTGCAGAGAGGTGTAAAAGGGGTGTGGCCTCTCTACACGTCTCTGCAAGGCAGCCCCTGGCGCATACTGGAGGTTCCTGGTGGGCTAGTTGGCCCCCAGGGACCCCCAGTATTCAAGGGGAATTTGTTCCCCCTCTGCAAACGCGCCAGGGGGCGCGTTTGCAGAGTGGTGAAGGAAGGGGGCGGGGCCTGCGGGCCCGATCGTTTTTTTTTTGTCCCCTGAAGGGGGGCTGTGTGGCCCCCCTTCCTTTTTTCTCTTTTTGGGCCCTGGGGACCCCATCCCCCAGGGCCTTACCCCTTTTTTTAAATTACAAAAAAAAAAAAAAAACGGGAAGGGGGCCGCGTGGCCCCCCTTCCCTGGGCCTGTATTGGCCCCGGGGACCCCATCCCCCGGGGCATGGCCTCTATATTTATTATTTTGAGGGGGGCAGCGTGGCCCCCCTCCTCTGGCCATTTTAAGGCCCCGGGGACCCCATCCCCCGGGGCCGGCCTTTCCATTTAAAAAAAAAAAAAAAATTCTCTTTTTTGGGGAGGGGGGCCCCCCTCCCGGGCCACTACTTGCCCCGGGGACCCCATCCCCCGGGGCTGGCCCTCTCCGTTGGGGACTGTGGGGGGTCCCCAATCCCCCACAGTCCCGCCGGCTCCCCACGTCCCTTGGGAGCCGGCATTGCTGTTCCACATGGGGAGCAGCTGACATGCTGCTCCCCATGTGGAAAAGCAATCGCTTTGGATATTGGAAGAGAGAGCAGGTTTCCCTGCTCTCTCTTCCAATATCCAAAGCAGTTTGCTATGGCAGGACGGGAGCCGCGAGGCTCCCGTCCTGCCATAGCAAACTACAGTGTCCCGGGGGTAGGCACCCCGGGACACTGCAGGAGCCGGCCCTGGGGGTGGTGGTCCCCAGGGCCATCAAGGGCTCCAGGAGGGGGCCGCGCGGCCCCCTCCCATTCAGTACACAGCCCCGGGGAGGTGGTGGTCCCTGGGGCTCTGGGGTCCGTAACGGACCCCCATATTAAAATGTTTAGTGCCCCGGGAGGTGGCAGTCTCCGGGCGTGTGGGGGGCTGGAGCCCCCCACACAGGTTGTATAATGTATACAAAAAAGCCCCGGGGAGGTGGTGGTCCCCGGGGCTGCGGGAGGGCTCAGAGCCCTCCCGCACCATTTTTAAAAAAGCCCCGGGGGGTGGCGGTCCCCGGGGCTTGGGGGCCCTTTGAGGCCCCCACACATTAAATTATCCCCCCACCAAGCCCCCGGGACTTGGGCCACCCGGGGGCCAATTAACATCGAAGCGCGGGAGACCGCGCTTCAATTTTTTTTTTTTTCGGCAGGATTCGCGCACCCTGAGCGCATCCTGGCGATTTTTTAAAAAAAATTATTATTTTTGCCCAGGGGGTCCTTGTGGGACCCCTGAGCAAACCTAGGGGGTCAGGGTGTTTCTACCCTGCCCCCTTTGTGCGCTTTGCGCACTTGTTTCTGTCCCTCGGTTCTACCGAGGGACAAAATGGCTGCCAACATTTCCTGAATCGGAATGTTGACAGCCAGCTGACAGCCAATTAACATGCAGCTCGTGATCGGGACGGTGCGCGCAGGGTGCGCTGAGGGTACGCGGACCCTACTCGGCCATAGATATCACTAACTTTTTACTTTTCATTTTCTCAGCAACTACTGAACGGATTTACACCATTTAACAAAAAGGGTTCTTTCTGAACCAAGAACTACCTCTTTGCCAAATTTGGTGTAATTCCGTTCAGCAGTTCGGGCTGTAGCCGTGTCTAAAGTTTCCTATGGAAAAGTGCATGGGGAAAACGCGTTTTGGGACCCCCTTTTTCTCGGCCCCCGCTTGACGAATCCCCCGAGACTTTCAGGGTAGGAGCGGACCGGAGCGGGCCACAAAGTTTGAAAATTTCGCGAAGATACGTCAACCGGCAAGAGAGTTATTTCAAATAGAATGTCGCAGATTTCCTATGGATAATAGGTTGTAACTATAACTATCTACTGGCGACCGCCAGTAGATAATATATATATATATATATATATATATATATATATATATATATATATATATATATATATGTGTTTACCAACAACATAACGTCTAATAAAAAAAGCATTCTATTATAAATTAAAACATTAAAATATTAAACTATTTAAAAATCTTAAAACTTAAATTTCCCACTCCAGTGAGTGCAACAGTAGGGAAAGTGTTGGATAGCGGAGGGGTAAAAATTACTATTCCCACTCCAGTGAGTGCAACAGTAGAGAAAGTGTTTTTGGAAGTTGTAACGGCTTTGCCCGAAGCCGTAATGGGACTGCACCACCCTTCAAAATAAAGAGCAGCAGCTGCCCATGAAGATTGTCAGGCATTGGTTGTTCTTGCAGATTCACTGCATTATGGAGGCCTGCTCAGCCTTTGAATTGGGGACTGAAATGCAGGGGAACAGCATTTGGATGCAAACATTGAGACATAGACACTACATATTTATTGTGGATTTTACCATACAAACTAACAGGACCATAATGCATTGTTTCTCTCATTGCAGAGGCTCATTGGAGTTGATATATATAAAAGGACTTCCTGTTGGTGGTTATTAATAGTACCCGTGATCAAGGCAAAGTTGGATTGCCGAAACATGTTGGGGGAGACACGCAGCAGTCCATGTCCTGCTTTAATAAAGATAATCAGCTGTTCCCGAGTGCGTCTCGTCTCTCCTTGGGCAGATGGAGAGGTTTTTGGGAATATATATATATATATATATCACAGAATACTCCTTCCAGTTGCGTCATTACCAAACACGCAAAGAACGAGCACGAACCACCGAATTTGTATCTCTGCAATATTTATTCTCGCTCCCAAACGAATGCAGCAGCCATGACGACGTTTCGTCCCTCTAAACTTGCTCGCTCCTTCTGAACCACAGTAGACCCACGGAGAGTGGCGCGCACGTCGGCGGAGCACACCGGCATACAGAATCCTTAGGAAAATTTCACTCGTAGCGCGCTCTCAGTCAAGAAGACGCTGTGCAAATCAAAGTTACCGCTGTTTATAAACAGCGGTAACTTTGATTTGCACAGCGTCTTCTTGACTGAGAGTGCGCTACGAGTGAAATTTTCCTAAGGATATATATATATATATATTTGTAAATTTTTATATAATTTTAAAATTATAATATAAATTAAAATTAATAGTTCATTAATTGTTTTAAATTAAATATATATGAATGATTATGTATGTGTGTCTAACTTTTTTAATTAAGTTTATTTATTATATTTTTTAAATTTATATTAAATCTACTTTATTTTTTATATTAATTTTATTATTTAACATATTTAATATTTATTATTTTATTTGATACATCTATATCAAATTCGATATTTTGTACAACTATATTTTTTACATCGATATTTTGTTTCTTGATATTTTTGTACTTACCTGTTTAAGTATAGGGAGTAGATATTTTTGCATTCTATATTTTTACATCGATATTTTTTACTTCTCTATTTTTAACTTCGATATTTTGTCAGTGAACCGTCATCGAGGATACAACCCATGCCTCCCCAATAAACAACACCATGTCATCCACACCCACCAACAAGGCTCATGTGTCCACCTCCAGAAAGATCCACTGCCTGCTTATCAACACATGCTCAATTGGAAAACCCACCACGGAAATCTGGGACACTATCACGAACCACACCACAGATGCAGTTTTCATCACAGAAACTTGACTGAACCCACACATCCACTCCGGACATCACCACAGCCACCCCTGAAGGATACAAAATCGTGCATCCAGACCTATCCAACAGGAAAGGCCGAGGAATTGCCATAATCTACAAAGTGAACCTTGAATGCTCACCACCAAAGATGAATCTACCCTCTTCATGGAGCACCTCCACTTCCTATTCTAAACAAACAGCAAAGCCACCATCAGAGGCACCTTCAGCTACAGACCTCTGGGACCTCACCCTGCCTTCTTCAACGCAACCCCCAACTTCATCGCCCCTTTCACCATTGACTTGAATCTGTACATATTCCTAGGAGACCTCAACTTTCACCTTGAGAACACCGACAACATCAACACGGCCGACCTCCTAGAAAGCATGGCTATCCTCAGACTCAAACAGCTTGTCACTGACCCCACCCACACCGGAGGACACACACTTGACTCCATCTTCTCAGCCAGCAACAAAGTAACATACACCCACACCAGGATGCTCACCTGGACCGATCACCACTGTGTCCATTTTGTCATCTCAGAACCACCCAACAACCCTACCTCCCCTACCAACAAAACACAGTACAACTTTTCAAAGGTATCAGAGCAATGATGGACCTAAGCCCTCAACTCCCGCCTACCCACCACTGCCACCACCACGGAAGACCCAGAACAAGCGGCAGAAAACTTCACGAACTAGATCACGGCAAGCGCTGACAAAGTTGCACCTAGGAAACCCACTAATCCCAAGAAATGACATGACACCCCAACTGGTTCATGGCAGAACTGAAAACCCAGAAACACAACTGCAGACAAAAGAAAAGAAAATAGCACGCCAGTAAGACTGCCAAGGACAAAAAACAATTCAGAGACACCCTCAACTGTTACCACCACCTCCTCAAAAACACCAAGAAGACCACTCTAGCCACCTGCATCAATGACAACTCCAACACTAGCAAGGAACTGTTCAACATAGTCAAGGAGTTCATCAACACATCGGTAACCGAAAACACCATCACACCCTCGCAAACCCTCTGCGACACCCTCTCAGACTTTCTCCACAACAAAATCAACACCATCTACCAAGACTTCACACCTCAACACCCCACTGAGGACAACATCAACCTCCTCACACCGGCCAGCACCCACCCACACCAGCTCACCTCTTGGAACACCCTCACTGAGAAAAAAACAGCGTCCATCATGAGATCCATTCACTCCAGAGGTCCAGCAGACCCCTTTCCCCCCGCACCTTCAACCTCGGCAATCAACCCATCAGCAAAGAACTCACCATGGTCCTCAACTCCTCGATCACCACGGCCCACGACCCCAAGAAATGGAAACATGCCAATGTGAAGCCATTGCTGAAGAAACCATCTGCGGACCCAGGAGAACTCAAGAACTACAGACCCATCTCCCTGCCCCCCTTCCCAGCCAAGGTAATCAAGAAAGCTATCAACATCCATCTAACCAGACATTTGTAGAACCACAACTTCTGGACCCCTCCCAAGCCAGCTTCAGAGCAAACCACAGCACTGAGACAGCTTTAATCACAGCCATGGACGACATCAGAATGCTGCTAGACCATGGAGAAAGAGCAGCCCTCATCATCCTCAACCTCTCAGCAGTTTTCAACACTGTATCCCACCGTACACTGACCAACAGACTGTACCAGATCAGATTCAAAGGAGCAGCCCTCAATTGGATCGCATCCTAGCTCACAGAAAGTACTCAGAAGATCATCATCCCTCCCTACTCCTCGCTCCCTAAGAACATCACCCGCGGTGCACCTTAAGGCTCATCCTTCAGCCCAACCCTCTTCAACATATACATGACACCCCTGGCCAACATCGTCAGGAGCCACAGACTCAACATTATCGCCTATGCCGATGACACCGAACTTATCCTCTCGCTGACAAATGACCCAACGACCTTTAAAGAAAGGTTCCAAAGGTGCATGAAGGATGTAGCCATCTGACTGTCTCGAACACAGACAAGACAGAAGTTCTCATGTTTGGGAAAGGCAAGGACATCCTATGGAACAACGAATAGTTGCCACCTGAGCTGGTACCTACCCCAAACCCAATGAACATTCCTGCAACCTCAGCATCATCCTCAAATGCCAGTTATCCATTAAAAAGCAGGTCAGCACTGTCTCCTCCGCATACTTCCTCACCCTATTGATGCTCAGCAAGGTCTTCAAATGGCTCCCATCCAACACCAGGCATACTGTCATGCAAGCTCTTCTTGTCTCTAGCAGACTCGACAATGGCAACTCCTTCTACATAGGAATCACCACCAAACTCTTGAGGAAACTACAGACCATCCAGAAACTCCAGACTCATTGTCGACCTCTCCATACAGACACACATCACCCCTCACCTCTGGAAACTCCTGTGGTTACCAGTCACGAAGAGATGGCAGTTCAAGCTGCTCACCGACACTTACAAGGCACTACACAATGAAGGACCGGCGTACCTCAACAAATTAGTGAATTTCCACCAACCTACCAGGGAACTCCATTCCAGATCCCTCTCCCTAGCAACTACCCAGCGCATCTGCCTGGTGAACAGCAGAGGCTGCTCCTTCTCCCACCTGGAGGCTAAGGCCTGTAACACCCTCCCCCTACACCTCAGAGCAGCTTCGTCGCTCCAACAGTTCAGGAAGGACCTCAAGACCTGGATGTTCAACCAACAGGAACAGGCAGCAGAATCCTGCAGCAAGACCCCACAGCTCATCGTGACCCTCACGGGTGAAGCAGCTGTGCATCCAAATCCCGATTGATTGATTGACTCGATCAACCTGCTTCCCTTTCTCAGATCCTCCAGATATTAAATCCAATTTGCCTAAGCGGATAACTAAGCCTGTCTATTAGGCAAGCCGTGGTTCCTGGAGAGTCCCATATTTGTGTTGATGACACATAATGGGGAATGTTGAAGAGGTTCCTCACATGGCACCATATTTTTAAGGCAGCAAGCAAAACTTAAACCTCACTTATTGAAAAAATGTGAGGTTTCCAAACTTGTATAGGAATTTCACTTTCGTCATGGGCCCCAGCATCTCTGTATACAATTGCCCAATATATGACTCATCTGGCTTTGCTGCCAACATTCTAGCATTGCAATATGCTTGAAAGTCTGAGAGAGCGAGCCCCACCCCCCCTCAAGTCTCCTCCTAAGCTCCATCCAGGACAACCTGATCCCCTTATATGCCCATATGAAACAACTAATTCTCCCCTGGATCTTGATTTGATCTCTGGGGAACCATTAGGGTATTGTGTTAAAAAGGAAGATGATATTAGGGAAAATCGTCATCTTGATCGAATTTGTTCTCTCATAGATGGTTAGTAGAAGGTTTTTCCATCTCCTGAGCTGAATCTCAATTTCTCTTCAAATCTTATTCAGGTTGACACTAGGGAGGGCCTACAGGCTATGTATCAACAAAATACCCAGGTATCTTACCTGTTCCTTGGTCCTCTCGATCCTCTTGATACCATCTGTGCTTGCCCATGCCTCGATCTTTGTATTACCTTATTTATTAAATAGTCCAAACTTCTTCCAAATGTTTCAGCATGGGCTTCTAACTTTGGGAACGGGTATTCAGAATTGGCTGCACACAGGATGATATCATCTGCATAGAGCACGATTTTCCCATCTAGGCCTGGGGCAGCAGAAGGTAAGATGGAGCTCTCTTGGCGAATTTTCTGGGCAAAAGGCTCGATATATAGGTCAAATAATTGTGAAGACAGAGGGCATCTTTGTCTCATACCCCTCGTAATGGAGAAAGGCTGAGTTAGACTCCCATTTATTAGCATGCAAGCTGTGGGTGATCTATACAGGAGTTCACTTAGTTATATTGATTAACCTACTACTAAAGCCGAAAATATTTAATACGTACATGAGGTACACCCACCTTACCCTATCAAAGGCTTTGGAGTCATCTAAGGTGGCTATCGTCAGTGGGCCTTTGGTCATTTTCAATTTTTCAATTGCCCCAATCAAAATATGTGTCAGTTCATTAAGCTGCCTACCCAAAATAAATCCATTGATCTGGGTGAAACACTGATCTCATGGTCTTTTCTAATCTCTTTGCTATGATACCTGTGAGGTTCTTATAGTCCCAGTTTAGTAGAAAGATGGGTCTGTCTGAATCTGGGATAGAGGGTTCTTTTTTAGGTTTTACAATCATTACTATTGTGGCTTGATACAACGAAGTAGGGATCTTCCCCTCCCTGCATGAATTTGATAGAAAATAACTTTCCTGAAAGGGACCACGTGGGTCTTCAATTTTTATAAACTTCTTCTGAGATTCAATCTGGGTCAGCTGCCTTACCATTTTTTTAAAAATTTTATTTTGATAGATTGCCCACAGAATATACAGCAGTGCAGAGAGCATCTCTGCCATTGTACATAAGTCAGTAAATGTGCAAACAAATTTTCAACATGTGGTAAACCAATCGTCCCCTCCCCACCCAACCCAACGTCCCAAAGTCAGCAAGTACATTGTTGTATTTAGATACACAATTTACAATTTATCTACGACGATACGGATGTAATAGGCCAGACCAGAGTTAAATGCATGTCAAAAAGTGTACATTATCATATGGCATGCAGATCAGGGTTCTGTAGAAGAAACAGAGACAGCGGTGCCCAAAAATCTTTTGGTCTTGAGGCTATGGGTAACTCCTCTGCATAGATACTCATTTGCTCTTTGCAATATACCAAGCCGCGAACCCATTTCCGAAGCGTTGGGGCAGACCTAGCACCCCAATGCATAGCAACTGCTCCCTTAGCAAATAAACTCGAGATAGCATTTAGTCGCCTATTGCATGGTTTGAACTGCTTCAGCAAGCCCAGCAGGCATATTGCAGGAGTACTTTGGACGTGTTCTGCAGTGACATCTGATAACATTTGGACGACCCTGCTCCAGAATACATTAATGGTGGGGCAAGCCCATGCCAAATGCAGGAAATCTGCATCCTCCTGCCCACATCGTATACAGCTTGCCTCTTCTCGTAACCCGAATCTCTTGAGCAGACTGGGGGTATAATACCACTGGTGCAAATACTTAAAGTGTACAATACGGAGATTACAGTTTGCTGTCAACCTACCAGTCAGACTGCAACAGGACTCCCAATTCTCCAGGGTCAACGGTGAGGCCAGTACAGCATTCCATTTTATTAGCGAGGGCGGGTCTAGTAGCGCATTCTCTTTCTGAGAGACATTATAGAGCCTGGTGATCAGCCCCTTGCTTTCCTTTCCGGCCAGCACCACATGTAGGGCTTTAAGAGCCGTTGGTTCGGCAGGGAACCCTGGATAAATGGATCTTATCGCTTGGCACACCCTCACAAAGGTGAATCCTAACATAGTACTATATTCCCTTTCAGCCTGAAAATCAGCCATTGACCTGAACACCCCATTGTGGTACATGTCTCCTATCCTTGTAACCTTCGCTTTCCGCAATACTCTCAGTGCCCCCTTATCCTGCATGGCTGAAATGCCTGGGTGTGCAGCTAATGGTAGTTCCGGAGTGTAAATATGCTCCAGCCCAGCTCGCTTAGCAAGATTTTTCCACGCCCACGCAGTACATTTCACAGTATTTATTTCTTTGCTCGCCGCACCCTCTCCACCCTGCAGTGTCATAGCTATCAGCGGTATCGGATGTGCGGTGTCAGCCTCGACAGCAGTGTGTGGGAGATACTTTTGGGGGAAAAACCAGTAATGCGCATATTGCGCCTGTGCGCATAAATAATAGAGGCGTAAGTCAGGCGCTTCAAATCTACCTCGTTCGAATGGTTGTGCGAGCACATTCCAGTGGCATCGCGGTTTTTTCCCTGCCCACACCAGGGACAGTAGACAAGATTGGAGGGTCTTAAAGAGTGCCATATTTAGCCAAATCGGGATATTGACAAATAGATATAGCAGCTTAGGAAAAATGGTCATTTTTACTATTGCGATTCTGTCTGCGAGCGAGAGGGGGAGGCGAGTCCATCTCGTAACCTGGTCCGAGATTTTGGTAACAGCCCGTCCGTAGTTCATAGTCAACACTACATCAGGGTCTCTATGAACCCATATGCCTAGATATTTCACAGGGTCGGCGGACCATGCCAGTGGGAATTCTAATGCCACTTCCCTGGTGCCGGCCGTCAATGGGAACACAGTGGATTTGGCCCAGTTAATCCCAAGGCCAGAGTAGCGCTCGAATAACACATATTCAAGGAGCAGGTCATGGAGATACGTCTCCGGTTCCCTGACGACAGCATCATGTCGTCCGCATAGAGGGAGACAGCTAATGGTCTCAGGTTAAACCTCAATGCAGCTTGCGCATGTTTCTGGCGACTTTTACAGGCCAGTGGCTCACGCGCCAGGGAAAAGAGCATCGGGGATAAGGGGCAGCCTTGTTGAGTGCCCCTCTTTATCGAAAAGGCCTCCGAGACCCACCCATTCACCCTAAGTCTGGCCATAGGCTCGGTGTATAACAGGCTTATCCATTTTTAAAAAAAAGGCAGGACGCCCATTCTCCGTAACACTGCGAACATATAACCCCAACTCAACGAAGGCCTTTGCAGCATCAAGTAACACTGCAACCGCCTGAAAGTCCGACTCAAAATAATGAAGTACTGCAAAAAGCGTCCGCAAGTTATGAGCTGTGGATCTTTTGGGGACGAAACCGGACTGATTAGTAGGACCAGCTTTGGGAATAATGGTTGCAACCTGTTAGCGATTATCCTAGCGAGGATTTTTGCATCAATTTTTATTAAGGATAAAGGCTGATATGACTCACATTCAGTAGCTTCCTTTTCCGGTTTCAGTAAGGTGACTATTAAAGCCTCCTTCAGAGTAGAGGGTAGTATCCCAGCGTCATATGCTTCTGCATACACATTCAAGAGTCTGGGCGATATCTCGTCAATATAAGCCTTATAAAACTCGCTGGGCAGGCCGTCTAGTCCAGCCGCTTTGCAGGTTGGTAATGACAGTATAGCTTCCTTCACATCCTCAACATCGAAGGGTTGCGTAAGATATTCCCTCTGACCAGCCGACAGCCAGCCCAGCGCTATGTCATCCAAATATCTGGCAATCTCTTCCTCCCTGACATCCGGCCTGTCTCCGTACAGCTCCGAGTAAAAATCTAGAAAAATCTTGCTAATTTCAGAGTTGGAGTATTGCATAACTCCCTCTTCATCTCGCATTTCTATAATGTTTGCTTGTCCTCTGGGCATTGCTATTTTTGAGGCAAGAGAGCGACTCGGCCTGCCACCCTCCCCATAGTACCGTGCCTTACAGCATCTAGAGCAGTGCAGGATCTCCTGATCAGCTGTTTGATTGTACTCAGTTACATGATTTCTTATTTTGGCCAATATGTCTGATACAGGCCTACGCTCATATTCCCTCTCTAATGTTGTGATTTGTGCAGCCAGCATTTGCATTCTCCGTCAAAGATCTTTCAAAACTCCAGCTTGTGTGCCTATACATTCTCCTCGTGTTGTCACTTTAAAAGCTTCCCATAAGGTCCCCGCACTCTCAACAGATCCCTCATTCTCAATAAAAAAGTTCCCGATTGCAGTCCCAATGGTGGCCCGGAAGACAGGGCCCGTAAGAGAGGACTGCTGCAGTCTCCATTGAAATGGAGGTCTCATGCATTCCGGGACCTGTAGGTCCATGGATACAGGGGAATGGTCAGAAAGTGTTCTAGGCAGATGGGCCGCCGCGACTACCCAAGGACATACTGCCTCTGACATAATCCAGTAGTCCAATCTGGACCACGAGCCATGCACAGAGGAGAAAAAAGTGCTCTCATGGGCAGTGGGGTTACACAGTCTCCAGATGTCCCAAAGCCCCTCAGCATGCATTACTTCCGATAGTACCTGTGAAGCTCGTGTCCCCCTCCCCCCATGGTCTGTGACCTATCCATTTCAGCGTCAATACACAGATTGAAATCCCCACCCCATATCAGCGCTACAGAGGGAAACAAAGATATTCTTCGCCATACATCACTAAAGAACACGTGATCGTCAACATTGGGTCCATAGATGTTGACCAGCAACACTGACATACCCCCCAGTCTGCCCAGAGCCATCGTCACCCTGCCCTGCTCATCCGTTTCAGAGCGGATCAAAGTGAATGGGGTTCCTTTTTTAACTAATATCATCACCCCACGTGCATACGAGGAGTACGATGATGCGACTCTCACCAAAGCCCATTTTGCCCGCACATTTTGTTCAGTCCATTTGGTGAGGTGCGTTTCCTGTAGGAAAGCTATGTGTACATTAATCCTATCCAAATAGGCTAAAACAGACCTAATCTTTTTGGGGTTGTTAAGCCCGCGCACATTCCATGTTAAAAACTTTATTGCACTACCCATGCCAGCAGCAAATCTTCATTATGATCACACATTTCCTCCCATCCAGCGATCGTAAATAGTAAAATGTGAGCATCGTGTAAGCAGAGCACCATACTTGCTGTGGACCCATCCCTGCCATCCCACCCCCCACCCACTTCAGCAGCCCCAACACGCTAAAGTCATACTCCGATCCCATGAACCACCCTCACAAACAACAAAAAAACTTCCTACCACTGCATAGATTAGAATCATTTGGTACATACTTCACCGATAGAAGTTGTGACTGTTCCCCACATGAAATCCTACCACCCAACCACTTCAGCAGCCCCAACATGCCAAAGCCATCCCCTAAAAAGAACAACATAACCCAATGCACAAACATGCACAGGAGATAAATGTGGGGTACACCCATAGGGGGTCACTAGAGCGCCTTGAGCCTCCCGGGTGTGAAGGGAGGTGGCTGAACAGTGGCACTCCTTCTCATCTGCAAATTTTTACGCAGCAGAGTAACATTCCACAAAACCAGGTATTGGCAGTCAGCACAAATATCTAGCCTGCTCACACCAGGCAAACGACAATATATCATTAGTCAGACAACCTGGTACAAACATATAGGGCTTATGCGGGCCTTAGTATATAATAGTACTCCCCAATATGCCCTTCAAGCAGTTTCTTTGCAGGTCGTTGCGACCGTGGCCTTAACACAACAGAACGAATTGCAGGCTCCCTCAACCCAATAGACACAATGTCAAACAGTAGTGCGGCGATGTTCAAATATCCAATTACATGCATAAAAGTACTTATACAGGCCTCAGTGTGGAAATGTGTCAGTCATTAGACCCGCTAGCCTCCCAGCAGGTCAGTCCATCCAGTAGCCTGTCATATGGTTAGTCCTCCTCGTCCTCGGGAGGCTTGGATTTCTCTCATTGGGATCGCCTGAGTGACTGTGCGTATTCCATGGCGGCTTTGGAATTGGTGTACATTTTTGTTTTATCCTCCGCACCTATACGCAACCTGGCAGGGTACAACATGGCATACAGCACTTTCTCCGCGATCAGCAACTTCTTGTCCGGCTGAAATTCCCGCCTGGCAGCCTGAACCGTCGCCGTAAAATCCAGGAAAAAGGACAGATTATTTCCTTGATACGCTATTGCACCCTTCTCTCTGGACATTCTCAGGATAGCGTCCTGATCCCAGTAATTCAGAAGACGGGCAATTACAGGCCTCGGAGGGGCTACTGGTGGAGGATGGGTGGCCAAGGTCCTGTGAGCTCTCTCAACCACTAGCAGTGCAGACAGGTGCACAGAGCCGAAAAGTTCACGACGCAAGTACTCAACATACGACTCCATCCTGCCGGTGTTCGTGGATTCCAGCAGACCCGTGATCCTGATATTATTACGGCGGGACTTGGCCTCTAAATCCTTGTTTTTCACTTTTATCACTGCGAGCACCTTCTCCATGTCGAGTGTTTTGGTGGTAACGGCTTCCAGACCATCCTCCGCGGTCGATATTCGGTTTTCTGCTTCTCCCAGCCTGGCGCCATGTTTGTCCAATTTGGCGGACATGTGGTCCATCCTTAGATTGAGGGCGTCAATTTTCCCGTTGATCGATTGTAGGCTATTCTGCATGGCCAACAACGTGGATTCCAAAGGGGTGGTACTCTCTGTCGGGGCATCCAGTTCAGAATACGAGGTGGCCCCCCGCTGCGCCTTATTCGATTTACGAGCTTCAAAATTGAGGCGTGGTTGGGTTTTGTCAGGTTTACTCATTTTGTGACCTGGGGCTGGCATTGGGACGCCGCAGCCAGCTACACTGCGCAAGCAGGCCTCACAGCGCTGCTCTCGCAGTTGAATGGGTGCGCAGGCTCAACAGTAGTAGTCTATCAGGCCCCACCACAGTAGTCTAATTGGTAACTTCTAGCAAAGGTGTGCAGTGCTCCCACAGGTATCCAAGCGTCCCTCCACCAGTTATAGTATGGGCACGATGCTATCTGCAGGTTACCCTACATTCCAATGCGCCTTGGAACAAGCCAGAACAATGCCCCCAGATCAGCACAGGGGTGAGAATGCAGCTCAGGCCTCCCGACCCTCCAAATGCACCTCTCGGATTCAAAGGAGGTAATCAGGCTCAGCAGGCAATCGATCCGGGAAACTTTCATCCCCCGCAGTCTGCGCCTCCAGCAAGCTAGGCCATCAGATCCAAGGAGGTACCCTGGTGTCAGGGCGCGGGCTTCCCCAGCAGCCCCTATATCACAGCAATATGCACGTCGTGGGTGTGCTTAGTGGCCTGTAATGAGGCACCCAGCCGGGCCCTCTGTGTCTCCTCCCGCGTCGATGCTGTTACGCAGATACGGCCTTGCAGGGGCACAGTGTGAGGCCTTCAATCCTCCCGTATCACTCCCGCCTTCAACCCAGTGTCCTGCCAGGAGTCTAGACCCAGTGTCCCGGGGATTACAGCACCCAAGGGTGGGCACTTACCACTCGTTCAGGCAGGGGCAGCAATGTCTGGTCGCCGACACCTCCCAGTGTCGCGCGTGGCGGCAACAGTCAGCGTCCTCACACAGCCGCCCACAGCAAGGATCTCCTCTCTCGCTCCATAGCAGATGCTCGCCGCGGGCGTGCTCAGTGGCTTATCATGGGTTACCCGGCCAGTCCTTCCTGATCTCCTCCGGCGGCGAAACGCTTCCGCCGGTACGGTCTTGCAGAGGCGCAGCGTGAAGCCCTCTGTCTTCCCTCACAGCTCCATGGGCTCTTTCCGTCGATCCTGTATCTGGCCAGTGGTCCAGGCCCAGTGTCCCGGGGTTTGCAGCCCCCCTGGGGCGGACACTCACCACTGGTATAGGCAGGGGCAGTAAGGTCTGGTCGCAGACACCTCCGGACACCTCCGAGGGTCGCGCGCGACCTGCAGCAGTCAGCGTCTTTTCTCCGCCGCCCGCAGCAGGGGCCTCCGCTTCCGCCCAGGGCGCGCACTCTGCCCCGAGGGTTCCACCGCAGATTAGGCAGGCTTCCTTATACTCCCGCCGCCAATCCGTGAACTTTACAGTTTAAGAGCGGCTGCTCAAGGATCCAGACAGCCCAGCGCAGCTCCTGCCTCTCTGAGCCAGCATGACAGGGCCGCGATGCAGACACCCGCCGCCATGTTGCATACAGGCCCGATCGGACCGGGCCGTCAATTCACAGGTTTCTGCGCCCAGCAGCTCTCTGAAAACACCCCAGCTGCGCGTATAGTGTGCTGAAGGCTTCACCCCCAGGGTTGAGGGCAAAGGATGGGCAATGAAGACAGGATAATGAGCGGATCTTCAGTTCAGCAGGCGGAGCTGCACTAAGGCACAGCCATCTTGCCGTGCGCCCTCTAACGCCCCCTGCCTTACCATTTTTGAGTCAGCCCAACTGCTCTAATTTTTCCCCCTGTGTAATATCCCTTTCAAAGTGAGAAGCTCCTTGTTTCCAATTCTTGGTAGATTTATATCAGACATCCCTCTCTGAATGTTCAAGTGGTCAGGTTCTATGGCATCTGTAAAGAGAGTAGTTAGATGACTTAACATGACCTCCTGGATCTCCCTCAGTGCATGAACTTCTCCCCCCTTTCTGGGTCGATTAACTGATCTATATGTCTCCTAGATAGATATAACTTTGTTGTCCAAGATAGCATAGCTCCACTCTTTTCTCCAAATTCAAAGTGCTGCAGCTTAGTAGCTCTCCACATTTCCTGAATTCTTTTATCCAGTTCCATTCTATATCGACCCTGTAGCAGTTCCAGCTCAGATCTCAAATGCTGGATTCTCAAGGGAGCATCTACTGAAGTTACCTGGATCTCCTTCTCCTTCCCTGCTATATCGTTCAATAGTTTTTTCTCTCCGGCCGCCTCTTTACGTTTCGGTCATAAATTTTAAGATTATCCCACAAATAAATGCTTTATCCCATACTATAATAAGATTAACATTGCCTATGTTTATCTCAAGATATTCTTTGGTTTTATGACTGAGTTGGCTGATGTTAATTTCATCCTAAAGTAATGTTTCATCATGGGTCCTCCTGGTTCTCTCTACAGCTTTCGGTAGCTCCATACACAAGCTGATGGCGGAGTGGTCTGATAATGTTGGCGGAATATGGGTTATAGACTTGACAATCCTGGTTGTGTACTTATCAATCAAAAAGTAATCAATATGTAAATGGTGCCCATACTTTTTGCTGTAGAACGTGAAACTTTTCTATGCACCTGCCCTCACCCACCATATATCAACAAGTCCTAAATTGTACATCATGTTTATCAGCTGTCTTCTTGATTTTGGAATTGATGTATAGTTACATTTAGTGATTCTATCAAGCTCCTTGTCCATTTAATATTAAAGTCACCCCCCATCAAAATAGGACCCAAAATATCTAGAAGGTGTGACTCTAATAGTGTTAGATATGAGGGGGTCATCACAGTTGGGGCCATAATAGCCAACACAAGTCCACTTTAAGGACGTCAATTCTAAGGTAGCAACAATCCAACTCCCTGTGCTATCGGCTTAATTATCAAATAATCTAATACCCAAATTGCTTTTAATAATACTAGCTACTCCTCTTTTACCTGCAACCTGGTCTGAACAGATAATTTCCTGGACCCTTCTATATTTCCTGAAGCAAGCCCTACATTTGGCATTTTTTCTGTAAAATGGTATCTTGGGCCTTAATTTTCTGCAGCTGTTCAACCACAATCATTTGTCTCTTCCTGGATCTCAACCCATTATTTTCTAGGTGAAGATCTTAACCTGTTCCCATGTCATTCCTGTGACCAAGGTTTCTTCCTTCCCTGCTCCCACATAGGGGGGCAATCTTTATTTCTAGAGCCAAAAATAGGAAGCCCTTTTTACGAAAAGCTAGTCTCCCAGCACCTGCAGTACTAATCTTTTGTGCTGATGTGTGTTCTAAGGTTTTTTTTTATTTTTCTCGCAAATGCTCCCATCACCCCCATGCACCCCCTGAAATGTCCACCCGAGCTTTACAGGCACCATCTTCACCTTCCTGGGCGCTCCGGGGGAAGGTAGTAAACTAAGCTAGGTGAACCTATATTAGCAGATTTATGGTTATAATCAGAATTCTGCCACTCTCTGTAGGCAGGGACTATATCAGGGATTTTGTTTCATCTTCCTGATCAATTCTTCTACCTCTTTGCCCTCCCTCAAATTGTGCATTTCATTCTTCCACATCACCTTTAATGGGGCAGGGTATTTGAGCTGTATCTTTGCTCCCAGTTTTTTTATCTCATTGATTCTACTCCCTAACTCCCATTGTCCTTGAGCAATGTATTTACCTATATCTCAGCATATTTGGTATGTAAAATGTTGATGTGTGAGTGGCCCTCCTTCAGAGCTCTAGTCAAAATTAATTCCTTTGCTGAATAAGTTAGGAAATTTATTAAGATTTTTCAGGGGTTTTATAGGAATCATCTCACCTAAATGGGTCACTGTGTGTCCTCTGGATATCCCTTTCTAAATCGAGATCTTGCCTATCTTTCATGAGGCCCTCTTTCAACACCTTAACTACGAACTCCTTCAAGTTGCTGACTTCCACCCTTTTAGGAATCCCTACAATTCCTAAATTGTTCCTCCTGGAATGCATCTCTAATCTTTCCACATAATTCATCAATTGTCAGTTCAGTCTCCTAATGGACTCAATCTGTTGCGTATTTTCTAAAAGGCCTGCATTTCCTCTTTCCATATTTTCCTCTAGCATCTTGGTTCTTTTGGCCAAGTCATCAAGTTTAGTGTCTAGAGCCTGGCAAGCTCTTTGAATGTCCTTCTGCTTCTGCTCCGAGGTCTCAAATCTCAACATTATGTCATTCTTGAGGCTCAGGATAATATCCCTTAGCTCTAAACTGTCCTCTCCACGTGAGGGTTGTGAGGTATGAGGATTTTTAGAGGCACTAATGTCGCCTGGGACTCGCTCTGGATTTAGCTCCCCAATCTGGTGTTCTCCCCCCAGGCCATGTCCTCCGGTATGTTTAGGGACTGGACACACTCTAACTTGTTTCCTAGTGGGATGGGTGGACCTGTGGGCATTGATATATCCTTGCTACCCTAAGGGCCCCGAAAGAACTCCACCCCCTTTATCTTTCTGCATCTTCTCCCTGGTTGTGTCCATAATCCTAAAAAAGGAGTTTAATGAGGGCCATGGTTTCCTACTTGTGGAATTATCCCCCAGTCTCTTTTCCCTATTTTTAGTTTTAGTGAGAGTATGCTTCTTGACTGCCTGAACTGGCTGTACTCTCCTCAGCAGGATGCACTCGATTCTCTCCCTGTCCTGAGCTCCGTCCCCTACAGCCCTTCTCAGAAGTGCTGACATCAAAGAATATCTGTTGTGTGGCAAGGCCTTTGTGCCGATATTAATACCTCCCATGCTTGCTGTATGGCTTAGGATACTATTGTGTTGGGAAACATCCTTTACCCCGCATGTGTTACTCCGCATGCCATTACCCCGCATTTTTTACACCGCAAAATCTTTTACAACACAGGGCTTTACACCACAAACTATTACAATGCATTCCCAAAGTAACGCCCCGTGGAGTTAGAATAGTAAATTGCGTTGTAATGGGGAATGCGTTGTAATGGATTGCGTTGTAAAGCCCTGCAGTTTAAAAACTGCGGGGTAATAGCACGCGGAGTAAAATTGTGCAGGGTAAAGTGTCCTATTCTATTGTGTCACCAATGGCTCTGTGTTCTTCCCCCTCTAACCCAGCTTTGAGGGAGGGTACAAAGTTGTTAGAAAGTGTGCTGGGGGAATTTGTGAATATCTGTATTGAAGGCAACCTCATCTGTCTATCCATCATCCGAATCGTTGTGGTTGCCTGCATCTCACTGTGTCTACAGGGTCCTCCTCTCCCTGCTCCTACTCCAGGCATTGGATGCCCTGGAACAGTGCTGAATCTGCCTACGGTCCCTCGGAAGCGAACCCTCATTGTTGCCTTACGGTCGTGTCTCTTTGCATTGGCCACCCAAGCCCAGCAGGAGTCTGGATAGTCGTTCGCTCGTTTGCTTCAATCACGGTCGAGTTCCCACATTCAACATCAATTTTCCAAGTCGGGTGAGCTGAAAATATTTTCCTCCTTTCCTAAAGTGGCAAAAAGCGGTAAACTTCTAATAACTAATAGCCCGCACCATCCTAACTAAAGCCTGTTCCCCCATGTGGTCTGTCGCATTATCAGCCGGCCGCCATATTCCCTGTCCCAGGTGTCTACTCTTGGCCTGAATAGTTGTGAATAGCAACCCCATTGTCTGTACCTAAAGAAACCACTCTCTGGCCAACAACCATCTCAACTTTCTTTTCGCATGTCTAATTTTCTTTGAACATAGCATTGGCTTCTCAGAATGCACTAGGAATTCTATGAAGTCCATCTTTCTCACTTGATCCAGAATTGGCTTCTCTTTGTTCTCTAACTAGCCTAATCTTTCTAATAACTGACCTGCCAGTTCCTTCTATCAAAAAATAATGCCAGTCAATCTTGGGCTATTAAAAGAATGCTATCTAAATAAACAATATTCTCTACTATAACTACTCAACAACAGGCTTCAACAACTTTGTTAAACAGTTATGCTCAAACAGTAAACCAAAAGGCAGACAGGTATAATGCCAATATTTGTTCTACCATTAAAACTAACAAACCTGTAGTACACCTAGTGGGAATGGATTATGAAATATGCATCCTTTAAATCTAAACTCACCATCCAAATTTGTGCCCTTAAAATATTGGTCCGCAAATGAGCACCCTCCATTCTGCCATCACAGTTTACTACCAATATATTTAGAACTTCTAAATTTATCACTCGTCATAAGTCTGATCCTTGAGCACCTTTCTTATTTGACCAATAATGCTTAAATAACCTTTCTCCTTCAATGATGCCTCCTCTCTTGCTCCCTTGGTTAACATCTCCTATATTTCTCCTGAGAATAGCACTTTCTTCTCTTTCAAAAAATGAATTTACGAATATGCCTCTTTACCCCGCCTCCCGTTACCCCGCATGTTGTTACAACGCGGTCGTTACAACGACCGCGTTGTAACAACGCAATACCATTACCCCGCAAGTCGTAACAACGACTTGCGGAGGGGGGCGCTGGATGTTGGAATAGTATAATTTACTATTCCAACTCCAGTCTGTGCGGACAGTAGGGAAGGTGTTGGATTTTAAATCCAACACCTTCTCCCCCCTTCCGCAAGTCGTTGTTACGACTTGCGGGGTAATGGTATTGCGTTGTTACAACGCGGTTGTTGTAACGAGCGCATTGTAACAACATGCGGGGTGAGGGATGCGGGGTCAAGGTTGTTTACCATGATGCCTCCCCTCTTGCTCCCTTGGTTAACATCTCCTATATTTCTCCTGAGAATAGCACTTTCTTCTCTTTCAAAAAATGAATTTACATTGCAAGCTATTCTTGTGTAGTCCTTCATTCTAATTCTGTTTTGCAACTTTTCTCCATCTGCGAGAACCATAGGTCTACTTAAATCTTTGTCCATACTTGAACAAACAACCTTAAACTTCTTCAAGTCACTATAAGAATAGAAGTCAAAGGAGAAATTCTACGCGCTTGATTTGGTTCTTCAAACTGCCCTTTGTCCAAACATTTCTGAGATGAACTCCTCCTTCTCGCAGAGGGTAAAACCCTGTTGCTGCTTGCGAAGCACCATAATGTCCTATCTCTACCATACTGCAATTTTGGATGCAGAAGGTTAAGAGGTCTAAACTAATCTTAGCCGGGAAAACAAACTCTCCATCTCATGGTCATTTGAAAACACCATATCCAAAGATATTTGGACCTTATCCAGACTATTGGAAGTACAGGCATATTTATCCAACTCCTTCAAAAAGCTCTCGCTGAAGAGAAGACCCAGTGCCTTATGGCCATCCTCTACAAGAGCCATAGTGATTAATTTTTGATCCAGCTTCATCAAGATTGTTTTCCTCTCTCTGTCAAAAGAGCTAAATTTGCATTTCCTACCATACATACTGTTCTTTGCATTCAAACCTTATTATAAATGTCACTAGGGATAGCCTTCGATATTACTTCTTCCGTCATATCAAATATTCTATATACTGGTCGCACAACAACCAGAAGCTTGTCTTGACAGATTTTTATTGATTTTTCCAATATTTATATGCATCTTTACCCATTTTTTGAAACCATTTTTATTGATTTTACCAAAAAGTAAACAAAATAATGAACAAATACCCACATCCAACTCTGATCTTGCAGACACTGTCTCCTAAAACCTATCTGGAACAGTTTGAGTGTAGCACTTTTCTCTTGTCTGACTCCACAGGGTTCCTTAAACTTTGTAAATAAGTGGAGGGATAATACAAAGGCGACTAAACTTTGAATATGGAGTATTGGATTTTTCCTGGTGCTAACACTTTCTCACCCTGAGAATCGTTTATTACACCTTTTCCATTCTCCTAACCTTTCAGATGGGCTTCATTTTCATCCTCATACACACCCGTGACTGAAGAGGTAATCATCCTACTCTTCTCCTTCCTCAAACCTTATTTTTTGGTTTCTTAAAAGGTGTTTTCTGATCCAAGAAACTTCCTCATATTGTTATTGGAAATGTTTGTCATCAAAAAGCATTTTGTAGCATAAAATGCTTTCTGGTTTATCCTTATTAGATTTTGCTTTTGCTTTTCCTTTTAATTGGATTGCATAAGAAAGCAAACAGCGTTTGCTACCATTTTGCTCACATTTAAAGCTATTTTGTTCCAGAGCTCCTCCTGTGCAATACCTCTTGCACTTGGTCCTGCCTCATTCATTTTTACTTTCTTTTTTGAATGCTTCACCTCAAATATCAACTGCCTTTTACTGTCCTGCTACACAATTTGTTAGTCTATAATAAAATGTCTCTGCCAAAATCCCGTCAAGTAAACCTATTCTTATCAAACTTCCTTAAGGAAATTTTATTTAATTCAAAACGAAAATGGCCACACCCTTTGTACAAATTTGCACCGAAAGCAAGTCTTTCTCGCTTGTAACGAGCCTTTCTAACAACGGTGTGCTTTCCCATCTCATAATGCACGACTGATATTGAACGAGTCATTCACAAAGGCAAAGATTAATGAGGTCAATCAACAGGCTGTCATGTCACCTATTTCTCTACAATAATAAGATTTTTTTTTTAACAAAATATAGTAAATACTAAATTTGTATTTTTAGAAGTCAGTGGGACTTCAGAGTTTGAAGCCTAAGTCTGATTTCATATACAAGCAGTGTGTAAGTTGTCAACCAAACATCCTTGCTTTTCCCTCAAATTCTACTTCTTTATGCTGCTTGCTGATTTTGCTAGCTTCTAAGCGAAGACCAAACAAATGTCACATATGAGCTCTCAAAATTATGCCAGACACAGACTGAAGACTGCACATATTAGTTAAGACCCACCGTCATTCTTGATAAGATTATTACCTAGAAAGGTTCCATCCAGCGTAGTCCATACTCCTGGGGTTTCTAACATATATCCAGGAAGGCCTCACCCATCTCAGATATTCCTGATGATGCATGGTGCAGTGTGAACTAATATAAAAGGCTTGTTACAGGTGGATGGATGGGTGGGGTGGCAAGGTAATAAGATCATGGGTTAATGCAGACAGGGAGGTAGATGTTGGGGTAGGAGACCAATGGCATGCAGAGCCCTTCTCTTTCGGAAGTACCACCTTTTTATACAAAAGGGCAGAGAATCTGGACATTTTCTAGATAGATATGAGTTGATGGTGGAGGGTCAGGATAGACCCTGCTGCCAAGAACAACACTTCTCACTACTTTGCTGACTAATGCCCTGTCTGAAGATGTCCTTTCTTCCTACATTGGGGCAGGGTATCCAAACTAAACCAATCAGCAAATTCCTGACATGCATGGCAGGGCTGGCATATTATATTAAGACGTTACATGCAAGATAGGACTGTAGCATTGCCAACATTACCACATTTAACATTAGAGAATATGTGTATAGGCATGGGGCTAAGAGAAGTGGACTAACTGCTTGAATGGCAATGCTAACAAATTCATGCTCAATTGCCATGTTTTCAGTTTAGAAACTCCATATTTTCCTGACATCATTCAAACTGAAGGGGGCTGCTGATGTTGTTATTGACCATGGCTAACTCTCGATCTATTATGAGATTACTCACTTGGAATGTGAGGAGGCTTACCTCCCCCAGTTAAGAGGTACAGGTTGCAGGCTTACATCAAAATACAAAAAGTGCATGTTGCTTTCTTGCAAGAGACTCACCTCAGCAGCGCGGAGTGGCTTGCAATGCAAAAGAGGTGGTAAGTTTGACCTACTTCACGCCCTACTCTGCTTTCTTGAGGAGTTCTCCTCTGGATACTCCTGGCATACCCTTCCTCCCTCAGGTTGAGATTATTGACTCCGAGGGCAGATTTATTGTACTGGGGGTAGAATGTTTGACCAATTTGCAAGTGATGATTAAGCTGGACATTTAAATCAGAATTTATGCTGCTGTTCTTGAAATGGCTGTTTGGTGGCCATGCTTCTTCCTGTGGTGAGCGCAGATGGTTTCGTCCCATATGTGACTTCTGACTTCCCATCCTTCACTTGCATGGGTCCAGGGGTTCCTCCCTTTTCTGGGTGGTCTCTCTTTTGTGCTAGGTCACTGCTGAATTCTTGATTTGTTTGTGCAAGGGTGAACCAATGGATTTGCAGTAGCCTCTGCTGTTGACAGTCATTAAATACCAGGCCTCTCAGTTACCTTAGCACCACTGAATGCAACTTCAACCTTTATCAGGACCAATAGGTTGTATACAAAACCAAGTCCCAGCCAGCCATACACCACCATGCCTGGAGGGGAGTGTAATGAGCCATGCTACTTGATGCTAGCACACAGAGCCACCACTTCCATGGACTCTCCCTCATTCCACCTTCCACCTAGTAAAGAAAATGCATACATCCCTCCCCTATGGATGTCATTGGAGTAGCTATCTTAGAAATGTGCAGATTGGTAATGTCAGCAGTGGAATTGCCTTAGAATCTACACCAATGACATGCATCTTAAATATTCTGATTGTAAGTTCATTTTTATGGGAAGTGATAGAAAACAATGTGCTTTTATGTTAAAAATTGTGGTGAAGACACATATTATTTAAGAGGTCAATTCAAGATACTTTAACAACGTGTTTCTGAAATAGAAGTCAATTATCTGACTAACGGCCTGATTTAGAGTTTGGGGGACGGGGTTACTCCGTCACAAATGTGATGAATATCCTGTCTGCCATATTATAGTTTCCTTATATCCTATGGAACTTGTAATTCGGTGAAAGGGAAATCTGTCACATTTTTGATGGAGTAACCTGTCCGCCAAAGTCTAAATCAGGCCCTAGGAGCATGATTTATAGATGGGTGGACAGTTAATCCGTCACATGGTACACAACGGATACCCCACTGGCTTTATTTCAAGTGCATTATATTGTAATGCACTTTTAAAAAGGTGGACAGGTTATCTTTCACGTCTGTGATGGAGTACCCATCCACCAAACCCTTCAGGCCCTAAGTCCTAAATTGGAATGTATCTCCTTATGATTCTGAAAACCCTTTTGTTTGTATTAGTTTCCTCAAAGTAGATATTCCAAGTCCAGGCCCAGCCTTCTTAGAGTTAGCCACAGCAACTAGAAAATAACAGGGCCCAGCGTGACAGCCATTTTAGGATTATGCATCAATCAGAATGTCAACCCAAATGATGGAAGTCAAGGACAAAAACTGCAAACATTAAAATCCTGCCAGTAAGATTACTTCAATATTAAAAGCGGTTCAAATAAGAAAAGAGAGAAAAATGTTTACTACAATCAAGAACAGCATGCATACTCATGACAATACATGTAAGGTGTCATTTAAATAAATATATATATATATATACATTCAAACGCCTATGACAATGCCAAACTATGTCATGTGATCAAGGCCCGAGGAGGGGCTGAAACGCGTCATGGCGACCTGCACTATTAAAGAATAAATCAGCACCTAACTTCGTGGTCCGTATCCGTTTGTGCCATAGAACTTGGAGGTGAGAAACGGGAACCTTG
Organism: Calotriton arnoldi; assembly: GCA_963921515.1. Lineage (NCBI taxonomy): Eukaryota > Metazoa > Chordata > Amphibia > Caudata > Salamandridae > Calotriton > Calotriton arnoldi. Next base: position 417,819 of record CAWUFW010010025.1, on the reverse strand, counting down.
GATATATATATACATACATACATACATACATACATACATACATATATATATATATATATATATATATATATATATATATATATATATATATATATATATATATATATATATATATATATATTGTCACCAAGCAAGTAACACGCTGCACTCTCCCAGATTTGATAAAGATTTATTGAAGCCAGTTACACTCCTTCTCCACCTACGCGTTTCGACCAGCAGGTCTTGGTCACGGTGTCTAGCGTTAGTCCCTCCACGCTTTCCACTATTTATACCAAAAACCCAGTGAACAATTTATGATGCATACTGGGAATGGTAGTTCACTTTAAAAAAATAGCATATATATGCATGCCAACATTAAAATGTTAAATCATTATGTGATATCTGACAATTGCATTAATCTTATAAAATAATTAGGACGATTATACCAAATTATACAAATATATAAAGCAGTATTGGTTTTCTGAAAAGATACATGTGACATGAATTCACATTAGTATGATCATAAATATGATCAAATAGAATTAGTCTTAGTGACTAAAACGCGCTTTCGCGCTAACGTTACATGATTGGCTCAGTGTCCACAATTAGAACATTTTAACTAATTATGCATGTCTGCATCTCTTTCCATTCATGTATCCCTCACGATCTTTCTTTGTTTATGGGCTCAGTGCCCCAATAACTGCAAGACATTTCATATTTTATATTGGTCAAAGGTCTAAAAGTCTTTTACAGATTTGATATTTTGGTTCCTTTTTATAATATTTCACTCTTTTTTAAGTAATGTTTCATTTCTTCTGATTACAGTACAGATGCCACGGTATCCTTACAGATGTATGTGTAATTCTTCATCCCCGTTAAGTCCCATCGGGGATTTGGTCTTAAATCTTATTATTAACCTAGATTCCAGGCGTCTTAGTTTTAGAGTTCTATTCCCACCTCTCTCATGGATGGGTACCGTTGCCAACCCACTATATGTCATATCCTGCCATGTTTTTCTCTCATGCGTTGTCATATGTTTTGCCATGGCATATGTCAAGTCTCTGTTCTGTATAGCCCGTATGTGTTCTAGGATGCGTTTGTTTAAGGGACATATCGTGCTCCCAATGTAGCGTTTCCCGCAATGGCATTCCAACATATACACCACATGAGTTGTTTTACACGTTATGGTATCGTTGATGTTGAAGGTTTTGCCTTGTGGATCCTTAATTGTCTTCATACTTCTCCCGATTTTACAGGCCTTACATTGGCTGCATTTCTTAAATCCCCTTTGCATTCCTTGTAACCACATACTTGGCTGATTCATTTCAAAGTGGCTTCTGACCAATTTATCAGACAACGATGGTGCCTTTCTGTAGGTTATTTGCGGTTGATCACCCAACTCTTTGCCGATGTCTGGATCTTTACTTAGGATGTTCCAGTATTTTTTGAGGGATTTGCGAATTTTAAAACTCTCTTTGCTGTATGTCATCACCATTCTTATAGGTTCTTTTTGTTGCGTCTCCGTATTCACATCATTGTTGTTGATCAATGTTTCAGCTCTTGTAAGGCACCTAGCTTTCATTTCTCCCCGTTTGATATCATTATATCGATAGCCTCTTTGTAAAAACCGTTTTTTGGTGTCTTTAAATTTAAGATTCATCTCTTTTCTGTTTGAGCAGTTCCTCTTCATCCTGATAAATTCACCGTATGGTATATTTCTTTTAGTGTCTCTGGATGGAAGCTCTTACCGTGTAGCACACTGTTAGTTGCCGTGCTTTTCCGGTAGACAGTTGTTTCTATTTGATCTGCTTTTACATATACTTTAGTATCCAAGAATACAATTTCACTTGAACTGATATTATAGGTGAATTTCAGGCCAACATTGTTGTTGTTCAATATGTTGAAGAACTCTATAAACTCATTCTCGGTTCCATTCCAAAGGAGGAAGAGGTCATCTATAAAACGCAGCCACAATGCCACTTTGGCTACGTGATGGTCATTTTCTTCTCTCCAAGCTATGGTCTTCTCCCACCAGCCCATTACTAGGTTGGCGTAGCTTGAGAGAAGGAAACTCCCATGGCAGTTCCGCAGCATTGGGAGTACATGTTCTTATTAAAAAGGAATACATTGTTCCTTAAACAAAGTTCTATCATTTCAATGACCATCTGGCAGTGTTGAAGTTGTTCTATAGGTTTTTGTTTCAAGAAATATTTAATCGCTTTTATGCCTATGTTGTGATCAATAGACGTATAAAGAGACACTACGTCAATGGTTACCAGCATGTAATCCTTACACCATCCGGTATTCATAAGCATTCTCAAGAAATCCCCAGTATCCTTGATGTATGATGTTAGGGTTGGGACCATTGGGGCCAGAAAGTAATCCACATATGTGGAGATGTTTTCATATAGGGACCCACAGCTGGAAATAATGGGTCTCCCTGGTGGCTTTGTTAGCGTTTTATGTACCTTCGGGAGGAAATAGATGGTTGGTATTATTGGATCATTATTACTCAAATATTGTACCTCCTGATCATTTAGTAAACCCTTCTCCTGCCAGTTCTTAAGCTTGGTATTCAAGTCTTTTACCATGTCATTTATAGGATTTCTCTTGAGCTTTTCATAGTTATTGATGTCATTTAGTTGTCGCATTGCTTCCATAATGTAATCATCCTTGCTTAAAATAACTATGTTCCCTCCCTTGTCGGCGGGTTTTATCTCTATTAGAGTATTATTCATAAGTGACTCCAACGCTGCGCGTTCCTGCTTACTGAGATTCTCTTTGTTATCTCCATGTTTAACATTGCTCATTTTTTCCAATTCCATGGTTACTAACTCATAAAAGGTGTCTATCTTATTCCCAGGATGTAATGCTGGGCAGAATTTAGATTTATTTTTAAATTTTGTGATCAGGTGTTTGTCCGTTCTTATACCCATCTCCTGTAGCAGTTGTGTGTCAGGGATGTTCTCCTCATTTATTTCATTTGCTAGGCTATACGCTGTTCTTAAATTCGAAATTTCTCCAATTGTAAACTCTTGTGTTGGTTCTTCTATTGAATTGTCGCTCATTTCCACATTTACTGCACTTTGTCTCTCTTGTCTGCTGAAGTACTTGGCCAACTTTAATTTCCGTACATATTTGTAAAGATCTATTTTAGTTTCTACAATGTCAAAATGCTTTTCCGGACAGAATGTAAGTCCTTTATTTAAAAGGCTTTCTTCAGCTCTTGTTAAGACATGTTTGGAGAGATTGATGATTAAATATGGTTCCTTTGACTTCTCATCCTCTACGTCTTGGTCACCCGATTGCGAAGATGGTATCCTTTTGTTTTTTCCTGAGCTTCTTCTGGTTTTGCGTCGTTTGATTTTGTTGTTGACTGGCCTCTCCCCCTTCCTCTTCCTCGTTTGGTACCCCGTCCTCCTCCCCTTCCTCTTGGCATTTGTTGATCCAGATACACTAATTTCATTTCGTCTAAAAAAGTGGTACGTTTTCCTGGTGGTATTAGGCCCTCCCCTTCACTGAAGTCTGTGTCTGACTCGCTTCCTGTGGTATTAGGGGATTCTTGTGGTGGCTTTTTGTTAACACTCAGATGTTGCTTTAATGTTTCAAATCTTTTTGCAAATGTTAATATTGTACCACAATCATAGTCGTGTTCATCCCTTCTGAACTTACGTTCTTTGCGTTCTTCAACATCACTTTCGTGTTTGTCAAGGTTACGTTCCATTTCCTTCCTTAATTTCTTGGATTCGTCCTCTTGTTCACATGTCAAAATACGAGCCTCAAACTCGGCTATATTTTTGTGCAAGTCTTGCACATCCATTTTAGCGTATTTGACTATTATGAGCATCATATTATGCGAACACTGCATATTATTTCTGCCCCACTCTTCCAGCATTTCTGGTTTCGTGTCGGGGTGGTTAGGTAGGGTAAAAATCCGAAGGCCTCTGGGTACTCTTTCACATTCTATGTATTTTTCAAGCGTGAGAATTTCCCAGCTCTTGGTTATTTCCTTTTTAATAGTCTCTCCAATTGGATATACATTTGTTTTAATGTCGCTTCTCCTGTACTGGTTAATTTAGCATCCTCTCTTCCGTGGCTTAAAGATTTATTGCCTTTTTGAAACATTAATTCCGCCCTTTGGGCACGTTTCACTGCTCTCTCCTCCATGGTTCTCACTGAACAAGCCTAATTTAAGTCAGATATGCACAATCAATATACGTGTCCCCGACTCTGATTGAAAATAGGACTATACAGTTTAAAAGGAGTTATTGCATGTATTTGAATGGCTTCTATCAATTGTATTTTTTCTTATCTGGGCAGTGTTACTTTCTTCGCGGGAGCTACTGGTCGCACTTCGTGTGCTGCTCGTAGTTCCCTACCACTCGCTGCGACTCTCCTGTGTGTGCCTGTAAGTAGGGCCTGCTTCGCGCTCTCACCTCTTTTTTCCTTCCTTTTTGGAGATGGCGCTGCAGTCACGGGAAGCGTCTCCTCTCCCCTTACGATCCTAATGTAGCGTAGGCTCACACACTCAGCGTTTCCCCTTATAGATCCTCTTCAAAGTTGAACCGGCCGGTTCAATTCTACCGCAGTGCAAATCCAAGCGGCACTCCGATAGAGCATGAGCCACGTTCCGGCAATTTCTGTCCAACTTTGGCGGCGTCTGAGGAAAGCATACGTCGGGCGCTCCTTCGTTTAATCCATTCTTCAACAAAGTAGTCCAAGAACGAAGGGCGCACTTTTCACAGCTGGTGCGCGTGGCGGGGCCGGACTTGCCCCGAAAAGCAATTTGTCACCAAGCAAGTAACACGCTGCACTCTCCCAGATTTGATAAAGATTTATTGAAGCCAGTTACACTCCTTCTCCACCTACGCGTTTCGACCAGCAGGTCTTGGTCACGGTGTCTAGCGTTAGTCCCTCCACGCTTTCCACTCTTTATACCAAAAACCCAGTGAACAATTTATGATGCATACTGGGAATGGTAGTTCACTTTAAAAAAATAGCATATATATGCATGCCAACATTAAAATGTTAAATCATTGTGTGATATCTGACAATTGCATTAATCTTATAAAATAATTAGGACGATTATACCAAATTATACAAATATATAAAGCAGTATTGGTTTTCTGAAAAGATACATGTGACATGAATTCACATTAGTATGATCATAAATATGATCAAATAGAATTAGTCTTAGTGACTAAAACGCGCTTTCGCGCTAACGTTACATGATTGGCTCAGTGTCCACAATTAGAACATTTTAACTAATTATGCATGTCTGCATCTCTTTCCATTCATGTATCCCTCACGATCTTTCTTTGTTTATGGGCTCAGTGCCCCAATAACTGCAAGACATTTCATATTTTATATTGGTCAAAGGTCTAAAAGTCTTTTACAGATTTGATATTTTGGTTCCTTTTTATAATATTTCACTCCTTTTTAAGTAATGTTTCATTTCTTCTGATTACAGTACAGATGCCACGGTATCCTTACAGATGTATGTGTAATTCTTCATCCCCATTAAGTCCCATCGGGGATTTGGTCTTAAATCTTATTATTAACCTAGATTCCAGGCGTCTTAGTTTTAGAGTTCTATTCCCACCTCTCTCATGGATGGGTACCGTTGCCAACCCACTATATGTCATATCCTGCCATGTTTTTCTCTCATGCGTTGTCATATGTTTTGCCATGGCATATGTCAAGTCTCTGTTCTGTATAGCCCGTATGTGTTCTAGGATGCGTTTGTTTAAGGGACATATCGTGCTCCCAATGTAGCGTTTCCCGCAATGGCATTCCAACATATACACCACATGAGTTGTTTTACACGTTATGGTATCGTTGATGTTGAAGGTTTTGCCTTGTGGATCCTTAATTGTTTTCATACTTCTCCCGATTTTACAGGCCTTACATTGGCTGCATTTCTTAAATCCCCTTTGCATTCCTTGTAACCACATACTTGGCTGATTCATTTCAAAGTGGCTTCTGACCAATTTATCAGACAACGATGGTGCCTTTCTGTAGGTTATTTGCGGTTGATCACCCAACTCTTTGCCGATGTCTGGATCTTTACTTATGATGTTCCAGTATTTTTTGAGGGATTTGCGAATTTTAAAACTCTCTTTGCTGTATGTCATCACCATTCTTATAGGTTCTTTTTGTTGCGTCTCCGTATTCACATCATTTTTGTTGATCAATGTTTCAGCTCTTGTAAGGCACCTAGCTTTCATTTCTCCCCGTTTGATATCATTATATCGATAGCCTCTTTGTAAAAACCGTTTTTTGGTGTCTTTAAATTTAAGATTCATCTCTTTTCTGTTTGAGCAGTTCCTCTTCATCCTGATAAATTCACCGTATGGTATATTTCTTTTTAGTGTCTCTGGATGGAAGCTCTTACCGTGTAGCACACTGTTAGTTGCCGTGCTTTTCCGGTAGACAGTTGTTTCTATTTGATCTGCTTTTACATATACTTTAGTATCCAAGAATACAATTTCACTTGAACTGATATTATAGGTGAATTTCAGGCCAACATTGTTGTTGTTCAATATGTTGAAGAACTCTATAAACTCATTCTCGGTTCCATTCCAAAGGAGGAAGAGGTCATCTATAAAACGCAGCCACAATGCCACTTTGGCTACGTGATGGTCATTTTCTTCTCTCCAAGCTATGGTCTTCTCCCACCAGCCCATTACTAGGTTGGCGTAGCTTGGAGAGAAGGAAACTCCCATGGCAGTTCCGCAGCATTGGGAGTACATGTTCTTATTAAAAGGAATACATTGTTCCTTAAACAAAGTTCTATCATTTCAATGACCATCTGGCAGTGTTGAAGTTGTTCTATAGGTTTTTGTTTCAAGAAATATTTAATCGCTTTTATGCCTATGTTGTGATCAATAGACGTATAAAGAGACACTACGTCAATGGTTACCAGCATGTAATCCTTACACCATCCGGTATTCATAAGCATTCTCAAGAAATCCCCAGTATCCTTGATGTATGATGTGAGGGTTGGGACCATTGGGGCCAGAAAGTAATCCACATATGTGGAGATGTTTTCATATAGGGACCCACAGCTGGAAATAATGGGTCTCCCTGGTGGCTTTGTTAGCGTTTTATGTACCTTCGGGAGGAAATAGATGGTTGGTATTATCGGATCATTATTACTCAAATATTGTACCTCCTGATCATTTAGTAAACCCTTCTCCTGCCAGTTCGTAAGCTTGGTATTCAAGTCTTTTACCATGTCATTTATAGGATTTCTCTTGAGCTTTTCATAGTTATTGATGTCATTTAGTTGTCGCATTGCTTCCATAATGTAATCATCCTTGTTTAAAATAACTATGTTCCCTCCCTTGTCGGCGGGTTTTATCTCTATTAGAGTATTATTCATAAGTGACTCCAACGCTGCGCGTTCCTGCTTACTGAGATTCTCTTTGTTATCTCCATGTTTAACATTGCTCATTTTTTCCAATTCCATGGTTACTAACTCATAAAAGGTGTCTATCTTATTCCCAGGATGTAATGCTGGGCAGAATTTAGATTTATTTTTAAATTTTGTGATCAGGTGTTTGTCCGTTCTTATACCCATCTCCTGTAGCAGTTGTGTGTCAGGGATGTTCTCCTCATTTATTTCATTTGCTAGGCTATACGCTGTTCTTAAATTCGAAATTTCTCCAATTGTAAACTCTTGTGTTGGTTCTTCTATTGAATTGTCGCTCATTTCCACATTTACTGCACTTTGTCTCTCTTGTCTGCTGAAGTACTTGGCCAACTTTAATTTCCGTACATATTTGTAAAGATCTATTTTAGTTTCTACAATGTCAAAATGCTTTTCCGGACAGAATGTAAGTCCTTTATTTAAAAGGCTTTCTTCAGCTCTTGTTAAGACATGTTTGGAGAGATTGATGATTAAATAGGGTTCCTTTGACTTCTCATCCTCTACGTCTTGGTCACCCGATTGCGAAGATGGTATCCTTTTGTTTTTTCCTGAGCTTCTTCTGGTTTTGCGTCATTTGATTTTGTTGTTTAAGGAACCATGTATTCCTTTTTAATAAGAACATGTACTCCCAATGCTGCAGAACTGCCATGGGAGTTTCCTTCTCTCCAAGCTACGCCAACCTAGTAATGGGCTGGTGGGAGAAGACCATAGCTTGGAGAGAAGAAAATGACCATCACGTAGCCAAAGTGGCATTGTGGCTGCGTTTTATAGATGACCTCTTCCTCCTTTGGAATGGAACCGAGAATGAGTTTATAGAGTTCTTCAACATATTGAACAACAACAATGTTGGCCTGAAATTCACCTATAATATCAGTTCAAGTGAAATTGTATTCTTGGATACTAAAGTATATGTAAAAGCAGATCAAATAGAAACAACTGTCTACCGGAAAAGCACGGCAACTAACAGTGTGCTACACGGTAAGAGCTTCCATCCAGAGACACTAAAAAGAAATATACCATACGGTGAATTTATCAGGATGAAGAGGAACTGCTCAAACAGAAAAGAGATGAATCTTAAATTTAAAGACACCAAAAAACGGTTTTTACAAAGAGGCTATCGATATAATGATATCAAACTGGGAGAAATTAAAGCTAGGTGCCTTACAAGAGCTGAAACATTGATCAACAAAAATGATGTGAATACGGAGACGCAACAAAAAGAACCTATAAGAATGGTGATGACATACAGCAAAGAGAGTTTTAAAATTCGCAAATCCCTCAAAAAATACTGGAACATCCTAAGTAAAGATCCAGACATCGGCAAAGAGTTGGGTGATCAACCGCAAATAACCTACAGAAAGGCACCATCGTTGTCTGATAAATTGGTCAGAAGCCACTTTGAAATGAATCAGCCAAGTATGTGGTTACAAGGAATGCAAAGGGGATTTAAGAAATGCAGCCAATGTAAGGCCTGTAAAATCGGGAGAAGTATGAAAACAATTAAGGATCCACAAGGCAAAACCTTCAACATCAACGATACCATAACGTGTAAAACAACTCATGTGGTGTATATGTTGGAATGCCATTGCGGGAAACGCTACATTGGGAGCACGATATGTCCCTTAAACAAACGCATCCTAGAACACATACGGGCTATACAGAACAGAGACTTGACATATGCCATGGCAAAACATATGACAACGCATGAGAGAAAAACATGGCAGAATATGACATATAGTGGGTTGGCAACGGTACCCATCCATGAGAGAGGTGGGAATAGAACTCTAAAACTAAGACGCCTGGAATCTAGGTTAATAATAAGATTTAAGACCAAATCCCCGATGGGACTTAACGGGGATGAAGAATTACACATACATCTGTAAGGATACCGTGGCATCTGTACTGTAATCAGAAGAAATGAAACATTACTTAAAAAGGAGTGAAATATTATAAAAAGGAACCAAAATATCAAATCTGTAAAAGACTTTTAGACCTTTGACCAATATAAAATATGAAATGTCTTGCAGTTATTGGGGCACTGAGCCCATAAACAAAGAAAGATCGTGAGGGATACATGAATGGAAAGAGATGCAGACATGCATAATTAGTTAAAATGTTCTAATTGTGGACACTGAGCCAATCATGTAACGTTAGCGCGAAAGCGCGTTTTAGTCACTAAGACTAATTCTATTTGATCATATTTATGATCATACTAATGTGAATTCATGTCACATGTATCTTTTCAGAAAACCAATACTGCTTTATATATTTGTATAATTTGGTATAATCGTCCTAATTATTTTATAAGATTAATGCAATTGTCAGATATCACATAATGATTTAACATTTTAATGTTGGCATGCATATATATGCTATTTTTTTAAAGTGAACTACCATTCCCAGTATGCATCATAAATTGTTCACTGGGTTTTTGGTATAAATAGTGGAAAGCGTGGAGGGACTAACGCTAGACACCGTGACCAAGACCTGCTGGTCGAAACGCGTAGGTGGAGAAGGAGTGTAACTGGCTTCAATAAATCTTTATCAAATCTGGGAGAGTGCAGCGTGTTACTTGCTTGGTGACAAATTGCTTTTCGGGGCAAGTCCGGACCCGCCACGCGCACCAGCTGTGAAAAGTGCGCCCTTCGTTCTTGGACTGCTTTGTTGAAGAATGGATTAAACGAAGGAGCGCCCGACGTATGCTTTCCTCAGACGCCGCCAAAGTTGGACAGAAATTGCCGAAACGTGGCTCATGCTCTATCGGAGTGCCGCTTGGATTTGCACTGCGGTAGAATTGAACCGGCCGGTTCAACTTTGAAGAGGATCTATAAGGGGAAACGCTGAGTGTGTGAGCCTACGCTACATTAGGATCGTAAGGGAGAGGAGACGCTTCCCGTGACTGCAGCGCCATCTCCAAAAAGGAAGGAAAAAGAGGTGAGAGCGCGAAGCAGGCCCTACTTACAGGCACACACAGGAGAGTCGCAGCGAGTGGTAGGGAACTACGAGCAGCACACGAAGTGCGACCAGTAGCTCCCGCGAAGAAAGTAACACTGCCCAGATAAGAAAGATTACAATTGATAGAAGCCATTCAAATACATGCAATAACTCCTTTTAAACTGTATAGTCCTATTTTCAATCAGAGTCGGGGACACGTATATTGATTGTGCATATCTGACTTAAATTAGGCTTGTTCAGTGAGAACCATGGAGGAGAGAGCAGTGAAACGTGCCCAAAGGGCGGAATTAATGTTTCAAAAAGGCAATAAATCTTTAAGCCACGGAAGAGAGGATGCTAAATTAACCAGTACAGGAGAAGCGACATTAAAACAAATGTATATCCAATTGGAGAGACTATTAAAAAAGGAAATAACCAAGAGCTGGGAAATTCTCACGCTTGAAAAATACATAGAATGTGAAAGAGTACCCAGAGGCCTTCGGATTTTTACCCTACCTAACCACCCCGACACGAAACCAGAAATGCTGGAAGAGTGGGGCAGAAATAATATGCAGTGTTCGCATAATATGATGCTCATAATAGTCAAATACGCTAAAATGGATGTGCAAGACTTGCACAAAAATATAGCCGAGTTTGAGGCTCGTATTTTGACATGTGAACAAGAGGACGAATCCAAGAAATTAAGGAAGGAAATGGAACGTAACCTTGACAAACACGAAAGTGATGTTGAAGAACGCAAAGAACGTAAGTTCAGAAGGGATGAACACGACTATGATTGTGGTACAATATTAACATTTGCAAAAAGATTTGAAACATTAAAGCAACATCTGAGTGTTAACAAAAGCCACCACAAGAATCCCCTAATACCACAGGAAGCGAGTCAGACACAGACTTCAGTGAAGGGGAGGGCCTAATACCACCAGGAAAACGTACCACTTTTTTAGACGAAATGAAATTAGTGTATCTGGATCAACAAATGCCAAGAGGAAGGGGAGGAGGACGGGGTACCAAACGAGGAAGAGGAAGGGGAGAGGCCAGTCAACAACAAAATCAAACGACGCAAAACCAGAAGAAGCTCAGGAAAAAACAAAAGGATACCATCTTCGCAATCGGGTGACCAAGACGTAGAGGATGAGAAGTCAAAGGAACCATATTTAATCATCAATCTCTCCAAACATGTCTTAACAAGAGCTGAAGAAAGCCTTTTAAATAAAAGACTTACATTCTGTCCGGAAAAGCATTTTGACATTGTAGAAACTAAAATAGATCTTTACAAATATGTACGGAAATTAAAGTTGGCCAAGTACTTCAGCAGACAAGAGAGACAAAGTGCAGTAAATGTGGAAATGAGCGACAATTCAATAGAAGAACCAACACAAGAGTTTACAATTGGAGAAATTTCGAATTTAAGAACAGCGTATAGCCTAGCAAATGAAATAAATGAGGAGAACATCCCTGACACACAACTGCTACAGGAGATGGGTATAAGAACGGACAAACACCTGATCACAAAATTTAAAAATACATCTAAATTCTGCCCAGCATTACATCCTGGGAATAAGATAGACACCTTTTATGAGTTAGTAACCATGGAATTGGAAAAAATGAGCAATGTTAAACATGGAGATAACAAAGAGAATCTCAGTAAGCAGGAACGCGCAGCGTTGGAGTCACTTATGAATAATACTCTAATAGAGATAAAACCCGCCGATAAGGGAGGGAACATAGTTATTTTAAACAAGGATGATTACATTATGGAAGCAATGCGACAACTAAATGACATCAATAACTATGAAAAGCTCAAGAGAAATCCTATAAATGACATGGTAAAAGACTTGAATACCAAGCTTAAGAACTGGCAGGAGAAGGGTTTACTAAATGATCAGGAGGTACAATATTTGAGTAATAATGATCCGATAATACCAACCATCTATTTCCTCCCGAAGGTACATAAAACGCTAACAAAGCCACCAGGGAGACCCATTATTTCCAGCTGTGGGTCCCTATATGAAAACATCTCCACATATGTGGACTACTTTCTGGCCCCAATGGTCCCAACCCTAACATCATACATCAAGGATACTGGGGATTTCTTGAGAATGCTTATGAATACCGGATGGTGTAAGGATTACATGCTGGTAACCATTGACGTAGTGTCTCTTTATACGTCTATTGATCACAACATAGGCATAAAAGCGATTAAATATTTCTTGAAACAAAAACCTATAGAACAACTTCAACACTGCCAGATGGTCATTGAAATGATAGAACTTTGTTTAAGGAACAATGTATTCCTTTTAATAAGAACATGTACTCCCAATGCTGCGGAACTGCCATGGGAGTTTCCTTCTCTCCAAGCTACGCCAACCTAGTAATGGGCTGGTGGGAGAAGACCATAGCTTGGAGAGAAGAAAATGACCATCACGTAGCCAAAGTGGCATTGTGGCTGCGTTTTATAGATGACCTCTTCCTCCTTTGGAATGGAACCGAGAATGAGTTTATAGAGTTCTTCAACATATTGAACAACAACAATGTTGGCCTGAAATTCACCTATAATATCAGTTCAAGTGAAATTGTATTCTTGGATACTAAAGTATATGTAAAAGCAGATCAAATAGAAACAACTGTCTACCGGAAAAGCACGGCAACTAACAGTGTGCTACACGGTAAGAGCTTCCATCCAGAGACACTAAAAAGAAATATACCATACGGTGAATTTATCAGGATGAAGAGGAACTGCTCAAACAGAAAAGAGATGAATCTTAAATTTAAAGACACCAAAAAACGGTTTTTACAAAGAGGCTATCGATATAATGATATCAAACGGGGAGAAATGAAAGCTAGGTGCCTTACAAGAGCTGAAACATTGATCAACAAAAATGATGTGAATACGGAGACGCAACAAAAAGAACCTATAAGAATGGTGATGACATACAGCAAAGAGAGTTTTAAAATTCGCAAATCCCTCAAAAATACTGGAACATCCTAAGTAAAGATCCAGACATCGGCAAAGAGTTGGGTGATCAACCGCAAATAACCTACAGAAAGGCACCATCGTTGTCTGATAAATTGGTCAGAAGCCACTTTGAAATGAATCAGCCAAGTATGTGGTTACAAGGAATGCAAAGGGGATTTAAGAAATGCAGCCAATGTAAGGCCTGTAAAATCGGGAGAAGTATGAAAACAATTAAGGATCCACAAGGCAAAACCTTCAACATCAACGATACCATAACGTGTAAAACAACTCATGTGGTGTATATGTTGGAATGCCATTGCGGGAAACGCTACATTGGGAGCACGATATGTCCCTTAAACAAACGCATCCTAGAACACATACGGGCTATACAGAACAGAGACTTGACATATGCCATGGCAAAACATATGACAACGCATGAGAGAAAAACATGGCAGGATATGACATATAGTGGGTTGGCAACGGTACCCATCCATGAGAGAGGTGGGAATAGAACTCTAAAACTAAGACGCCTGGAATCTAGGTTAATAATAAGATTTAAGACCAAATCCCCGATGGGACTTAACGGGGATGAAGAATTACACATACATCTGTAAGGATACCATGGCATCTGTACTGTAATCAGAAGAAATTAAACATTACTTAAAAAGGAGTGAAATATTATAAAAAGGAACCAAAATATCAAATCTGTAAAAGACTTTTAGACCTTTGACCAATATAAAATATGAAATGTCTTGCAGTTATTGGGGCACTGAGCCCATAAACAAAGAAAGATCGTGAGGGATACATGAATGGAAAGAGATGCAGACATGCATAATTAGTTAAAATGTTCTAATTGTGGACACTGAGCCAATCATGTAACGTTAGCGCGAAAGCGCGTTTTAGTCACTAAGACTAATTCTATTTGATCATATTTATGATCATACTAATGTGAATTCATGTCACATGTATCTTTTCAGAAAACCAATACTGCTTTATATATTTGTATAATTTGGTATAATCGTCCTAATTATTTTATAAGATTAATGCAATTGTCAGATATCACATAATGATTTAACATTTTAATGTTGGCATGCATATATATGCTATTTTTTTAAAGTGAACTACCATTCCCAGTATGCATCATAAATTGTTCACTGGTTTTTGGTATAAATAGTGGAAAGCGTGGAGGGACTAACGCTAGACACCGTGACCAAGACCTGCTGGTCGAAACGCATAGGTGGAGAAGGAGTGTAACTGGCTTCAATAAATCTTTATCAAATCTGGGAGAGTGCAGCGTGTTACTTGCTTGGTGACAAATTGCTTTTCGGGGCAAGTCCGGCCCCGCCACGCGCACCAGCTGGGAAAAGTGCGCCCTTCGTTCTTGGACTGCTTTGTTGAAGAATATATATATATATATATATTTGTTTGAATTGTTCATGTAGCAAATTGTTGCACACAAAAAATGGTTTTCTTGAAACACAAGACTTGAACATTATTATGTTTTTTAATATTTGTCTAGATCATACTCCAATTAGACATGCAGTTAACGTGCACTATGTGCTGCTTTTAGTTGGAGAAGTTTTCTTTACATGATGGCTTCTGTGTTTACCAACTAGTCACTGACAACTGCTGCTGCTCCTAAATACACTCCTGAACACTCCCATGAAGACAGAATAATATACAGATTAACTAAGAGCATGACATAAGTATGAAATACTCCTCTGGGTGGATCCAAGATATGAACGACGCTCTCAGTGCAAGGTCTGAATGGGGTGACTGAATGCAAATAATGGCTAATAGGGTCGTACTCAAAACCCGTTCAATGTCCAAAATTAAATTTGCCCCACAAAAAAGTTCTTGGCTGTAAAACACCTAAAAAGGCTGGAGTCAACTTCCAACCCTTATGGACCTCCTTTTCTACCGTCCCTTATTATGCAACTTGAGAGTGCTATTTAAATTATTTGGTGGCACAGTTTTCACGTAAATCTCCACAGCTGGCACAAACAGGGGAGATCTGCTCCTTTTAACACAATATTATCCATTACGTGGGGTTCTTATGTCAATGACATGTTTATGTCCATGATGGTCATACACAGCCTAGGCCCATCCGTACCCACGTGAAATCAATTTGTGCACTCATTTGACTGGCACCTTCCCACCCTTCATTATGTTCGTTTGATGCAATCCCTACTATGGAAATATAAGTGCTAGACCCTTTTCCAGTTTTAAGCACCGTCTGCCCAAATGTTTCAACTGCTTTATATCGCGTAGTAGCATAAGGTGCATGGAAACTGGGGACTGTCATGGTAACGTTATGGGGCAAATGTGGGCTAATACTGAAAAAAGCTTTGGGAAGATAGAGCGTGTGATACTTATGCATCATCCTTTGAGAAATATGTGCTTTGCATAATAATCATATGTGCGTAGATTTAATGTTCAAATGTATTAAATTAAAATATTTATTTTGTGCTGCATTTAAATATATCCGGCGTATGAATTTTAAATGATTTTGCTGCGTGTAAAACATAACCAAACTTGCCAAAAGGCAATCTGTGTTTCTTCCTGGACACTGTATCTGTTTCCAGTATGTAAATCATGTATGTACTTTTGAGTCAAAGCAATTTAAAATATTTTTCTTTTTGACGGTTATTAGCAATTGTATAATGATACTAGGGAAGGGATTTTAAGGTTAATATTCTCAGGGGGGGTGTTTAATTGAAATTGATATTTTCTGAATCTGGATGGGGTCCTGTGAACCATATAATGACCTAATGATACATTTATCTATAGGCAAAGGCTTGGATAGATGGCAGATTGAAAAAGGGCAAACAAACGGTGCAAGGCTGCGTGTGTGTCTCTGTGTTTATCTTACATACAGTAAAGTGTGGTACATTTTGACATCATCAATATCTCAGACCTTCCATCCTCATGGTTATGTATTTTTGCTGTTTAACGCATTACCCAATCTTTTAATCAGCATCTTAAATGTCAGGCGCTCATCCCTTCCTCAGGTAATTTTCACTCCACGGCACTTCCCATCAAAGCATAGCTATCAACTCATCAAGAGCTCTGCTTGTCTGAGTGTGAAGCACCCTTGTGTGCACCAATTGTGCATTGTGCTATAAAAGCACATCATTCACAATCAAAGAGAGGAGCAAAACAAAACATATTTGCATGATTTTATCATGAAGGCAGAGAAAACAAACCTCCCCAGTCATGATTCAGATATATCATTGCACCCATCTAGATCTAATCAAAAAGTGTAAACATTTTGCGTTTAGGTTACTTACTGAAAGGGATGCACACAGGCCTGTGAGTGGGATTCTCTCATAGAGCAACGGATTGGGAATAACAAGGTCATTTTCTGCAGCAAGATTACAATGTACAGTCATAAACAGTGCTAAAGCTAATGTAAACGTCTTAGGGTCCTTGTACATATTGAAGACCAGTGTATCACTCATGTCTTTTTTCCTGCGGGAAAACAAGGATGTCTTATAGAAATTGTTTTCACATATAGTTTGCATTATAGGCCAAATACAGAAAGAAGGCATATTTGTAAATGGGAATACTATGTGTAAAGTAATTGGGAGTCTTTCCAACTTTGAAGATTAGTAGTAATATTTGTTTTTTTAAATAATGCTCTGTACCTTAATTTTGATATCTCTATGACCTGTAAATTAAAGGTGTTACTATAAAGATTGTAAGCCTGAGTTATCCTGGCCAGCATTTGCCTTTGCGACTTGTAGGGCAGGGCAAATGCTAGAGGTGTGCCTTATACTCACCGAACCATTTTGCCAGAAAGATGAATATTTTAGGTCTTTGACTTTCTAATTATTTTGAACCGGGACAAAATTCCAATATGCAAACATCGTTACAAAAACAACATATTCCAAAGCTGTAGTTTGTGAGAAGAATGGCTGCGGTATTCAGTACTATATCTAGTCGATTCAGCTTTTGTCTGAAAATGCAATATTCATATACTAATATACACCATAGATACAAAACAAAACCAGAGAGCCTTCATATCACTCATAAACGGACAGCCATTTGTTAAGTTAAAGAAATGCATAACTGGTTCCTTCTCCAAGTTGGTGTTACGTTCACACCTCAGCATCTCTTGTCAACTTCTGGCTTTCTGTGTACCTTACAAGATGAGAATAATTGTTGGAAATGACCTTTATCTGTGTGGTGTTCTCTCAGATTTTTGCCTTGACTATTTTTGCTGGCTGTAGAAGTTTGTGCCCTTTAACCTTGCTAACCAGGGGTAAAGTGCCTGTGCTCCCCTTTCCACATGATGAAACTGGTATTCCTCTTATTTGCATCTCTAACTTACCTGTAAGTCCCTAGTACATGCTATAAAGTGTACACAGGGCCTGTAAGTTATCTGCCACCAGTGGGCTACAGCACCCATTGTGCCATCCAGTAACATGCAAAACATTACTAGAGGCCTGCCATGTGTAGCACAACTGTGTAGGTTGAAACTGCAAAGTCGACCTGTCAAAATAACCCTTTTCACAGGCCTAACCTTCCTTTTAAATATTAATATGTCACCGATAAATAGACCTTACCGCCCATAAGTCATGGTGCATGGTATTTAAGAGTAAGATATGTAAATGTTCAATGTTAAACATATCCTTATAGGGAAAATGCCCTAAAAGGTGTTTTCATTGTAGCAGCATGGGCTACTCCATAGGAACGCACTGGGATACAATATTACATTTAACATTCAGTGGCGGCTCGCCGAGGGAGTGCCGCAGGGCGGGGGGCGGGGGAGGGGCACAGTGGGGGCGTAGGGGACTCGGACTTACGACGGACAGAACTCCCTCTGAGTTCTGTCTGTCGTATGTCCGAGTCCACAACCCCCCACCCTGCCCCTCCCCCACCCCGCAGCACTCCCTCGGCGAGCCGCCATTGTTAACATTGTTATCTCCAGCTGGGAAGCAGCCACAAATTCTATTTATGAACTACAAGCCTAAGTTACTAGTTTAACAAATATTTTGGCAAAGGTACATTTAGAAAGTCATTTAGAAGTCATTACCACACCTAAAGCCTCTGGAGGCCCATTTGCAATAGCCACAGCTGTCTCCTAGGAGCTGAATAGCTCCTTTGATGAAGTGTGAATTTGCTCCCAGAGCTGAGACAATCCCTTTGGGTTTGAGGAGGTGTTCTGTTTCTCTGGCAGGAGGGCCATTTGGGCTGTGCCCAGGAACTTAATTAACTTCGAAGAGGCCTACCCTGTGAAAGGCAGATGTGACTAACAACTGGGTCTGCAACCTATTTTGTCTCTCTAGTCAGCCAGGCACCAATCCCAGTAGGAGAGTAGCCTCCCCCAGAATAGGTTTTGAGTGACCCCAGAGGAAAGGTAGCTCATTTCTCTGGCCACACCTCTAGGGTGGGCAGAGAAGCTCTTCAGAGGGGAATAAAGGTCCTACCATCTTGATTTTAGGAAGTGAGGAGCACTATTGGGTTGTTTGTCATTGGGCATACAGGAAAAGGCTGCAAAAGTGGGTATGGTCACCCATGGGAACTTTCACCAAATTGGTTACGGAGTGGCCAGGAGCTGCTCACACCCACAGCTGGTGCCAGGCATAAAGGTGGCACTCGCAGAATCCTCCTCAGAACACTTTCTGGACCTGTGTAAGAACAAAAGAGGAATGGTCCAGCTGTTTGTGACCTGAGCCCTGAAGACTGGACCTTAACTCCCTCTTGAACCCAGGATGAAGAAGTGGACTCCAAGAGTCATAATACTGACTTTCTGTTTAAGCTACATTGACACAGAAAGCTGCAACTTCGCACCTGACCAGTTCCAATTGGACCTGCCCTGGACCCTGCTGCTGACCTCCGCTACAGTGAGTCTTGATCCCAAGTGCTGTCCTCAAGGTCCTGGACATTTGGCTGGTGTCACCGCAGACTCCTATTAACTTTTCATGAAACCTGGTAGTTAGAAACTTTTTGGCTTCAAAGACCTCCGGAGGACTGGGTTTAATTCCCCAAGCTGATCTGAAGGTGTGTTGCCCCTGTGACAAAGATTCAGGATTGCCTCGCTCTAAGCTTTTCCACAGCAGCAAATCTGATTCAGCAGAACTTCGTGTTAAAGGCATATGACCTTGAGAGCCCTCTTCAGCTACAGCCTGAAGTTTCCCCTCGCTGGAAGAATCCGAGCTCCAAAATAGTGACTAAGTCCAAAGTTAGAATTCTTCTCCAGGCGAAGGAGAAAATTATACGGCTGGCAAGGGACCTTCTCTGGATGCAAAATCCGAATTTCTCTCGGTTGGATCTTTCCCATCAAAAGCCAAAGTTTTCATGAGACCTCGTACAGCGGGTACCCAAAGACAAGGAGCCCTATTCAGGCACAGCCTGCAGCTTTGCCCTGCTAAGGATTTTTGACTTTCTTTTCAGAGACTAAGTCAGAGTGTACAACATCCAAATGGGTCAAACCTGGCTTCTGTACCCAACCCACGCTCCATCATGGTTGGCCTTAAAAAATGTAGGTGGGGTCTGCCCTAACACACCATCACACAGTAATATGTGGCTTTATACCAGGGTATCCTGGGGTGACATTCTCCGTTGCAGAAGTCCTTAAGTCAAATATCCTGAGTAGGTCTGGTATGAACAATGATATAGGGGCAGACAGTCATGGATCAGGGACTGCATGTGAACACAGATATAATATGGGCCTGTCCTCATGAGCAAGGTACATTTTCCCATAAGGGGTTGTGCAAGAATGTGCACCAACTAAAGGGTAATGTTTCCAGCACAAACCTCATAATGGGTCTATGTGCCCCTCATAAAATTCTACTCCATGAGAGAAATGCAGAATTAAATGTCTGATCTGAAGAAATTACACAAAATTGACTTCTTTTCCTTCCACCAGCCCTCACCTAAGACTTCACTGCTGCTATGTTCTATGTTTAATCACAATAGTATACATTCACATTTTCCAGTGCAATTGTACATTCCCCTTGTTCATTTTGAGTAGCAGTTACCAGAAATTCCAGCCCAATCACTCTAATGGTTCAACCAGAATAGTGACCAGGAGTCTCGAGCATCCACACATTTTTAGATAAGTATATTATGTTTTTATATTCCTGAGAGTTTAATGTTGTGGTGAGTCTTTCCTTTCTAAATGCTTTCCATGTTCACATCATGAGGCAATGGTAAGCCAAAAACCTTGTTGCGCGAGTGGATCTGGAGTTCACCAGTGTGTGTTTCACCTTGCCACACTCTACCAGTAGCTGTACAGGGAAGAGTTGGTGGTCCCAGAAGAATCCAGAGCAGGTTGGTTAGGAGAGAACTTGTTTCCAAAATTAGAAGCAAGAGTGTCAGAGCTTTTGAATTGAGAGATAGCTCAGGAGGAGGTTAAGGAAGCTCTGATGGAGGACAAAAAGGGTTAGGCTTCAGGCCCTGATGGCCTTCCAAGTGAGTTAAATATGGTGCTAGAGGATGTGATACTCTCAATTTTCACCAAATTGGTAGAGACTATTATTTTTAGGGTAATGTTCCCCCCCTACGGTCATGGAATGAAGCCATAGTTAGCATTATACTCAAACAAAATAAGGACCCTAAACTCTGTTTATCATAGAGATCAATACCCTGTTGAACTGTGATTATACATTTTTCATGGAGATTCTGGCAAAAAGACAAGACAAGGTGATTTGTAGTTTGGTACACAAAGATCAGAAGTGGTTCATCAGTGGATGGCACCTGGATGAGTTAACATATGGGTTGATTGGATCCATCGAGATGGCAATCACTTGGAACCTCCCATTGGGTATTCTGATGCAGCCAAACCTTTGACAGGGTGAGCTGGCGGTGTCTGAATATAATAATTACAAAGAATGGCCTTGGAAAGAGGTTCTGTAGGGCAACTGAGTTGATCTATAAGAAACTCATGACTAGGATTGCTATAAATTGTAGATTGACAAGGGAGATCAGAATTCAGAGGGGCACAAGACAGGGCTGCCCACCGTTCTCATTTCAATTTAATTCATACATAGAGCCACTGGAAAGGAGGTTGAGGGGTAGCGTAGGCATTGTACATTTTCAACATAATGGCTGGCAGAAGAAAGTGGCTTTGTATGCGGACAACCTAAAGGTCTATACGTTGGACCTGGGAATTACTTATCCTACTATAAAAGAAATTAAAAGGAAATTTGGTGAGTACTCCGGATACTCAGTTAATGATAAGACAACCAAGATTATGGTATGGAACATGCAATGGGAGGGCCGCCTAGTGAAAAAATAGATTGGATCCTTAGGCATACAGGTGACACATGATCTGGACAAGTACCTGGATGAACCTCCCTCTTGCTATATTCGATAGAACTAACATTGTCAATACTACCCAAGATTACCTTCCTGTTTAATTCAATCCCATTATGTTTTAAGAAAGGCTGGTTTAACAAATTACAGAGTGAGCTGAGAAGTTTTATCTGGGCCTCGAGGGGGGTAGGATTGCAAGGAGGAAGATGTGTAGGAAAAAGGAGAAGGGATGCTTAGAAGGACCGGACTTTCAACTACATTGCTAGGCCTTTCAATGGAAAAATAACAAGATGCTGCTCTCCTGTCTGGACCACTCACAAATAGGTTTATGTTCAGCGTCATGTTAAAGAGATTTATTCAAGGGGGTGTACCTGTTCTGCATAGGTTTGGAGATGTCAGCTACTTTCAAAAGGTGAAGCGTAAAGTCATGAGCATGGTGATCAGGCTCTTGACTCAAATCAGATCTATATATAGGATGCCTTATTAAAGCAAATTAGACCCCATAGTGATACCTCAGGTACCCAGACTGTCTGCTGGATCAGCTTGCACTACCCCTGAAGCTGGCTGGTTTATAAAAATGGGGCCAACTTTTTCAAGAAGGGGGCTTGTTTTGTGGGAAGATAAATCGAGGAGAACAGAGTACAGGTTTTCCAGGTTTGAATACTATCAGATAACTAGCTGGGCATGTAATTTTAAGAAGGGATACGGAACAAAAACATCTATTGAATGATAGTTGCATGAGGGAGTCCCTAAGAAAAAAAAAACAGTGAAATGGTACTGGGCATGCTTAGAGGCATTGGATGGAGACTTCACACTGCCAGAGGAGCTTTGGAAGAAGGACCTGCCAAGGATGGAGAATGTCAAAAGTAAATGGCAAATATCTATGCACATTCTATATAAAATGGAGAAATCTGCCCCCTTAAGGAAGAACCATCTTTTTGTCCACCACAGAGTGTACTGGACCCCAAAAGGCTGTCAACACTGGATAACTGGGTGAAGAAGAAATGCCAGAAATGAGGGACACTTGAAGCGGATGATGAGCACATGTTTTGGCAGTGTCCTGAGATCCTGCTTTCCTGGCAAGAAGTGTGCAAGGCAATGTTGGAGATACTGGACAGACAAATCAAGGTAAGCTCATCATTTGTATTTTTTGGTATTTGAGAGGAGAGTGAAGAGAGCGAGGCCACATTTTGTTTAATAAAGGAACAACAATCACTGATATTACATATGGTGTTGTTAGCTAGAAGGGATTGTTGCATGAACATGAAATACCGTCACAACAACAAGAGACAAGGTGGTAGCTCGGCTTGCTCTGGCAAAGGTACATCAGTGGATTGACGCCAATGACATTTTAACACCCCATCAGGCTGGCTTCCGTGCGTACATCAGCACAATAGATCAAGCCTTCAGATTTATGTTAATATACTGGCGGACTGTAGTGCTTGGCAAAGGCAGCATGTATGCAGCCTTTGTCGACATCAAGTCAGCCTTTGACCTAGTCTCTCGTAACAAGCTATGGGCAGTGCTCCAAGAACTAGGAATGCCTAAGGACTTTCTTTCTCTTATTGCTCGACTCCATAAGAAAAACTTTGTGCAAATTCGCTGGGCAACACAGGTGAATGTAACAGATCCTTTTCCAGTTGAAAAGGGAGTGCTCCAAGGATGTGTAATGGCCCCAATGCTATTCTCCCTTTTCATCAACGGAATTGCTTAATTTTTAGCCACTACTCCTACTGATGCTCCGGTGTTAGCAGGTTCAAAGATTCCAATTCTAATATTCGCCAACGACACGCTCATTATTTAAAAAAACCCTAGTGGTTTACAGCGTGCGCTGGCATGTTTTGAAGACTTTTGTAATCTCCGGGGATTAATGATTAATGCAGAAAAAACTAAACTAATGATTTTTAATCAGCCTAGGTCATTTAGGGGCAGAATTAACTTGGACGGGGTACCCTTAGAGCAAGTAGATGCATTCACCTATCTAAGCATTATTTTGGAGAAACAGATGAACTGGAGGCCCCACATCGAGACCATGGCATTAAAACATCGCCAATTAGCAGGGGCTTTGAACAATGAATTCAGAACATCCCTGACAAAGCCAGTTAGCCTGGTGCTGGAGATTTACAGTGCCAAGGTAGTAAGTTTGGTCCTATACGGTTTGGATCTATGGGGCTTTGTGAAAATGACACTAAGTCAGAAACAACTTCCCTTTGGGTTAATTAAAAGCATACCTCCATGGATACATACCACATTCGGTCTCAGTCACACAATCACCAACTAATATAGCAGCAGCCAAAAAACGAATATACAAATGTTTATTCAATGGATCTTTGAGAAACTGACCATGTTAGCTATAGCAGAGAACAGGTTCTTTAGAAATATCACTAGCCTACCACCAAGTACCCGTGTCCTCCCACTGCTTAACAACCTAGGAAGGAAATCACTGGTAGAAATATCTAGGCTTCGTCCAACTTTATATTGGCGTAGAATTTGGAGCACCCCGGAACTGGCAATTTTCGCAAATGGTGTCAGGGATGTTATCAAGGCAGATCACTTCCATAAAATTGGCTGGCTATGTGATATTAAAGGGGCTCTGGTCAGCTTGGTATTGATTAACCTATGGGAAACTCCATCTACTACCCAGTTCCCTACTAGAGAAACAAATCAAGGAAAGATATTGGGAAATGGTGGGCCAAAATAACACAAGAACAAGTGATACTACCACACTGACGGGGAGATTTTTAACATTGAAACTTCATCCATGCCTTGAGCTCTATTGGGTCGCAATCTCAAAACCCCTTGATCTTAAACTCTATTTTCAATTTAGAGTGGGTACCCTGCCATTAAAATCCTTTACTGCTAACTGATCACCATCTGGAGATAACAGATGCCCTATTTGTACAGAGCACGCAGAAACCTACCCCCATATGCTGTTTGTTTGTTCTGCTTATGCAACCCACTTAAGGCTTGGCTAGCACAGACATGCAAGAACCTGGACAAAGTAGTGTTACTCTGAGAATCCTGTGTACATATCCTTCACTCCGTTACCAATTCCTGTAGCCAAGTTCTTAAGGTGGATGTGGGCCATAAGATCTAAACTTGTTGCCCACGTGATTAATTCAGTATGAATTGGCGCCGGTCTTTAAATGAAAAACATTGATCTTGGCATCACCTCCGCCTTTTGTTGTCCTACTAGAACGCTTTAATGGGGCTCCGGCCTTGTCCATTTATTGTAATGTCTGTATCCACCCTTGCCTATTCTCTTGCCGCTGCTCTTATGATTTGTATGTGATTCTTTTTTATTGCTTCAGAATTCATTGATATTTTATGAACACTTGAATATGTATGTATGATATTTTAATTCATTGTTTTATCTTTTATTCTGTATATTATCTAACAATGCTTTTATGACGTATTGTCGAAATAAAGCTATTGATTGATTGAACAAGAGACGAGGCATTTGGCAAAACAGGAACAGTTTGTTTAATCAAACAGAGTGGCCGGGAGAACAGTTACAGGGGCAGGGTCTGAGGACTGTCTCAATTTACAATTGGTCTGTGGCCTCTTTTTATACAGTTCACTGTATGCAATAAAGTATTTCTGGAGATCCATGTAAGGTAAGGAATGCAGTTGCTGCCATTGGAGTCATAAATTCATTGTTTATTTGAAAGTACAGGTGCGCTTCAAATTGCGTGGACACAATGCAGCCTGTGGGAATGTACACAGATGTCTGGCATGGGAGCACGTGATCACTGCGTGTGCTGTGTCCTGATTGGCTATATGTTCCTAACTCATGTGGCATCTGACTAAACAGTGTTTTTGGGCACGCGCATATCCCTCTTGCTATGTGTGCTTTATTGGGGCGAATCTCCCTGGACCACTGTGGTGTCACTGCGCCTATCTGTGGGAATGTTCTAGGGTTTCTTGTTTGTGCATTTGTCTGCCGGCTACGTGCCACCCCACCTGTGACCTATCAATCAGTGACCTCAGGCGTAGGTCTCAGAGACTCACTATGTATTTGCGAGTTGGGTTGATGTGGAGTACACAACTGGCAAATTCATTAATAAAGATGCAATTTATATTCTCATGCAAGAATGTATCGTTTTTCATATTAACATCGACTTTTTCAAAATTAACATTCCCCCTTCTAGTTGATTTGTCAACTACATTATCTGAGTCATACCTTTATACAGTTACTTTCTTGAGGATATGTTGCTCCGTATCATCGGTCTTGACAATTCCTATCTTCCTGGTTACTTGCATTCTACCCATTTTGAGGACTGCATTTTTACAGCAGGTAATCCCCAAGTGCACATACCCGCACAAAAATAAGAACAGAATGAAAACTGACAACAGCGATCTGCACAAAACAGT
This sequence comes from Calotriton arnoldi, assembly GCA_963921515.1. NCBI lineage: Eukaryota > Metazoa > Chordata > Amphibia > Caudata > Salamandridae > Calotriton > Calotriton arnoldi. The sequence continues at coordinate 391,861 of CAWUFW010010025.1, read as the reverse complement.
GATCCACTGGGGGAGCCAGGAGAACTAATTAAAAAACCACACCTGCTCAGGGGTACCTCTCTCCTCACGTATGTCTCTTTGTAAGTGGTGCCATAGTTGTATGGCAAGTGTTAATGTGCTATTGTCTGAGTCATTCCCTGGAATGTAGGTGCAGCAGGCCGCACCGATCTTGGCGCACACCCCTCCCTCCATCACGGTCATCAAGTCCAAAACATATTGATGCTGAATTACTATGAGGCAGATTGCTGACAGTTCTTCCTTGAATGAATTAAGGCCGAGCTCAGTGCTGTTCATCATTTTAAGCATTTCCCACCTGGTTATTTGCAACCAGCGGGCATTGGCTTTTGTCTGCAGAGTGAAGAAGGGTATCGACCCTCCTGCCGAAACTTGTGTGTCAGTAAACAGTCTGAATTCTTCAGGAGTGTTCCTGCACTGAGCCCAGCAAAAATACTCTGCAGCTCTTTTCTCACGAGCCTGGTGCAGCAAGGTTGTCTTCTTCCTTAACATGTGCAGTTATATGTCTGATCTTTCTTCTCCAGGAATAACCAGGGTTGGGGTGTGTATGGTGATTAGGGAATTGAGTCCGTGCCATCCAGGAATGAACTGAGTACAGGCGAACTCGCCGCACTGCCAGTAGAAATCCATCAGCGTGGAGATGCCCCATTGCATAGCAGGAATGTACATGATCATGACGCTGTTCTCATCTGTGCCCATTGGAAGCGTTCCTTCACTTCTGAAACACAATTACGGTTTGCCCCTTGTATGCTAGCCAGATGCATCCATCTATCTCAGTGTCCCAAATTTCCTGACAGGAGGTGAATATGCTTTCATTCAAACCTACCCCCCTGTGACTTATTCTCCTTCCTATCCTCGAGCTCGGCAGCCCTACACAGTAACTCCATGTTAGGGGTCCATTTGCTTTTGAATAAGACTGCCCAAGATACACTAAGGGCCACCCTTGGTCCACAGATGGATGTAGGAGCAGATGTGTTTGTGAATTGAGTTGGGGGTTTCGCTAACTCCAAGAATCTCTTCTCTGGGAAGTCTCAGGGCCAAACAGAATTCTCCCCGATGGTCCCCTTTCTGTGCATACTGTCTAGCTCGGTTTTGATATCATTAGGTTCAATGAAGAGGTATAGTACAGCTGGTTTGGTTTTGTATGGGGTCAAATTTACTACTACCGTGTGTGGTTCTACCTTGTTGGGCTGGATCTTGGCCATTATTCTGCATAGATATATGTGGCTAAGGAATTTTGCTTTCTCGGGGGCTACCTCTTGGGACAAGTAAAGCCTATCTGCGCCTACTGCATGCAGAATTAGTGAACAGATGTAACATGACCTGGTGGCTGTTTGGGAAACAACTGCGGTCATGTGTTGGTGATCCAGTGGTAAACCAACAACAGATACTCCACTACCATATACTCACCTGGGCCCATAAAAATACACACATTGAGTACACCGCTGCAGTGGTTTAAATTTATATATTTCTACTTCACAATACTCAGGATTAGTTATTTAATTCTCTTAACTAACCTTTCACTGTTCAAAAAGTTCTTTCCTCTGGTCGATGGACCATTAGTTGATGGTGATAATTAACTTAACCCTTAACTATTCTTGGTTTGACGAAAATAATCACAGACTCAGGAAAGTTTTAAATCTTTATCTAAATTAAAGTGCATGCGAATCACTTCAAAAATACAGTGTAGTCACCTTCATTCTTAGAAGAAAAGTTCAATTGATTAAGCATCAAACATATACTTCGGACTCATACAATTATTAATGCTCAGAAAGGGAGAGGACAGAGAGAAAAGAACATTTGCAAATAACATGAAATTATAATTACCAAGAATGGTGTGAAAGACCAACCCCCTGGCCAAAGGGCTGGTAAGGGTCCCCAGGATAGTTCAGGAGACAAAGACTTCAGGACAGGATTCAGGACAGGATAGGTGACCTCTCTAGAATACCGGCGAATTGCGTCGCACCCCTCTCTGACACTCTCTTCCTCCTCGAGATTCTTCCGCGATCTTCTGATCTAACCCAATTAAGTTAGGCTAGAAAGTTCTTCTTCAGCATCTGCATACACATCTACATCCGCATCTCACAGCATCTCTCCCAGACAGCATCTCCGTCTCTCTCTGTGTCTAACTAACTAACTAAAGCTACCTTAATTATACCTTCGTTTCCTCATGTTCCACCCACTAAAGTTACAATATCATAAAAATACGAAATCTAATTGGTCAGGCAAGGGGGGATGATCATCACACCATGCTTACATGTCACTATACTCTGTTAGACCATTGTTCGCAAACCCATCCCCTTAATTTTTATTCAAAATGTTATTCCCATCCACTACATGTAGCAAACTTGCAACATTAATGACACTATGAAGAATAGAACATCACATCGCTGAACTTTTCACCATCCGTTCCCAGGACATGGCGCTACGATTTGGCCTCCATTCAAATGCTTCGTCATTGACCTTCATAGCTTCACTCAGTAGGCATGCGCACGTGTTGCGTCATTTCATCTAGTTTGGTCATACGAGAAAGGCCCAAATGCGCACTAATAATAAAGTCAAAAGAGAAATGTTATTTTCACAAAATAAATGGTCTCACTGTATACCTCCCACCTCTACTCTATTCCCGTTCTTTTATTAATATTTTCCCTGCATTAGCATTAGTAAAATAGCCTGTTTTAGTTTTGGCTAAGCAGATGCCATGCACGCGAGTCTTCAAGACTCCATTTTAGTGTCTTCTGCTCATGCGCTAGAATTTCCCTCCAAGAGTTAGCTCGTCATATTGCGTAGATGCAGTTGACGCATGCGCACAACAGTTTCCCCGTTTAAAGCGGTATTAGTCCGTTTTCATTGTTATCCGCGTTAGTACACACATAAGCAAGCTTCGCTAACCCGCGTGTTTATGTGGTGCATATTAATTATTCACAAACATGTTTAGTAACTCTGTTAATGAGTTAAACGAGAGGATTGCCTCCGAGCAAGTCTCTTTCTTACGAGACCTTGCTCCATCAATCCCCTCTCTGATGGCATTTTAAGCCATCACAAAATTACCCATCCTTTCCCAGATGCCAACTTTAGCACATCTCAGTTTTCTCCTTTTTCTCTCCCTATTTCATCATCTACTTCTTTGCCTTCTAAATCTTTCATCTTTTTGTATAGTTTTCCTTTCATTTCTTCCAGTTGGATTTCATCATATTCTCTCTTTCGCTTCCTTCCTCTTCTTTCACTTTCTAAATGTATTCTTCTCTTTTCCTTTCTTCTGCAACATTTACATGTGATCATTACTATCATAATTAATGTTACTATCACAACTACTGGTAAGATTATTTGACCTAGAAAACTTTTCCCAAATTCAGTAAACCAATTCCCTATTGAGGTTATACTCTTTGTTAGTTTTCCCCATACACTGTCAACCTCCAGTTGGGTCAAGTCATTATGCATTCTTGTAATATTTCTAATATACCCTTTAATTTCTTTACTTTTGTCCGGAATATAAGTACAACAATGTTGAATTTTCAACATACCACAGACTCCGCCCTCTTTTGCTAATAGAATATCAAGAGTAAGACGATTTTGTAAATCCATAGACCTTATCGCAACCATTTCCATGTTAATCATTAAGAATCCTCCTGCAGTACCTGTAGAAAGACGATCAACTATGGTTGATAATTTACAAATTTTGCGCGAATTTAGAATGACTCCAACTGAGGGTATCAATGCACTAAAAATATCACCTACTATTTCAGAAAAACTAGCTCTTCTTTTCCGTGTTAGTCTATTAGAATTTTCATTGATTCCATTAATTCTGTCCACATGGTAGATTTTTGGAAAAACTATTCCAAAATAACAGCTCCCATACCATCTTGCAGGTAACCTATAATAGGCATTTTTCCCGCATACATAATAAACTCCTGAAAATACAGGATCAGTTCCCCCTTTTAGTCCCCACCCTCCTAGAATATGGAAGTTGTGTTCACACTCACTGGAACCAATGAAACTGTTATTATAATCTGTCTTTAACCTATGGATTCAGAATTTTCCCCTTTTCATAAAGTCTCGGGACATCGCAGCATGAGCTTCGCCCTTTGCATAAATTCCCTCTTTCTCAGCCCATGGAGGTACTTGGGATTTCTGTTCAGCAGCTTTCTTTGTTAAATCCTGTCTCCTTTCTTCTACTAAATTCAAAAAGTCTTTTTCTTCTTTATGTAATATACATGTTAGATTATCCTTGTGAGCTTGAACTATATCTATTGATCTCATTGTTTAAAAGAATTCACCCATGAACTGTGCATTTTTACTACTAACTACTGGATTCATATTCTTTCTAATAGGCAATTCTGAAAATACTACATCTAAATTTGACTAAAAATACTGAAGTTTCCCTGTTACGTAGAATAAACTTGATAGAACACTACATGATACACCATATGTTAGAGGTATATGGTGATACGTCACCCCTTCTGATACTGATGAGGGTAACTTCATACAAACATAACAATTACTAATTTCCATCGTGTTAACATACTGAAATAACAATTTAGTAAACACATTTAAAGACGAATCATTGTCTTATTCATTATGATAGTTTATCTCATCTTCTACCCCTATTTCTATTTTAGTTCCTTTTACTGGAGCTACCTTCTCATTAGTAATTGTACTATTCTTGTTACTTGTTTCTATCAACAAAGGTACTCCTACTGTTAGGAATAACCATACCAATACTACTAATATAATACTACATAAACAGAATCTTAAACATTTTCTTTTTAAACTTCGTTTCGGTCTTTATTTTCAATTTCTGCCAAATCCGAGAGAATTTCTTTTCTTTTTTTTTTGTCTAAACTTTCTAAAAATCCAGTCTTTTATTTTAAGGAGGTCTTAATTTGCTTTCATCAATCTGTGCAACATGAACTCTCTCTGGTTCTTCGTGTAAATCTAAGTTTTCAAATTCTTCAAGAATAACATAGGTCCACTCAGGGGCTTTGTATTTTCTGTTCAGAATTCTCAATCTTGGGCTTCTTTGTGTAAGCTTTACTAAGGTTTGTTTGGATTGCGTCTCACTTGTGACTTCATTTACTTGCTCTGGTTTATTTTCTGATTTTCTTAGATAATATTTTAGTCTCTTCACTCCTACAGGCCAATTGTCTCCTTTTCTAACTCTTTTGACCTGAACTGCACTTTCACCTTCTCCGTCTTCTTCTAAAGTTCTTTTATTTTCACTTAATTTGGGCACAACCTGTTCTTGTCCTGCTTCCCTTTCTAATTGTCTTTGTTCTGTATTTTCTGTATTCAGATCTTCTTCTACTTGTTTTGTTCAGGTCTTACTATAGTTTGTTCTTCTTCTGCCTGAACTTGTTCTTCTAGATCTATCTCTCCCTGCTCAGGTTTCTGAATGTCTTTGTTTAGTTTTACCTGAGTGTGCTCTTCTTTCCCTGTCTTTTCCTTTCTACCTTCCTGTCTTCTTAGTTCAGTTCTTCTTCTTGTTTCAACAACAGCATCAGTTATTTCAATCACTGGTATCCACTCTTCCTGACTTGTACTTGGCTGTTCGTCATATAGTTGTCTTTCAGAATCTATCACTCTAGATTCTTCAGCGTCACAGCTTTCAACTTCTGACGTCTCAGCTTGTTCAGTCAGTGGCTGCTCTTGTTGTTCAGATGGGCTCGGAACTCTTCTGGTATGACTAGCATGAATCCAATTGGGTAAACCTGCACACTTCACTGCTGTGGTAGTGACTAGTATGACTTGACGTGGTTTATCCCACCTGGGTGCTAGACAGGACTTCCTTGTTTCTTCAATAACACCCAATCTCCAGGATTCAAATCATGTGCTTGGTCTGGCTGTCTTTCAGCTGCGTCTTCTCCAACCTGATGAGAGACAGAACGCACCATTTCAGCCAATCCTTTGCAATAGTCCAATACCAGATCATCAGTTATATTCATCAATCTATTTCCAGGGATACAAGCTTGTCTCATTGCCCTTCCCATGAGTACCTCGTGTGGTCTCAATCCCGTTTTTCTGTCAGGAATACTTCTGAGACCCATCAGTACAAGAGGCAATGCATCTGGCCATTTCAGCATTGTGGATGCACACACCTTCCCTAATCTTGATTTGATTGCGCCATTTAGCTGTTCAACTATTCCAGAAGCGTCTGGACGATAAGCACAGTGCAGTTTTTGTTCAATGTTAAATGCCGCACAGATTAATCGAATTATTTCATTATTAAAATGAGGTCCTCTATCTGATTCCAAAGTGACTGGAAAACCGAAATGAGGAACTAACTCTCTCAATAGTAGTTTAGCAACTGTGAGAATGTCGTTTCTTCTAGTGGGGTATGCCTCTACCCTTCTTGAGAACAGGCACACTATGACAAGTACATATTTCAGTCCATTGCAAGGAGGCAACTCAATGAAATCTAACAGCAATCTGGTGAAGGGTCCTTCTGCCTTCCCAATATTTCCCCAACTAACCACTGTCTTCCTGCCTGGGTTCTGCTGCTGACAGATTAAGCATCTTTGGCAAAGGCTCTCTGCGACTACCCTAAACTTTGGATTGTACCAACTTTGTCTGAATAATCTGATCATTGAATCCCTGCCAATGTGTGTTGTCCCATGGTATACTCTTGCCATTTGAGAGAGTAGACAGTCTGGCATAACTGGTCTCCCATCTAAGTATACCCACACTTCATCTTCTGTCCTCCTTGTACAACTTGATTTTATCCAAATCTCCTTTTCTTTTTCCTCAACTTCTTCCTGTAACTGTCTGACCTCATCCCATGTTTCTGGAATTGAGAAAAACATAAGTTGGCAGCTGGTTTCACCCGTTTCAATCTTTCTGTTAATTGTCATTGTATTTCTTGCACAGTATCGAGCAATTTGGTCGGCATATCTATTACCAGCCGCCACATAGTCATTTCCTGACTGATGTGCAGCGCATTTAACAACTGCTACTTCTTTTGGCAATTGTAATGCTTCCAACAAATCCTTTAAATTTTTACTGTTTCTTATAGGAGATCCTGAAGAAGTCAGAAATCCCCTCTGCATCCAGAGTTGTCCAAAATCATGCACAACCCCGAAACCATATTGACTGTCCGTAAATATGGTTATTCTCCAATTTTCCTCACTTTTGCATGCCTTTGTTAAGGCCACCAATTCGGCTACTTGTGCAGATTTGACTCCTGGTAAACAGGATGCTTCAACCACCCCTGTTACTTTACATACAGCATATGCAGCACTTAATTCTCCTCCTTCAGTTCTTAAGCAAGACCCATCCACGAATAATTCATGAATAGCTTCCTTCAATGGTGTTTCCTTTATATCTGGGCGGGGCTTAGTACACAATTCAGTCACATCCAGACAATCATGATCAATCTCATCTTTCACTTCTTCACAACATGGATCTGGCAATAATGTGGCAGGATTCATTATTGTACATCTTATTACTGTCCCATTTTCTGCTCCCAGAATCACCCTTTCATACTTAGTCAGCCGACTGGGAGTGAGATGTTGTGTTCTTGTTCTTGTCAAAAGAATCTCAACTGAGTGTGGAACATAAACCTTTACAGGATGTCCCATCACTATGGACTCACTTTGCTCCAGACTCATACAAGTAGCAGCTACTGCTTTTAAGTAGCCAGGTAAGGCTGAAGCCACTGGATCCAAGGTGGCAGAAAAATATGCCACTGGACGTCGACTAAGTCCATGCCTCTGTGTTAAAACTGAAAGTGCACAATTTTCTCTCTTACAACAAAACAATGCAAAGTCTTTTGAATAATCAGGCATACCTAAGGCTGGGGCCTCACATAAACAATTTCGTAGTTTCACCAAGGCTTCCAAACATTCATCATTCCAATCATGGGATCTTTCGCTCTTTTCCGAGTTAATTGTACCAATGGCTTTGCTAACATGGAGAAGCCATTGATCGACTGCCTACAGTACCCAACCACTCCCAAAAACATCCTCATCTCCTTTTGGGTCTGAGGTTGCTGCATTTCTTTGATTATTTTTATTCTTTCCAGTGTCACTTTTCTAACTCCTCTTTCTATTTTATGCCCTAAATATCTAACTTCTTGTTGACAGAACTGCAATTTTTCTGGAGACACTTTATGTCCTCCTTCGGCCAAATGGTTCAGTAATGCAATTGTGTCAGTGACATAATCTTCTCGTGTTTTTGATGCCACCAATAGGTCATCAATATACTGAACCAGAACTGATTTCCCGGGCATAATCAATGACTCCAGACACTTTTTCAGTATCTGATTGAAAATTGAGGGACTCTCTGTGTACCCTTGAGGAACTCGGCACCATGACAAAATACGATCCTCAAACCGGAAGGCAAAAAGAGACTGGCTGTCTGGGTGCAAAGGAATAGAAAAGAATGCTTGGCACAAATCAATTACCGTAAACCAACCTGCATTCCAGGGTATCTGATAAAGGATCACCGCTGGGATTGGCACTATTGGGCAACAAGGCACTACAATTTTGTTAATTTTCCTCAAATCCTGCACTATCCTGTATTTTCCGCTACGTTTTTTAAGTCCCATGATTGGTGAGTTACAAGGACTACTCATTATTTCTTTTAAAATGCCCTGTTTAATCATTCGGTCAATTTCTGGGACGATTCCTGCTTTCACTTCTGGACTCATTTTGTACTGTCGTGTGTTTGGGTAAACTGCACCTTCTTTCACCGTCACTTTAACTGGATCTACATTTGACATTAACCCAATATCCTTTCCGGTAAAATCCCAGACTTCTGGATTTACAGTGGTTCTCAACTCTTCAGGTAATTCACTCTCAGTTATCAATGAAAACATCTTGTCTACCTCTGTACCTTGCTTAGGTAACATCAATTTGTATATGACATCTTCGGCAGGGGTTTGGAAAGCGACACCATCGGGTGTACAATATATCGTGCAATTCATCTTGCACAGTAGATCTCTTCCCAACAGATTTACGGGACTGGAATCACAAACTACAAACCGATGCATTTCTTTAAAATTTCTGATATGTACCTCCATTGGTTTTGTAATTGGGGTTCTAATCTGTTGATTTGATACTCCTACAACTTGGATGGTCTCTCCCGAGAGGGGTAGGTTTGGGATGTCTGTTGTTCTCACAGTAGACCGGTAGCACCAGTATCCAATAGAAAAGTGATGTCTTTGCCTTCCACTTTCCCATCAACAAATGGACCTGACTGATCTACTGGCAAGGATGCGCCAAGCACACACTCCTCTTCCTACCCCCTCAGGCACCGTCATTGCACGCAGTCCGAATTTTCTTCATCATCCTGCAAAAAGTATTGAGTAACCACTCTGTTATTCTTACCACTTTCTCCGTGAAATCCGGTCTTCGCACTGTATTTTTGTGGACTCACAAAGTTTGGCATAGGAGCTGGTGGCACCTGATACTGTGGAGTAACTACCTGCTGTGGCTGACTCATAAGTACTTCATTCTGCATCTGTGGAATTAAATTTTGCTTTGGCCCATTATTATTCTGAATACTCTTACACTCGTTCTTCCAATGTCCAAGCTTTCCGCACGCATTACAAGGAAACTTCTTCTTCGCTTCCTCTCTATTCATTCGTCCTCTTAATTTACCACCATTCGCCGCTTGATCATTCTGACTCTGCTCTTTTATCTGATTTTCAGTCTGGGTATTTACTTTATTCTCCTGCTGTTCTGCCAATTTTACTTGTGCCCACATCATTTTCTCTTTTAGCTTTCTACGCCTTGCCTCAATATCATCGCCACAATACTTTGCATATTTCAGAATTTCCTCAATCGACTTACTCTGCCAGCACAACATGTGCTGTTGAATCATCTGACTAATCTCTGGTTTCAGACTATACACAAACCGATACACAAAATGTCCCATATTCTTATCACCAATGTTCTCAAAACCACTATACTGTTTAAACACCTGTAACAACCGCTCATAATATGCATGAGCGGACTCATTTGGCTCTTGAGTTGTTCTATCTATCTTTACCCAATCTGTCTCTTTAGGAGGGACTTTCCCTTTCAGGTAAGGAATTACTTGGTGATATTTCTTCATCACCTCTTCTGAGGGTGCTCCTGTCTTCGCATCTCTAGCATACTCCTCACTTGGCCAATCAACTGTGATCTTACACTCTGTCCACAAGTCAGCAGGTACTACAATATCAAATAATCCATCCAGATCCTTTAACAAAACTTTTGAAACCTTCACAAATCTTTCTACCTGTTTATACCATTCAACTGTTTTTTCTCTCAACCTGGGAAAATCATTCGTAAATGACAAAATATCCTGTCTACTCCAGGGGACATGAACATATCCACCACCAGGAAATTCTCTCATTGGACACAATTTCTCAACCTTATCTGATTCTCTCACTGGAAATGCAGATGATGCTTCTCTTGCTTGTACTTCCTCTTTCTTTCTTTCTTATCCACCTAATTCTCCATTTGTCAATGTCTCCCCATTTTCGTAAAATATTCATCAACTCTTTTATCCCTAGTCTCTTACCAGAAGCATTTACACTCTCTAAATCTTTGTCAGTAAAATTCACTCGATATGGTTTCTGCAACAGTTTCGATTTCCCTATATCTATTCCAATCTCTGAGGCAACTTCCATTAATTTCTCATGAAATGCTCTTGCTCTTCTAGTAATACTCTTACATAAAAATAATAACTCCTCATCATTGTAAACATTCAATCTTTCTATGCTCACATTGCCAGTTATCATTTCTTCCAATTCTACTTTCAATTTACTGATATCTAGAATCTTTGGTTGTGGGTTCCGATTCTCTATTTCCTGTGCCCATCTCTCTATATCTTCAGGGGTAACTACTGTTGAACTTCCAGTTCCTATGGGAACCAGAGATCTCTTTTCTCTCAAATTTATAGGTATAATTCTCTTCGGAGTTTCAGTTAAAGGTTCTACATTCGGGAGATCCATTAATGAAATAACTGATTCACTCTCACTAGTCTGATCATCTGTAATTATTACTTCTTTTCTGGGACTTGTTAACGGAATTGTCACAGTTTGAGGTTTCTGGCAAGTCTTTTTATCTCCATATAATGGGATTACAGGACCAATAGTCACTGGTACTGTCAAAGCTTCAGCATTTAAATTTAATTGGTTTACTTTTTGAACTAATTCTTCTCTAGTTTTATTTAAAGCTTCTCTCTCATTATCCTGCAACACTCTATGAAGTGATACATCATGTACGATTTGTGGGGTTAAAGGCATTCCTATCACTGGTGCACTTGGGGTAACCTTACTAGGTGCTTCTTGATACGGTGGAGGGTTTTTAATCAAAATATCCTCTAACAGCTCATCATCTGATTCGCCATAACCTGTCGTATTCATGTGTTTTGTTTTTTCTTTACATTTTCCTCCTAACTGTTCTTCGGCCATTAATACTGGATATAAACCCTCGGTCACCACAGCTCTCCTCCAACGCTTCATTTGTTCTCCACTTGACTCATACAGATATCTAGGTAAAAATCCTCTAAATCTCCGTCCACTTCTATATTTTTCACGATCAAATGCCTCAATTTCCCATTCTTCCAAAGCTTCATACTGTGTCATTCTAGGATTCGGTTCTAGCATATTCATTCGATCTCTCAAATTCTGAAGTATTTTTAAATTAAAAGTACCATGCTCCGGAAAAGCCAAAACACCATCACCTTTAGTATATTCCACCCAATTCTCCAACCATACACACGTGTGATATCCTTTCTCCATCATCATAAAGGAAGCAGGTGTTTTGGGTGGTGGAATAGGAATTCCTTCTCTAGTCATTACAGGCTTGTCTTTCTTAAAGAAATGTTTAATTTTCTTCATTAATGTCATTTTCTTTGGTCTTCCGAACATTTTAGAAGTTCGATATAGGAAAGAGTCTTCCGTATATCTTCTAGCTCTATTACCTACTTCGCGTCCTCGGTCAGCACGACTCACACCCGCAGTCAAATCAGGACTCAACATACAATTCTTTTTCTGACAAATCCTAGCGCGACTTCTATCTGTCAACCAATTAGACTCAGGCTCACACTCGGAATCTGACCAATGCCAGCGCGACCTTTTGTGGCGTCAGTATTACTCCTCACTACTGACCCCTCCTTTACACTCTGCTTCTGTTTCACGCCCGCTGTTTCAACCAATCCCAGCGCGGCTCTCTGTGACGTCAGTATAACTCCGGCGACTGACCCTCCCTTCACAAGGTAATACGAAAACGTATTTCTTAATACTTTTTATTAAAAGTTTTCATTATTAACAACATAAAAACATTCGCTACCCTGTCTGTTCCACTAAACAAAGGATAGATTTCAATTTATTCTTGAGTTTCAGAAATTACTCTTCTTCTACTGCAAGTAAAACCCCTGTTTACTCTTCATTCAAGTTCAGGAGAACCTGTTACTTCTCCAGTGTCACCCGTATTGGGAAATGAGACCAAAGTTTCACCAGCGAACCCCTTTCGCTATCATCCGCACTCTACTTTTATACGAAATAGTCCCTAGTTTAATACTGCCAGCCCTGCGTAGCTTCTCAGTATTATTCCAACAGACGAGTAACCTCACTGCAGTGTGGCTTCTATCACCACCCGCTATTCATTTCCCGGGATTCTGGACAACATAAAACAAGAAGCTAACTCTTTTGTTAAACATAAATCAATAATCAATAATCAATATTTATCACCAAACTAGTCAATAATAACCATAGCTCTGCTACCAGAAAACTGATCCAGCGGTAAACCAACAACAGATACTCCACTACCATATACTCACCTCGGCCCATAAAAACACACACATTGAGTAAACCGCTGGAGTGGTTTAAATTTATATATTTCTACCTCACAATACTCAGGATTATTTTATAATTCTCTTAACTAACCTTCCACTGATCAAAAAGTTCTTTCCTCTGGTCGATAGACCATTAGTTGAACTAGTTGGTGGTGATAATTAACTTAACCCTTACCAAGAATGGTGTGGAAGACCAACCCCCTGGCCAAAGGGCTGGTAAGGGTCCCCAGGATAGTTCAGGAGACAAAGACTTCAGGACAGGATTTAGGACAGGATAGGTGACCTCTCTAGAATACCGGTGATGGAGCAAGGTTTCGCAAATGAAACTTGCTCGGATGCAATCTCACTCATAGTATTAATATTAAAAATTGTATTGTCCGTATTAATCCTTGCACATATTATATAAACAGAGAGGATGCTTGCCTATGTGTTTTACTAACGAATAACGCTTGTTCCTAGTCTAAAATGGCCGCTTGAGCGCGGGATTTTATCTGCGCATGTCACAACCTGATCACATGGTGTGACGTCTTTCTTTGCTTGGTGGGAATTTCTGCTTCTGCGCAGTGTGCATGAAAATGGCTGTTCAATGTTCTCACATGCTTAAGCTTGCTCTCGTGTCATTACTAAATTGTCATTTCTTAACGCAATTAATGCGGGATAGGATTTTATAATTAAATGGGATTAGAAATAAGATAAGTGGGTATACAGTGAAACGTTTTATTTGTGATATTAATATTTCCTTCTTGCACTTTTAGTAATTCGTAATCTTGGGCCTGGGTTGGTGACTTGAAACTCGAGAAGCAGAAGGTTCTGCGCATGTGTCCTGAATGACTGCCAAAATGAAGTCAACTTGGACGTCTCACAAGGCCGTGACCTGATGGCCAAAGATGTTATAACTACTGCATTTCCTGTCGCGCATAGATACATTGTCTATGAAAATTGGTGTACATTTGTCATGAGACTGGTGGGAAATAAAGCAAATGTATTAATTTGAAGGGTGGGAACGCAAATACAATAGGCTACACAATTTAAGCCAAATTTGTCATAGTGCGAGAATCCGCCTCCGGTCCCTGTCCAATCAGAAGTAGTGGTCCCATATTTTAGCAACATTAAGGGGAGGTACATGGGTGTAGAAGGGTATAATAGAATATAGCATTAGTAATTAGTTAGCTCAGACTCTCAGAACATACAGAAGAGCTCCAGGCTGCCCAGCTGATCAGTTGCTGACTGAATCCCTATCCGGAAGAGGTCCTGAGGAGGGGGCGGCTGAGTCCATTAGACGGGAGAATCGAGGAGAAATCAAGTGCCAGAGAGGGGAACGGCGCAGGCGTCGTTGTAGAGAGGTCACCAGTCCTGTCCTGATCCAGAAGGAGGTCCTTGCTTTTCATCCTTCCAGGGTCCTATTCTTTCAAACTCCTTGGCTAAGGGTTTGGTTCTCGCACTTAGGTAAATATATGCAACCTTTAGTTGCGCTGCTGTTCCTATCTCCTCTTTTCCTTAAACACCGTCATTTATTAGCAATAATTATTCTATGCTTTCACATGGGTATTCTGATCAAATACTGTGTCTTTTTCTGTATTTTACTCTGCTAAAACTTTAGATAAACATTTTACAACTTCCTGACTCAGTGGTTATTTCAGGATTATGTACTATAGTGAATGTCACTCATTTTAAATTTCCCAATTAGCAAAGGATCCATTGGTAAGTTATTACTCTTCAATCAGAAGGTAATTGGTAGCAGGGATTTTTGATATAAGAGTATATCTGACACCCAGCGTAAGTATTAGCGTAGTATGAATGTATGGGCCCAAGTGAGTATATGATGTATGAATGCTGTTTGCTAATATCGCGCTGGAACAGTTTTCTGGTAAGCAGAGGACGGTTTGTGTTACTCTTTGTTAATTGGGTAATGAGAATTTTATTTTGTATTTTTATGAACTAATACCCGTTATTCTTGAGTATTGTTTTATGTTGTCCAGAATACCCCGGGGAAAAAGAATAGTGGGTGGCAGGTAGAAGCCATACTGCGGTGAGGTTATCTGTCAGGCAGAAATAGTACTGAAAAGTTAAGCAGGGCTATCAGTACTCGTTAGGGATTCTATGCGTATAAGAATAGTGGAAGGAATATGCTGGTGAAAATTTGATGTTATATCACCTAGAAAGGGTAACATTGAAGAAGTAACAGGTATTTCGGAAGCTTGTGTGAAGAGTAAACGGAAGGGTTTTACTCGTAGTGTATGTTTTAGTAAACGGAAAGGTTTTACTAAGGGGCCGATTCCGATCTCGGTCGGAGGCGGACCCAATACCATTCGGTCGGGAAAAAAGCCATGCGAAAGCCTGTTTCCCGACCGAACCGTACGCTGAGTCCGGCCGAGCGAGTACGATGCGAGCTCGCCGACCGACTCGTCCGGGCGTCCCGACAACTCCGACCGACTCGCTCGGACTCGAACCGCTCCGACCGACTCGCTCGGACCCGATTCGCACCGCGCAATGGAGACGTTTTCCGGCCGGGTAAGTACGATGCGCACCTCGACCGCTCCGACCGACTCGCGCCGTCCGACTCGAACTCGCTGTCGGAGCCGTACTTTGGGGGTCCGTGTCGGACCCCCTGTACGCGTACCCGTGCGAGGCGCACACAGGGGGACCCAAGGGTCCCCCTACCTGTGCGTGTACGCCGCGAGCGCCGCGGCGTACTCGCTGTAGGGAGCGCCCTTGTCCGCCTCGCACCCATTGAGGCAATGGGAGCCCGCGTACGCGTTGTACGACCGGCTCCCATTGAGTTCAATGGGAGTCCGACCGACTCGTGTCCGATAACATACGGACGCATCGTACTCGTTCGGTCGGACTGCACGGGTCCGATTCGGTCGGAAATCCCTCCGGGTCCGGCTCGGTCGGAGAGATTTCCGGCCCGAATCGGAATCGACCCCTAAGTGTGTAAAAGAAACTATCTTTCTGAATTAGAGAAACTGGCACGATAGCGAATGTTTTATGTTGTTACTGAATTTTAATTAAGAACTATAGAGAAAATAAGTTTTGCGTAAGATTTTTGTAAAGGGAGGGTCAGTTGCCGGAGAGGGAGCTGACGTCACAAAACGCCGCGCTGGGATTGGTTGGATCCGCGGGCGTGGGAAAACCCTTGTAAAGGAGGGGTCAGTAGTCAGGAGTAGTACTGATGTCATAGGTGCCGCGCTAGGATTGGTTGAATCAGCGTGGGAACAGAGAAGAGCAGATTGTAAAGGAGGGGTTGACAGAGAAACGTCACCAAAAAGGCAGCGCAAGGATTGGCTTAGAATTAAAAGTTAGCAAAGGTTTGATTGGTTGAGAGTTTAAGAAGTAAAATTCTAAGTGGATAAGGATTGCATGTTAAAACGCGATCCGACTTTAACAGTTAATCGTCCAGATAGGAGATTTCTAGGGTTTGCAGAATATAATTTTATACATCGGTATTTGCCTAAGATGTACGGAGAAAAGAAAAAGATGTCAGTTTTACAAAAGATTAAGAATTATTTCAAAAAGGACAAACCAATCAAGACTAGGGAGGGAATTATGCGTTTTGCCCGCATCATATATGATGATGGAGAGAGGTTATCATACTTGTGTATGGATAGAAAATTGGAGAGAATATACCAAAAATGACGGGATACTAGAATTTCCTGAGAATGGCACATTCAATGGGCGAATTCTTCAAAATTTGAGACAAAGGATGAATGATTTAGAACCTAGACCCAGATTAACTCAATACGAAGCTTTAGAAGAGTGGGAAACTGAGGCATTTGAGCGTGATCGATCTCGAAGTAATGGGAGGTATCCAGGATTTTTCCCCAGATATTTACGTGAAACTAGGGAAGGTCAGATGAAGCAATGGAGAAGGGCAATGCTTGTTGAGGGATTATATCCATTATTCACAGAAGGAGAGAAATCAGGAGGCAAGTGTACAGAAAAGACCAAACATTTAATGAGACATGAAGACTCAGAAGATGAGTTTATGGAAGAAATATTGAGGAATCCTCCACCGTATCAGGAAGGGTCAAGTGGACTTCCTCCTAGTGCCCCACCACAAACACCAATGGTACCCCAGGTACTACATGAATTCACCCCGAATAGAATACTTCATGAGAAAGAAAAGGAAGCATTAGAAAAGACCAGAGCAGAATTAGTACGAAAGATATCTCAGATAAAAACACATCCTGATTCATTGACTATTCCTGTAACAATTGGTCCAGTTGTGCCATTATATGGTACACAAGGAAATTGTCCTCCTCTGATACCCGTATCTTCTCCTATGAATACTCCCGAAAATTTTCAAAAACCTGAAGCTCCAGTTATAATTGAAGATCATTTTAGTGATTGTGATTCCACAATATCTCTCATGGATTTACCTGTCAGAGGTCCAGTAAAGGGTACTCCAAGAAAATAAATACCTGAGCGTTCAAAAGATGTAAGTTTAATAACTTCATCAGGGGCAAAGAGGGCCACCATAGTAACACCTGAAGATCTAGAAAGGTGGGTACAAGGATCAGATAAATTGTGCACACCTCCAAAATTACTAGACATTCAGAAATTAAAAGTCGAGTTAGAAGAAATGATAGCAGGAAATATAGGAGTAGAACGCTTAAACACTTATGATGAAGAAGAATTGCTGTTCCTGTGCAGGAGTATCACTAGAAATGTAAGGTTATTTCATGAAAAATTGTCCAATCTAGCCCTACAAATGGGAATCGAAATAGGGAGATCGAAAGTACTACAGAAGCCCTATAGAGCAGAATTTTCAGACAAAGATTTAGAAAATATGAATGCTTCTGGAAGAAGACTGCAAATACAGGAATTAATGTTAGTTTTGCAAAAATGGGGAGACCTGGATAAGTGGAGAACTAGGTGGGCAAAGAAAAAGGAAGAAGCTCGCTCAAGTCGAACAGCTTCTGAATATGTGATGAAGGAAACAGAAAAAGCTGACAAATTGTACCCGATGCGCGAAGTTGCAGGAGGAGGTTATGTGCATGTCCCATGGAGTAGACAGGATATTTTATCATTTACGAATGATTTCCCAAAATTGAGAGAAAAGCCAATTGAATGGTACAAGCAGGTTGAAAGGTTTGTAAAGGTGTCCAAAGTATTGTTGAAGGATTTGGATGGTCTGTTTGACATAGTGGTACCTGCAGATTTATGGACAGATTGTAAGATCACAGTGGATTGGCCAAATGATGAGTATCCCAGAGATCCAAAGACAGGTGCCCCGTCAAATGACGTGATGAAAAAGTACCAGCAGGTGATAACATACCTGAAAGGGAAAATACCACCGAAAGAAACAGATTGGGTAAAAATAGATCGAACTACCCAGGAAGCCAGTGAAACAGTTCATTCATATTATGAACGCCTCTTGCAGGTGTTCAAACAGTACAGTGGATTTGAGGACATTGGAGACAAAAACATGAGTCAGTTTGTATACCGATTTGTGTACGGGTTGAAGCCCGAGATTTGCCAGATGATTAAGCAGCATATGCTTTGTTGGCAGGGAAAACCTATAGATGAAATCCTGAAATATGCAAAATATTGTGGGGATGACATTGAGGACAGGCACAAGAAATTGCAGGAAAAAGTAATGTGGGCACAGGTGAAAATGGCTGAGAAACAGGGAATTAATTTAGATAATCCTAATGAAACTCAGGGAAAAGACTCTGGAACGAATGGTGATTCTGGAAATGGTGGAAGAATGAAAGTAGAGAAGAAGCTAAAAAGAAATTTCCTTGACATGGATGCGGAAAATTGGGGCATTGGAAGGACGAGTGTAAAAAGATCCGAAATAATAATGGCCCAAATCAAAATTTAAATTCACAGACACAGAACGACTCACAGCAGGGGGTAAATCCTCAGAGTCAGTTGCCACCTCCACCTGTTCAGGGTAATGTAGGCAGAGCAAAGCACGGTACAGACATCGGATACCCAGGGGGAAGTGGTAAGAATGATTATATGACCTCACAATTTCTTTTGCAGGATGACTTTTGCAGGTTCGACGCATGACGGTGCCTAGGAGAGGGGGAGAAGGAATGCATACTTGGCGCATCCCTGCAGGTAGATCAATCAGGTCCATATGTTGAAGGAAAAGTGAGAGGTAATGATATTACTTTTCTTTTGGATACTGGTGCTACCAGGTCTACTGTAAGAACAGTAGACGTCCCAAACCTTCCTCTCTCTGGTGAAAATATTCAAGTTGTAGGGGTTGCTAACCAAAGAATTAGAACACCACTCACGGAACCAATGGAGGTTAAAATTGGAAACTTCAAAGAAATGCATCAATTTGTAGTATGCGATTCCAGTCCAGTAAACTTACTAGGTAGGGACTTATTGTGCAAAATGAATTGCACCATTTTCTGCACGCCGGATGGTGTGGCAGTACAGACACCAGATGAAGATCATGTATATAAAATTATGGTTGTAAAACAAGGAACAGAAGTAGATGAAATGTTTTCATTGATAACAAAAGATGAATTGCCAGAAGAATTAAAAGATACAGTAAACCCTATAGTATGGGATTTCACCGGAAAAGAAGTAGGACTCATGGCTAAAATAGATCCAGTCCAAGTAACTGTAAAAGAAGGTGCAATTTTTCCAAATACGAAACAGTACAAAATGAGTGCAGAAGTAAAAGCAGGTGTCATTGAAGAAATCAATCGGATGGTCAAACAAAACATACTGAGAGAAGTAATGAGTAGCCCATATAATTCACCGATAATGGGTTTAAAGAAACCTAGTGGAAAATATAGGATTGTACAGGATTTAAGAAAGATCAACAAAATTGTAGAACCATGTTGTCCTATAGTGCCAAATCCTGCAGTAATTCTATACCAGATTCCTTGGAATGCTGGATGGTTTACAGTTATAGATCTGTGTCAAGCTTTCTTTTCAATTCCGTTACATCCAGACAGCCAATATCTATTTTCATTTAAATTCGAAAACAAAGTCTATGTATGGAATCGTGTTCCTCAGGGGTACACAGAAAGTCCTTCCATTTTTAATCAGATATTGAAAAAGTGCCTTGAAAAACTAGTGATGCCAGGAAGCTCAGTCTTAGTCCAATATATCGACGATTTATTGGTGGCATCAAACACCAGAGAGGACTGTGTTGTTGATACTATAGCACTCTTGAATCTTTTGGCAGAAGAAGGACATAAAGTTTCACCTGAAAAATTACAGTTTTGTACAACAACTGTTAAATACCTGGGACATCAAATTGAGAGAGGAAAAAGAAGAGTAACCTCTGAAAGAGTAGCATTAATAAAAAGAATGCAAATGCCAGTAACGCAAAGACAAGTAAGAATGTTCTTAGGAATAGTAGGTTACTGTCGACAATGGATACCAGGATTTTCCATGTTGGCCAAGCCCTTGATTAACATGACCAAAAAGAAAGCAAAAGATCCTGTTGAGTGGGAAGATGAAAGTGTAGAAGCTTTTGTAAAATTGAGAAACTCCCTTTGTTCAGCACCTGCCTTAGGCATGCCAGATTATAAAAGAGAATTCGCATTATTTTGTCATGAAAGAGAAAATTGTGCACTTTCAGTTTTAACTCAAAGACATGGTCTGGACAGACGTCCTATAGCATACTTTTCTGCTACGCTAGACCCTGTAGCATCTGCGTTGCCAGGATGTTTGAAAGCAGTAGCAGCAACATGTTTAAGCATTGAACAAAGTGAATCAATTGTGATGGGACATCCTGTAAAAGTATATGTTCCACATGCAGTTGTGATTCTGTTGACCAGAACACGAACTCAGCATCTCACTCCTAGTCGGCTGACTAAGTATGAGAGAATAATAATGGGTGCGGAAAATGTGACCATGGTAAGATGTACAATAATAAATCCAGCAAGCTTACTACCAGATCCATATCATGAGACAAATAAAGATGACGAAGAAGATGAACATGATTGTGTACAGATTACAGAACTATGCACAAAACCTCGCCCAGATATAGAGGAACAGCCTCTTAAAAAGCCAGATAAAGAACTGTTTGTGGATGGCTCTTGCGGTGGACAGTCAAAATATCGATTTTTAAATATCGAAGCACAGTAATATCGAGTTTTAAATATCGTAGGGACAAAATATCGAAGTCAAGAATATCTACAACCAGAATATCGAAGTTAAGGTAAGAAATATCGATGTTGCAAATATCGATGTTAGTAATATCGATAGTTAAATTATCGATGTTAATAATATCGATATTTATATGAGTGTTATGTATTTTAGTATGTATTTAATATGTATGTGTTCTATATTTTTTGTTAAGTATTGTACTGTTTTTTTAAATATATGTATACATTTTTTAGAAATTAGTAATTTTTTTAAAAGTAAATTTTGCGTTTTAGTACCGTAGCGGGTTGTGGGTTTATAGGGGAATAGGGTGGGAAGTAATTTAATTATAGTAAATTAAATAATAATTTTTAGGAATTATTCATTTATTTTAATAAAATGTTGTGTTTTATTTCTGTAGCGGGTTGTGGGTTTATAGGGGAATAGGGTGGGAAGTAATTTAATTTTTATTAAGTAATTATTAATTTTTAATTGTTATTAATAATTAATTTATTGTTAATTAATTATTAATTGGTCATTAATTATTATTAATTGATAATTATTTTATTTGTATTAATTTATTATTTGAGTGGGTTGTGTGTTTTTAGGGGAATAGGGTGGTAAGTAAATTATTTGTAATTAAGTAATTAATTAAGAAAAATTGAGTATTGATAATTAATTTCTTTGTTAATTAATTTTTAATTGGTTATTAATTTGTATTAAATATTATTTATTGGTATTGATATTTTTGTTAATTAATTATTAATTAGTTATTAATTTTTTATTAAATATCATTTATTGGTATTAATACTTAATTGTTTTGTTAATTAATTATTAATTGGTTCTTACTTTTTATTAAATATTATTTATTGGTATTGCTAATTAATTAGTTTGTTAATTAATTAATAGTTGGTTATTAATTTTTATTACATATTATTTATTGTTATTGAAATTTTTATATTTAATTATTAACTGCAAATACATTTTTATTAATTGATTAATTGAAAATTAATTTAATTGTGTGAAATTTTATGTGGAGTGTGTTGTCTGTTTATTGGGGAATAGGGTGGGAAGTATTTAATATTATTAAAGTAATTATTATTTTAGATATATTTGTAGGTTTTTTTCTTCTAAATTTATTAATCAATCATTATTTAATTACAATATTTATTTCATTTATAAGTATGTTATTTTTAACATCTACGTTGTCCAACGCTTTCCCTACTGTTGCACTCACTGGAGTGCGAATAGTAATTTTACCCCTACGCTAGCCAGCGCTTTCCCTACTGTTACACTCTCTGGAGTGGGAATAGTAATTTTTACCCCTACGCTATCCAACGCTTTCCCTACTGTTGCACTCTCTGGAGTGGGAATAGTAATTTTTACCCCTACGCTATCCAGCGCTTTCCCTACTGTTGCACTTACTGGAGTGGGAATAGTAATTTTTACCCCTATGCTATCCAACCCGTTCCCTACTGTTGCACTCATTGGAGTGGGAATAGTAATTTTTACCCCTACGCTATCCAGCGCTTCCCCTACTGTTGCACTCTCTGGAGTGGGAATAGTAATTTTTACCCCTATGCTATCCAACCCGTTCCCTACTGTTGCACTCATTGGAGTGGGAATAGTAATTTTTACCCCTACGCTATCCAGCGCTTCCCCTACTGTTGCACTCTCTGGAGTGGGAATAGTAATTTTTACCCCTACGCTATCCAGCACTTTCCCTACTGTTGCACTCTCTGGAGTGGGAATAGTAATTTTTACCCCTATGCTATCCAACGCTTTCCCTACTGTTGCACTCTCTGGAGTGGGAATAGTAATTTTTACCCCTACGCTATCCAGCGCTTTCCCTACTGTTGCACTC
The DNA here is from genome assembly GCA_963921515.1 of Calotriton arnoldi. NCBI lineage: Eukaryota > Metazoa > Chordata > Amphibia > Caudata > Salamandridae > Calotriton > Calotriton arnoldi. Next base: position 369,138 of record CAWUFW010010025.1, on the reverse strand, counting down.
TTTGGAGTGGGAATAGTAATTTTTACCTCTACGCTATCCAACACTTTCCCTACTGTTCCACTCACTGGAGTGGGAATAGTAATTTTTACCCCTACGCTATCCAACACTTTCTCTACTGTTGCAGTATGTGGAGTAAGTATATATATTAATTTATATGTATATGTTTAATTTATTTTAACATTTAATGTATTAGTTATTATTTTTAAATATCTTTTAATATTTTTAACTATATTTATTTTAATTATATGTATTATTTACTTAATTTTACATTATTATAAAAACATTACAAAAAACGATATTTTTAACTTCGATATTTTTGACAACTATATATTTTTTTCGATATTTTTGTACTTACCTTTATGTATATTGGACTTCGATATTTTTGCAGGTCGATTTTCTGTCCGTCGATATTCTGTCATACATTCGGCTCTTGCCAGAGACATGAAGATGGTAAGCTAACCGCTGCCTATGCAGTATGTGAATTAACTGGAATAGTCGAAGCATCCTATTTACCAGGAGTAAAATCTGCACAAGTAACTGAATTGATTGCGCTGATAAAAGCATGCAAAATTGGGAGGAATCAGAAAATAACCATATTCACTGATAGTCAATATGGTTATGGGGTTGTGCATGATTTTGGCCAATTGTGGATGCAGAGGGATTTCATGACTTCTTCAGGATCCCCCATTAAAAATGGACAATTTGTAAGGGAATTGCTAGAAGCAATACAATCACCAAAAGAATTGGCCGTGGTGAAGTGTGCCGCACATCAGTCAGGAGATGACTGGGTGGTAGTTGGCAACAGATATGCAGATCTGGTGGCTCAATATTGTGCCAAAACCAGAACATCAGTGAATAAGAGGGTGGAAAGAATGGGAATCAGCTGCCAAATTATGCTATTTATGCCACCTGAAACCTGGAACGAAGTGAAAAGATTACAAGATGAAGTTGATGAGGTTGAAAGAAAATTGTGGATCAAAGCGGGTTGTTCTCAAAGAAGAGAGGATGAAGTATGGGTCAGTACAGATGGCAGACCAGTCATGCCAGATTGTTTACTCTCACAAATGGCCAGAATGTATCATGGAGACACACACATAGGGAGAGATGCAATGATTAGACTATTCAGACAAAATTGGTACAATCCCAAATTCAGAGCTGTTACAGAAAGTCTTTGCCAGAGATCTCTAATTTGCCAAATGCACAACACAGGCAGGAAAACCATAATTGGGTTTGGAAAGATTGGGAAGGCAGAGGGTCCATTCATAAGATTGCAGTTTGACTTCATACAGTTACCACCATGCAGAGGGTTGAAATACGTACTAGTCATAGTGTGTCTGTTTTCAAAGTGGGTGGAGGCGTATCCAACTAGGAGAAATGACAGCATTACAGTTGCAAAGCTGTTACTAAGAGAGCTCATACCTAGGTTTGGTTTCCCAGTATCTTTGGAATCAGATAGAGGAAAACACTTTAACAACGAAGTGATCCTGATAATCTCTGAAGCATTTCAAATCAAACAGAAACTGCATTGTGCATATCGTCCAGAGGCTTCTGGAGTGGTTGAGCAATTGAATGGCACCATAAAGTCGAGGTTGGGAAAAATGTGTGCATCAACATCATTGGAGTGGCCTGATGCATTGCCACTGGTTCTGATGGGACTCAGAAGTATACCTGATCGAACGACAGGTTTGAGCCCCCATGAAATTATGATGGGAAGAGCAATGAGACAAACACATGTTCCCACAAATAGACTGGTGAATATTTCTGATGATATGGTGTTGGACTACTGTAAAGGATTGGCTGACCTAGTGCGTCCTGTCTCTCACCAGGTTGGAGAAGACGCAGTTTCCAGGCAGCCTGAACTAGAACATGATCTGAATCCTGGTGATTGGGTGGTGGTGAAGAATCACACCAGAGAAACGTGTCTATCACCCAGGTGGAGCAGACCTTGTCAAATCATATTGACCACGAATACAGCAGTGAAGTGTGCCGGATTTCCGAATTGGATTCACGTAAGTCACACCAAGAGAGTACCAGACCCAGAAGAAGAAAACACTCAGACGACACCAATCACTGAAGAAGCTGAAGGTTGCCAAGCTGAAGAATCTCAGGCTCGAGGTTCAAGAGAAGCTGACGGAGAACAACCGAGCAGTCGGATTGGATACCAGTGGTCGAAATTCCTGAGATTTTCCACCGAACAAGAAGTCAAAGAAAATTAAAAGCAATTGAAGAAGATCAGATAGGTGAAGAAGAAGGGGTTCAGGATCAAGAAGACAAGCTAGTAAACGACCCTGAACCAAATCAGATAGGGAAAGAAAACTGGACTGAAAATAGTGAAGATTTTATACAATTTGAACAGGGAGAGACAGGTTTAGAAGAATCAGGTCAGGCTGCAGAAGTACACAGTGCAATAAGCCCTGATCAGAAGCAGTTAGGTCAAGAGGAATATACAGAAGAAAAAGAGACTGATAAAAATGAACATGAAAATTTGAACCCAGAACAAAGTGAATTATTGGAAACTCACAGTGGAGCTGCAAATGAGAAACCAATAAGACCAGAAAAAGAACAATCAAATAAATCAGAGAATACAGAAAACAAGACAGTGCCAAGCAGTGAAAATAAAAAGATAACTGAGGACAAAAATAAAGAAACAGTGCAAGTAGAAAAACCAAGAAAAGGAGATCATTGGCCAAGTTTCATCAAAAGAGTGAAGTGCCACATAAAAACCAGAAGTGAAGATCCAGATCAAGTACCTGAAGTAACAAGTCAAACCGATCAAGAGAAAAAGTCTGGGAAAAGAAAAAGTAAAAGATTAAGACTTGTGAATAACAAATTCAAGGGTCCTGATTGGACGTATATCGTTCTTGAAGACTTTGACAGCTCAGAATCAAGTGACAGTGGTGGTGAAGGAACAAGTGCAGAACTAACTTACGAAGAAGAAACAAGACCACCCTGACTAAACAGAAGAATCCACTGAAGAAAAGGAATAGAGATAAGAAGAGAAATCTTCCTTGTCGAAAAATGCCTGATGATATAGATACTGGGAGACCAAAGAGAAAATGTTGTAGAAGATGCTGTGCAATTTGCATATGTAGTCTAGTGTTGCTGCTTATAGTATGGTTAGTCCTGATTGTAGCAGTTCCTTACCTGATGTTAATAGATAAAAAGAACAATAATGAAACTATAGGGAGGACAGCAAACATGAAGGGAAATAGAGTAGAGCTAATGGCAGAAGATGATGAAGGAATTCATCATGAGATAGCTGATAACGACACTAGTTTAAATGTTTTCACGAAGTTATTGTTTCAGTATGTAGACACCATGGAAGTTAGTAATTGTTATGTCTGTATGAAATTACCTGAATCAGTAGCAGAAGGATTAACATACCATCATTTACCACTGACATATGGCATTTCATGTAGTGTATTAACAAGTTTATTTTATAGTACAGGTAGATTACAATATTACTATTCCAATATAGATGTTGTATTTTCTGAAGTTCCAATTCGTAAGAGCATGAACCCAGTGCTCAGCGCCTTAGATGCACAGTTTATGGGAGAATTTTTCTTAACAATGAAATCAATAGACTTAACACATGCACGTAGACACAATCTAACATGTTCTTTAGTAGAAGAAGAGAAAATATTTTTGAATTTAGTAGAAGATAGAAGACAGGATTTTCAAAAGAAAGCTACAGAACATAAGGCTCATTTACCACCTTGGGCAGAGAAAGAGGGAAGTTACACACCTGGCAAAGCTCAAGCTGCTATGGCTCTGGATTTCGAAAGAAGGGGAAAATTTGTCTTCATAGGTTAAAGACTGACTATAACAATGTTTTCATCGGTACCAGTGATTGTGAACACAATTTTTTAATATTGGGAGGTTGGGGACTCAAAGGAGGAACAGATTCAGTTTTTCCTGGAATCTATTATGTCTGCGGGAATAAGGCTTACTTTAGGCTTCCTGCACGGTGGTATGGAAGTTGTTATTTTGGAATAGTTTTTCCAAAGATATACCACGTAAAAAGAAACACTGGAGGCAATGAAAACAATGGTGAATTAAAACGTAGTAAAAGAGCTAGTTTTTCAGAAATAGTAGGTGATATATTTGGTGCATTGATACCTTCAGTGGGAATAATTCTGAATTCAAGGAAGATATGTAAATTGTCTACAGTAGTTGATCGTTTATCAACGGATACTGCTGGAGGGTTTCTAATGATTAATGCGGAAATGGTTGCGATTAGGTCTATAGTGATGCAAAATCGACTTGCTCTTGATATAATATTGGCAAAAGAGGGCAGAGTCTGTAAATTATTGAAGACGAAACACTGTTGCACTTATATTCCTGATAAGAGTGCAGAAATTGGGACGTATATTCAGAATATAACTAAACTTGAGCAAGAACTTAAACCACTGGAAGTTGATAGTGTATGGGAAAGATTGACAAATAGTATATCGTCAATCGGAACCTGGTTTGCTAACATAGGTGAAGGACTTATAGGTCAAATACTAGTTCCCTTAGCAGGGATAGCAATAATAGTTCTGACAGTAGTATTTTGGTGCAAATGCTGTAGAAAGAAGGGAACGTATAAAGTGACAGAAAAAGGAAAGAAGAGAAAGAGGGACGAGATTGAACTGGAAGAATGGAAAAGTGAATTATACAAAAAGATGAAGGGAGATTGTAAAAGTAGAAAAGCTAAAAATGAAAATGAGAATGAAGTGATTTGCTAGAAGTTGGCATCTGATTGAGGGTAGTTTTTGATGGCTCAGAAACGCCATCAGAGAGGGGATTGATGGAGCAAGGTTTCGCAAATGAAACTTGCTCGGATGCAATCTCACTCATAGTATTAATATTAAAAATTGTATTGTCCGTATTAATCCTTGCACACATTATATAAACAGAGAGGACGCTTGCCTATGTGTTTTACTAACGAATAACGCTTGTTCCTAGTCTAAAATGGCCGCTTGAGCGCGGGATTTTATCTGCGCATGTCACAACCTGATCACATGGTGTGACGTCTTTCTTTGCTTGGTGGGAATTTCTGCTTCTGCGCAGTGTGCATTAAAATGGCTGTTCAATGTTCTCACATGCTTAAGCTTGCTCTCGTGCCTTTACTAAATTGTCATTTCTTAACGCAATTAATGCGGGATAGGATTTTATAATTAAATGGGATTAGAAATAAGATAAGTGGGTATACAGTGAAACGTTTTATTTGTGATATTAATATTTCCCGCTTGCACTTTTAGTAATTCGTAATCTTGGGCCTGGGTTGGTGACTTGAAACTCGAGAAGCAGAAGGTTCTGCGCATGTGTCCTGAATGACTGCCAAAATGAAGTCAACTTGGACGTCTCACAAGGCCGTGACCTGATGGCCAAAGATGTTATAACTACTGCATTTCCTGTCGCGCATAGATACATTGTCTATGAAAATTGGTGTACATTTGTCATGAGACGGGTGGGAAATAAAGCGAATGTATTAATTTGAAGGGTGGGAATGCAAATACAATAGGCTACACAATTTAAGCCAAATTTGTCATAGTGCGAGAATCCACCTCCGGTCCCTGTCCAATCAGAAGTAGTGGTCCCATATTTTAGCAACATTAAGGGGAGGTACATGGGTGTAGAAGGGTATAATAGAATATAGCATTAGTAATTAGTTAGCTCAGACTCTCAGAACATACAGAAGAGCTCCAGGCTGCCCAGCTGATCGGTTGCTGACTGAATCCCTATCTGGAAGAGGTCCTGAGGAGGGGGCAGCTGAGTCCATTAGACGGGAGAATCGAGGAGAAATCGAGTGCCAGAGAGGGGAACGGCGCAGGCGTCGTTGTAGAGAGGTCACCAGTCCTGTCCTGATCCAGAAGGAGGTCCTTGCTTTTCATCCTTCCCGGGTCCTATTCTTTCAAACTTCTTGGCTAAGGGTTTGGTTCTCGCACTTAGGTAAATATATGCAACCTTTAGTTGCGCTGCTGTTCCTATCTCCTCTTTTCCTTAAACACCGTCATTTATTAGCAATAATTATTCTATGCTTTCACATGGGTATTCTGATCAAATACCGTGTCTTTTTCTGTATTTTACTCTGCTAAAACTTTAGATAAACATTTTAAAACTTCCTGACTCAGTGGTTATTTCAGGATTATGTACTATAGTGAATGTCACTCATTTTAAATTTCCCAATTAGCAAAGGATCCATTGGTAAGTTATTACTCTTCAATAAGAAGGTAATTGGTAGCAGGGATTTTTGATATAAGAGTATATCTGACACCCAGCGTAAGTATTAGCATAGTATGAATGTATGGGCCCAAGTGAGTATATGATGTATGAATGCTGTTTGCTAATATCGCGCTGGAACACCGGCGAATTGCGTTGCACCCCTCTCTGACACTCTCTTCCTCCTCGAGATTCTTCCACGATCTTCTGATCTAACCCAATTAAGTTAGGATAGAAAGTTCTTCTTCAGCATCTGCATACAAGTCTTCATCCGCATCTCACAGCATCTCTCCCAGACAGCATCTCCGTCTCTCTCTGTGTCTAACTAACTAACTAAAGCTACCTTAATTATACCTTCGTTTCCTCATGTTCCACCCACTAAAGTTACAATATCGTAAAAATACGAAATCTAATTGGTCAGGCAAGGGGGGATGATCATCACACCATGCTTACATGTCACTATACTCTGTTAGACCATTGTTCGCAAAGCCATCCCCTTAATTTTTATTCAAAATTTTATTCCCATCCACTACATGTAGCAAACTTGCAACATTAATGACACTATGAAGAATAGAACATCACATCGCTGAACTTTTCACCATCTGTTCCCAGGACATGGCGCTACGATTTGGCCTCCATTCAAATGCTTCGTCATTGACCTTCATAGCTTCACTCAGTAGGCATGCGCAAGTGTTGCGTCATTTCATCTAGTCCGGTCATACGAGAAAGGCCCAAATGCGCACTAATAATAAAGTCAAAAGAGAAATGTTATTTTCACAAAATTAATGGTCTCACTGTATACCTCCCACCTCTACTCTATTCCCGTTCTTTTATTAATATTTTCCCTGCATTAGCATTAGTAAAATAGTCTGTTTTAGTTTCGGCTTAGCAGATGCCATGCACGCGAGTCTTCAAGACTCCATTTTAGTGTCTTCTGCTCATACGCTAGAATTTCTCTCCAAGCGTTAGCTCGTTATATTGCGTAGATGCAGTTGACGCATGCGCACAACAGTTTCCCCGTTTAAAGCGGTATTAGTCCGTTTTCATTGTTATCCGCGTTAGTACACACATAAGCAAGCTTCGCTAACCCGCGTGTTTATGTGGTGCGTATTAATTATTCACAAACATGTTTAGTAACTCTGTTAATGAGTTAAACGAGAGGATTGCCTCCGAGCAAGTCTCTTTCTTACGACACCTTGCTCCATCATTGGTACCATGTATTGTGCAAGAGTGAGCTATGTAGCGAATGTGGGATGCTGGTATTCTGATTGGTGTAATTGTAGCTGATATAGGAGAGGTCCCAATGCAAGCGCTGTGATAACTTTTGAGTAGGCTCCATTTTACTCTGCAGTTCCTTAGCAGTGAATAGGTGCAGTAGCACATAATAGACAGAGGGTACTTAACAATGCAATAATACATAATTTGTTATTGTACATTGCAGGTCTTCGTATGGATACATTGGGAGGGATCTGCAGTCCTCTGGTGGCTGTTGTTTTCCTATTAGTCAAACAAAAAGTTTGTGGTGTAAGGTCAAAGTTCTTAAATGCAAACTTCTTGTTCGGGCTGGGGTGTTTGCTGTGGCAGCTGGGTGTTTGTGCACTTGAAAATTCGGTGGTTGTCCTGTATGAATAAGAGCTTGGTTTATTGTTAACTCAAAAAAATGTACATGTGTGCATTAATCTGGATTCCTGTATTTTTTCTTTCCATAGGGATGTGTCTTCCACACTCCACTAGTCGTTATTTTGGGAGGCACCAGAAGGTGGCCCCAGTCGGGTATCTTTTTGACAGTCTTGGGATAATAAGGAGATTGTTGGTTGTCCAGGCAGTTAAACTCTTTTATGAGCCATTGGTCCCCCTTTCTCTTTGATTCCTAAATGGATGCGTCATTTAGCACAAGATATTTGTGAGGTAGCTTCAGAGGTGTAGGAATTGATAGCACCATGCTTATTGGGAATTCCGTGGGCATCACTGACTCTTTCAGGGATGTGTCTTGCTTGGTGTGAGCACAGAGGTGCATCTTTTTAGTCTACATGTGTGCAGGAGTATGTGATGGGGGAGTGTTGCTATTTGGTGGCGCTGGTGGTTGCAACGTGCCCCGAGATTCACATGTGCGTGTATCTCTCATTCTCGGCATGGCCTTGTGGTGCCAGGTGTCTTGGCCCCACCTTTTCTCTGGAAAACTCTTTTTGGGCTAACTTTGGACTGTTTCTTTTTCATTTGGGGAGTTAACCTAAAACTCATGTGATCTACTATCTCCTTTGCTATGTGTGTTAGGGGGTCTGAGGCCACTCTGTGGCCCCCTTTTTACCCTTACCTATGCTGCCTTGTGGTGGCAAAGGTTGGGGCCAACTGCTCTCTCTGGATGGTGCATTCAAGCTTTGGAGTGTTTGTTAGTTGCTACGCTTGATACGGGTGTTAACGCATACAGTGTCCTACCTTCCTCTTGAGCTGCATTGGACATTGGACATCCCCTTTCCCAGGCACGCCCCTCTCCCTTGGACCACACCCTGCTTCCTTTCAGCATACATGGGCCTGACATCACTAGCTGGTGACTAAGATCACTACGGTCATGCATTGTGAGGGCCTGGCATGGTGACCGAACTTTGGAAAAGTGGGATAGTTCACAAAACATTGGAGAAGGTTGACTGAGTCGTTATTTGCCCTATGACCTCAACAACATGGATCTCTGGGTTTTTGATCAAAGATTTAAAAAAAGTCTCCTCAGTGATGATGAGGCAACAAATCTGGGGACTGCCTCAGCCTTTCCAGGATGAATCGTGCTCAACATCATGCAGATGCCTCGCAGTGTATTGACTCCGCGTGATTGCGTTGTGGAGTTTTTAGGGTTTTTACCATCACCGTCGCACGGAAACCCTGGCTCCTGCCACTGAGGACAGCTTTATTTTAGAACTGAAAGGGGTCCTCTTTTGGGCAGAGGCTTCTAGCTCTTAGGAGGCGCTGTTGGAACTCCATGCCACGAAGGAAACATTGGTCCCAGGCTGGATGCCCGAGGATGAGGGCCTTTTGACTTGGTCATTGGAACCTATCCTGATTGACTTTTGATGAGGAGATCTGGCTATCTGCTTTTTAAATACTTTATCTGGGAGACGCTCGGCCTCCTCGTGAGCCTGCCCTCCCTTTTGGGGTGTGGCCAGCCAACCCGCCCTGGGGGATCAGCAGCAGAGTGTGGCCTAGCTCCCAGGGGTGCCCCTGATGTAGAACTTTAGTGAGGTTACTCGATCGACAGAACACATGTGGCACAAAGCCCCTGGACCGCAAAAAAACCTATGGATCCCTTTTGCTGTAGATATGTCTTCTTACTTTCCTTAGGGAGGGCGATATTGGTTGCATCTGCTAGGGTTTTTGTTTCTGTGTTTTTGTGAGCGTTGGTTCTGAGGTTGCCTGAGGGTGCTACCTCCCCATACTGTTACCCCTTCCTACCGAGGCTGTGGCTCAGTCTCTTATGTACTGAATTCGCTGTCTGAGGTTGTTGCTCCCACATGTTTGTCGAACTATGTGACCCCTGCTGGGGGGGTTCGGCACATGGCAGACCTCCCTGAGGGTGATTATAGGGTGCATTCTGATTCCCCTGGGCTTGGTTTTGTGAATTGACATTCGGGGTGTTTTGTGGTGGGTGTCTCTGGGCCATTGATCTCTGCTCGTGGTAGGCCTTTAATCAGCATCTGTCTGACAGGTGACCCAGCCCGTGGCAATAGCAACACTCCCTAGGGTCCCGTTGTTGCCAACCTCCCTGGTCCCTACCACTGTAGCTGTGTTGGAACCCTCTGAGGTTCTACAGTGGAGTTCCCATGGAGACTGATGACATTTGCATGGTTGCGTCCAACTCAGCTTGCATGGTTGCCTCCAACGCAGCCCCCTCGAGGGTGGTCTTTTTCAATTTGTGTTGGACCAATTTAGCAGTGTCTCTCCGGGCTTGCTCTTGGGTGGTCTTTTTCAATTTGTGTTGGACCAATTTTGCAGCATCTCTCTGGGCCTGCTCTTGTTTTTCCATATCTTATTCTTATTTCTTTTTGTGGTATTGTAATATGTGGGCTTGAATCTCCTGTCAGGGTTTGGTATCTAGCCCAACCACTCTGTCCTGCCCACTCTGTATCTTGGCACGCAGCCCCTTTTTGAGAATATTGTAAAAGATTGCAACGTATGGGCCTGTAGCGATCCATGGTTGTTCTGTGTCTTGTCCCCATCGTTCCCTCATTCTAACCAAGAAATGTGTTATGGCCTCCCCTGGCATCATAGTCTCTGCCATCGACTCTCCTAAATCTGGGCAGTGAGGGAACATATCTTTCAGGGCTGTCCATATTCGATACCTGTATGAATTGAATCATGCTCGGTATCTGTTAGCATGATTGCTGGAATGTGGGCTCGGGCGAACACCGCATTGGTCTGTTCCCCAATAAGGCTACTTAACAGGCTCTTAATATTACCTATCTCTAGTTTGGTTTCTGTGGTGTTCTTCTCAAAGCATGAGATCCATATCCCTTTTCCATCCAGCAATGGCAGTAACTTTGTCCTTAACCCCTCATTATCCATCTGAGCCCATGGCACAGATATGGTCCCTGACGTGCCCTTCTGTAGTAACGGGTACATTCTTACTTTGGGTAACTCTACGGGTTTCTCCCTGACATGGCGTTCCCATCTTTTTAGGCATTCCTGCATGTAAGGGAAGTTCCACTTGGGGGTGTCCTCCTCCATGCCGGATACATTCCTCCACTAAAGCCATGTGTGGCTCAAATGATCCTTCCTCCAGCCAAGGTCTATCGTATTGGTCCCATTCCTTAGTCCAGCAGGCTAGTAAGTGGCAGAACGGGTGCGCAAAGATCTCTCCTTCTTCTATTGCTACTATCTCCCTCAGGGTAAACTCTTCTTTGTTGTGCACCCGTGTGGAGCGGCATGCATCCTCATCGCTGCTCCCCTCCTGTGCATGCAAAGGCTCCATTTTTTTTTAATTAAATATCTTTATTTGCTTTTCGTAAAATAGACAATTTACAAATGACAGTGAGACAGAATAAAAATGGGGGGAGAGGGGTAGGAGATGAATTGCTGCATGTGCACTTGTGATACATGTGACAGGCACGTAGTGCCGACATTAGGATGTGCCAATTGCATTGTCCAGTACATTCGTTATCTCCATCACGTCTAATGTTCCTGCGGCCAAGGCCATACCACAGAGTTCGTGTTCAAACCACCGGATGTACAAGTGAACACGTATCAGTGTCTGCACAGTAGAAGAAATGGTGCACCCCATCTCAGCCACACATGTTCTTGACCGCATGTGGCTTTGCAAACAAGCACTAAATTACAGCAAAGTCAGATATGATTTATTATTGTCATAACTTTAACCATGAAACATAAAACGAAACACGAGAAAAAGAAAATCGTCACCACATTGCCACGCCCCGATCAAAATGTGAACAGTGATTGCTCCTTCTATGTAACCACCGCAAGTTAGCGGAACCTCCCGCTAGAATGATCGTCGAGAGGGTCAGTATTCATGTCTGTGCTGTGTGCGCTCGTGAATTACTCAGGTACAGCCACTGCCCCCCGATCCTCTCCTGCAGGTCGTCCAGCCTCCTGTGAGGAGTCACACCCTCCGTCCCCACCTGCACCCGTTAGACTTGACAAAATGGCATCCCAGTGCTGAGCTATGGGGTACTTGCAGAGCCCCACTACCTCCTCCCTGAGCAGTGCCGTGCTTTCCGCTTGGGCCCATACTAAAAGAGAGTTCCGCCACCCGGCCGCTGCAGGCGGATCGGCGCGTTTCCAACGTTTAGTGATTAGCCTCTTAGCTACAATTAGACCCAGGTCAATAAATCTAGAGGTGACTTTGTGCATCTTGGGTCTAGGGTACAGGCCCAGTATGCACACCTCCCACGTCTGCGGTAGCGTCCTCTCTGTACTTGTCACAAGCGCCAGGATGACCTCCCTCCAATATTCTTGTAGAGAAGCGCAGAGCCACAGCATATGCAGCAAGTTCGCATTTTCTTGCAAGCAGCGGGGACATGCTGATGTAGTTATGTGAAAGTACGTATTTATTTTATCTGGGGAAAGGTATGCCCTGTGTACAATGTATGTTTGTATGAGCTTGAATCTGGCATTGCGTGGTATGTTTGTGGGGGTGGCTAATATCCGAGCCCATTTGCTGTCTGTCCAAGGAGTGCCTCTGTCCGCCTCCCACTTCACCCGAAGCTGCGTCAGCGGTTGTGTAGTATGCGTTAGCATTGCTTCCGCCAGCCAGTGAATGATATGGGATCCATTACCCATAACGTGCAGGTACTGTAGTAGTAGGTGTGTTTCTGGTTCGGCACTGACGTCGCCCCACGGTGTGGTGAGCGATCGCAGGATAGAGGTATATAGTAAAAATTGGCCTGCAGGTAAACCCACATCATCTGCCAGACTTTCAAATGATATTAGAGCACCCTTAACGTAAAGGTCGCCTAGGGTGTGCAACTCCGCCTCATGCCAGGACGCCAGCATCCGGCCGGATACAGTCGTCGTGCCTCTCGGCATCCCCAAGAGTGGGATTGACGGGGCATAAGGGGTCGTGCTCCTAGTCAGGTACAAACTCCATTTATAACAACGCTATGCCAGGGCAAGACATGTTTGTGTTGAGCGTGGAGGCCTAGCTTTGGGATGAAACAAGTGGTTGATCTGTGATTGAGACCATGGGGGTTGCGTGGTAGCCGTATTCTCTAGATTAGCACCTACCAGCCACTTCGTCACCCACTGCAACTGTGCCGCCAGATAGTACAACTCCATGTTGGGAACTGTCAACCCACCTCTGTCAGTAGGGGCGTAAAGTTTCCGGAGCGCCATCCGGGGTCGACCCTTGTTCCAGATGAGATCGCGAAACAATCGCTCAAGCTCTCTGAAAGTCGCTACTGGGACATAGACCGGGAGATTGGCAAAGTAATATAGGAGTTTTGGCAACACCACCATCTTAGTGAGCGCCACTCTACCCATTACGTTCAATGGGAGAGTCTTCCAGAATTGGATCTGAGCCTTAGTGGCGGATATTGCTCTAGTCAGGTTACCCTCTAGGATGTCATTAGGGTCCCTGTAGATAAATATGCCGAGGTAACGAAATGTGGACGGGTGCCAGCGGAGAGGGGAACCGTTCATGTGAACAGTGGGGTCAGGGATTCTGTCCCGGAAGGGGTACAATCCTGACTTAGCCCAATTCACTCGTAGGCCCGAGACGTCCGCAAAGGAGCGAAGGGTCTCCGCGATAGTGGCCGGAATATCGTGTAGGCCCCGTAGGTACAGTAGTAGATCGTCTGCGTATAAAGAAACTGCGTGTAGATTATCCCCCAGTTGGATGCCCCAGTCTACTCCCTCCCCATGTAGTCGCGACGCCAGTGGTTCCATGGCTAGTGAGAAAAGGAGAGGCGACAGAGGGCAGCCCTGTCTGGTGCCCCTGTGTACCCGAACACTTTCCGAAATCAGTCGGCCTGTCCGTATTCTAACAGACGGTTGCGTATATAACAATTGGACCATTTGCAGGAAGGAGTCGCCCAGGCCGTACCCCCGTAACACCGCAAATAAATATGGCCACTCGAGGGAGTCAAAGGCCTTTTCGAGGTCTAGTACTAAGCAGCCAGGTCTGGGCCATATGTCAATTGCGTAACGTTGTACTCTGAAAAGTCTCTGAATATTTAAAGCTGTGCTTCGGGTAGGGACAAAGCCGTTTTGATCGACATGTACCAAGGCCCGGACCAGTGGAGCCAGGCGGGCTGCTATAATAGATGCCAGGATCCTATAATCCGTAGTGAGTAGTGCCAGTGGTCTGTATGAACCCAGTGCCTCCGGGTTTCTATCAGGTTTAGGGAGGGAGACCAACAGTGCTTCATTTTGGGAATCAGAGAGTGTGAAGTCCGTTAGCGCGGTGTTGTACACTTTTAATAATTGTGGTGCCAGGGTTTCCGCATAAGCTTTGTAGAACTCCGCTGGTAGGCCATCTGGGCCAGGAGCTTTCCCCGATGTCAGTGAGCGTATACCCGCCCAGACTTCCTCTAGGACAAGGGGTTCATCCAGTTCGCCTCTTTGCTCGGGCGTGATTTGTGATAGGGTAATGTCCCCTAAGTATCTGCCTATGTCCTCAGATGTGGCTGCGATGTGTGACTTGTATAGAGTGTTATAATGGGATACGAATTCCCGGTGTATGTCCTTTTGGGAATATAGCATGGTGTTCTGTGCGGAGCGAAGCGAGGTAACGGGTGAGGAAGTGTCTTCTTGCCTAATCAGCCATGCTAAAAGCCTGCCAGCTTTATCCCCCGAGTGGTGCGTGCGCGCTGAGTGTGCCGCGTAATTCAGGCACCCAGGCCTTTCCAACAACGCAGTGTGTTCCCTCCTGCTGCGCGCAAGTGGCCCGTTCGTGTCCTCAGCCGCCCCCCCTTCCTGAGATGCCAGCTTGCCCTCCAGAATGTTGAGGTCTTTTTAAAGCTGTCGTCTCATGCCAGCTTGCATTCCCAGACAGTGTCCCCTGGTTACTATCTTAAAAGCGTCCCATTCCACCAGCAGGGATGAAGCGGTACCCTCATTGTCTTCAAAGTATTGTGTAACGGCCATTCCTAGTGTGTCCCTAAACGTCCCGTCTAGTAGCGTGTCCGGCTGGAGCCGCCACATGGGTATGGGGGGCATATCACTATTCCAGTCGAGTTGTAAGGTGTGTGGGTTGTTGTCAGAGTGAGTTCTCCCAAGATATTGGGGCTCCGCGATCACTGGCAGAAGATCGGCAGTTACCATTATCCGGTCGAGACGGACATGTAACCCGTGGGCACCAGAGTAGAAGGAGTACACTCTGTCCTGTGGGTTCCTGTGCCTCCACGCGTCTACCAAGTGCCACTGGGCCGCCCATGCTTTCAACGCCTTCATGGCAGCGGTCGTGGGAGCCCCAGGCAGAGGGGGAAAGGAACGATCCAGAGAGGCATCTAAGACGCTGTTATAATCCCCCCCAGGATCATCGGGATTCCGTGCCAAGCAGCCAGTCGTGTCGACAAGGTGTTGAAAAAAGTGGCCTGGTCTACATTAGGAGCATAAATTGAAGCAATAATTACTTGCTGTCCATCCAACCTACCCTTAACAAGGACATATCGACCCTCCGAGTCAATGATAGAGTCATCAATATGGAGCGGGGTGCCCGGTTGCACCCATATCAATGTCCCCCTGGCGTATGCAGAGTACCCCGTGGCATGAAGTTGTCCCCTCCATCTCCTGCGTAAGTGGTTTACCTCAGTCACTGACACATGAGTCTCCTGAAGAAGAGCAATTTGTACGTGGTGACGTTTCAGATATGAATAAATGAGGTATCTGCGAGAGGGGCTATGTATACCTCTCACGTTCCATGTACATATCTTGATAGGAGCCATGGCGTTGTGTAGGGGTAGGTGCGTGCAGCAGGTGCGTGCCTGGGGACATTCCAGTAGGCGGAATATAGACTAGGGAGAAGTAATGATCTCGGGCTTAGTGGGTATGTGGTGTAGGAGGTGTATCAGTCCGGGGCGTTGCTGACGAAAACCCAACAATGAACTAAAACATACAATGCCATAAGGGCGAGAATGCAACATGCAGTCGTCCAAACAATACCAAAAATTGACATTACGTAAAAAAATGAAGGGGGGGTTCCCCACGAAGGTAGGGTACTACCACAAGTTCTGACACACCCTATGATGAGGGCTTCCCAACTCCGCCAAGTATACAAACTACTGGGCTAGTATGACTTTATAGAGAGCAAGAGTATGCTATGCGTAGGTGACCCCCGGGGCCCGGGGCCTAGAGGGTGAGCATTCAGAACCGCAGATTTCTGTGCATTCCCACCCGCCAACTGTAAAGCCCCCATAAGTGCAAACATGAATCCACAACAGCAGAAAGGTGTGGGACCGTGGCCCCGGAATACTTTCATGTCCCATGGTTTGTGTTCAGAACCACTGCAATAGGATATGTCCATAAGGGCTATATTATTCCGTCCGCCGTCTGAGGGGTGACCTCTGGAGCACCACCCGATTCCTGCGAGTTCAAAGTGTCGTCTGAGAGATCATCAGCGCTGTCTCCGTCTTGTGTCGTGGGAGTGGGAGATGTTTCACCGGGAGTTCCACTGATCTCCACCACCGCCTGGAGGGCATTACGTTGATCCTGTATCATCTGGTCCGGGTCTGGGCCTATGCCTTGGGATGATTGGGTCATCTTGCATCGTCTGCTCATTCTACGCCAGCGGTTAGGCCCTCGTTGGCCATCGACGGTCGAGGCTGTCGACGAGGGAGCGCCCTCCGTGGAAGTTCTTGTATCCAGCCAGTCACCAGCCGCCTCAGCGTTGTCAAAGAAATGGACCTTGCCATCAGCTACCACCCGCAGACATGCCGGGAAGAGCAGGGAATATTTGAGGTCCTGTTGCCTTAGGCGGCACTTCACTGCCATGTAGGAATATCGCTGCCGCTGGACCGCTATGGTATAATCAGAAAAGCACATTATATTTTGATTTTCCACCTGGACGGCTGCCAATTTCCTGGTTTCCAGGAGAACCACATCCCTGTCTCTATAGTTCTCACCCTCAGCAGGAACGGTCTAGGATTCGCACCCGGGGGAGGGCGTTTAGCCGGCATCCTGTGTGCTCGCTCAATGACGTACGTCACAGCATCTCTTCCCTCCACTACTACCGGAAGGTCCACCACGCGTACATTATTTCTCCTCGATCGACCTTCAGCATCCTCGGCTCGGCGTTCCAAGAAGTCCACTCGGTCCACAAGGTCATTGAGCCGTTTTTCCCCTGCCGTCACTTGCGGAGAAATCGCCTGCATGGTGTCTTCCACTGCAGAAGTCCTGTCCGCTAGCTGCGGTGGTCCGCATGTAGGAGGTTCAGGTCAATGACTACCTTGTCGATTTTACTTTCGAGGGAAGTGCGTGTCAGTTCGATTGTCTTCCCCAGCTGTTCTACCGCTGCCAGGACAGCGTCCAACTTGCTGGCCATTTGGCTGGGTGATGTCTCGGCAGCCATCTTGTCAGATTGCGCACGTGTCAGGGGGGGTTGGGATGCCAGGCCCCCAGCGCCCGTCCGAGGTCGGCCCCTGTGTGACATAGGGGTGCCACAGTGTGTGTGGGTGCTGGGAGGAGAGAGTAGCACACCGCCCATGCGGTTTAATTCCCAAGCGGCGGGTGGAGGATGGAGAGGAGAGTGTATGCGCCCTGGCGCGTCGGTGTCCCGACAAAAGTCCCAAGTCTTGCTTCAGGCGACCGCCCGTAGTGAAGGGGGGAGGCCAAGGGCCTCAGAGGTGGTGCGGTGATGATCCAGCGAGTGTACAGCCCCCAGTCCGACACCTTGCCCACCTTGTCTGACATCAGTTCCTACCGGCGTCCCTTCAGTGGGCTCCCCGGCAGCCTGTCCCTCCTGTCGCTTCTGTGCGTCTTTCCAGCCGGTGCCGTGTTCGTGGTTGTGACAAGGGGTCCCCCAGTCGGTAGGCTGCGCATCTGGAGTGCCCCACCGAGAGTGCGAGCTGCTGCCGGGCGCCGTGGTGTAGTTGTGCCCCTTCCCAGCGGACTCACACGGCAGCCGTTCCTAGCACCTTCATATGGGTGTTACAGTCCGTGGTAATGAGACCAACCTGGCCCAGCTGCATGGGGTTCTCCGCTCTGGTAGTGACTCCAAGCGTCCCCTTCTCTCGGCCGATTGTCCGCACCTCTGGCTCCTAAACCGCGGGCCCCATGTGCTGCTGGCAGTTGTGGCGTGGGGCTGGGTAACTTGCGTGGCCCTAGCGGTTGCTTCTGCAGACAGCGGCATGCTCTCCAGGGGCCGCGGGGCTCACCACTGGCTTCTCCTGCTGACGGCCGCCATGTTGCCCCGTTGCGTGCACTCGAGCAGCGTCTACTTCGCGGGTCACAGGGAGCTGGCGCTCATAGGATGGGGTAAATGAAGCCACCACCTGACCATCGGGCGGTCCAGCATCCGCAGCACTCTCCGTCGGCCAGTGAGGCGGCTCCGGTAGTCACTCCCAACGCCTCGGCCCGATGGGCGGGGCCCGACGCCGGCGTTTCCTGGAGGCAGCAGCTGGGTGCCTCGCAGTTCCGGCCGGGCACCAGCTCCACCCCTCAGTCCCGGCCGGCGGGCCGCTCCTCCGTCATGGCCCTGGACAGCACCTCGCCCCCCCGGCCACAGCGGGGGTCAGCCAGCGCGATGTGCAGCCTCAGGATCGGGTTTGCGCGGATCTATGGAGCGGGTAAAGGGGAGCCTGCGCCGGAGCCTCAGCAGTACACGTCCGACTCCATTGGCCGCGTGGCCATGCCCCCGTGCATGCAAAGGCTCCATGTTATTTTTCCTGCATCTTAGCTGGGTTAGTACCAGGCTGCGTTGTTCTCTTATTTCCTGGGCCCTTCACCTATGTTGATTGAGTAGCGAGGCTCTAGTCCCTGCCAAAAGCCTCTCATTTAATTCTGCCTCCGATTCTTCCCCAATTGGTGCCCTGTACCTACCCCCTCTTCCCTTATATGAGGAGCGCGATGTGCTGTGTTCTCTCCGTGATTCCTGGGTGCGTGCTCTTACTCTCTCTAGCCTCAGCTCATGCCTTTCTTCCTCATCCTATCTGGTTTGCTTCCTTCTCTCTGAGCTATGCACTGTTCGTTTTGGCTAGACTTCGCCCTCAAACTCGCTCTCTGTTGTTTCCTCAGCCACCTGGGGAAATTCTGTAGCCTCACCCCCTGTCATCAGTTCTCAGTGGACTGGGGTGCCCTTCCCCATCCCCACTTGCTGTGTCACTATCTAGAACCACCATAAATCTCCTTGTCACTCATGTATGTGCTTTCGAACTAGTGGGAGTGCACGTTCTTCATGCTGCTGAGGTTCTATGTGTTAGATGTGATAGACCGGTGGTCGAGCTTCTGGGGACTCTTTCATGGGACTTGAGTTGCTCTGGAATTGTCTGGACATGCTAGCCTGTTAGTTTCTCATGTTTGGCCCTAACTGTCCTTCTTTCAGTTGGGGGCCCGCCGGCCCCTAATATTGGTGGATTGGAATATCCTAATGCAGGGGGAGCAGGTGTGAGCACCCCCATTCCTTCATATGATGGGGGAGGCGCTGATGCCTTACTTGCTATCAGTGGTGTAGGGTTATCAATCTGGGCCTTTTTAACTTGGCCCATAACTCTGGTAATGCATCCCTCCTGTCTTTCTTTTGATTTGTGTATTTAGTTTGTAGGTAGGTGTTCTCGTATGTTCATTGGAATTAGTGTCAAGAGTTCCCTCCTTAGGCCAGGGAAATGTGTGTGCCTTCGTGTGTGCGTGCCATTCTTGGCAAAACTTATTACATTTCTTTGTCTGTGTGGGGAAACTGGTTTCCATGTGTTTTTGGGATTTAAATTTGTTTTATTGATTTTTATAGGAAGTAAGACCGATACATTATAACACACCTACATCCATCGGCGGGTGGTAATCGTAATGAAAATATCAGGCATGTATCATGCAAAAGTAGAAGAGAATAGAGAGTATAGAAGAGAAGCAATAGAAAGGGTCGGGTCTGGGGAGGCAGGTCTGGGGGTGTGCATCTGGTGTGTAAACTATCTATGGGGGTATCAATGTTTTAGCGATTCACAGTTTGAGCTGTGGATGTCAAACGCAATATCCACAGTAATTAAGGGCAGGACAACTCACGAAACTCATCCGATAGGTACTGTATGCAGGGCTGCGACATCTTATCAAAGCGGGGGAATTGTTGCATGTCAACTTCTCCATCCCCAGTACTTCCCATATTTTTAACCCTGGGCGTAGTTCGCGTAGTAGCGCTACGCGTAGCTACGCGAACTGCACTTCGCACTACGCGAGCTACGCGAACTGCGTAGTGCACTGTGCAAAATGCTGTTCGCACTCATTGCACAGTGCCGGATGCTTGTCCGCACTGTGCAATCAGTGCAAACTGCATCTTGCACAGTGCAAGCGGTCATTTTCTGCTGCTCGAGTAGATTTCTACTCGAGCGGCAGCTTTCTCAACGCAAACTGGTAGTTTCTCATCGGCAGCGGTCGCGAGCATACGCGACCACTCGCAATGAGAAACCTGACCTCCCCGCGTTGAGAATCTTGCCGGGAGGTTTATTTTCCACGCTCGCGATCGGCAACTTGATGTTGCTGATCGCGAACGAGGAAAAAGTCTCGCCGGGATGTCATTTTGCTTGCTCGCGGTCGCCAACTTGACGTTGAGGACCGCGAGCAAGCAAAAAATGACCGCTACGCTACGCGTGTTTGCACTGTGCTACGTGCAATTCGCGAAGTAGCGCAAACTTCGCAAACTACGCGAGCGTAGCGTAGTTCTTCGCCCAGGGTTACATATTTTATGCAGCTAGTCCAAGTGTGTGGGTACCATTTCTGTTCCCCATCTTGCGAGGAGGATCGGTTCTGCTGCCCCCAGTGTGAAAGTGATTGATCTGCCTCTAGGAGACCGCAGTGGGTAGGTGAGTGGATTGGGGAGACCCAAGAGTATATAGCTCTGGAATTTGGGTATGTCTGTCTCAAACATAGGGGCATATGTACAAGGAGTTAACGCCGCCGTAGCGTAAATTGTTTGACGTTACGGTGGCTTTTTTTTGTCGCCGTATTTACAAATTGTCGCTAACCGCAGTTAGCCGCTGTTTTCCGGCGTAAACGTGCATTTTAAGGATTGCCACTTCTGTTAGCATGACTTAACGAAAATGAGATGCAAGGTGGGTGATCCCGTGTAAAAATTGCTGCTAGCCCCACTTCGCGATATTTACAATTAATTTACGGCCCGGCGATTATTCCCAAAAATTGTCGCTAAGGCCAGTGGTTTTTAGACCAGAAAAAAGCTGGTCTAAAAAATGGTGCAAACACAACTGTACATAAGGGAGACTAACCCAGACCCTTATTTGCTTACCTAATGATGCCATGGAGGTACTACTCTTGCAGCTTGGAGCTCCAAGAAGACCACAACCACTACCACCACCGCCACCACCACAGAGGCAGTGCCAAAGAAGAGAGCGGGTCTACCACCAATGCATCACCCTGATAGACCTCCGGCCAGAGGATGTGATAGCCCACTACAGGCTGAAAAGGATCTCCATCCTACGTATACTCACCCAGAAAGCGCTAAGGCTGCAGGCACCATCACAGCGCTGCACGAACATCCCTCCGCAGACAAAGCTACTTGCAGTGCTGCACATGTTGTCCTTTGGTACCTTCCAACCAACCATTGCCAGAGTGGGTGGAGTCTCACAGTCAGCCTTCTCAAGGTTCCTCCCAACTGTCTTCGATGCCATCATCAGCCTGACGCTGCAGCACCTACGCTTCACCAACACTGCGCAAGTACAACTTGACAACAAGCAAGGCTTCTATGAGATTGCTGGATTTCCGCACGTGTTAGGGGCAATTGACTGCACCCGTGTTCTACTTGTGCCTCCTATGGACACTGCACATATATGCAGGAACAGGAATCACACACACTCAATGAATGTTCAGGCAATTGTGGATCACCTGGGCCTGTTCATCAATATTGTGGCTAAGTTTCCTGGGAGTGTGCATGACTCCTACATCTTTCGCCAATCGATCTTCAACCAGCGCTTTGACAATGGCACATATGGAAATGGACTGTTTGATGGTAAGTACAAAATGAACACACCACACACCTCAAGTCCCCAAGCATGTAGCTCAAATATGTGAGAATGCACATGTAGCCAATGTAATACGACATACCTTGGTACAGATCCAAACAATATACACAAGCACCCAACGCAAAATATACAAGACATATGTTATACAGACCAACAAGGGAGTAGCCTAGAAAATCTCACACAAACCACTAAGGCACCCGTGGAATATAGATTTTGCTGAACTCATCAGAAAAAAATTAAATTAATCAATGCAGCACATGACACGAAACATATGCTTCTGCTGTGCTACATACATCTTGAAATAAACACATCTGTCATATGTACAACAAGATGACAGATCTCCTGCTCTCACATGTGATGGTGTACAATTAGCTGACATGCAAAAACATAGTCAGCCATGCACCATGCAGCTGGTGTTCCTGCATCATGTGTTTGCAAGTAGTGCTGCATGATAGGAGCACCAACTGCACACAAATATTTACCAAAGTTGATTAAACATCACTCTGTGTCGTTGCAGAATGAAGCATGCTTCGGAAGAGCATACAAACAATCCAAATCACAATCTCACTACATGTTGTGCATGCATATGACTACCCTGGTGAGGTGTAGCAATCTGATGCACAAAATCAGAAATTACAATGTGTGTCGACTGTGAACTGACACATGCATAGCAATATTGATGGGTATTACTCAAACATGCATACATGCAGAGTCAAAGTCAACTCATGCACAGGACATAAATGCATATGTATGTTGTCTTCACATGTCCCAGTAAGTTAATTGCACCAGGAAGCAGTGCCACTGTCACTTAAACACTGACCCACCTTGGGGACAAGGTGGATGTAAAGAGCCCACACTGAGTTCAACATTTAGCAGACAAGGATTTTTGCTCTCAGCTACCCTTAGCACAATCACTCCCAATGAGGTATCTAGATGATGTTCCAACATAGTAATCATCAAAAAGTTAAGGTGGATGTTTCAGCAGGCACATGTGCCAGTGGTGCACCCTATAACGTATGTGCACAGGAGAGGTTCAGTTTGTGCAATGGGCCTGTAAAGAAACTCTAATCTCTTTTTTAGTGAAACATACATCCTGACAGTCACAACATGGAGGTAATACACAGGACCCGGACAATGACAACATGGTGATGTGTAGGCTGTCAAGTATAGGCAAGTTATTTTCAGTGATGTTGGCCAATTCTCTGAAGCTCCACATGACTAACCAGAAAGTACAAAGTTGCACAATACACACACGCCAAAAAAGGCACTCTGCAAACACAGCAGGCACAAATACTAATGGACACATCTCTCCATTGTCTGTTTCAGGTGATCAAGGATATGCACTCACGCCATGGTTGATGATGCCCATCAAAGTGACAAACATACAAGCACAGTGAGACTACAACGTTGCACTGGGATGCAAAAGGGCCATTGTTGAACGGACATTTGGAGTCCTTAAATCCAAGTTCCGATGCATAGATATATCGGGGGGCAGATTCCTGTACATTCCAGAACTTGTATGCAAGATCATAATGGCATGTTGCATTCTGCGCAATATTTGTGTATGCACAAACATGCCATTGGATGAAGACCAGGAGGAGCAGGACAATCCAGAGGATGGCCAGGACGAAGAGACAGATGCTAGACACATCACGGTTTCTGCTGCTGGAACAGCAAGGAGGAATCAAATCATCAGAAATGTTTTTACATATTCACAATAAACAAAGATGCCGTCACATGGATTTTTCTTTTAAAAGAAAACACTGAATGTTGCTTTGTGAAATAAAATATCACTACACAAAAGTATTGTATGCTTGACTTATATCTTCAGAAGTTCATATATCTGTTAAGTGAAAGGTAAATAAAAAACTGATCCACACAGCTCTCACATATAGCAGTGAACAGAACATCCATCAAATGAAGATTGGGGATGGAACAACGGATTGGGCATATGACGAAAATAATGTGTATTGTACCTCAGTGAACAGAGAACAGACATACACATGAGTGAAGTGCTACAGAAAAACCAATACGTACAGCCAAATTTCCCATCAACATACTAACAATTACATCATGAATGGACAATGTATTGGGTGAAATGGACATGGCAAGAAATAGGAGCACCATAACATTGTTAAAAATGTCTGGGCATGGTCACTACAAGTTTACTAATGTCAATTGCATGATGTGTGTAATTTAGTAATTTATCATAACTACACAAATATACTTACACACATACCTGCAGTCACAGTTGAACACATAGACAAACATGCAACTTAAAAAATGTGGCAATGTCACATTTTGTTGTATCTCTCAAGGAATGTACAACATACTCTGTAGAATACAATGTTGTGTAAGATGGCCAGAAAACATATATGGAATGTGTTGCAGCCCTGTGTGGGCAACCTGTACCTCAACTCCAGTCATGTGTATGCTACCCCAAAACCTATCTCCGGACAGAACCAAGGGAAATCCACCATACACACAAGAGAATCATAACATGTGATGATTAAAAACAGACACGCATGGTTGTCTACTGGATGACAACTTAAGAAAGCAAGTTACATGTGAGACATATCCCATGTAAGTCATGGTTGCTCAAACAGTGTGAACATGTTTTTGGTGAACATAACATTGCTGTGCCTCATCTGCTCCATATAAAACCATCTCACAACCATGGACAATGACACAAGGCCTCAAAACACAACGCACTTTCATAATCAGTGACTCACCAAGCTCAATCCTTGGTCAACCGTGAATACGCAAGCATGGGTACAGCTGGGCACTCTGAGTATGCTGGGGAAACCACAGGTGCTGGATATGCAAATGGTCACTCTAAGTTACACAGTCACAGGTACCTTGACATACAAGATTTTGCTAGGTCAGGTGCCCCACCTTCACCAGATAATGCTCTGCACAAAAACATCATGCATGATGATGTGAAAAGGGGCAGGACAAAATAGGATATCTCCACTGTCAACCCATTGTTGTGATGGTTTGTGCCATGCAATACAGAGTACCCTTTGTACATGATCATGTGTACCTTGATTGTTCACCCCTACACGGTGCACCATTTCTGCATCTCCTGTCCGCAATGGGTCTACATCTGGCATGCCAGAGTTTGCCAACAGCTAAGTGTTGTTGATGCTGCATCAATGTCCACTGCTAGTGCACACAGACTAGTGTAAGACGCAGGCCTAGCCGTCAAAGGCATTTTGCATAAACACTGCAGTACCTGTGTTTGACAATATGGGTCAAGTACAAATAATACAGTGTTGAGTCAATTCAATGTGGACCTTATGTGCTTACTGGCATTGTACGTCATGCTGTTGTAAGTAGTGCACTATGTAAAGTGCTGCTTTGTTGTGGCCACCCAACAATGCCCTGTCCACCTTGGACTCTGGCTCCACAACATGTTACCAGATGGCTTTGTGTGCTTTGTTGACCTCTACATAATTTGCAACAGGCTGACACATTCTGCATTCTGGTGCATAGATTTCTGCCAACAACATCAGCGATGCTACCACAAGCTCATGTCACCTACAGAGGCTGAAACATGACGTACTGTATATTCACATAAAATGGTAGTTGTGTCACCTGTCCAGCCATCATATTGTTATCCACCTAGCTTCAAGCTGTGTAGCACTGTCACACTAGACTGATGTGAAATTGTGCCGAACACAAACTGTTCAGTATGACATGTAAGAATGTATTGCACATATGTTGCAGAAATGACAAATCGAATGCCAAATCTACACAATTTGCTAACATCATCAGATTATGTAAATCCCCATCGTGTCCCACTACCACCTTGATTCATGCACATGACTGACTTTGCAGCTGCGTGTATAAATTGTGCACATCTGCAAATCTAGGTTGAAGAATAACCAAGTACGAATCTGTGGTCAAGCCTTCACATTGTTTGCAGAATCCACAATATGTTTTACAAGTACTGGATGCCTGAAGTTCATTTACATGTGTGTTGCAAGCCTGTCAAACAGTTGCAGACATCACAGCAATGTGTAATTTGACAGTCACTTATGTTGTCACACATACAAACTATGCCAAACATAATGACTACCACTGATGCATGCATGTCTTATCACACATGAATCAATGTGGATAGGATGCAATGTGTGGTCCAAGGGCATGTAGACAGCTATGTATAACTGTAATCTTGACATATCAGAATGACTGAAGTCACATACACAACACAGATCACATCACATAGACAAATGGTGTCAGCAGTCATGCTATTTCATGAAATATTGTACATCTGATCAATAACTTGCACTTTGCGTCAGACATTTTGCCACTTAAACGCGAAAGCAATAATTTTTTCATAACCGCCATAGAAAATGATTGCAATATACATGTTACAACACTGAAAATTACTGCAAAAGCCAATAGCGTGCAAAATATTATCGCAGAGTCAAACAACGGACCGCAAACAATCAGGAAGTGATGTCAGCATGCTTCCTGTGTAATGGAGGAGTACTGAACACTTTCACTTTCTCTTTTAAGCACACTGTCAGTGTCTGTGGAGAGTGTTGGAGGTGGTTTGAGTTGTGTGCTGGTTTTTTTGGAGTAGAGAGTTGTGTTGTGTCCTGTGAACTGTCCCTAGTGTCTCTGTGAAGTCCTGTGTACTTGTCTTTACGTGTATTTTGCATCTTGTACTAAATCTTGTTGGGTGTCTGTCCAAGGGGTACTTTGATAATATTAACTGTTGCAGTGGTATATATTGGGGCTTTTCTTTTTTGATAGTGAGTTCAGGGGTGTTTTGGGGGATGTCGGGTGTGGGTAGGGAGGGCAGGATGTCAGAGGGGGCATTGGGGGGCTTCCTCTGGCTTGTAAAATTCTACCTGCCATTGATGGTTGAGAGTGGGGGAAGGATCCTGCAGGGATATGCCGTACGTGTACGTAAGGTGAGGTGGGAGCATGTCCGCAGTCAAATGATGAGGATCTTCAGAGTGGACAGAACTGTCTGACAATGGAAGCACCAATGGCAGGATTGCATGGGCCGTGAGGGTGATATGTTGGACCACCTGGGAGTCATCGTTGGCAGGCAGGGTGGTAAGTACAACTATAAAGTTCGCCAATCAACTTTTTCTTACAAAATTCAAAAATGTAGTCAGGAACACAATGTGAGAAACGCTACAGGATGATGTCAGTCAGTTTTTTACGTCAAGCTGCCAACTTCAACACAATCACACTTGCACCATTGTGCAAATGTGACAGTGTTTATGATGAGGTATGATCATGTGCAGGAATGTGTACACTCCTGCACACAATAAATGAAGTGCTATGTGATGTTTCAATGTGTGCTGCGCTGTGCATCCTATTAAGATAGTGTATGAGGAGATTTGTGTGTGTGGACCCTTAATGTGAATGTAGTGGCCATGTGAGCTGCACAATGCAGGATACATGACAAAACACACTGGCTGATGTACAAACATGTCTGGCACCACTGTGCAAGGGTCTAATCACATGTTGACACTTCACAATGTATGTGAAGGACCACATGACTGCAACACTATTTTATAATCACAATTTCTCAATGACATGGCTGATTTTGTGTAAGGCACAACGAGCTGAAACAAATTGCATTGGGACAAATATGCCTTTTATTGAGCGTCAGTCTGCCGCATACACAATGTGGGAGCAGACCACATCAATTGTCTTAACACACCCTTGTGAGATCTGCAGAGAAAATATTGTCTACAGACCATGGAGAACATGATGTTGTGGCTATAAACGTGGCCTTGGGAATGTGTCACGCAAGTAGTGTGTGCAAAATGAGCACATTTGCTAGCAAGATTGTCTTGTGTTGCACAAGCCTGCATTGGTCATGTTATGTGGGTACGACAGGCAAAGCAGATACAATCATGTATGCAATATGAACAAAGACAGCACTGTTACAGGGCATTGATTTGGATGTGGATGAATCTGATGATGAAGAGGACACATTTGAGAATTCACGTCTGATACCAACACACGAATCTTTTAATGTCTCACAGCTGGAAGACCACTGATTACTCAGGGGGACATCGACGCCTTCATGGACCAACACGCCACTGGTGAGTGCCTTCATTAAATATTTGCATTGTGAGATGGGAAGAATGTTTGTGAAAAATCCTGTATGTAGTTGTACACAGTCTGGGTGTGTATCACATGTACCTTGCCTCCAGTGTGATGATAGATCATAAAAGTGTGAAGTATGCACAAATTAGTCAGTTGAGATTGAGCACAGCATTTGTCTTCCTGACGTAACTTTGCGCATCCCCAGTCAGTGATACCCACTCCAGAAATACCAAAGGGTTATGTCACTCCAGCCGATGCATGTGGATTATACAGCGTACAGACAGGAGAGGAGACATGTGAGTGATGTTGGTGATGGCTATGACCAAACATCGAATGTGTGTACAGCCTTGACTGAGATGACTCTCAATGATGATCAATTTTTTGGTGCACCAGGTGTCAGTTACAGGTATCAGTGCAAAGAGTCAGTCACTTACACAATATGAAAGCTGGTGTACGCGATTAAATAGTTAGTGCTTTGGATGTGTTGACGTCACTGTAATGGATAGTTATGTCCCAATCTTGGATTCCTGCCAATAGTTAGTCTTTCCTCTGATGTGTTGTATCTTTGACATGTTGGTGCATATTACATGGACACCATTTACTTATCAACGTTACATGGTACAACATTGTGGTAGTAAGAGTGCCTTAGCCTTAGTCACGATGCTGCGTTAAGCTGGCTGCCTGAGAATGAAGCCCAATAGTGCTCAATGCCACCTTTTCACATCCTATCTTGTGTGCTAATGGTGGGAAATGTGTACATGCACATCCAACATTTTTGATGTCTGGACCCTATCTCCAAACCCAGCTTGAATATGTTTGAGTGCGTAAAGTGTGATACCCTGACCGAATTGTATATGATTATGCACTGTGGTGAGAATGGTTTAATCAGTTTCCATCCCTGCTGTTCCAATGTGTGCTGCGTTGTGCGGCACCCATGGAAACAGCAAGACACCATTGATTGTTCTTGTGCATGAAGGTGCGCCTTACATCACATGACCAATCTGTGATTAAAATGTCATCATGTGACTTCAATATGTGCTGCATTATGCACGACACATAGAAGTGACAGGACATCATTTAAGAATGGTTATGTGTAGGAAGGGGCACCCTCTGGCACATGATCAACTTCCACATCAACGCAGAGACACTTGCACCATTGTGCAAGTGGGCCTGCGTAGGCACAAGGAGGCAAATGATTTACTGCAGCGTGGGGGCAGACTCAGGTCTGCACCATACTATTGTAGGTATGGTGCAAACCTGCGTTCCTGAAGTTGCAGGGCGTGGTGTTAAGCCAAGGAGACCAATGGCATGCTCCACAACCACCTTGCGACATGGCCTGGCTCTGTAATGGTATTGTCAAACTGTCTCCTTGGGCTCATTCCCCTGGTAGACTCAGTCTGAGTATGTGACAGCACCATCACTCGACTCTGAAAATCTTAAAATGTTGTGACTCTACTCTGCCCTTGACATTTCCCATACCATACATTGTCAGGTCAGTAACACCATCAGGTTGTAATTGATCCTTAATTCCACATTGCATTGTTCAGGTCACTTTTGAACTTCACAATCTTTGGTTAGAGTGTAGGGCCCATGTTCTCATGCCCTTGTGTTTCAAAGTTAAATGGGGAACATTGACATAAATAGCAGGACTTACATATTGCCATTTGTCTTATTTTTCAGACAACATGTCGCCAGAGGATGCACACGCGTTTCAGATACGTAAGGAACAATATATGCACATATGCCAGGTGGCCAAGGGCTATTGTGCTATGGCAAAGAGGTACAGAGATGACCGGGCAGCTGGGAGATGGAAGTCTCTGCCTGAATTTGCACAGCAAACATTGGGAATGGACACACAGGCCATATCAGGCCCTTCTAATGTCAGGCGTGGGTCCAGACATCCTCACCGATCTGCCACTCAAGCTCAGACACCACACAGCCAACCTGCTGCAACTGGATCCGGCATGCAAACAGGTGCCCCCTCACGTCCACGCACACAAGGGACTGCATCACTGCCATCTGAAGCACGGACACATGCTGTAGGATTCACCAACAGGGACCGTCCGTGCATGCTGTACATGAATGTGCGACTGGCACAAGTTGAAAGGGATGTGTTGGACATGAACACCCACCTCCATGACATCAAGGGTGCCCTGGGGCTCCAATTTTGAGCAGGCCAGGTTGTGAGCCTTCCCCCTTTTATACAGTACCCCGATTGCTTTTATACAAATGTTTTTATATTAGTGTACGTTTTTAAGTGTTATTTAGTGTAGTTGTAGAGTAGACATAGTTAGTGTAATTTTTAGGTAAAGATTTAGATTTTTTATTCTCTTAATGTAGTGTTATGGGCTAAGTTTCCTTTTTCTTTGGGGGGGGGGGTTGCTGTATTTATTTCTTTTCTAAAAACAAAAAAAGCCCCAAAAATATATATTTGTGTAGGATATATGTATAGTTAGTTCATGTTTAGTTAAGATGTATTTGCCCTGTTTGATGATGTGCTTTAAGGGGTGGGGGTGTGGGGGACTGATGTCTCATATATGTTGCTGCGTGTTTAATATTAGATAAGGTAGATAGTTAAGAGTAACATTTAGTTAGTACCAGTTAGTTCAGATTAGGTTAGTTTTAGTGATTAGTGTTAGTTTAAGGTAGGTAATTTTGTAGTATGTTAATAAAAGGTTACTGTTTTGGAATTGTGGTTGCACTTATGTCAGAAGTGATTTGATGGAGTGGTGCTTTTGACATTGTATACAACATATTCAATCACACAACAATCATTAGAATGTCTAAGTGTGATCATGACATGATATTTTTGTGAACGGTTAGTCATGATACAGTAGTTTTGTGTTCAGGAAACGCATGGATTTCAGGATGGCAATTTTGAGTTATGCCCTTGGATAGGGATACTTTGTTGATATGTTTATCATCTTATGAGTAACTCAGAGTTGTACGCCACATTGTTGCAGATTTACAACACAATAGAGAAACATGGGCTTAAGCAAACATTGAAATCGCAACGTAAAACACAAGCACAGGTGCACCACACATTAGTTACAAAATATAAAAGTACAGAAATATAATCTATATACAATACAAATATTATTCAAAATTTCATTGTATTCCAAATTTTCTTTTTAAAACGTAGTCATATGAATCAAATTTTCACAGTGATACAGCCACAGCCGACGTGTTTAGTCCTACTAGAGGACTTCTTCAGGGCGCTGATAACTTTAAAGAGGTCAATCACCACAAAGAGGAAGGGTCAAAGGAATAACCAGAGAAACTGCCTATCTCTCGTTCCCCATCTAAGTCACGGTTATCCAGAATACTTCATATCAGACGTTTAAGCAATGTTCCTCAGAGCTATCGATGTTAAAAGAATATGAAAGGCAAGGGTGTCGAATAGAGTAGATGAAGGGGCAAGGCGTGCATGTAGGTTAAGACCTTGCACGCCTATTGATGATTGCCCAGTTTAGTCACATAGGTATCATATCACCAGCCCCAAAACCGTATACTGCAAACCCAAGCCTTATCAGTTCCAATGCAAAATATATGTGCAGGAACTGTTGTTGATAGTTGGTATGAGGCTATCAACAAGTTTCCAACACGCCAGACGTCACAGCAGGAAGGACCCGTCCTGCCTGCCGTAACATCGATAGCTCTGAGGAACATTGCTTAAACTTCTGATATGAAGTATTCTGGATAACTGTGACTTAGATGGGGAACGAGAGATAGGCAGTTTCTCTGGTTATTCCTTTGACCCTTCCTCTTTGTGGTGATTGACCTCTTTAAAGTTATCAGCGCCCTGAAGAAGTTCTCTAGTAGGACGAAACGCGTCGGCTGTGGCTGTATCACTGTGAAAATTTGATTCATATGACTACGTTTTAAAAAGAAAATTTGGAATAAAATGAAATTTTGAATAATATTTGTATTGTATATAGATTATATTTCTGTACTTTTACATTTTGTAACTAATGTGTGGTGCACCTGTGCTTGTGTTTTACATTGTTATGATCCCATGAGGATTTTCATTGTGACGGTGGGTGCGTTTCAGTGTGCACACAAACCCCAAGCAGAACAGAGGGGTAATAATACTAGAGGGATAGCAGCTCAGGTGCTGTAGTATCTGAGGGTTCCACTGTCAGATTTTGGTTCATTGAAATCGCAACGCTTATCCATCATGAAAATGCAGGTATGTGCCATGTTCCCAAGAATGCTGCACGCCCCTGCATTTCCCCTAAGCCTGGGCAGAGTCCAGCTGCCAAGCACAAATGCAGGCACGCTTGCTACATAGTGCAAGGGTGTCTGCATTTGTGAAATTGGATGATAATGTGCAGGAAGGCTCACCTACCTGCACATACACAATGTTGTCAGTTTGCTGGACAGATGTGTGCTGCACAAGGCAGAACACAATGAAACAGCACACATGAGGGAAAATAATGCATTTCTCCATGTAGTGCCAGTGTGATACACGCTTGCCCTAGGTGTTACTTTTGGCACTGCCTCCTATTAATGCCACCCTTGAAATTGTGGGACAGCATCTGAAGCTATGCTAGTTTCAGTGCACTACACACCGCTAAACACATTGCCCTCCCCTTTCACGCTGAGCACAGCATAAAAGGGTGCCTTATTTACAAGGCATTGTTAAGCCATGTTAAGTGGCTGAATGATGCCTTGCACATTATGAGAAGGCCCTATTGACAAACACAACGTCACTGAAAGTAACATTGTGTTTCCAATAGAGGCTTGTACATATACAGCATTACGCTTCCTCATCTTTGTAAATATGTTTTGGGCTCTATCTTGAGATGTGAAATGCCATGACACCCATCACAACAAGCTTTGTCCACACCGTTGAGTATGAGTAGATCTGCCAAGTAAGACTTGTTAGCAATGCTAGGTGAAGACAGTTCTTGTGGCATGACACTGACTTGAAAAATTGCAGCAAGTGCCTTTCCCCATCATGTACATAGGGAAATGTTTAATTCTTGCAAGAATGTTGTATTTGAGCTAAGAGGGATTGGCTACTTCACACATACCCGGTCATCTCAATGCCTTTCTGGGACACACACTCAACATGACCATTTATCAAATGTCCCTCTGTGTAACTTTTGATGGTTACCCTGATCATACATTTGTTTACACGTCTATACTTGAATGGTCATAGGCGACACACATCTGTGTGAATTTAGTTATTTTATTTACATGTGCATTCACATAGATAGAAGACTGTCCCAGTTCTTGGAAAAACAACCCCAATATTGTGTAAATACCCAGTGGAGGTCCAGACAGAGTCCTTTGGGCGGTACATGTCCAGAGACATGTTGAGGAAGAGGAGGAGTTCAGTCAGCAGGCTGATTGCAGTGTCATTGGGAACAATGGCAAAATTGGCAGTGCTTATTAAAGTATAAACAAACAAAAGTGCACGGACCCACTCGCAAAAGCGACTCACTCGTATTTTGATTTAAATGAGTGCCAGGAAACCATTAGGTTTTTTAAAAAAACCCTCACCCACCAACCTAGTTGGTGGCATGCTTCATCATTGGGGTCCCAACTGGGTAGCCGAATGCCACCCAGTTGTGCTACAACGCCTTATTACAGCGGAGATGGTTTTGTGTGAATGTGAGGGAAGTTGTGCAGATTAAAATTATCTCTGGGAATCCTTACTAAATATACTTTATTCTTAGCGGCCCAGGAAAAGGTTAAAACTAGAAAACGGGCAACCTCGGAGAAAAATGCTCCTTGTTGTCACAATGGTAGGTCTACATGTTTCAGCCCTGTAAAAAGTGGGGGGCTTTCGTCAGGACCAAGTGAGTGAAGTGGGGGTGTGGCAAAAGTAAGCCACGTGTATCATTAATTGCAACACACACGCTAAGGTGTGTTGTATGGTGAGTGGTGTCTGTATACTTACGGACCCACTAGTAAAAACACTAGTTACGTGTTATTAGTAGCTTTTAGCAGGACCCGGGAGGGGCACCCATCTGTAGTCAAACATTCGTCAAGACGGGGCACCCGCAGGCAATACCTAATTTCATCTCCTCGCGGTCGCGGTCCTTATTAAAGACCAAGGTGAGTGTAGCAGAGTCATTCAGAGGACAGTGGAAGCTGATGTTCCGAGGCATGATGGTAAGCACAGGTCCAAGCAGAAACTGTCCATTTGGCCCAGATGAATGCTACTGCTGAGTTTTTCACAAGAATGTGGATTCATTCACATCTTCCTCCTCTGATGTGTCATGTGCCTCTCGTGTGCCTGATGGTGTATTGGATGGAGTACTGTGAGGCTGTGACACATCAGGGGGTAAGAGGTGGATGTGGAAGTTCCAGCAGCATTCATCGGTGCCAAATGATGAGGCATCACTGCAGTGATGATAAGCTGCAGGGCTTTGAAGACTCCAGCAACGTCTCTGTGGTATGCAACCATGGCTGCCAAGTGTGAGGCCTGCATCCGCTCCATGTTCTCCATGATCTTTTTCATTTCACGCAACTCCTTGGTGACATTGCTGGAGCCACTTCGACTGGACAGTTGTTCTTGTCTCTGAGTAAGTACTCCAGCGATGTCAGCCATGGAATGCTGGAGAGCATGGAGCGGACTGTGGGTGCCTCTGATGGACTCTAGGTGGTCCCTAATGGGACTCAAACACCCACGGACCCCATCTAAGTTGGCTGCCAGGCTGTCAAACTGCACCTGCACCTGACCAGCCATCTTCTGCTGGGCCTCTACTGCACAGCGTTGAAGCGTTAGAAGTGGGCCCTCACAGTCCTGGGAGACAGCTGTGGTGGTAGGTGCTTGCTGTTGGGTGTTTTGAGCAAGGGGTGGAGCTTCCGCAACGCTGCTGAATGTCCTTGCTTCCGGAGATGGGCTGCCAATGGAGGGTTTCCTGGTCGATGGTTGAGATGTCTTCATCTTCATCATTGAAGAGTCAGACAGGCTGCTGTACAGGAGGTGATGTTTCTCCCTCTGCAATGTAAAGGGGAGATGCTCGCCACCGTCCCTCGCATTCGAAGAACAACCACCGGCGGCAGATCCTTCTCACACCTCGCCGCCAAGACCTGGAACACCCTTCCACTAAGCCTACGACAGACCCAAGACCTGCTGACCTTCAGGAGGCTACTCAAGACCTGGCTGTTCGACCAGTAGCAGCACCCCCCCCCCTTTCCTCTCCCCAGCGCCTTGAGACCCTCGCGGGTAGGTAGTGCGCTCTACAAATTCTGTGATTGATTGATTATGTGTGTCTCAAGTATGGTCATGCATTTACGCAGTTTACATGCAGACTGCATGAAAATGTCCAATCCCTCTTTTGAAATAGCAACACCTATTACATGCAGGATAGTGAATCATCGTACAACATCACTGATGTGACATTTGAGTTGTAAATTATTTGTTACAGTTTCCCAGTATGCCAAATGTGAGGGGCCAATTTCTACACATATGCAGCACCAGTTGTGTCCTTTGTTCAGTAGTGACAGTGGTTCAGGTTGTATCACATTCTTGTCAATACAGATTGGTTCTTATTTATGTGTCTGTACACTGCATTGTGGTTGAGTCACCCCTACTCATTCCAGTTTAAAGTTTGTTATGATTATCTAGTTTTAGAGGTGTTGATTGCATGGCACCACACCTTGCTGTTGGCAATGCCACATGTTTGTTATTGTGGCATCAGTAGGGCAATCATGCAGTTGAGATCAGGGTTGATGTGATGTACCCCATGATATGACAGGTAGATATGCTTGATTTTCCATGATCAAAACAGTGTAGATCCATTTTAAGGTTGCAAAATCACATTGGCAAATGACATTCTTATTGATGCATGTTGATATGCAGGTATGGTACTGCTTCTGTTTTACCGCCCCTTATTTCTTTCACCCAGTGATCCTTGCACATATGTGCATTTACAATGGTGAGACGTTGCAAGCTGGAGAAAATATGGCTCTTGGTCATGGTTGAGACACTTGTACATTGTTGGACTGCAGATGTATTTCTTGCATCAGGGGGGTATAGATATAATGTAGTGACAGAGTGTGGCCTTCTCCTCACAGGATTGACTCTGCACTCCTCCACTTCAGTGACATAGGCCTGCACCAGAGTTACAAGTTTATGGTGCAGCCATGCTTTTCATCCTGCACTGGCACTTCACTTGTCAGTGTGGCGCAGAGACAGGCACCTTAGCAAGATAGTGCTAATGTGTCTGTGTTCAGGGTAAGAATGTTTATGTGCAAGGAAGGACCCCTTCTGGCACATTATGAATGATTGACAAATTGCTGTTTCTATGTGTGTTTCACGATGCAGTACACATGGAAACTGCAACAGCTTTGGGAAATGTAGATTTTCTATATATTTGAATGTTGGAGATCATGTTTTTCCTTGCATACATTTCTTACTAGCCTCCTATTGGCTTCACCCATGTGAGTATAGGGCAGCATGTTTTTCTATGGGTATTGCAGGGGCACACCCAACACAACACCCATTACCCTCACCTTTCACACCACGTGAAGTGTGTGCTTGGGCCTTGATTACATGGCAGCAGTTTACAGTGGCTTGTAAGTGGTGCAACACCACTATCACCACCCCAACGTCACAGCAAGTGATATTGGCATGGGGATGGGTGCTTAGAAATATGCCCCTCTGATGGACACATGGATGATACATGCTGTTCTGCTCAGGGTGATTGGATGCCTTTGTTAGTGTAAGGATATTTACAGACATGACTGCCTATGCATTTGTTCACTGCTACTGTTGACTTTCCCCAAGGACTGGTTTCCATGCATGCCAATGTGTAATGGCCATCTCACACCAGGACTGTGATTACTGTACAATATTGTTAACTGTATGGCACTGTCGGAGGGACGGTCGGAAACAGAAGCGAGGAGGCCGTATGGGATCTATACTGCGTTATTTATTGAGGGTAAGTGCCACAGCAAAGTCGGGATGGCGGATAAACGAAAGCAGGTCTGTTGGTTCAGCACAGACAAAAGGGAAAAAAACAAAATAAAGGAAAGGAGTAAAGCACAGTCTTGACAGGTTGCAACAGGGGTCCGTAGTCCTGCCCGTCAAAAGGTGTCCTCAGTGCTTCGGAGGGGGTCTGGTTGGTCCCGAAGTTCCAACTCCAAACAAAGAAAGCAAAAGTAGCGGTCAGTACTCAGGCTCTAATCGACCACCACCACTTCCACCACACCACGTGAGGGACTGGCCAAAGGAGTGAGGGGAAAAGGGAAAAAAGTGGAAGGGGAAACAACCAGAAGAAAAGAAGATCAGCTGTCCGGTATCCCTCAGCAGGGTTTCCGGAAATATCACAGTCTACCAAAATACCCTAGTCCGATCTTGACGGCCGGGGTATAGGGCATGCACTTTGCAAGGCAAGGAAATTCAGGAAATCATTGGGGAAGGAACCCCTTTCTATCCCGCTCCCTCCTCACCTCCCTCTACCCAGGGTACGTACCGCTCTCTGCCGCAACTCTCCTGAGTTGCGGCGGCGCATACGCCTCCTCCGGGATCCACCAGTCTTCGGACCAGTCCTCAGGATTCTCCGGGTCCCCGTCTCCGATGCCTTCAGGTCGGGTCACAACGATGGTCTCCGCACTCGTCTCCGTGTCCTTCTCTGGATCACCAGTGCTCACTCTGCTCTCCCGCTCTCTCCGTATCCCGACCGCTAACGACTCTGTTACGCCTTCTTCCTCTTTTTTCTGCTGAAGCTGCCTCCCTTCTGGCTTCCCTGATTGGGCGTCCTGCTTTTCCGCTCTGCCTCTCCAAGGGCCGACTGCTTCTGGGTCACTTCCTCCGGGCTGTGAGACGAAGGAAAAGTCCTTCGTTACTGTTGGAGTTCCTACCCGGTTTTCGCTGTTTTTCTCTTCCTGACTCTCACGGTAAGGTACCCATAAGGGTACCCATAAGAGTTTTACCGAGGGGGTGGTAGTGTTCCCGGGGGTTTCCTCACATCCCCCTTCCCTAACTTTCTTGTTCACAAGAAAAGGGCTTCTGGGGTATCTGGACAAAAAATCTACATTGGCCTGGTCTTTCCCTTTTCGGTGGTAGACTGTATACCGGAAGGGTTGAAGAGCAAGGAACCACCGTAGGATTCTTTGATTGTGTCCTTTGTTTCAGGACAGCCATTCAAGAAAGGCATGATCGGTGTAGAGGAGGAATTCCCTTCCATCAAGATAATAGCGAAGGGCCTTGACAGCCCATTTGATGGCCAGGGCTTCTTTTTCAATTACCGCGTATCGGGTTTCTCTAGGGAGCAGTTTGCGGCTAATAAAGAGGATGGGACGTTCTTGTTGGTTGTCGTCTTTTTGGGACAATACTGCTCCGATACCGCTGTTGGAGGCATCCGTTTGTAGTAGGAAAGGTTTCTCATAATCAGGATTAATAGAAAGGGTTTGGAGGTGATGAGTTGTTTTAGTCGCCGGAAAGACTGTAATGCAGAAGGGGAGGGGTTTCTTAGAGGCTTTTCTGTTTGTATAGGTTTCTTCAACAGATCGGTTAGGGGAGCGGCGATTTGGGAAAAACAGGGGATGAAGCGCCTGTAATATCCAAGTAGGCCTAAAAAGGCCCTGAGGTTTTTCCGGGTTTTGGGAAAGGGGACTTCGGCAATCGCTGCCACCTTCTCTTCTTGGGGTCTGATACAGCTGTCTCCCAATAGGTATCCTAAATAGTTCACTGATTTGGCTGCCAAATGGCTTTTAGCTGGGTTGATGGTTAACCCGCCCTCCCCTAGGGTTTGGATGACTTGTGTCAGGTGATGGAGGTGATCTTCCCAAGTGGCACTGTAGATGATTATGTCATCTAGGTAGGCTGCTGAGTAATCTCTATGGGGTTGTAACAGTAGATTCAAGAGTCTTTGAAAGGTTGCAGGTGCCCCGTGTAGTCCAAAAGGTAATACTTTGAAGTGAAACAAACCTTTAGGGGTAGAGAAGGCTATCTTCTCTCTGTCCTGGACTCTCAAGGGCACCTGCCAGTAGCCTTTGCAAAGATCCAGGGTACTAATGTACTGGGCCTTTCCTAGTCTTTCTATCATTTCATCAACTCTAGGGAGGGGATAGGCATCAAACTGAGATATCTTGTTCACCTCACTAAAGTCGATGCAGAAGCATATTGACCCATCGGGTTTGGGTACCATTACTATGGGTGAACACCACTCACTTTTGGAGGGTTCTATGACCCCTAGTTTTAGCATCTGAAGGACCTCTTGGTCGATTGCTTCTCTCCTTGCTTCTGGGATACGGTAGGGTTGCAAGCGAACTGTTTTCCCTGGGGTGGTGTGTATCTCGTGCTCCACAAGGGTGGTTTTGCCCGGTACCAGGGAGAACACCTCTTGGACCGGAAGCAAGGCTTCCTCCAGCTCCTGTTTCAAGGATTCAGGCAATTCTGCATCTATGCTTTGTTCGGCTAGTGACTCCGGTTTTACTGCCATCAGAACAGGGGCTGGGCCTTCCCACTTTTTCAAAAGGTTCATATGATAGATCTGGGTGTGATTACCAGAGGGATCCATTTCTATTTCGTACGTGACTGGGGTTACTTTTTCCATTACCTTGAAGGGACCTTGCCATTGGCTCAGTAGTTTATGTTCTGAGGTTGGCCGTAGTATTAATACCTGGTCACCTACTTGCAGGGACCTATCTTTGGCTGTCTTATCATATTGCCTCTTTTGGCCGGTCTGGGCTTGTTCCAGGTTGGCCCGTACAATGGCTCGTACCTGGTTCAGCTGAGTCTTAAGGCCGGCTACATACTCCAACAGGGGTTTTGCTGTATCTCTCTCCTCCTCCCATTCCTCTCTTGCCATGTCCATAAGGGTACGTGGTGGCCGCCCGTACAGCGATTCGAAAGGGGAATAGCCTAGACTTTTTTGTTGTCCACATCTTATGGCGAACAAAGCTAAGGGAAGCATCTCTTCCCATTTTCAGGCTTCTAGGTTGAGCAGTTTCCTTAAGGTGACTTTTAAGGTGGCGTTATATCGCTCTACCAGACCGTCCGTCTGGGGGTGGTAGGCTGCTGTGCGGATCTGCTTAATATTCAGCTGCTGGCACACTTGTCTCATGAGTTTTGAGGTAAAGGGGGTACCCTGATCGGTAAGGATTTCCTTTGGGAAACCTACGTGTGAAAAGATGTTAATCATAGCTTTGGCCACTTGAGTAGTGTTGGGCTGTCTAAGGGCAACAGCTTCGGGGAACCGGGTAGTGTAGTCGACCAAGACTAAGACGTAGCGGCAACCGCTACGGGAGGGTAAAAGGGGGCCAAGGATATCCATTCCGACCCTAGAGAAGAGTACATCAATCACGGGTAGGGGTCTCAGGGGTACCCGGGGCGGGGTGTAGTGACTGGTTTTTTGGCAGATCGCACATTCACGGCAATACTTCCTAACTTTCTGGTAAATACCCGGCCAATAAAACCAGTCTAATATGGCTTTCTTGGTCTTCTGTCCCCCGAAATGCCCACCCAACAGGTGGCTATGGGCCAGGTATAGAACTTTCTCCCGGAACGGAAGTGGTACCAGTAACTGTATAGGCAAGTTTTTTCCCCCTTTTCTATACAACAACCCCTTTTGGGTAAAAAATTGGGGACCTACTTGTAGAGGGTCCTCCTGCTCGGTTGCTTGCCTCCAGGCTTCCTGTAGGGTGTTGTCCTCTCGCTGTGCCGAGCGGAAGTTCCTGTCATGTTCCCAGAGAGAGGGATTGGTATGGGTCAGAAGGGCAGGATTCCAGCTTTTCTTTTCCCTTCTCCTTTGTTGTTTACTCTTTCTATCTTTTCCCCGGCTCCAACCAGGGTCTGCAATTTGGGAAAATGGGGCCTCTTCTCTCCATTCGGCCCCTTCCTTCCAGGTATCATGAAGCAGGGTGTGTATATGGGGATAATCAGTTCCTAAGACTACGGGTTCAGGTAGGTGAGGGATGAGGCCTACTTTCATATTCACAGGGGTTTCGGTCGGTTGGTGTTGTATAGCCACATTAGTCATGGGATAGGCTTTGCTTTCCCCATGAATACATTGGCTATTGACAAACCCTGTGGTAACTGGCAGTCCCCCCGGGACAACTTGAGGTCTCATAACGCTCTGGTGGCATCCCGTGTCCACCAGGGCGTTTCTTGGTTCTCCATTAATGGCTACTTGTCG
Source organism: Calotriton arnoldi (assembly GCA_963921515.1). Lineage (NCBI taxonomy): Eukaryota > Metazoa > Chordata > Amphibia > Caudata > Salamandridae > Calotriton > Calotriton arnoldi. The sequence continues at coordinate 328,136 of CAWUFW010010025.1, read as the reverse complement.
GTGGAAATGATGAGGGCCTCCCTCTGGGGTACAATACAAGGCCCGAGTGTAGCCAACCTCCATAGGCTCGTCCTTTTGGGGACATGCTCACTCAATATGCCCAAATGCACCACAATGAAAGCATTGGGGCCCTAAGGGAACAGAGGGTCTGGGGGTTGGAGGTATAGGATTGGGTACTATAGTCATTGTCTCTGACTTTCGGGGGTTGTGTGGTGGTCTGGGGGTTCTCAGGGGGTGATTTCCGGGTTGCTTCCAGTTCCCCTCTTCTTTACCTTTCTGCAGCTCTTGAGCCCTGAAGAATGCTGCTGCAATCTCGACGGCTTTATCTAATGATAAATCCGCGTGCTAGCGAACCCATCTCTGGATCGGGGGTGTAGCGATGTGAGGAATTGTTCGAGGTATATTTTTTCTAATATAGCCTCCTTGGAGGATGTTAGTGGTTTGAGCCATCGGTCGGCTACATCCTTTATGCGACAGCATAGGGTTCTGGGGTTTTCTTGTGGTCCTTCCCGGATATGCCGCAGTCTCATCCGATAGGTCTCATCGTCAATGCCCATACGTTCAGGAATACATCGTTTAATATCCGGATAGGGGGTGTTTCCCAGGGGATTGGCGGCCTGATAGGCTGATTGGAGGTCCCCGGTGAGTAGTGGCCCCAAATACTGTCCCCACCTATCTTCTGGCCATAGGGCAGCTCGGGCCATTCTCTCGAAATTTGAGAGAAAGAAGTCCGGATCCTCACCCTGTACATATTTTTGGACCACCACCGAAGGAGGTGCTGTGAACCCCCGGGGTTGTCCGAGCACTCAGCCAGTTTCCCCATGGTGGTCTCTTGGGTTTGGCCCTGTACCGTAAGGGTCTTGTGCAGAGCTTCCCTCTCAGTTTCTGCTGTCTCCAAAAACCTGGCCATGATCTTCTCCAGTCTCTCCTGCCCTTCCGCCATCTTTTTCACTACGGCCTCCATTTCCTCCGATCCCACTTCTGACACCAATTGTCGGAGGGACGGTCGGAAACAGAAGCGAGGAGGCCGTATGGGATCTATACTGCGTTATTTATTGAGGGTAAGTGCCACAGCAAAGTCGGGATGGAGGATAAACAAAAGCAGGTCTGTTGGTTCAGCACAGACAAAAGGGAAAAAAACAAAATAAAGGAAAGGAGTAAAGCACAGATTGACAGGTTGCAACAGGGGTCCGTAGTCCTGCCCGTCAAAAGGTGTCCTCAGTGCTTCGGAGAGGGTCTGGTTGGTCCCGAAGCTCCAACTCCAAACAAAAGAAAGCAAAAGTAGCGGTCAGTACTCAGGCTCTAATCGACCACCACCACTTCCACCACACCAAGTGAGGGACTGGCCAAAGGAGTGAGGGGAAAAGGGAAAAAAGTGGAAGGGGAAACAACCAGAAGAAAAGAAGATCAGCTGTCCGGTATCCCTCAGCAGGGTGACCGGAAATACCACAGTCTACCAAAATACCCTAGTCCGATCTTGACGGCCGGGGTATAGGGCATGCACTTTGCAAGGCAAGGAAATTCAGGGAATCATTGGGGAAGGAACCCCTTTCTATCCTGCTCCCACCTCACCTCCCTCTGCCCAGGGTACATACCGCTCTCTGCCGCAACTCTCCTGAGTTGCGGCTGCTCGTACGCCTCCTCCGGGATTCACCAGTCTTCGGACCAGTCCTCAGGATTCTCCGGGTCCCTGTCTCCGATGTCTTCGGGTCGGGTCTCAACGATGGTCTCCGCACTCGTCTCCGCGTCCTTCTCTGGATCACCAGTGCTCGCTCTGCTCTCCCGCTCTCTCCGTCTCCCGGCCGCTGACGACTCTGTTACGCCTTCTTCCTCTTTTTTCTGCTGAAGCTGCCTCCCTTCCGGCGTCCCTGATTGGGCGTCCTGCTTTTCCGCTCTGCCTCTCCAAGGACTGACTGCTTCCGGGTCACTTCCTCCGGGCTGTGAGACGAAGGAAAAGTCCTTCGTTACTGTTGGCGTTCCTACCCGTTTTTCACTGTTTTCCTCTTCCTGACCCTCAAGGTAAGGTACCCATAAGGGTTTTACTGAGGGGGCTTCACGGGCGGTGGTAGTGTTCCCGGGGGTTTCCTCACAGGCGCATGTAGATACTTTGATGCAGATGAGTGGATTTTGACGTATCAAGTGTAGGTGACATGTAGCAAGTTGACATGCATTGGTGCAACATTGTAATTCTTGCTCGGCGTCATACTTCACTTGACATGAACCTTGACAGGGGCTGTATGGTTCTGTGAGCATGGCACGCAGACAAAACATGTTTGATTTGTAATGGGACACATTCCTGATATGCAGAGTCCTTACATTGTACTTTTGGATGCATATTTCTTCTGCTAATAGTTGAACATCACATTAGCCCTCCAGTATGCTGAATTTGGACAATATAGAATATGCACCTTTAAGACACAAGGGTGCATATTTACAATGTAGTGGCGATGCACGTGTTTATGCTACAAAGACTCACAACATGCTTTGTCACTTTGGGAACACAGGGCTGCATCTCATGAACAAGCAAAGGGGCATATTGACTGGAGAGGTGGCAGAGTGTTGCATTGGCCTCCTAGGCTCAACACCACGCTCAGCCAAATTGGCAACACAGGGCTGCATCTCATTGACAGCAATATGATGCAGCCCCGTGAACCACCCTACTCTGGGGCAAATGTTAGCAGGCCACCACAGATGCCGGCACACATGCACCATTGTGCAGGGGTGCCTGTGTTGTGTGGAAGAATGTGTATGTGCAGTAAGGTGAGATGCAATGAGATGCAGCCCTGTGTTGCCAATTTGGCTGAGTGTGGTGTTGAGCCTAGGAGGCCAATGCAACACTCTGCCACCTCTCCAGTCAATATGCCCCTTTGCTTGTTCATGTTGCCCTTATTTTGTAGACTAATGTATATTATTTTTGCTCTATATTAGAATATTTTTAGGTGCAGAATTACAAGTCAGTGACACCACCATTATGTGTCTTTATATGTAGTTGACAACTATGGTGACATGTGTCTATACCCCCAGGGACTGATGTGTCTGGAAATAGATCTGCAGACAGTGTTGGTGTGCACTGAGGGATATTTAGTTGGACATGAGTAACATTTGTGCCCACCCCCCACTCCCCCCAGTCCCTGGTTGTTACTTACCCTGTTGCTGATGTAGCTGGTCATGTTCATCCCTATCCTGCCCCTGGACTCCAACCACCGACTCCTCTCAGATGACCATGGACACCTGTTCCTCCAAGGCATCCAGCTCCTCCTGTGGCACTGGACTCCCACCTCCGGTCTGCAGTGCTGCCTGCTGATTGCTGGACAGTTGCTGCTTGGTCTTGCGCTTAGCATCATGCCATCACTTCTTGCAGTCGGTCACTGTCCTCTGCTACAGCATTAACCTTGGCTACAATGGACTGCCATATTGCATTTTTGGTTCCCAATGACACCGTCGAGCTGACAAAGAGCTTATGTTGTTTCTCTGTCCCCTCCGGATTCAGGATCTCATTTTCCTGCTGGCTGAACCTGGTGTTCCTCTTCCTCTTCCCCTGGTTCTCTGGCTGGTCCTCCTGGCTGTTTGAGGGGTTAGGGGGGTTGTTCTCTCCTGCAATACTGGGTCCAGCTTCCTCCATGTTTCTTCTGGGTTTCTTTTTTTAAATTTTGTTTGTGGGAGCTTTGCAGGCTTTTTGTAGTTTATTTTTCCTGCGAAAAGTGAAAAAAGTGGCGTCACACTGATTAGTGTGCATTTTCTGACCGCTGACTGGACGGCCAGCACTTTTTTCACATTAGCCACAAAAGTTTTATCGCCGTAACACAGGTCTTAACGTTGACAATTTCCGCTGCGATGAGAAACTATCGCCATGTAGCGATGTATTGTAAATACGTCGGTACCATGGCAATAGTTTTCAGCGGTATGCAGCGGTAAGAAAATTGCCGCTAACTTACGTTAGCATTAGTTAGCGGCAATTCTTGTACATATACCTCATAGTGTTTACTGCATCTAGTACCCCCGCCCAGAAAGACTTCATCTGAGGACAGTGCCATAGGAGATGTGTGAGTGTGCTCTGATGTCAGCATTGCCGCCAGCATTGCCAGCCTCCCGTAGGGTCCCAAGTGGCAATTCTAGTTGGGTGAGGTACCAGTAGTGTGCTATCTTTAGAAGCATTTCTTTACTAGTGGTGTTAAGGGCGGAGGTTCGTGCCCGGTGTAGGATGTCATTCTATTCTTTATCGGTGAAGGGACGTTCACATTCTCTTTCCCATCTAGATCATGCAGGCGAGTCAAGTGGGTGTGGTGGTTTTACTAGGAAGGCATAAATGTCTGAGAGCAGTTTCCTGTCTGTGGAGCATGTAAGAATCCACTTGTCAAAGGCCAGTAATACCCTACTAGCATAAGGGTGGATCCAAGGATGAGTCCCCCAGTGTGCCACCTCCAGGTATTGCCATCTTGCCATCTCTGGGAAATCATAGCATGTCTGCAGTGTAGGGAAGTCCATAAGCCCCTCGGTGTCAAACAGGTCTCCCACCCTTTTACAGTTAGCCTCTTGCCACTCCTTGAACCCTGACCCCGTGGCTGCTGGTGGAAAATCTGGGCTACCTATCAGTGGCGTTTGCGAGGAGATTGGTGTGGAGAGGCCATGCCTCAGCTGCACCCTGTCCCAAACTCCAATCGTGGACCTGACAACTGGAGAGATGTAGACAGCTGTTGGTCAGTGTGATTTAAGCAGCCAAGGTATTTTCCAGATGTGTGTGGCCGCGATAGCCTTATCTATAAAACACAAGTGTTTTTCTGTGAGTGTACAGGACCATTCCACCAAGTAACATAACTGGGTTGCCTGGTAGTAGTAGCGCAGGTTTAGGATCCCTAGGCCTCCTGCTGACAGTGGAAGAAAGGCCCGTGTTCTAGCCATTCGTGCTTGTTTACCCTCCCAAATAAAGTCCCAGAGTAGTGTTCGTAATCTATCCAATATCCGTGGGGGGGTGAAGGGGCAGAGTTTGCATGACATAGAATAGTGTGATTTTAACAGCTGCTATGCGCCCCAGACATGATAGACCGTGGGACTTCCACTTAGTGAGGTCTGTCCTTGTCATTGCTAATAGGTTCCCATAATTGTACACAGCAGTGTTCGGAAGCGTGGGGTACACCTGTATTCCTAAGTATGAGATTCTACTCTCTGCCCACTGAAACGGGAACTCGGTGTGGAGTCGGGTACTCTCCGAGTTGGGGAAGGTCAGGTCAAGGTTCTGAGACTTTTGCGGGTAGATCTTGAAGCCTGACACCTCTCTAAACCTAGTCAGTTCTGTCATAACCGCTGTCAGGGAATTGGCCAGATCAGTGAGGGTCAGGAGGACATCATCAGAGTATAGCATGATCTTTTGTTCCCTCCCCCATCAGAATACCCGTCACTTGCGGGTTAGTTCTTATTCGTTCTGCAAATGACTCCATATAGAGCGCAAAGAGTAAAGGGGACAGATGGCAGCCCTATCTAGTTCCTCTTTCTATAGGGAAAGTGGTCGCCCTCTCTCCGTTGACACAGATGTTGGCTTGGGGGGCTGCATAACATGATTACACCCAACTGCGGAATGGTGGCCCAAGGCCCATGTGCTCCAGCACCCGATACAAATAGGACCAATGCACCCGATCAAATTATTTCTCAGCATCGATCGTCAGTAAAAGGGCTGGTACACGTGAATGCTGTACCTTGTCCAGGAGATGACAAACCCGCAAATGCATCAAAATGTGCCTTTGCGATTCCTAAATTGCGATTTTTAAGAAATCGCAATTTAGGAATCGCAAATGCTTATGCATGTAGGAATCGCAAAGAAAATTGCGATTCCTACACATTCCTTATTTGCGTCTCGCAAATTGAGAATCGCAAATAAGGAATTGTTTCCCATTCATTCCTATGGGCCTAGAGGCCCATAGGAATCAATGGGAATTGCATGCGCAATTCGCGAGTACCAAATAGGTGCGCATACAATTTCAAGGGTGCAAGGGTGCCAAAAGGACACCCTGATGCACCCCTGAAATTGCAATGTCAACACATGTTGCACACACACATGCCCCAAGGGCATGTATGTGTGCAACATACAACTTTGAAAACTTCACTTTTGTGCATTTTTCAAAGTTCTCACAAATTACCATCAACTTTGAATTGATGGTAATTTGCGTTTCTTAAATGCGAAATCTAAATTTTTTTTGGGTTGTTGCATTGCATTTAGGGAATCGCAATTTGCGATTCCCTAAATGCAGTCACAATTTAAGTAATCGCAAATTTAGCAATTACTTAAATAGTGATTTTTGCATTTGGGATGATGCATCCAAAATGCAAAAATAGCGGTCGCAAAGGGGCAGATTCTGCGAATCTGCCCCTTTGCCACCGCTATTTTCAATGATGCATGTGCCCCAAAATCTTTTTGTGTTGTTGCACATCCTCGCTCTGGAATGAACCTGGCTTGGGTGGGATCGACCAGTCCCTGTACATAAGTAGCTAGTCTCTGAGCTAGGACACTTGTGAAGATCTTGGCGTCTACATTTAAATGGGAGATCAGGGGTAGGATGCGCAACACTTGGGTTCTTTGCCCTGCTTAGGAATTACCGTGATGGTAGCTAGTCACATCGAGTCCAGTAGAGAGCCCCTCTTATCAAGTGAGTTAAATAGCCATGCTAGAATCAGGGCCAGCTGGGAATCAAACCGTCGACTGTCTGCTAGGGTGGAATCGCATACTGATGGGAGAATGGTTGGAGAGAGCAGCAGCTCCAATATCCACTGAGAATGTGTCTCGTGATACCCCAGGGGTTGTGAAGAAGTAGTCAATGTGTGCGTACTTCTGATGGGCTGCTGAAAAGAACGTGTAGTCTACTTCTGTTGGATGTGTATGTCTACATATATCTATCAGCCCTGCTTCACCCAGCCAGTGTTTGGTACCCGATGTGAGTCCCCAATCTTGTCCCACTCACAAGGCAGACCTGTCTTTCTCTGCATCCATTACGATGTTGAAGTCACCCCCCATCACCAATTCCTTGTCTGGAGAGGTCAACAGGCATCCCAGTATATCTATAAAAAAGGTTTCCTATCACTCATTAGGAGCTTAAACAGCAGATATCGCATACCTGATTCCCTGTATTAAGACATGCTGAGCTAATAGCCGACCCGGGATATCCAAGAAGACCCGCTCCACCCTTCCCGCAAAGTGTGTAGCAAACAAAATTGCCAGCCCCGCATTCTTGGTAGCTCCAGAGGAGAAGTACTGCCGGTCAAACCAGCGAGAGCATAGTCACTGCCAGTTACTCTGAAGCAAGTGTTTTTTTTGTAGCATACAGATATCGCATTTTGAGTCTTTAAGAAGTGAAAGAACTGCTAGTCGCTTAGCTGGAGTGTTAAGGCCTCGGACATTGAGGCAAAGCAGGGACACTACTATTTAATACCCATGTGTAGCACTTTCCACCCAATCAACCCAGCGCGTGCCCACCCATTCCCCCGGGAAGGGTATGTGGCTGTGATATAGACAAATAGGAAGGAATGGAAGAGGTGGAATTAGAAAGGTAGGTAATATATCAAAAAATGTTCCCCACCGGGGAACACTCAAAACATAAGAGTTGGGGTCCATGTCACAGGCGTGTATAGCCTTAGATCCGCGTCATGAAGGGGGAGCTCCGTCAAATAGTCCGCCAGATTAGAGCAGCAGGGGCACAGGTTCAGGTCGTCCATCACGGCCACTATCCGAAACATCGAGGAGAACCAGAAGACCGACGGGGGATAACTTCCTGATAGTCTTAGTGATCGCTAGTTGGGCTCACTCTGTCACCCTCCTGTTGTAACTGTTGAAGCAATCGTGATCGCTTCTCGTAGCTGTTGGCCGCTGTGGGTTTGCTCAGTTTTTTCTTTCTGGTTTTGTTCCATCGAGATCATCCTTTGGTCTTTGGCGTCAACATCTTTTCGAATACCTTTGATGTTTGAGGTAATTGACGCTTGAGTCCTGCAAAGTCATCACTGAGGGATCTAAACAGCCGTTCTAGAAATGTCTTGGGGATGGGGGACTCATCTCTGCTGGTTTCTCCATCTCGGGTATTGTCTGTGGATGTTTCTGGCCCCCGCCTTGTTGTGTAGTTCCTAGGTCCCACCAGGACCTGTGCGTTTTAGATGACCTAAACTGCAGGCTTGGTGTGCAGACAGACTCTGGATACCCCCACAGGATGATGCAGCCGTTCAACCAGCTAGCTCTACAGTGCCACTACCACCCCCCTGTATTCTACAGTGGTGTAGGTAGTTTCTGGCAACCACTGAACATGACAACCCTGATTCCTCAGGTATCATAAAAAACAATACAGTATCTTTCGCTCAGTCACTCGTGCTTACTTTTCCCAGAATACACATAGAATGACGATTGGAACGGTTTCAATAATTATTTATTGGTCAAGCGTCAGTCTAGTATGAAACATATTTGCTGTGACAATCAAAAGACAGGAGCAGACAAATGTGATCGCTAGCACCAATATCATAAATAGTAGATACATTTCTACCATAGTGCAATTAAGATGAATATAAGCAGATTATATAAAACAATAGCATTGGCATACGCCTAGGATGCGTAGCCTACCTAAATGTACCTTGCCTATGTATTCGTAGCAACTGTGGATTGCACCACCAAATTCAGATTTCACAAATAATTGGGTCCATCCAGTGTTATTATTGTTAAATCTCTTTATTCTTCTTTTGTGATAAAAAACAGCCAAGCAGCCAACGCGTTTCGTCCAGCTTCAGTGGACTTCATCAGTACTGTAAAAGCATATAAAATATATAGTGTATATTACAATACAGTGTACACCAACAAAATACACAATGATACATAGGAATTTTGCCACAATTCTAACACAAAGATTCCAGTTTAGGAATCCACATGAAACACTCACATACAAATATTCACATACAAAGAATCCACATATTGATAATCACACATAAAAACATCATTAAAAACACATATACAAAATGCATACGAGAGAAATCACATATAATAACAAACACAGGGACAATCCACATATGTATATAGTCACCAAAAAATATTAGTATACAGTTTAGTGGTATGATGACGTAATATGAGAAACACTTAAGAGAGTAGCCAAGAGGCGTACAGTGAAGAAGATTTGAAAGTAAATAAATTGTGAAATATGGTGTCTTGTCACGAACGGCTGAAGAACCACAAGAAAAAGTGAATTATCCAAGATTTGGTGAGGGAGTTTGAGAAAGTCCGGTCCTTAATAAAAAATAGTGCCCAAAAAATAACGGTCCTTAGAACGAGTTAGAACAACGTACCTCATTTTTAATATTCAATTTCCTATCACTGTAAGGAATTGCAAACACGCTGTAGAATATGTGGATACTTTCTTGCAGCCGTTAGTAATGAACCTACCGGCATATATCCAAGACAGTAAGGACATCCTCAATAAATTTGAGGATGTAATATGGACTGAGGGACTTCGATTTGTCACTTTTGATGTTACCAGCCTATATACATGCATCAAGAAACAATTTGGTCTTTGCGCCCTGGGATATTTCCTAAAAAATAGAACAGCGGACTGGTATGAGCACAACGAAATGCTCATGGAGATGACGGATCTTATTCTGTCTAAGAATTACTTCTTGCACGGGGAACGCTGGTACCACCAACTCCAAGGGACAGCGATGGGAGCAAAATTTGCTCCCTCGTACGCAGGATTGTTCATGGGGTGGTGGGAGAAGGAATATGCTTGGGGTCAATATGCCTCCCTTGGCTGGAGAACATCATCTTCTGGGGAGGTATATCGACGACGTGATCGTCATCTGGAATGGCTCAGTGAAGTAGTTGGAAGAATACCATGCTTTTTTAAACAACAATCCATAGAACGTATCACTGACAATGAGACATGAGGCGGACAAAATCGACTTCCTAGATATCACCTTTTATGTCAGGGAAGGACGCATCCAAAGTACACTGTATCGGAAACCTACAAGTAGCAACAGCACATTATATGCCACCAGTGCGCAGAGCCACCATCAATAACATCCCCTGTGGAGAGATGGTTTGGGTGCGCAGGAATTGCAGTGAGGACGATACTATTATAACCAACTTGAAGGTTACTAAGGACCGGTTCAGAAAAAGAGGCTACAAGGAAAGGGTCTTACAGGATGCAGAGAAGAGGATCAGACAGAAGTCCAGGATAGACACATTGAAACAGCGAGAGTTAACTCCCAACAATCAGAATAAGAAAACCAACATAAACTTCGTTACAAAGTATAACAAACAAAGCCAGGGAGTTTACAAGGTACTTCTAAAACATTGGACTCTGCTCCAGGAAGTGCCAGGGCTTACGGGTGAGATATCGCCAAAACCCAAAGTTACATACCGGCGTGCTACAACCCTATGGGACATGTTGTGTCCCAGTTATATTACCCCCAAAAAACAGATAAGAGTTGGCTGCCTACACAAACTCATGGTTTTTTCACATGCACGGACTGTAACATCTGTCAGTATGGGAAAAACAAACACACACCAGGTGTATACAATTCGTCACACTATCACGTGTAAAACACCTTTCGTAACATACGTTATTGGCTGCAGCTGCAACATTATTTATGTGGGCAGCACGGTCCGTGCCCTGAAAATTAGAATCCAGGAACATGTGAGGGCAATCAGGACACAGGATGTTAGATATCCGATGACATCACATATGACAGAATGTCATGCAGCCAAACCTGAGATCTGGTTTCATGCGATAGATCACGTCCCACAAAGGACCAGGGGTGTGACAGGGAACAGGCTTTCCGTCGCAAAGAGGCATGGTGGATCTGTCGCTTACGCAGTGTCGCTATGGGATACAACACAGATGATGAGTTGCATTACTTTCTTTAGTTGTCATCTATGAGTACAACATCTACCATCAACACAGTTGATGGCGATTGCGTATGGACGGTTATACGGCCCATGGCCATTATGGATCATCCTGGAAAACAATCTATATCACTCTCTTCTGAGGCTTTTTTGTCAAAAGACAAGAACACACTTTATTGACAATATTCTCTATACTCAGAAAGTTCCATACATTATAGGCCCATAGAGGATGTGGAGAACACTAACGTGCCAGATTACACATGGGGTATCGACCTGTTTTTGTATATTAAATAGGCATAAACTTTTATTGTCACTAATTAAGATTATACACTTTCCTGCCGGAATGGCATCTATGTAGATACCCGTGTACACCTGTGATTTGAATACTGAGAGACATGGTTACATGAATTTAGATATAATTCTATTATCTTCTCTTTTTCTATCTTTCTTTCTCTATTTGCTCATGGTACACTACTGTAATGTTTATGTTGGGAATAGTATTATGCAGCAACTGTTTTCATGCCCTTAAAATACATTGCACAAACTTTTAAACTTTATTTTTACTATGCAAATTGAATTGAATATCCAATGATATTATAAATGTCTCTGTCTCATATCACTGGACTGCCTTACTAACAATAGGAGACATGTTTCCTACCGACTGACATCATTGTACTACAATTTGTGGATATTCCCTTTTGGAGGCAAAGAGGTATGGGGAGATTAGAGACACTCCCTGATTGGTTTGGACGTGCCATGGCACGGCAACACGCCGTACGCTTTTAATTCAGAGCAGCTGCGCTGTATGCTCTCGACTTTACGGGGAAAGACGCAGACTTTTGGCGTCCCGCATTTTGAAACTGTCACAGTGAGTTAACTTGGGGTATTCGCTCAATTTGCACCGCGGCGCGTGGGATCGGGGACATTCATATAGTTTAGCCGTGGGGACCCGCATGATCCACTTTATCATTTTATCCGAGTTGGAACCATTTCAGGGTATAGCACGGACCAAGTGGGCTATCCGAAGCTATATTTTCTAATCGAACGTGTATTAGCACTTGTTACTAGGGGCACCATGGCTCGCCTTTATCAAGTGCGAGGGTCGCATGAAGTTACACTCCTTAATTGAACGTGTGTTAGCATTTGTACCCTGAGGCCCCATGGCTCGCCTCTATCAAGTGCGTGGGTGGCCCTCTTTCCCTGATATTTATGATGGAATGACCTCAGTGTCCTACAGCATATGCCATTTGGGGCACTCTAACTCCTTTAGCTCCTTTTTAAATGTGGCACGTGGGAGAGGGCTCTTTCCACCTTTTTTTATTTAATTATTTGGGTAATGTCTCTTTCCTTCCCCTTTGAATTCCAAGTTATAACTCCGTGTAGTAACAAGTACGGGCCCTTTCGGTCCTTTGGGTTTACAAGCTTCAATACATGTCCCATTAAGTTTGTTGGCTCTCTTTATAAATATGCTATAATGGACTTTTTAAGTACATATGATTCTATATATATGCATAAATTGCATTAATGTTTCCTTAAGTTAAGCATAAATATTGAGCTGCGTTTAGGAACATAACAGAACGAGACATAGACTTGGCTCATAATAGTGGGCTCCAAAGTCAATGTATACTAACATATGGTAGAAGTACTCACACTGCCCCACCTGATTTCCCATCTGTATGGGGACACCTTTTATGCATTCTTGAATTTAAATTAAATGTTTTCAATCTCCCTTAAATGACATGGGGAGTATTAGTGGGAGGGGGGATTGTGCCCCCTTATACCCCCTGTTTTGTCTCCAAACATCTTAGGCTTTTTATATATTTTTCAGACACAGGAGCCAATTACCAATGAACTACCCTGGATACAGGAGGGAATAGTTCAAACGTGGGAAAAAATACTGGATAGCACAGCGTGTTTTCAATTCGTTACAGTGATAGGAAATTGAATATTAAAAATGAGGTACGTTGTTCTAACTCGTTATTTTTTGGGCACTATTTTTTGGGGTACTATTTTTTATTAAGGACCAGACTTTCTCAAACTCCCTCACCAAATCTTGGATAATTCACTTTTTCTTGTGGTTCTCCAGCCGTTCGTGACAAGACACTGTATTTCACAGTTTATTTACTTTCAAATCTTCTTCACTCTACGCCTCTTGGCTACTCTCTTAAGTGTTTCCCATATTACGTCATCATACCACTAAACTGTATACTAATATTTTTTGGTGACTATATACATATGTGAATTGTCCCTGTGTTTGTTATTATATGTGATTTCTCTCGTATGCACTTTGTAGATGTGTTTTTAATTGTGTTTTTATGTGTGATTATCAATATGTGGATTCTTTGTATGTGATTATTTGTATGTGAGTGTTACATGTGGATTCCTAAACTGGAATCTTTGTGTTAGAATTGTGGCAAAATTCCTATGTATCATTGTGTATTTTGTTGGTGTACACTGTATTGTACTATACACTATATATTTTTTATGCTGTTACAGCCCTGATGAAGTCCACTGAAGCTGGACGTAACGCGTTTGCTGCTTGGCTGTTTTTGATCACAAAAGAAGAATAAAGAGATTTAACAATAATAACACTGGATGGACCCAATTATTTGTGAAATCTGAATTTGGTGGTGCAATCCACAGTTGCTACGAATCTAATTCTGATCTTGGAGACTGCTCTCTGGAGACAGCGGGAGCGGTGAAGGTGCACACCATTGGAGTACAATACTCCAAGTACTGGACTCTCTGTGGGGGATTTCTTTGTTTTTTCTTTATGGGGAGGTGCATCACATATACACAGTAGTGTGTATGTATGGTCTTGCTGTTTCAACTTGGTATTGCCTAGCCTATATATGTAGGTAAAGCATGTGTATGTAAGTCCTAGGATATATCCTAATGGAGGCAAGAATCCCCCGGGGAAGTGCTAACCCCTCACCTGATGGTTTAGAATGAAAGACCCCGTCTCTGCAACGAGGATGGCACCCCGCAAGGGACGTCAGGTGTCTGCCTGTCGAAGGTTCAGCCTGCAGAGTCTTGGTCCAGCCTGGAAGGAATTCTCCTCTGTTTTGTAAGGGGGAGTGAGGGTCTTTTATAGTAATGTGGTCACTCCAGGGTTTCTTCTAGAATCGATATGTTTTGAAAACATTTGCTAATCCTCTGCTAATCCTTTTCTAAACAAAATGATCATGCACAGCTGGCTGTTGGCCATGGATGAACCCTTATACAGAATAAATCTGCCGTGCCTGGGGACATGTTTATGTATGTCAGGTACAGGGATTAAGATAGGGTACCGAGAGCCTGGTGTCGAAGAGACAGAAGTAAGCTACTAGGTAAAAGGTCACCTGTGTAGGACCATTATGTCATGTGAATGGGACAAAGTGTATGTAATTGGTATGTACATGATGGGACTATCCTAAAGGACATGACACCCCCTCCTCATCAAATGGTCAACAAGGTCAGCTAGGTAATGATAGACAATGCTAAAAAAGGCATAAACATCATTTATATGAACACATACTAGAAAGCACTTAAAAAGTCTTAAAACATTTCCATAAAAGCAAGGTCTATATATGAAGCATTCTTCCCTAAAAAAGCGTTCATGAAAGGTCCTCTATATGCTTGAATATAGTGTCATTGTTTTTCTGAGCACCTTGAAAGCCACTATGTTCAGATAGAGCAGAGAAGAAAAAACAAAGTCTGTTCGACCTTCAATTTGGTACATGTTTAAAAATTGTCCAAACGGTTCCGAGCACAGGAGAGACCAGATTGTTTAATAATCCTGCGCTGAAGACTCAACATCACTGAGCATGGCATCCGCAGGAGGCAATCCCTCCAGTACCTCCAGTATGATATCAAGTGAGCAGAGGTGGTCATCACTGGTTCCCACGGCAGCCGTCGGGGAAGAATTAGATGCCTGTGTGCCTGAGACTGATGCCTGCACATCCGTAGCAGAGCTGATCTCCGTTCCAACAGGAGCTGAAAAATCCCATGGAGGCTCTAGGAACGCAATCATCAACATGGGAATACGCTGTGGACAACTGTGCACATGGGCCTGCAAAGGCGCCGGGAGCATGTCTATGTCCGGCGGCGCAACCAATGAAAGTGTCAGACAGAGGTCCAACACGCGTCCGAATCTGCAAAAGAGGCAGCGGAATACTGTCAGAATGCAGTCAAGTCAGGCCGGTCTGAAAGACAGGAACCAATGCTCACTCAGCTCTTGAAGCCGAGGTATGCCCAGGAAGAACACCAATCACTCACGACAAAATTGCTCCAACAGTGTTCTCTCCATGTCTTGAGCGATGTTGGCATTCATTGCGAAGCAATAGAATTAAAACCAGGATGCCCGCCACTAATAGCAGGACCAAAGGAAGCCCTCCAAAAACGCTTCCAAGTACAGAGTGTATGAATAATGGAATCACTCCGAAAATGGTTTGAAAGGTCTTTAACAGACCTGATCCAATGCTCTTAAATAAGTGTACTATCCCCTGCGTATCAGACATGTTAAAGATACGATGGACCATTTCTCTGAAATGGAGCTGGAAGTTCGTACGGACCAGTCTGTATCTCTGCAGAGGACCTTGCAACCTGGAGATCAAAGATATCTTGCGCTGAAGTTAAGGCCGCATTTTGCTGAAACAGCATGGCTTTCAGTCTGCTCAGAGACTCAATCCCTATGTTGGAGACATTCAGTGAAGGCCACAGTGGTGCCTCCCTAACTGTACGAGCTGGGGGGAAACAATACTTGCTTACAACAAATAACCCTGGAGTTTACAGTCACTAGATAAGTGATGCCTGGCGTCATTCCACAACATAGATATCAAAATGAGAATGGATCACTTGACCTGAGTAACCAGGGTTTTATGAAATTCGTGCAGTGTACCGATAAAAAACCCTCATTCACGTACAAAAGTCGGAAAAGCGGTATATCTTGATTATCCGCCCTGCTCTTAAAAACGTGAAAGCATCATCATAGGGTTAGTTTTGTATGCTTCCTCCATCCGGAGGAAAACCACTGGTTATTGCAGTAGTGATCAAAGAAAGGTGAAAGTGTTTTTAGTGAAGTGAATCTCAAAATGTTAAAAACTCGTAGACCCCGATTTGTAAAATTTAATCAATCTGGGTTCGAGATATATTAAAATCTGTGTTGTGCGTGGGAAGACTAGTTAGTGGTCTAACGCACTGTGAGTGTCCATAAAAGGTCGACATGTTTCAGCCCCAGTGATTGCCCTTGTGGGTCAAGTGGGCTTTCTTCAGGACCTAAAAAAGGAAAAGTGGTGGAGACCTTATTTTGTATGGGTCTCTATGTATCAGGGTGTATTAACCCGATTCTCATGCGGTCAAGTAGTACCTGTTCAGAGCAAAGGAGGAAACAAAAAGAAAAAAGATGCGAGTATCATTTAGCGCATTTTCTCAAAAAATGGCGTGCTGTCTTTTCTCAGAAGAAATAATGATAAAGAAGAACATTAAAAATTATAAAGTCATTCCACAACAGCCTTGGTCATTTAGCATCAAGCAACTCCCATTGAAACGTAACTCAGAAACTGGATGAATTACAGCAGCCGGGGAACCTTTCAGGTTGTAGGACAAGTTCGCTATTGAAGCATTACACGCTCCATGAAGCGAACCTCTTTACACACTAAAGACCCACTTAAGGCCTTTTCGCAGTTTGAACCACTCAAGAAAACTTCCTTGTTCCTGCATCTATATGTGTATGGCAACTCCCAGGTTTCTCGTATGTACCCTTTGCCCAATGGCTCATACCTGCCTACTGGGTGACATTTCAGGCAGTACTGGAATTGGAATGTCGTGATTGGCAGTGTGATATAGCCTTGGATTAACTCTTCCGTAGACGGTGACTCTGCTACAGTAAAAGGTAACTTCTCTAGTTTTTCAATGAGCAGCATGGTGTACTTCGCATCTCTGCATGCCATGGTCAATTGTCTGTCGGTCATATTGTAAGCCGAAAACAGATTTGTGTCTTTAATGTATCGCCATAGAGCGTGGTCAGAACGCAATGATTGAAGCATCCAGCTTAAAAGCATAATAGTGCGCAGCTGAGATTGCCCATGTTGTAGAATAGACAAATCTTGTTCCATTATGTTTTTTTTTTAAACATCTTTTTATTAAACAGTCTCGACATAAAGTACATATTCATAAAATCAATTAGAGTTACAGCAAAATCAGGTTACATACAGTACAGCAATATAATTCATTGGAGTTCACGGGGATGGGGGGTCTTCACTATCGTCTTCAAGGGGAGGTGCACATATATCTCCTCGGTATGCATTCCAGGAGGCCCATTGTTCCATTATGTTGATAACTGAGGACACAATGTTGCCCAGTGAATAAATACAAGACGAGAGTGTGGTCATGCTGTTGTCTACCACAGTTAAGGCCTTTTGTAGGTTACTTCTATCGATTTCACAAAGTCTCCCAGCAGCTTCCTGTTGGGAGACTTTCCAGACTTCATTGTAGATGGCATATAGGAAGCGTATTCTACGTGGTTTCTTGGGACCTAACAAGAAATCCCTAAGATCCATGTTGTCTGACAGAAGGGACAAGTGTTGTTTCACTTGTGATAGTGTCGAGGTCTTTAGCCATTCTAGGCACAACTTCCTGACATTATAGGAAGTCACTACCCCTGAGTCGTCTGCGTGTACATAGCGTGGGTTGGGCCTATGGATACTAAACCCTTCGGTGGTACCCTTGAATCTTGAGTTACACATATTTGTGTCTACAGGCCAAACCAACCAACCCTTCCAATCGGGAGGCGATGAATTGTATGTATTTGTACCATGTGTCCCCTCACTTCTTTGTGTGTTAATTGAGATACCCTTAATAGGCATGGGTGAAGGGATGCTCGGTGTTCTCAGGTCTTTAATTTTAGCAAACCCGTAACAGGTAGTCTGTTGCACTGTTCTGTTCAGGAGAATCATCTGTAATGGTATAAGGCAAGCTCTGCATAAAGACTCAGGGCCTGATTCACAAAAGTAATCTGAAACATAATCCTAACTTTACGACTTTCGGTATTCACAAAAGGCGTTTAGGAGTAGTAAAGTTAGGATTTTGTCTTAAATTTTGGTCTTAAGACAAAATCCTAACTTGAGTTTAACCTGCCACTCTCTTGTCCCTCAGATAGATTTTGTGTCTATGGTGTCTCTCCAGTAGTAGAAACCCTGTATAGACAGTTGGAAGATAAAAGGTGCTGAATATATCAGCTTAGTATTAGTCAGCATAATCTTCTTCGTTGTTGCATTAGTCTGCGTAAGTTTGTAGTAAAACGATTCTGGGTCTGATGTATTGAACCCTGTAAAGTATGCGAATTTCTGTGCGAATGTGGCAGAACTACCCTTTGGTGGTGTCAGGCAATGTTCCCATTGATGGTGTTAGCAGTGCATGGTACACTTGCTCTATGTACGGTGGTGCCTAGTCAATGTAAGTCAGAGAACCAACCACTATCATAGAAAATGATAGTGGAGTTGGAACCTACTCAAGAGGAGGGATTCAGAGGGGTCGGCGCTGCAATACCCAACGGGCACCCACGAAGGGGCTCTTTGTTGGAGGTCTTTTGTTCCTTGCCGTTTGATGAAGTGGGGGTGTGTGGCCCGTGTTGGTGTAGATAAAGTGAAGTGAGTGAGTTAAAAAAGGTTGGATGATCCAGATAACACTTTTATTCAAGCTGGTTATCCACCTCAGTAAAAGCATAAAGAGTGGCAGTTTACCTGACGTGAAAGTTCAGTTGAAACTATGCTCATCTCTTGGGGTCAACATGTTTCTTGCCTAGTGGTAAGAATAATCCGTGGCAATTCTTCAGGACCTAATCTGTGAACAGTAAAACTATCTACACTCAGTGGTGCGGCTATTGACTAACTACCACTGGTAAGCACTACGTCGCAATTCTTAAGTAGTGTGGTTCAGTAACCTCCCACCACCGATTGAGGTAACAATCCTGACAGTGGGTGCCCGTTGGGTATTGCAGCGCCGACCCAACGAGGAGCAGGTCCAGATGATGAAGCATGACACCTAGCTTGCTGGGTGTGTGAGGACCCTAGTTCCGAAAAAGCGGGATCCCCTCTGAATCCCTCCTCTTGAGTAGGTTCCAACTCCACTATCATTTTCTATGATAGTGGTTGGTTCTCTGACTTACATTGACTAGGCACCACCGTATGAGGAACAGTATTCCACTAGTTTTTAGGATCTGACAGGGCATTAATACTGGACCTCGAACAAAAGCCCCTCAGTCCCCTTTCTTGGAAAATACACTTGCTCTATGCAAAAAATGATGACCATAATGCTGGTAACAAAACATGGTACCATAATCGGTTGTATCTTCATACAATTCCCTGTAAGAAAATGCAGCAGACTGTTCTAAATCTGAAAGCATAGTATTTACAGTTTCAATGTCCCAATCATCAGAGATTGCACTGGGGGTAATAAAGTCCTTTAAAGAAATTTTAAACACATGTGGAATTTTTAAATGCTCAGTGGGACCAAGCACATCATATGAAACTCTATCCCAAACTATACCATCAGGTATTGGAATTGCTCTAATGTTCACCAGGGACAAGATTCTTTGTTCACGATGTGATGACATATGTGGTTTCAGGACCAAGTTCACAGATTGTACTGCAGAGCGTTCTGGGAGATAATGTCTGTTCAGAAGCAAAAAAAAGACAGTCACTGTGCCAATCCAAATTAACAGGTATACCACCCCTATTGCAAACCAAATATGCAACCAAGGTGACTCTAAGTAAGTGTTTTTTGAGCAAAAGATAGAATTGTAGATTTTTCTCTTTCTTTGAAATGGGTGGTGTTTGATCAGGTTCACTGGTATCTGAGGAGAAGTCATCGAAGTTGGTGAAGTAGCCATACGCAGTTCGATCTATCTTTGGTAGCTCTGCAGGTTTTGTAGAACTGGCAGATCTGTTGTTTGAAGGCACGTTAATGTAGACATCATTGTTGGGCTGAATTGCATCTTGCATTGTTGTTTCTTCTTGATGTTTTTCAATTTCAACTGGAATGATTTCTGCTCCATTATTTGGTACTCCTTCACTTTGTGTGGTGGAGTCTTGAAAGGTTATTAGTCTTTCCATCTGAACTTCCTGTATAGTAGCAAGAGGAGATCTGTGGCTACTCAGGACCCCACGCGGCCTACTATTGAGAATCGGTCACATGATGCGGTTTGATCAGATCAATGGAGACAAATCTTTTCTCTTTTTTTGCCGGCAAGAGGCGGAAGAAGTTCTGTTCTTGTTCCCACAACCACCAGGACAGGTACAGGTGCTCTGTAAGATGGCCCAAACTCTCTTCTGTCCAAGATCTTTTCCCTGACCAGGTCCCCAATCTGCGGGACTGTGAGAAGTTGGCCTGGTATATGCTGTCCACTTGTTAGAGTGGGCACCTTGCACCAGTACAAATCAACTTTTATGGTTGGTAGGTTTAAGACAACCTTTATAGAAAGCTATCCTAGTGGTAGCTGTGGAGAGCAGCCTTCAGGCTAAGTCTTGGAGGAATGTAAAGCAGCTTGTTTTACCACACAATCTCTTGAATCACCAAATGAAAAGACACCATGGAAAGCCCGACCCTTTTTAATGTGTATATGGCTCCTCTGGCGGATATTGTAGCCCCCTTTGGAATCCATATGGTGACTTACGCCGATGACACTCAACTGGTCGTCGCGCTTAATCAAGCCAAGCAGCTATCCCAAGACCTCCATTCATGCCTGGAGGAAGTCTCCAAGTGGATGGGAGCGTCCCACCTTAAACTCAATGGAAATAAAACAGAGATTATGATCCTGGGTAATCCTTCCAATGTTTCATTGAGTACCATGTGGCCAGCATGTATGGGACCAGTCCCAACGCCCAGGAGCGAGATAAAGAGCTTGGGTATCTGGCTAGACCAGAATTTGACTTTCAAGGTGCAAGCTAGGAAGACGGTGGCAACTTGCTATGGACTGCTTAGAATGGCCCGCAAAGTGCTTCCTCTTCTTCCTTTCCAAGCCAAAAAAATATTAGTCCAATCCTTGATATTGTCCAGAATAGACTATGGAAATGCACTCTACTTAGGGGCCCCTCTGGCAGTAATTATGAAACTGCAAACAATCCAAAACTGCGCGGCCAGGTTATTATTTGGAATATCAAATCGCCTCTCTGCGAAACCGGCCTTGCGGACCCTTCACTGGCTTCCAGTGAAGGAAAGAATCAGCTTCAAGGCCCTTTGTATTGTCCACAAGTCTCTGCAAGGGAATGGGTCTTCCTTAATCTTGAAAATGTTTCGTCGCTACAAGGCCCCCAGGGAATTGCGCTTGGATGAGCTCCACTTGGTGGAGGTCCCAAGGATCAAGAGGGCGAGAAGTGGCAGTCGCCTCTTTTCACTTAACGCGGCCAAACTTTGGAACGCCCTACCACTTCATTTACGCAGGGAACCCAGCCACTTCTCCTTCCGAAGGCAACTAAAAACCTTGCTATTTCCCTGAATGTTCTGCTAATGGATACTGGTTCTAGCCAAGCGCTGGGAGGCCCCCGGGTAGCCATGCGCTATATAAGTGCCTTTTCCATTCCATTCCATTCCATTCCTACCACACAGGTATATATATCAAATATATATGTATTTATTAATAAACAACTCTCTACTAATCTCTTTATGAGATTAGAAGTCAGGAACATATGTACAATGCAAAGTTATCACAAATAAGTTAGCACAATCATTTATCACAATCCTAGCTTGGCTAGACCTGGGCCTACAGCATATAGAATCGAGGGACCCCAAAGAACCACCCCAGGTAGTTGCAGGAGACCCACAGGGGACGGACGCGGTGTTCAGACACTGGTGCGAGTCCTGTACGAGTCTATGCGCATAGGCGCGATTGAGATTTCAATGTTAAAGGTCCCTTGCGTGTTCGAGGCGAACACACCGATCGGTCCTTGTACGAGGTGAAGTACGCGGTTACAGATAGAGTTGCAAGGGAGATGGACGCGATGTGTTTAACACAGACGCGAACCCTATACGAGTCAGCGCGATAGTCGCACCTAGAAAATAAGAGTTTTAGGGCACTTCTAGGGTAGCTACAAGCAAGCCACTTACAGGGTAAGTCGTTCTATGGCCCACACCCACAGGAGCACCGTAGTGCTGAAGTTACCTCACCCAGGGGAGCCGGGTGCATAGGTGCCCTTTGGTGTCGGGTCGCGGCGTCGTTCTCAATGGGAGCCAGTGAGGACTTGCTGCTTGCGGCGACTGAAGAAGTGTCCGGTGGAATCCAAGCCTGGATTCAGAGGATGGAAGACCTGAAAGCAGAGGGGACAGTGTTCAAGGGCACTTGGCAGTGACCCGGGGCAAGGAAGATGAATGCCCACTGTCGTCGACAGATTCAGGTCGTTCACAGGAGTCTTGACTCTTCGACCACGAGGTCCAGGAGGCGTCGAGGACAGCCAGGAGCTAGATTCAGCGTGTACCACAAAGTTTGCAGCTGACTGCAGTGTCGGCTACCCGATTGGAGCCAACAAGCCTTGGTAGCAGCAAGTCTCATGGAGGGAAGGAAAAGTCAATGGTGCAGACCAGCAAGGTCTGTGGAACTTACCCAGCGAGGGTAGGTCAGGGCAGGCCTGGAGCAACCAGGGGAGCCCTTTGGTTTCTTTGGAAAGTCTTCTGGGAACACACAAGCCGGCTGGCAAGGGATCGCGAAGATGCCTCGGAAGATTCCTTCAACAGGGGTCCACGGTCACACGGGACGGTGTAGGCCTCTGGATTTGGGAGGGATCTCTGCTAGAGGCTGGGACCACACGTGGTCCAAAGCACAAGTTCGTAGAACTTCGTGAAGGGGTTGCACTCAACAATAGTGTACGGTACCCAGGGTCTGCAGTTCCTCATCACTCGTGGGGTCCACTAGCCTCAGCTTCACTGGGGACTCACGATGGCCTTGGAGAAATCAGGAAATCCTCTTCCTGGGCTGCAGGGACTTCGGGCTCCGGTGGGAGCGGCATAGTTTGCGACCGTCGTTGTAGTTTTTGATGCCTGCCAAGCAGGGGAGTCACTCCTTGACTCCAAGGGAGATTCTTCAGTCTTCCAAAGGTAGTGGAACGTCGAAGGTCCAGGATTCTTCTGTAGAGCGTCATCCAGGAGTATCTGGGGTGCAATGCACAGGTTCCCCCTCTTATACTAAAGAGAAGGGAGGGACTAGCTCTATGACCCCACCTATGGGAGGGTCAGGGGAGGGGGTGGCTACACCCACTTCACTTTGTCCAGTTCCCGCCAGCGCAGGGGCAGGTAGCCCCTGAGCTGGTTTGAACTGGCATATGCACAGAGGAGCCTTCTGCTCCCCCAGTGCAGGACTTCAAAGCATTCTAGGAGTGCACCCACCCAGCCCCAATACACTAAACCCTGTCTGGGAGGTGGTCACAACCCCTTGGGACAGGATACCTATTGTTGGGCCTCCTCCACTGCGAGTGTCGGTCATCAGCAGGAGGGCAGCCCAGTGTCTGTGACTGGTGGCATCCATTTTGTGATGCCAGGGCTCTTCAGGATTCTACCGCGTTTCCACAGTAGCTACATGTCTATCCCTCTAGAAGGGTGGGATCATACTCCCACACCAGTTACTGGTGTGGGGGTATGATTCCAGAGTGTTTGACACCAAACACGACATGTTTTGATGCAGCCATTCCATAGTTAGCATTTACTGCGAGGATATAATGCACTTAAGAGTATATGGTTTGACTGCATTCACAAACAGCCCCAGAGAATGGACTCTGAGGGCTGCAGAGGGGCCCTGCTCAGGCAGAGGCACCCCCTCACATGGAAACTAAGCACCCTGCCCTCAGGATGGATAGGGCCTGCTTTAGGGGTGACTGATAAGTCTCAATGTGTGTGCAGGAGAGATATAGGGGACCTATATCTCAGTGAGGGGTGCTAGCACTTCCTCACTCAGGCTGCAGTAGCAGGCCTGTGGTGTCAGATTTAGTCTGCTTCCCAGGGGTGGCATAATACATGCTTCAGCACCTGGTAGGCCTGTGAAGTACCTATGCCCTTGGTACCTAAGGTACCATATACTAGGGACTCATAAGGTACCACAGTATCCAATCACTAGTGCACCTAGAGTGCACTCCAAATCGTTTAGAGAGAACAGAGAGGCTGGGGCCCTGATTGGCAGGGTCCCAGCCAGACTATAGCCAGAAACCAGTGTAAACATCAGAAAAAAGGGGGGCAACATAAGAGGCAGATCCTACTCTCCTACACAACCCCCCAAACGCAGGGACACTAAACTAACCTTGACCAGTTGAGTCTTCGTGTTCAAAGTGGAAATACCTTGAGAGTCCATCTGCATTGGCATGTTGGGTCCCAGGTCTATGTTCCACTGTATAGTCCATCCCCTGTAGGGAAATGGACCACCTCAAAAGTTTTGGGTTTTCTCCTTTCATTTGTTTAAGCCATAGGTGGGGCTTGTGGTCAGTCTGAACTATGAAGTGAGTACCAAACAAGTATGGCCTCAGCTTCTTCAGGGCCCACACCACAGCAAAGGCCTCCCTCTCTATAGCTGACCAACGTTTCTCTCTAGGGGTCAGCCTTCTGCTAATGAAAGCTACTGGCTGGTCTTGACCTTCATCATTCAGTTGAGACAGTACAGCTCCCACACCCAGCTCAGAAGCATCTGTTTGGACAATGAACTTTTTGGTGTAGTCTGGACTCTGTAAGATGGGGGCAGTGCACATGGCCTGCTTTAGGTCTTCAAATGCCTTCTGACAGCTAGCTGTCCACTGAACCTTTTTGGCATTTTCTTGGAGGTCAGATCATTCAAGGGGTCACTATAGATCCATATCCCTTCACAAACCTCCTATAGTACCCAGTCAGGCCTAAGAAGGCTCTCACCTGTGTCTGGGTGATTGGAGCAACCCATTCCATTATGGTTTGGATTTTGCTCTGTAAAGGCTGAACCTGGCCTCCACCCACAAGGTGGCCCAGGTACACAATCTGACTCTGCCCTATCTGGCACTTAGTGGCCTTGATAGTGAGGCCTGCTTTCTGCAGAGCCTCCAAAACATTTCTGAGGTGGACCAGGTGATCCTGCCAGGAGGAACTAAAGACAGCAATATCATCTAGATAAGCTGAGCAATAAGTTTCCATCCCTGCCAGAACTTTATTCACCAACCTCTGAAAAGTGGCAGGTGCATTTTTCAATCCAAAGGGCATCACCACAAAGTGGTAGTGCCCACCAGGGGTCGAAAATGCTGTTTTGGCTTTTCCATCATCAGCTAACCTGATCTGCCAGTAGCCAGTTGTTAGGTCAAATGTACTTAGATACTTGGCTGAGGCCAAAGTATCAATCAGCTCATCTGCCCTCGGTATGGGATAGGCATCAGTCCTAGTGACTGCATTGAGGCCTCTGTAGTCTACACAAAACCTAATTTCTTTCTTACCACCCTGGGTATGAGGCTTGGGTACCAGGACTACTGGGCTAGCCCATGGGCTATCTGAAGGCTTACCCATGGGCTATCTGAAGGCCTAACTCCAACATCTTCTGGACTTCAGTCCTGATACAGTCCCTGACATGGTCAGGTTGCCTGTAGATTTTACTCTTGACAGGCAGACTGTCTCCAGTGTCCACCTCATGAGTGCACCAGGAAGTCTGACTAGGGGTCAGGCTAAACATATGTCGGTACTGTTGCAGAACTTGTCTGCACTCAGTTTGCTGATGGTCAGTGAGGCTGCTTGCCAAAGCAACACCATCTACTGACCCATCATCAGGGTTCTGCGAGAGCAGGTCAGGGAGAGGGTCACTCTCCTCCTGTTCCTCATCAGTTGCCATGAGCAAGCCCATGTCAGCCCTGTCAACATATGGTTTTAATCTGTTGACATGGAGCACCCTCAGGGGGCTCCTGGGAGTTCCAAGATTCACCAGATAGGTGACTTCTCCCTTCTGTTCAACTATTGTATGGGGGCCACTCCACTTGTCTTGGAGGGCTGCTTGGGCCACAGGCTCCAACACCCACACTTTCTGTCCTGGCTGGTATACAGTCAGTACAGCCTTTGGTCATGCCAAGCTTTTTGTAATTCTTGGCTGGCCTCCAGGTTTTTGGTTGCCTTTTTCATGTACTCAGCCATCCTGGAGCGGAGA
Organism: Calotriton arnoldi; assembly: GCA_963921515.1. NCBI lineage: Eukaryota > Metazoa > Chordata > Amphibia > Caudata > Salamandridae > Calotriton > Calotriton arnoldi. The sequence continues at coordinate 302,175 of CAWUFW010010025.1, read as the reverse complement.
CCAAGTACATAGTCCATCACATCTTGTTTGGGGGCTTGAGAGGTAACTCCCAGCCCTCTTTTACCAAACACAATGCACCTCTCACAGGATGCCCAAACAGAAGCTCAAATGGGCTGTAACCAACCCCCTTCTGTGGAACCTCTCTGTATGCAAACAACAGGCAGGGAAGAAGAAGGTCCCATTTCCGCCTAAGCTTCTCTGGGAGTCCTTTAATCATTCCCTTCAGGGTTTTGTTGAAGCGTTCAACTAAACCATTGCATTGTGGGTGATAGGGGTGGTGAACTTATAAGTTACACCACACTCCTTCCACATTGCTTTCAGATATCCTGACATGAAGTTGGTACCTCTGTCAGAGATGACCTCCTTTGGGAAACCCACTCTGGAGAAAACTCCAATGAGGGCTCTTGCCACCACAGGGGCTGTGGTGGTCCTCAGGGGAATTGCCTCTGGGTACCTGGTGGCATGATCTACTACCACCAGGATAAATCTGTGCCCAGATGCAGTTTGAGGGTCAAGGGGACCAACAATGTCAATCCCTACCCTTTCAAAGGGTACCCCCACCACAGGTAGTGGTATCAGGGGGCCTTTGTTGTGCCACCTGCCTTGCCACTGGCTTGGCATGTGACACAGGAGCGACAAAACTCCTTTGTGTCTTCTGACATATGGGGCCAATGAAAATGTGGAACAAGCCTGTCCCAGGTCTTGTTCTGGCCCAAGTGACCTGCCAAAGGGATGTCATGTGCTAGGGTCAAGAGGAACCCCTAAACTTCTGAGGTATTACCAACCTCCTGGTGGCTCCAGGGGCTGGATCTCTACCCTCAGAATATAGGAGTCCCTCATCCCAATAAACTTTATGGGACCCACTAGCACTCCCAGCAGCCTCAGCAGCAGCCTGCTGTCTGAGGGGTTCAAGAGAGGGGCAGCACTGTTGCTCCTTCCTCAGATCTTCCCTAGAAGGGCCCCCTGCCCCCAAGAACTCAAACTGATCAGGCTCAAGTTCCTCTGGGGCAGTTCCTTCTTCAGGGTCTGTTTCTCCTCCCTCAAGAGGGGAATCTGTGATCTGAGGCAGAGGGGAAGGCACTGCCTTAACCCTACTGCTCCTCTTCTTGGGAAGCATCTGGTCCATAGTTTCAGGATCCAGAGCTGGTTCAGTGTCATGCATTTTGGCTTGTGACCTGGTCACAGCAAATACCTCTGCAGGGATGCCCAACATCTCAGCATGAGTCCATAACTCTACTTCAGACCAGGCTGAAGTCTCTAGATCATTGCCCAATAGACATTCTACAGGGAGGTCTGCACTGACTACAACCTTCTTGAGGCCAGTTACCCCTCCCCAGGAGAAATTCACAACCGCCAGACTATGGTTGGTCTTGGCATTGCTTGCATTGGTCACCTGGTACATTTCACCCAGGATGATCTGTCCAGGGTCCACAAGATCCTCTGCCACCATGGTGACACTAGCACCTGTGTCCCTAAATGCCAAAGCCTGTTTGCCATTGATTACAGGCTTCTGTTTGTATTTGCCCAGATTACTGGGGCTCACTAGGAAGGACATTTCAATGTCTCCATCACAAATCAGCATTGCCTGAGTGGGTTCTCTGACTAGGCCAGAGCCCACTTCAGAACCCAGGGTAAACCCTACTACACCCTTTTTCTGAGTACCACCTCCACCAGTAGCTGAACTAGGGGGAACAGTTGCCTTAGGGGCAGGAGTGGTGGTAGTTTGGTCTTTGGACTTGTTACAGTCAGAAGTCCAGTGCCCTTTCTGTTTACAGAATTTGCACCAGGGCTTCTTTTGGCCTTTTCCTTGATTGGACTGTGACTCCCCACCAGATGCAGATTTTTGGGGCCCTTGTGAAGACTTCTGGTCTTTTGCCTTATCCCCACTTTTCTCAGAGCCCTTCTGATCCTGCTTCTTAGTGTCACCCCCTTGGTTCTGGGTTTTCTGCCTCACCCTGGTTCTGACCCACTTGTCTGCCTTCTTTCCCAATTCTTGGGGAGAGGTCAGATCTGAGTCTACCAGGTATTGATGCAACAACTGGTTCTGGCAATTATTAAGGATCTGTTCAATCATCATTAGATTATACAATCCCTTGAAATCAGTAACCCTACTGCCAACCAGCCAACCCTCCAGAGCCTTGGTTGTACAATCTACAAAGTCGGTCCAGTCCTGAGTCTGTGCCTTCTGGGTGTCTCTGAACTTCAACCTGTACTGCTCAGTGGTTAAGCCAAACCCATCTATCAGTGCACTCTTCAGGACTTCATAGTCATCAGCATCCTCTTCTCTAACAGTGAGGAGCTTGTCTCTACCTTTATCTGAAAAGGAGAGCCACAAGATTGCGGCCCACTGCTTCTGGGGGACCTGTTGTACTCTACAGGCCCTTTCCATAGCAGTTATCCACTTGTGGATATCATCCCCACTCTGGTAGGGAGGAACAACCTTGCTCAGGTTCCTATGGTCTGGAATATATTCTCTGCCTCTAGGGACACTGTTGCTGCCAACAGGGGGTTCTAACGCCTCTCTTCTAGAAGCTCTCTGGAACTCAAAGGCTTCTTTGTCTAATGCCAACTGCTTGGTTTTGAGGGCAAACCTTGCTTCCTCATACTGCAGCAGTTTGCACAGTCTTTCAGAGGAACTCTCTCTTCTTAGGAAGTAGGAGTCTCTCTGGTGGACAGTTTCTCTGCCAGAGTGAAAGGAGTGCTCAGATTCCCTGGAAAGGGACCTGTGCCTGTCTTCCACTATGTCAGTTCTCTTAGGGAGAATTCCTCTGTCCTGTTCAGGCCCCTTGGGGCCTGGCCCTACAATCACAGAGTCTTGGTCATCATCTGACCCAGATACTATGACTGACCCACCCACTGATTCAGATCCATTAGCTCCTAGAGCTAATCTAAGATCATCTGCTGTCAGCAGATCTATCAGGTGTAGTGTAGAGGGACTCTGTCCTATCTTCAGGTGCCTTTCAGCACACATGGCTTTCAGGTCAAAGAAAGTCATGTCCTTATACTGAAGCTGGGTGGATCCACTGGGTCCATCCCTTGAGGACATTCTAGTGTTGTGCAGTGTTGTACTACCTACACTAGTTTGTGGCCTACTGATACTAGCTTGAGCTGTAGAAAGGGTGTGCTATCCCTTTTGCACACAGCTCTAAGTTCAGTAGAACTTATGGATACTAAGCTTGATTTTATATGCACCTTGAGTACCTATAGTGGTTTTCAGTTAGTAATTCAAATAGAGATTTTCTGGTAAAACAATAGCAAGCTGGAATCCCACACGCTGCCACCAATGTGAGAAGTTGGCCTGGTATATGCTGTCCACTTGTTAGAGTGGGCACCTTGCACCAGTACAAATCGACTTTTATGGTTGGTAGGTTTAAGACAACCTTTATAGAAAGCTATCCTAGTGGTAGCTGTGGAGAGCAGCCTTCAGGCTAAGTCTTGGAGGAATGTAAAGCAGCTTGTTTTACCACACAATCTCTTGAATCACCAAATGAAAAGACACCACACAGGTATATATATCAAATATATATGTATTTATTAATAAACAACTCTCTACTAATCTCTTTATGAGATTAGAAGTCAGGAACATATGTACAATGCAAAGTTATCACAAATAAGTTAGCACAATCATTTATCACAATCCTAGCTTGGCTAGACCTGGGCCTAGAGCATATAGAATCGAGGGACCCCAAAGAACCACCCCAGGTAGTTGCAGGAGACCCACAGGGGACGGACGCGGTGTTCAGACACTGGTGCGACTCCTGTACGAGTCTATGCGCATAGGCGCGATTGAGATTTCAATGTTAAAGGTCCCTTGCGTGCTCGAGGCGAACACACCGATCGGTCCTTGTACGAGGCGAAGGACGCGGTTACAGATAGAGTTGCAAGGGAGATGGACGCGATGTGTTTAACACAGACGCGAACCCTGTACGAGTCAGCGCGATAGTCGCACCTAGAAAATAAGAGTTTTAGGGCACTTCTAGGGTAGCTACAAGCAAGCCACTTACAGGGTAAGTAGTTCTAGGGCCCACACCCACAGGAGCACCGGCGACCCGATTGGAGCCAACAAGCCTTGGTAGCAGCAAGTCTTGTGGGGGGAAGGAAAAGTCAATGGTGCAGACCAGCAAGGTCTGTGGAACTTACCCAGCGAGGGTAGGTCAGGGCAGGCCTGGAGCAACCAGGGGAGCCCTTTGGTTTCTTTGGAAAGTCTTCTGGGGACCCACAAGCCAGCTGGCAAAGGATCGCAAAGATGCCTCAGGAGGATTCCTCCAACAGGGGCCCACGGTCACTCGGGATGGTGTAGGCCTCTGAATTTGGGAGGGATCTCTGCTAGAGGCTGGGACCACACGTGGTCCAAAGCACAAGTTCGTAGAACTTCGTGAAGGGGTTGCACTTGACAATAGTGCACGGTACCCAGGGTCTGCGGTTCCTCGTCACTCGTGGGGTCCACTTGCCTCAGCTTCGCTGGGGACTCACGATGGCCTTGGAGAAGTCAGGAAATCCTCTTTGTGGGCTGCAGGGACTTCGGGCTCTGGCGGGAGCAGCATAGTTTGTGACCGTCGTTGTAGTTTTTGGTGCCTGCCAAGCAGGGGAGCCACTCCTTGACTCCAAGGGAGATTCTTCAGTCTTCCAAAGGTAGTGGAACATCGAAGGTCCAGGATTCTTCTGTAGAGCGTCGTCCAGGGGTATCTGGGGTGCAATGCACATGTTCCCCCTCTTATACTAAAGAGAAGGGAGGGACTAGCTCTATGACCCCACCTATGGGAGGGTCAGGGGAGGGGTGGCTACACCCACTTCCCTTTGTCCAGTTTCCCGCCAGCGCAGGGGCAGGTAGCCCCTGAGCTGGTTTGAACTGGCATATGCACAGAGGAGCCTTCTGCTCCCCCAGTGCAGGACTTCAAAGCACTCTAGGAGTGCACCCACCCAGCCCCAATACACTAAACCCTGTCTGGGAGGTGGTCACACCCCCTTGGGACAGGATACCTATTGTTGGGCCTCCTCCACTGCGAGTGTCGGTCATCAGCAGGAGGGCAGCCCAGCGTCTGTGACTGGTGGCATCCATTTTGTGATGCCAGGGCTCTTCAGGATTCTACCGCGTTTCCACAGTAGCTACATGTCTATCCCTCTAGAAGGGTGGGATCATACTCCCACACCAGTTACTAATGTTTTGATGCAGCCATTCCATAGTTAGCATTTACCGTGAGGATATATTTATTTTTATTTTTTTATTTATTTTTTATTTTAAAAGTTTTATATAGCGCTAGCTAGACCCGTGGGTATCAGAGCGCTTTACATACACACTGTACAAAACCAAAGGAAATTGCATTACTTAGTAGGAAGGCAGTAGGGAAGCAACAACAGAGATAAAAAATACAACATGAAAAATAGATAAACAGTGCAGTGGAGGGAGAGAAAACAAACGAAGGTGGTTAACACAGACCGGTCACCACTATCCTTGAATGTCAAGAGAGAGAGGAGTTAATTCGGATATTGAACTCTAGGTTAGTTGATGTTGGTCAGGAAAGTATTTGTTAAGGAGATGGAGTTTCAGGTCCCTTTTGAAACAGGAGAAGTAGGGGTTGCATCTGAGGACTCTAGGGAGAGCGTTCCATATCCTGGGAGCGTTGCCAGAAAACGATCGGTATTGGGTGGTTTTCTTTTTCAGTTTCGGAGGGATAAGAAGGAGTGAGTTAGAACTTCTCAGTGTTCTGGATTGACCTGCTCTTACCAGTTTGTTGTTCAGGTAGTTGGGGGCCGGAGAGTGAAGGGTTTTGTGTGTGATGCAGGCCAGCTTGTAAATACACCTCCCTTCCATAGGAAGCCAGTTGAGGGAGTTGAGAGCTGGAGTGATGTGTTCAAATCTTTTCACTCCAGATATGAGTCGAGCGGCCATGTTCAGCACTGCCCTTAGTGGGGCTAGGTGAGCTTTTGGAGTCCCTGTTAGGATGGCGTTCCCGTAGTCGATTTTAGAGAGAACTAGGGATTGAACTACTGTCTTGAGGTCATCCTGGGGAAGAAAAGGTTTCAATTTCTTGAGGTGTTTTAGTGAGAAAAGAGCACCTTTTGCAGAGTTTTTGATGTGGGCCTCCATTGATAAGTTCTTGTCAAGGGTGATGCCTAGCGACTTCACTGAGTCGGATAGGACGAGGGGGCAGTTTAGGGCAACCAGATTCTTGAGCCACTCTTGGATTGGTCGATGGTTGCTTTTTGGAGAGAATAGGATTAGTTCCGTTTTATCTGGGTTGAGCTTTAAGTGGTTAGTGTTGAACCAAGTTTGGATCTCGGTTAGAGTGACATTGAGGTGTCGGATGTCGTTGGGAGACTTGATTTTGAAATAGATTTGGGTGTCGTCTGAGGGCTGCAGAGGGGCCCTGCTCAGGCAGAGGCACCCCCTCACATGGAAACTAAGCACCCTGCCCTCAGGATGGATAGGGCCTGCTTTAGGGGTGACTGATAAGTCTCAATGTGTGTGCAGGAGAGATATAGGGGACCTATATCTCAGTGAGGGGTGCTAGCACTTCCTCACTCAGGCTGCAGTAGCAGGCCTGTGGTGTCAGATTTAGTCTGCTTCCCAGGGGTGGCATAATACATGCTTCAGCCCCTGGTAGGCCTGTGAAGTACCTATGCCCTTGGTACCTAAGGTACCATATACTAGGGACTCATAAGGTACCACAGTATCCAATCACTAGTGCACCTAGAGTGCACTCCAAATCGTTTAGAGAGAACAGAGAGGCTGGGGCCCTGATTGGCAGGGTCCCAGCCAGACTATAGCCAGAAACCAGTGTAAACATCAGAAAAAAAGTGGGGGCAACATAAGAGGCAGATCCTACTCTCCTACAGGGACCCAGGCAGGTCTTGCCGGAACTGGCTTCACTTCCCCAGTGGCGGTGCGTTTGACTTGCACGTTGCTTTGTAATGCCCGGAATTCATTGAGTTCCTGTAAAACAGCCAAACGGTCATTCAGTTCAAATGGTTTTGCATCCGCTGCTGTGCTGTCACAATCGAGATCAGGTACCCACATTATTGTCCCAAACAGGATCTCATAAGGGGTACGGCCTCCCAAGGATTTTCTTGGCATATTATTGAGTGCCCTCTGGACCCCGTATAGGTAATTGACCCAACTACCACCCGCACCTAATACCCTAGCTGTTAAGGATTGCTTTAGGTCCCGGTTTTTCCTCTCCACCACTGAATTTCCCTCAGGATGGTAGCGGGAGGAGTACCGCAAGGCCACAGCCACACTTTCCATGGCTTCCTTGTAAGCCCGAGAGCTAAACGCAGGGCCCCGGTCGGAATGTAACGTGCCAATTGCGTATGTCCCGATGAAGACTCGCAAATCCTTTATAACAGTTTGAGCGTCAGCCGAGCGCTAGGGCCAAACCCATAGCAGTGGCGGCTCGCTTAGGGCGTGCTGCGGGGCGGTGAGGCAGGGCGGGGGAGGGGAGGGGCAGGGTGGGGGTAGTAAACTCGGACATACGACGGAACGGAGGAATGTAATAATTACTTTCTCCCGTTTCGTTGTATGTCCGAGTTTGCTACCCCCCCACCCTGCCCCTCCCCCGCCCCACGGCACCGCAGCACGCCCTATGCGAGCCAGCACTGACCCATAGGAATCTAGAGCATGCCACCAAGATGTACTTGTAAGCCTCGTCTGAATTTAAGGGGCCGCAGTGGTTGAAATAGACACATGCGAGTGGTCTGTCTGAAATCAGTAGTGGTGTTTGTGGTGGCCCCTGAATGGTGTAACCCTTCATCTGCTGGAAAATGTCGCACTTCAGGACATAGTCCTTTGTTTGTTTTGTCAGCCCCGACCACCAGTAACGCTGCTTCAATAATGAAATTGTTGCAGTGACTCCTGCATGTGCAGAGCCTAGACCCTCGTGTGCAGCTAGAATTAAACCTAATCTGCGATCTTTGTTTGGTATTACTCTATCCCCCACTCCTGGAATTTGGGCATACGGTTTGTTTTGCTCATCTAACTTTTAGGAGTACTTAAGTGGAAAGCTTTTGGCAGTACGGCAGAGCTGTTCTTTGTGGCATTGATAGCTACTGGTATATCTCCATCTATTCTCGTGTGTGAACGAGTGATTGCAGCAACGGCAGCAGTTCGCACTGTCGCCTTGACGGCTTCATCATCCAGTGAATTCCCTTCAACGTGTATGCGAACAGGCTGATGACTCAAGGTGTGAATAACTTTAGCCCATGGAAGGCGTTCTTTCAGCTTTGCCACTTGTTCCCATAACAATTTATGTTTTATCGTGCAACCCTTGGCGTTTTTAAACCCATTCTGGCCCCAGTAGTGAAGATATTCATTGTAAGATTGCACACAGTAAAAGGAATCACACATAATCAGTGTGGGGAATTCCCGATCCGTATACTGTAGTGCTAGTATCAGGGCCTTCAGTTCGGCCAGCTGCACTGTACAATCTCCTAGAGATTGTGTAGTCGTATTGCTGGGATGGAACTTACCATCCTGCATACGACCTTTCACTATAGCACATGCAGCGCTATATTGCTGTTTACTTCCAATGGCAGGCTGGGCAGAACAATCGGTGTAAATGATGTATTCATACCGATCTAGAGGCAAGATTTAATTCGGGAGAGGGTATTCTTGTTCGTACTGCAGAAATGCTTGTGTTCTCAGTGTAGGATCATATCTATATTCTACATCTGTTGCAGTGAGAGAATTAGCCCATTGTATCCAACGTGGATGCAATGCCTTTGCATTTGGAATGCTGGCTTTGGTTACCGCTTCTAAAGTTGGTATTGGGGTTACAACCATTATGTGTTTCCCCTGTGCTAGTGCTCTTTCTCTCCCTACAGCAGTCTGTACTGCCATCAGTATTTTTTCTGTAGCTGCAAATCTATTTTCAGCATTCGTGTACAAATGAGATTTGTATGCGATTGGAACTGTCTTACCTTCATTGAACATGATGTAGGTATACTCTGATAACCCGGGGACGACCCGTATTACCAGGTTGCGGACGTTTACTCGTGTCTGCAAGTGTTTTGAAGCTATCATATCAGCTTGAACTAAACGTAGAGTGTCCGTATGTTTTTGAGTCCACTTGTTCGCTGTGAAATCTGGTCTGATTAGGTTGTAGAAAGGTTTGACTCTTTCTGCGTAGTCTTGAATGTATGTTATGCCAAAATTTAGAAATCCTAAAATGGACTGCAACCCCTTCAGAGTCTTTGGAGGTTGGATTAGCGCACATTTTTCCTTCACTTGACAGCTCATATCCCAAAAATAGGACGCTGAGATGGGCAATTTTCGATTTTTTGAAGTTAAATTTGAAGCCCAAATATGGCAAAACCAACAATTATGTTCATCCTGCACAAGTGTTCAAGTAATTGATCGTCCGTCAGATAAATAACATCTACGTAGGACACTGCCTCCTCATCGCAAGTTTGTAATAGCTCTGACACTCTTGCCGAGAACAGCCTGGGGCTGTTCTTATAGCCTTGAGGCAGATGACAAAATTGACGCTGAGTGCCGAGGGCAGAAAATCCTGTCAAATATCTGCTTTCAGGAGCTATATTTTGGCAGAAGAATCCATTCGAGATATCTAGTGTTATTTTGTATTTCTTCCGCACAATGTTATTCATTAATGCAGCACTATGTGTGTTCTGAACTGCAAATGTTTTTGTGCAAGTGTTCAAATGTCTTTAATCTAAAACCAAACGATATGTGTTGTCAGGTTTCATGATGGGAAACAAAGGGTTGTTCATTGGCGAGGTGCAAGTTTCACTCACACCTTGGTATTCTAGTAGGTCTAGGATTTCTTTGACCTGTTTTTCCGCCTCATTTTTTATAGGGTACTGTCTCTGTGGAGTTGGAGTAGTTTTTAACGGGATTTCGTGGTGTTTAGACTCCACGTCCCACCCTACATGGTTGCGGTATAATGCCGGAGCTAGCACTTGTGCCCACTCCTGCGCATATGAGTGTTTTAAGGAAACAGGAACGAGGTCAGAAAAGGCAGGCAAAATTACGCTTTCATCTTTTGGGCAACCCATTACAAATTCAGGCGGCCAATCTTTTTCTGCTAACAGGATGTCGTATCCAAACATCCAATTTTCCCAAAAGAGACCTTTAATTTTTCTTGAGATGTCACCCTCTATTTGGAGATTAATTTCGTGTAGACGGTATGGGACACTCACTCTCGTATCAGGTGTTTCCACCGTGATGTATTCATTCATTACTGTTGTCACCAGAAATTCCTTCAGGTTCTGGCGAGCTATTGTTACTTCTGCCGCTCTGTCTAGCATTGTCAGAGCCCATTCCCCGTTCAGAAGCTGAGTCCTCAGTAACCTGGGCATGTCTGATTTTTAATCCAGTTACTTTCTTCTTTTTTAATTGAGGTTTTACTTTAGGTTGCTCTCCTTATTTGTTATTGCAATATGAATTGCAATGTGTTTCCTTTTTCCCTTTGGTCGTTCTTCAGTCTTTTGTTTCGACCGTCTTTCCCTCTCCGAGTTTTTTGATAAACCCTGAAAGGAACGTGTATCAGTATCCCGATACCTGTAAGTTTTTCTAATGTTTTCACGATTCCTAAGGCTGTACCTCTTTTCAGAGGACTCCCATTGGGGAGACCCACCCCTTGATCATGAAGTGTTTCCTTTATTATTATTATTTTTGGATTGATTGTTTTCCCATTTCTTTTTAAAAGAAGTGGGTGCTTGCTTTGAGTTATCCTTGTCAGAATTACTCACCACTTGTGTTTTCCCTGGTTTGGGTCCCAAACTATCTCTACCTAATGAAGCATAAGTTTCTTCGATATTTTTGGTAATGCACGCTCCTGGTTTGTAGGAGCTGTTTCCCTTAAGCGTTGGCGTATAGCCACCGCTGCTGCTTCCCCCTTGAGGTTGCTCAGCATAATTGCTAAGACTTGGTTAAAATCCCCAAGTCCAGGGCAGGTCCTGCCCGTACCCATTTTGTATCTGATTCAATACTTCAGGAATAACTGCTATAGAAGGTGTACTGTGTATTCTAATGTAAACTGCAGCGAAAATGTATCCCCATGTAGCACAATCCTCAAGTGAGGGAACCATTCCCATTGGCAAGCAAATCGTTAACATTCCTTGTTTTTCCTGCGGACCCGTATGGGGAAATACTGATTACAACTGTGCTATTTTTTGAGCAATCCAGAATGGTACTTGATCCCTCTTTGATGGGAACACACCCATTATTGCTTTTAATGTCTGTGGGCTAATTATTGGTGTGTGTTGAGTCTGAACTGTACCAGGTGGAGCAGCTCTAGCAGGTTGTAATGTGAGTGTTCGCATGACGAACTGGACAATGTGTCTGTATAGCCTGACTACTTCTTTGTAAAATGCATGCACTTGCCCTACTGGGAGTGTGTCTATCTCAGGATGTGGAGTGTAAGTCGCTAAGACCGGCCATGTCGCTCCTCCTATGCTGAGAGGAACCAGTCTTACGACCGAAGTTGTGTGATTTAGGGTGCCTTTAAACCAGTTTTTATGTTGCTGGTAAGTTAACGGGACTGCAATGCCTCATATGGGATGTATTCTTCCGGTGGATCCACTTTGATGTATGCGTGGAACAATAGTGTCTGTGGATCTGCAGGTGGGAATTTTACCCAGGAAAAGAATACCTCAGATCCGACCACCTCGTGTGCCTCAATCATGAAAGTAACATGGTCACATGTTGCAGGTACGCCATGTTCTAACAATCTCAGAGTTACTGCCTGTCCGCAGTTCTCTGTGATGTTTAGAGCGTTAGCAAATTTGTCTCCTTCCGAGCGTCCACTGCTACTCGCAGGTTCAGTCATTTTGAAAGTAGAAGAAAGTAAAGGTTTAAGAGGTAGGATTTAGCACAATATGGGAACTTTTAATCCTTACAAGCTAGTCTAAACCTTCAGCCAATACAAAGGGTGTACCTGCTCAGCTGAGGGGGATAATCCTTCCCACTAAAGATGTCTCTGAACAGTGTGAGTAGGGTTTTCTGAAAAAGCACGACTGAACTACTCAAATTTTACTGTTAATATAAGAACCAAACCAACGTTGTGAAGTTCCTAGGACCCCCCAGGACCTGCGTGTTTTGGATGACCTAAACTGCGGGCTTGGTGTGCAGACAGACTCTGCACACCCCCACAGGATGAGTCAGCCGTTAGACCAGCTAGCTCTACAGTGCCACTACCACCCCCCTGTATTTTACAGTGGTGTAGGTAGTTTCTGGCAACCACTAAACATGACAACCCTGATTTCTCAGGTATCGTGGAAAACAATACGGTATCTTTCGCTCAGTCACTCATGCTTTCTTTTCTCAGAATACACATAGAATGACGATTGGAACGGTTTCAATAATTATTTATTGGTCAAGGGTTAGTCTAGTATGAAACATATTCGCTGCGACAATCAAAAGACAGGAGCAGACAAATGTGATCGCTAGCACCAATATCGTAAATAGTAGATACATTTCTACCATAGTGCTAATAAAATGAATAAAAGCAGATTATATAAAACAATAGCATTGGCATTCTCCTACGATGCGTAGCCTACCTAAATGTACCTAGCCTAGATATGTAGGAGAAGCATGTGTATGTAAGTGCTAGGATATATCCTAATGGAGCCAAGAATCCCCCGGGGAAGTGCTATCCCCTCACCTGATGGTTTAGAATGAAGGACCCCGTCTCCCTCGTCGAGGATGGCACCCCACAAAGAATATCAAGCCTCTGCCTGTCAAAGGATAAGCCTGCAGAGTCTCGGTCCAGCCTGGAAGGAATTCTCCTCTGTTTTGTAACGGGGAGTGAGGGTCTTCTATACCAAAGTGGTCACTCCAGGGCTTCTTCTAGAATCGATATGTTTTGAAAACATTCGCTAATCCTCTGCTAATCCTTTTCTAAACAAAATGATCATGCACAGCTGGCTGTTGGCCATGGATGAAAAAAGTGGTGACCCTTATACAGAATAAATCTGCCATGCCTGGGGACATGTTTATGTACGTCAGGTACAGAGATTAAGATAGGGTACCGAGAGCCTGGTGTCGAAGAGACAGAAGTAACTGCTAGGTAAAATGTCACCTGTGTAGGACCATTATGTTGTGTGGCTGGGAAAAAATGTATGTAATTGGTATGTACATGATGGGACTATCCTAAAGGACATGACAGCCTCTGATGTTGCATCAGGCTTTTCCGCATTTGTTTTAGCAAACATGTCCTTTATGGTGGGATCTTTCTTCGACGAGTGATGGGAGGACATCACAGCTGCAGGTGGCAAACTCAGTGCGTCTTTCCAGACATAAGAGTCTATGGTAGTTGGGTATCGCATTTATCTATGTGCCCTGCCCCCAGGCCCACCGTGAAATCCCCGCACAGCCAAGTGGAACCAGTGGCCTTCGTAGGGTCACTCCTATCCCTGATCACCACCTTGGGTGTCGTGTGTCCAGGGGTCACCACGTAAAAGGAGAGAAATCAAAAGGAAAGGGAGGAGAAGGCCATGATCAGCAGTCCTTGCCTCTAATTGCCACCTTGTAACTCAGAAGAGAGTTAAAAATGTCATCAGGCCCGAGCTTTCAATCTCACCATGCACGGTGTCCACCAGCACCTCTCCCGCTCTGTTACGGTGGTGCCTCGTGAAGTCCCCAGGTGGTCCACAAGTGCTCCACTCCTGCCAGTTTAGGGGAACGCCCTGGTAGCCCATATGCAGCTCAGCAGTCCAGCCTCAGATCACCATAGAGGGGGAGCACAGTCGGGACTAGCCGGCTCACTATCCGTGTGACACAGTAGGCCGCTGATATCAGCCCTCGTCCCATATCTCTGTCCGTTGAGAAGTGGTGACTGGATAATCAGTGGGCCGAGGCATGCCCCCTGCCCCAAAAGTCTCCCACACTTCTGTTACAAGCAGTTGCACCACTTCCAATAACGGAGGCCACCCGAGTGTGGCCCTTGGCTCTGGGTCTCCCCTGCCTACAGGAGGTACAATTGGGGGCTGCGGTCGTACCATCAGGGATCTCCCCCAATGCTGCACGGTGGGCCCACCGCAGGTCCGCGTCGTGGTCTCCCTGCGGGCACCCGATTGTGCGGTGGTTCACCATGACTCCCCCACCCCCACCAACAACGGGTAAAACAACTCACCGGTACAGGACTCAAGGTGGGGGATCGCTGCCCTGTATATGCATCAGAGCTGGCCCGAAAGGGCTGTCTGGCCCCCACACTGCCTCCGTCAGCCCCACGGGCAGGCCTCTATGCGTCACCAGCTAGCATGGCCCAAGAAGTCAGCCACCTGCACACCCCTGGCCCCGAAAACTCCACCGCCTTGGCACAACTTACACTCCACAGGCTGATGAGGGCCAATACTGTCGTGGGGGCACCTCTTCCACTGCAAGTATGGCGGAGCTCCGAGATAAGAGTCCTACGTGGCTGCCATCTTGGACACCCCCCATGTGTTTTAATGGAAAATCTATGATAACTCTAGTGATTTTGTGGACAAATATGCTACTTGATTGTTTTGGTAGTCTTTGTTATAATTGTGGGAAAAAAACGTACGTGGTGCACTGTTACAGTTTTACGTACTATGAGCTCAGCACTATCTACAGAAGCATCAAACAATTCAGTATGAACATTTAAAAAAAACAGATGACAATGCATATGAAGGGTTGCAACATAAGTGAAAATGATGCAATTAAACAGTAACTACACAGTGTAATTTTTTCGCAAAATACAGTTTCTAATGAATAACAACACCCTCATATGAAGTATGAAAACATAGATGACAAAACATCATGAAACCTTAGGACAGTAGCTGCATGATATCAACTATATAAAATTTGCAATTAATAGTAGCACCATAACATCATATGAACTTTAGCAATTCAACAAAAAGCTGGCAGAAAAAAAATTGATTTCTATGTCAACATTCTCTTAGCCTGCTTCTAGCGCATGCTATCCTGTTGCCAGGGGAAGCTCTGCGCGGTAAACAGTACTAAGTGAGCCTGATAGTCTGCCGATATCAAATCGGGACAAAGGTAATAGTAATAGATACTGAAAAGAGGAAGAACTCGAGAACCACAGGCCCCTCTTGGCCACACACAAGTTACACCTCATTTCCCAGGTCCAAATTTTTTTCCCTAAATGTCCGAAGCACACCCTGTATCTCAACCATGGGCCAAGCATACCATCTGTGTCATGTCCAGCAGTCCAATACCTCTCACTTCTTTCAGATACCAGCGGTGTTAAGAAACCAGTGGGACTGAGAAACCTTTTTAGAAAAAAGAATATGAGATTGAGGTGCTAATCCCGCCCAATCAAGATAGCTCTATCACAAAAATAGCGTCTTGTAGCCATAAAGGGCTATAGAAAAAGTATTCACCTTCCCTAGCGTGCAACTATCAAAAAAAGGTGACTTCCGTGGGATCGCCTCTGAGGCTGCCTTGCGACTACTCAGGTAGGGCATATAAAATAGGTAATATGCCAGATTCTGTCAGTTGCGGGGCACTGAGGTTATCTTTTTACGCTTCTCTCTAGTTTGCCATATGGCAAATGCTTTAAATTACATTCTTATGTAGTCTCTTACCCTCTGTGATGGCTATTCCAGGACGGACCTCCACTCTGCGGATTCAGCAGATATTTCAATGAATTGCTGTGTCTGCTCAACTTTCTTGATGCGCAAATGTGAATCCGTCCGGGCGGGGTCCTGGTGGGGCCTCCTTCCTTTGGCTGCAGTCGGGTTCAAGGTACCAGTCAGCTCCTGGCTGGCTCACCAAAATGTTGCTTGAACATGTAATATTTTGAAAAAAACAAGAGCCAAGAGGCGTTTGGCAAACCAGGAACAGTTTGTTTAATTAAGCAAAGCAGCCAGGAGAACAGTAACAGGTGCAGGGTATGAGGATGGTCTCAATTTACAATCGGTCTGAAGACTCTTTTTATACTGTTCATTGTATGCAATAAAGTATTTCCGGAGGTCCATGTAAGGTAAGGAATGTAGTTGCTGCCTATGGAGTCATAGATAAATTACTTATCTAATGGAAAGTGCAGGTGAGCCCCAACCTTGCATAGACACAAAGCGGCCAGTGGGTATGTGTCCAGATTGCGCGTGATCACTGCATGTGGTGTGTCCTGATTGACTATATGTTCCTAACTCATGTGGCATCTGACCTTATGGTGTTTTTGCGAGCGTGCATACCCCTCCGGCCATGTGTGCTTTATTTGGGCCAATCTCCCTGGACCATTGTGCTGTCGCTGCACCTATCTGTGCGATTGATCTAGGATTTCCTGTTACTGCGTTCCTCTGCTGGCTACATGCCACCCCACCTGTGACTTTTCAATCAGTGACCTCAGGCCTAGATCTCAGAACCTCCCTGTCTACATATTTGTGAGTCGGTGTTGATGTGGTGTTCACAACGGGCAAATTCATAATAAAGATGCAATTTCATTCTCATACACGAATGTATCATTTTACATATTAACATCAACTCTTTCAATATTAACAGGAGCTTTGTAAGAAGTGGGTCTCCTCAGTCCCCCCGAACTTTATGGAATGGGCACAAGAAGTTGAGGTTTGGAGCATAGATCGCAAATGAAGGTGAACTAAAAAAACGGAAATGTGGAAATGTGTGGATAAGTGGTGGGAAGGGTTGATTCAGGATTCAAGAAGGGGCTAGAACGAGTAAGAAGGTAGATGGGTTTGCCCTATGATTATAACAGAGTGCCAACTTATTGGGCCACTTGGTCCAAAGGTACATGTGGGTGAGGGTCCTTCATATCCTGAGGTGGGAGAGAAAGACCCTGCTGGATGGGTTTCCCCCAATAGAAGTGAAACCAGCATTTGGTGACTGATGAGGACAAAAAAATGTAAAACTTTTAATCTTTTTTTAATACCCTTATACCAGATGGTGAATGGTTGGTTAGTGAAGTGCCCTATCAGCAACAATGCTTTTTTTTATGAAACACAAGTGTGGAAGTGTAGTTTTAAACCAGCACACACAATTAATCTGCTGCCAAATAATCTGGTATCTGTCGGCCTATTTAAAAAAGCATCCGGCTACATATAATCTTGTCTATATTAAGCTGAAAGCAAGTAAACTGTGCCAAACATGTTGCACAGTTGAAACCATAATACAACGAAAGTTGGCATTCGTGGTTCTACCCAAGAATATTTAGCCTGGAAACCGAAACTCTCCAAGGTTTAGGAACAGCAGTTAAGGGATAGGATGGTGGAAAAAGAAATCAAACAAGCTGATTTAATAACAATAAATAAATTGCAACATAAATTACTTTGTAAAGATATCTTGGTACTCAAAATGATGTCAAGATGTTGAGAAATAGAAATAGCGAACAGAACAGAAAGAGAGAAAATGTACTTTCTCAGGGGGCCCTTAGAAATTTGGGGCCCTTGGTAGTTGCCCTCTTTGCCCATGCCTTAAAATGTCTCTATTGCCATTGAACATATTAGGCAGTGCTACTGGAGTAAAATGATTTTGCTATCAAAACTAGTATATCTGTTCCAGGAGCTGCCAGGTTATTTAACATCACCCTTTTTTTTTTAGAAAGGTAGATGCCATGATCACTTAATTTATATGAGGGCATAAAAAACCCAGACGTGCTCCAAGATCTCTTATACTTCTTGTGGAAAAGGAATGATGGGCCCTCCCCAATTTTGGATTTTACTATTGGTCAGTGATAGGCAATAGATTTATGAAATTGATCAACGATATTGACAACATGCCATTATTAATAGAAGTTATTCTCAAAAGACCACCTTCACTATTACTACTCTCATATTCTGATCCCAGATGCCATCCAAGACATGTCAAATTAAAGGTGATATTAGCCCTTGGTAAAGTCTGGGGAGATATTAGTAGATATCTAATGAAATTGCAATATCACTGAAATACTCCAGTATGAGATTGCACACAACTGTTTTATGCCATCCAAATATCTAAGTCTTCACCAAGGGCTAAAATACGATTTATGTGTCAATTATACACAAATAGTTCCCTTAAAATATTTTTATGCATTGATGAAGAATTTGGTACACCACACAGAGAGTTCTTTATATACTTACAGAGTATGGAATCACAAAATAATGTCTTAACAGAGCTAGCACAGAACTACTTTCCAAAAATAGGTTCTATAGTGGCAGAAAAACACCCACAGAAAATTGCAATGTATTATCATATGTTCGCATACTCAGCAGAAGACCAACTTTTGAAATGGGCTCAAAAGTATACAGGCTGTGATGGATTAGAATTTAGCCAAGCAATAATCTATCAGTCAATTGCTAAGGGCTGTTCAGCCAGTAATATAATTAACAATTCAGTATTATGGAAATAAAGCCTAGGCAAAGGGGTAAAAAAAACTCAGCTGCGCTACGTGTAGTTCCGCAAACGGACGGAGTTGCTTGTCCTGCCCGTTCGTGTGACGTTTCCGCCGTATGTCAATGCGGATTGCGTGTTCGAGCAGAAATATCCCATGAACTGCACCACGCAGTTGCGCATGGGCGCGGCCATCTTATTTCTTACGCTGGGGCCTACTTTTCCATCCTTCCTTAATCTCTGTAATCCTTGGCTTTTAAAAACATTTTTTCCCATCTTTTTTATTTATTATCTTACCCTTTGTCTTCCTAAGTGTGTATTTTGCGTTTTTTACTATTGTTTGTATATTTTTGCATTAGTTTTGTACTTTTTTTATTTTTTAGCTTTATTACTTCCTTATTACCCTCCATCATTCTTTTTCCTGTTTCTTTTTTTCTCTCTTTCCCCCCAGCGCCATGGCAGATAAGGGCACACCAAGGCGTGCAAGTAGCAGTGTTTGGTGTATTTTGCTATAAAAAAATTAATACGGGGAGGTGTATCTGGCATCTAAGAAATGTGATTTTTTTTTTTAGAGACGCACCAACCACCAGTGCCGGGGCCAGCAGTGAAGAAAGAAAGCAAAAGACACACAGATGATGGAAGGAATGCAGAGCAAGTCAAACATTCACCCCAGACAATAGATCTGCGTTAAATCCATTGTTCTTTTGCTCACCATTCCACCCCAGTTTAGACCCAGCCATATGCAAATCAGTCTTGACCCTGACCCTCATGGGAATAGTCCAGACCGAACTGCCAAGCCAGGTCCTCCCTGGACCGGAAACAAGCATCCTGGGAAAGGTTTCGGGGCATCACTCCTCATCAGACAGACTAGCTTGAATCCAGTGGCAAAGTGAGCCCGGGGCCCACGTCTGGACATACGTGTCGCACTTAGGACGAGAAAGCAAAAGACGCACAGGGGCCAGCAGTGACGGCGCCAGCCAGTCTGCAGATGCGGCAACGGAAGAGGGTGAGCCAGCAGCAGTGACTGGTGGTGGTAAGCCATATTGCTTGCTTATTGACAATTAATTATATACTCACTGTAAAGGTGTAATGTTGACTTGTGAACAACAGGTGAACACAGCAGGAGATAAGCTGAGTAACTAATGGCCGCTCCTGTCTTCAACTCAGCAGAAAAATTTCATGAACAAGACCTTTAACTATCAGTTGATGGAAAAGGGAAAGCAGGATGGAAGGAGAAAGGACAGGTGAAATGTAATATATATGACTGAAAGGGAAGGATTTGTGGGTGAAAGCACCGGATGCATCTACTATAGGTGGCTGATAGCTAGGATGCATAGGTGGGTGAAACTATGGCTGAAAGGTATACGGGTGGGAAGCCTGCCTGGGTGGGTGAAAGTATATGTCTGAAAGTATGCCTGCCTGGATCGGTGATTGGAATCCTGTGGTGGTTTCTTTTGATTGAAAGATACTTAAGGATGCATGGGTGGTTAAATGACAAATGCATGTTGCTGAAAGGTTTGTTGAGAGTGAGACAGAGAGCAATGTTTGGATGGATGGCTATATGTATGGATGGTTTCAATGGTGAAGACTGGATTGAGAGAATGTAAAACTTAAACAGTGGTGAGTAGCAAAGCCAAGGGTGAAGAATAAAAAATAAAATACTAGAAGAACAATGCAAATATGAATGAAAAAATCCTTGGGAAGGAGAATAAACAAGGGACTAGGGTTCATCTCTGTAGTGATGTTGTTCTCCCCTTTACTTGCCTGGAATGATTTTTTCTAGGTTTGTTTGAGTCAAAGGGTTGAGGAGGTGGTATTTCAGACTCCTCCCTGGGCTCACAGTAGTTTTCAAGCGCAACATATTATGTATCCTTCCTACCCACCCATCAGGCCATCATCAATCACCTCCCTTCCTCCATACCCATGGCATAATTTGTATGTGTTTTGCTAAGAGCATTGTTTACAATTTGTCTTTTTTCTTTCTTGATATATAGCTACTCCTGCTGATCCGAAACCACCTAGCAGGCAGGAGATTGCAGCCCGGCAGCAGAAACTGGAGGCCATCAGGGCCGAGTACTGGTGGCTGGTGGCCTTGGAGGATGAGGAGGCAGAAGCTGCTTCAGATGCCCCGGCCCAAGCCACGCCACAACAACACCATACCGTCGCCGCGGTCCAATGGGTGCCTGCTGTCATTCCACCATCACAGCTGCTCACCCTTATTTCCTCCGATTTGAGCACCGCATCATGCTGAGGCTGGTGAATATTGAAGCCAGACAGGAACAGATGGACAGGCACCTGAAGAAGCTTCTAGCCCGCCATTAGTGCCCTAGTGTCCTCTTCAACCCCTTTTTTAATCTTTTTTTGGGTGGGTGGGTGGGAGTTGAGGCATTGTTGGGTTTTTCTTTATTTATGGACAATTTCGTTTTTGAACTCTGAGTCTTTGACACTACTTGGACATTGGTTGGGGTTAGGGAGAGGGGTGGGCCAGTTGTGGGTTTGGTAGTTTAGATTTGTTCAGAGAATAAAGTTTTCATACTTTTACATTATGAATGATTTAAAAATAAAATTGTGCGGTTATTGTTTTACTTAGCCCTTCTGCCTTTGGCGCAGCCAGTTTAAAAAATCTGCTGATAGTGTAAACAACAAAATAGTTATGCAGTACCCTCCTTTGTCCTACTACTTTCTCCTCCTAGTCTCTGAAGTCTACTCTGCTATATATTATTATTAACCCCTAAGGACTCGGAAGGGGTGAGGGGTGAATTTCCATTGTATAGAATAATTGCCATTCAACAATGAATCAATCAACCACAGGTCACTTCTCTTACCTGATTAGATGAAGCGAGGGCTGCATGGTTTCCCAATGTGCCATGGTGGTGGTACTAGTAGCAGCATGCATTGCTAGCATTTTAACACTGAAGGCAAAGTCATCAGAACTGAAGCGAGGTCACACTCCCTCCGAGTCCTAGGCGAACTCGAACTGTAGGATAAAGAGACTATTCATCGCAGGGAAGTTAACAAATTGAAATTAAAAAAAATAGGTTAATGTTGTTATTATATGCAAGCTTTGGAAAAAAATGACAGTCACCAGAGACTAGACTACTAGAACAGACTCAGACACAAGAAGAGAGACAATAGAAATATGATAAGCAATGAAAAATGTAATTAATTAGAACAATGTTGAGCTAGTAAAAGTTACAAAATGAAGTCAACTCGAGCTACTACGAACTGTACAAAGTGGACAAGCTTAAAAAATATCATACACTGTGCGGGGGTGACTAATGTAATATATTTGCAGTGTGGGCTATATGAGCTGAAGAATAAGATCCTCCTCTCCCTGCACTGAGTTGG
Organism: Calotriton arnoldi; assembly: GCA_963921515.1. Classification (NCBI taxonomy): domain Eukaryota; kingdom Metazoa; phylum Chordata; class Amphibia; order Caudata; family Salamandridae; genus Calotriton; species Calotriton arnoldi. The sequence goes on along the minus strand of CAWUFW010010025.1, from coordinate 280,559 downwards.
TGTTGCTTTCACCACATCCACCCCAACAAGTGTGTGATCAACTAATGGTGTAAATTGTTAAGTCACACATCAATAAATCACACAGCCCGGGGGAAGAGGGTTAGGGGTTTGATGAATGGATGGGAAGGCGGATTTGGGGAAAGGTTAGACAAAGACAAACACTACACAAGGACAGCATTCATCTTGGAAATGATGAGCAGCCGATCATCATAAACCTGTTATTGGAGGAAAAGGAAACAAAGGAACGAATTAGTACAGGTAAAACAAACCAAATTGTCCGTCTGCCCCCAGAGAGACCAAGTTACATTATTATGATCTGTCTTACCAAGCTTTGAAAGATATCGAATATATTACAAGTTAAACTTTCTATAGGATTCAAGTAAACAACACAAACACACACAGTTCAAATGATTACTAAAAGAAAAAATTATACTGTTTTGCCAAATTGGGACTGGAAGTTGCATCTGCATTGATTCCTCTTGTACGGTCCGTCAATCTTGGGTGCCTGGCAGATGTGGTCCGGTAAGGTAAGCGTTGGATTTCCAGTTTTGCACAGGATAAGAGGGCCTGTAGATTGGAAAACAAAAATTATATTGAAGAATCAAGGACAAGGAGAAAGAAAGAAGTTAAACTAAGGACTAGGAGTGCACCGTGAAGACTCAGAGGAAGCGCAAGAGGAGAAAAGAATAGTCCTTTAGTTTTTGCCTTAACTCATTTTTTGCCTGGTGTGTGAACAAATTGGTGAGGCCAATTTTACAACAACCAACAAAAATTCCACAAAACAATGGCTGCATTTAATGTTACTATTGGTATCAGGCTGATCAAACTGTCTTGATCATCATTTCATCATCACATACTATATACAGAAATATGTAGCCTAACAGCAGCACATGCATAAAGTGATTATTTATCATTCATGACTAAATATCTGTCTCCAGTTACCTTCAACAACACAGGCCCCCCACCCAACCACCACTTTGCTTTAAATTTGAACCAGACAGCACTGAGCAGCACACACACAACCCCAGCAACATTGCATTTTCCCAATCAAGAAAAAAATCAATGCACCGCTGTCAGTCACACCACACACCACCACCACCACTACACAGACTTGTGTAGGTCTAGTGTGTTGTTTACCTTTGGTCCACTTTAAAGTCAGCAACAATCATCCAAATCGGTTGGTTTCAGTGATTTTGAAAAAGTCCATCTTCTCTGGTGGCAGTCCTCGAAGTTGCCACGCTCTCGCCCACACCCTGAGTCATTCAATCATCTCTGATCCTCCTGAGTTTGACTCCAAGTATGGTGTCCAACACCGTACCAACAGTGTCCCGGGTGCCTACTCAAAAATGCAATAGATTGGCCTGTAACAGCATAATTTTGTTATTGAACAACAAGAAGGGAAAGATTAAGCCACTTTTTGTGCACTACATTTGTGTTTGCAAACATTGTATTATCTAAGGGACTGGTCGGGTCTGAGTCTTTTGGGAGTATAAAGCATAAAAAAATTAAAAACAAAGCAGTGTGGGCTGTGTGGAGTGGACCCGGTGAAGGAATCTCGCTATCCTATCTCTGAAAGGGGAAGGAAAAAAAATAACCTTCAGAGGCAAATTATTGATCAGACGTCGGTAGTTGGGCCACCAACATTGTGAATCTCAAATCTGAATCATCACTAATACATTAAGCGTAACAAACAAACACCCAGTCTCACACTGCCTGCCACCACATGAATAATCTCTTCTCAATCTCAACACACATGAAGACGATTTATCATCACAACAAGTTCACATCACAACAAACAACAATCACTCAGTGTGCAATGCATGCCAGCATTTACCTGTTCTTCCGGTGTCCTCACCGTGATTTATTGGTGGTACATTGCAGAATGCAGATCCTCCATTTGTTCACGAAGCAGAGAATTGCCAGTATAGATCGAATTATAATAATGTCACATGTGGGGAAGTCCCTCTAGGGTAGGAAAGGAATGGATAGATAGTCACGGCCCAGGGTTGGAGGCAGGCACACATTTGTTTACTGTCCGCCCAATCTCTTGCTTGAGGGAAATGGCTTTGAAGGGTGAGTCAGGACTTCTCCACTGCACACAGTTGCAAGTCTGACTCGAATCCAACAAAAATATGTGTCTAAGAGTAAGACAATGGGGTTGAATTGGTCAACCAGACACACACAAATAATAAAGTAAATAATGTTCCATAGCTATATTTCTTTTTAGGGGGGGCGGCAAAGAAAGAAAGGCTAGTAGTCAGGGAAGTTGAGCTCGTCCTCAAACTCTGGTGGTTCACCCAGAAGTAGGTCATCTAACATACTACTTCCATGACCTGAGTCTCCGTTATCTTCCTCCTGTGGTACTTCAGGTATGGTGTAATCCGGTGGTATAAAGTGCTGATTCATTTTGTTCATGGTTAATCTCTCCACGTTTTGGGGCGAGAAACTGGTCCTTCTCACTGTGACAATGGCGCCAGCAGCACTGAAAACACGTTCAGTGGAGACAGGGTAAGCCAGACAGTTTATTGCCAGGCTGCTGAGCACTGGCCATTGGCGCCTCTTCCCATACCAATACACCAATTGGTTTTGATCAAGGTAGACCTCTGTTGCGTCATCCAGATATGCCTGGACCATTTGCTCAATGTTCATTGCTGGTGCTCCACTTTGCTCGACCTCTTTTGCCTTCGCCTCTGCACTGGACTTAAACCCTGCCAGTAGAAACCACTCAGTTGCAGATTTGGGGGCTGATGCTCCTGGTCTTTGTGTTGTTGATGGTGTTCTTGTCATTGGTTTTGGCTGCTGTTAGCCAACAGCACTGCCCTCAGGCTCTGAACTTGTAGGCTGCCCCACAGGACTTGTGCCCTGGACCAGTGGGTCTCTAATTCCCTGACGTTCTTTTTCTAGTTCACTGCCTTGCTCAGCTATCCATGTTTTGTATTTTCTAACATCCCTGTCTGAAAAAGGAATGAAAGTGGACAGTAATGGTTTGTACCTTGGATCAAGAATTGTGGCACAGATGTAATGTTTGGAGGACACAATGTCTCTTTGCACCCTTGTATTATCAGAAAAGCGAAGGATTAAAAGACCACCTTCGATATTACTACTCTCATATTCTGATCCCAGATGCCATCCAAGACATGTCAAATTTAAGCTGATATTAGCCCTTGTTAATGTCTGGGGAGATATTAGTAGCTATCTCATAAAATTGTAATATTACTGATATAATCCAGTATGAGATAGCACACAACTGTTTTATGCCATCCAAAGTCATACGCATCTTTTTTTTCCCCAGAAATGCATACATTGCCGACACCTCCTTTGCCTCATTTAGCTGTTCCAGTAGCATTCGCAACAATGGGATAGCTTGTCCCATGGTACTGTCCTCTTTGCTGACTTCACCTCAAAAGGAAGCAGCATCTCTGTCAGGCATTTGACTAGGCCCCATTGGTCCATCTCAATGACTATGTCTTTTACAGTTGCATCTTCTCCTTGCATGACATATTCATTGATAGGTCTGTACTACCCAAACAGGCATTCAAGCATGTAATAAGTGGAGTTCCAGCGTGTTTGCACCTCCTGTATAAGTGCTTTAACAGGCATTCTATTATCACAATGAACGACCCTCTGTTGTTTCTGGGCTTTAAATGATTGGCTGAAATGAGTGCAGATTCTTCTGCAGGTGGACAGTAAGTTTCTTACTTGGTCTTCTTTTTTGAGAAAGTCCTGTACAATAATGTTGATGCAATGCGCCAAACCCAGGACCCTGAAATAACCACCATCGGCCATGGCCTTAACTATATTACTGCCATTGTCCTTGGCAACAAATCCAATCTTAAGCCCTCTTGGTTACAGCCATTCAAAGACCTTGTTTTTGAAGTCTTCCAAAATGTTTGCAGCTGTATGGGATTTCTCTAGTGTGAACATCGCTACTGTTGCATGCTTCCGAGCAGCATTAAAAATCTCAGCAGTGTCAACAGCTGCACATATTTTTTCTCTAGCCCCCACAAAAGAGATCCAGTGTGTAGTGATGCACATGTAATCAGTCGCTTGGCAACTGGTCCACATGTCTGTTGTCAGGTGTATACTGTGGACAGCACTCTGCTCTAAAGCTTGTCCAAGCAATTCAAGCACATCGTGATGTAGCGCTGGAACAGCAACTCTGGCAAAATAGGACCGGCTGGGAACCTTACATTTAGGGCAGATGGCTGCCACAAATTCAAGAAAACCCACCCCTTCAACAAAAGAAAAAGGTAGGAGGTCCAGCGCTAACATTTTAGCTAGCTTACTTTCCTCTGTTGCCTCTGTGTCTCAACCTGAGTCTTGTGCCATTGTGATGTTGCTGATGTGGGTGATACTACTGCTCTGCTGGGGAGAGGACTGCTTTGTGTACTGAAGATGTCTTCCTCTTCTTCACCTTCCACCGTGATTGGATTGGATTCGGATTCCCTGCTCAGCCGGCTTTCACCCCCTTCACCAACAACACTTGCAGTTTTTTGGCCGCTAAGGTGTGCCTCCCAACGGATCATATGGTACTTTCTCAAATGAGTTGTTTGGCCCAGGTACCATAGTTTGTACCAAGCTTACCCAACTAACACTTGCTTCGCAAAGGGAGCATATGTCAATGTTCGCCTCCTTCTGGCTAACCGAAAAGAAATCCCAAACTGGGGAGCTCAACGTTGTGACGCAGGTGCCAATGTCAGATGAACTGGTGGTAGGTGGGTGTTTTGACTTCTGTCTCTCTGCAGTACCTAGTTCTACTGTGGTGGTTGTGGATGGAGGTCGCTGCAGGGACTTTGCAAATATGGCAGCTGGCTCTGTGGTGCCACTGCCACATCGCCCCCGGGAAGGTGGGATGGGGTAGCATCGGTCTCCACTTGGGCTGGGCTAACATCCATAATGACTGGCTAGTCATCATCCTACTCTTCTACATCTGCCTCCATAACTCTAAGGTTTTCTGGAACCTTCCTTTTCCCTAGCCTCATCTGAGTCATCAAGTGGCGTGTCTCACTCTCAAACTGAGGCAGGATCCAAGTGGCATCTGGAGGAGATTGCTTTACTTCCTCAGCATGAAGCTCAATCTTTTGAACTGCTACTACCTCAGGAGGAACTACTATTGGTGGTTGTGGCTGTTGTTCTTGTTGTTGTCCACTTCTCTGTCTTTCCGGCAATGATTGGGTACTAGTTTGCGACAGAGATAAGTCAATGACATCATCACTGCCCGTCGGCGTTGCCGTGATTAGACTGGCTGCCTCTGTGACAGACATGGGCTTGGGCATAGATTGGGGTTGGTCCACTGATTTGGGGGTGCTGCTCCCAGCTTGCTCCCCAAAGGCCGGTGCGGCAGGCACAGTTTTTTGTGTTCCAAAAAACATCTGGGGCAACATACCAGTGGTGGTGGTAAGCTCCTTCTTCTTCTCACTGGCTACTTTCTTGGTAGCAGTTATAGCACCTTTCTTTGGGGGCCATCTTGAAGCTGTCAGTTAGCAGTGGCACTTAGCTTCACAAGTTGCAGAGATGTCTGATGTGTGGGTCACTCACGCGTCACGCCGTGCACAGGCCTTCTTTCTGGCAGTACTGTGGGTGATGTGTTGTTGTCTTATCTCTTGGGGAGCCCTCCTTACCGCCACTGCCCGCCACTGCCTGCCTGACATCCGTCCCGGGGGACTACACCCCCCAGCAACCAACGTGCCAGGAGGCGCCAACGTTCATTCATCGCGCCCGGAGGCACATAAAGCAGCGCGGGGCTTCCGCAGCGCAGGAGCCCTCATTACTGCCACTGCCTGCCACTGCCTGCCTGACATCGGTCCCGGGGGACTACACCCCCCAGCAACCAACGCGCCAGGAGGGGCCGATGTGCATCCATCGCGCCCGGAGGCGCATAAAGCAGTGCAGGGCTCCAGCAGCACGGGAGCCTTCATTACCGCCACTGCCTGACTGACATCGGTCCCGGGGGACTACACACCCCAGCAACCAACACGCCAGGAGGCGCCAACGTGCGTCCATTGCGCCCGGAGGAGCATAAAGCAGCGCGGGGCTCCCGCAGCACGGGAGCACTCATTACTGCCACTGCCCGCCACTGCCTGCCTGACATCGGTCCCGGGGGACTACACCGCCCAGCAACCAATGCGCCAGGAGGCGCCAACCTGCGTCCATCGCGCCCGGAGGTGCATAAAGCAGCGCGGGGCTCCTGCAGCGGCGGTAGCCCTCATTACCACCACTGCCCGCCACTGCCCGCCTGACATTGGTTCTGGGGGACTACACCCCCCAGCAACCAACACGCCAGGAGGCTCCAACGTGTGTCCATCGCGCCCAGAGGCTCATAAAGCAGCACGGGGCTCCAGCAGCGCGTGACATGCACGGGCGTGCCCGTGCTGTGCCTGGGCGAAGCTGGGGCCAAGGGCGGGCCCGTCAGAGCCCGGAGGCGGTGGGCTGGGCCACCCCTCCTAGGCCTACTTGTGGAAATCTTGGCACAAGATCTACTGATTCAGTTTGGAGTTCAAGGTTAGTGCCACTACATCTTGTTTGTATAAACATTACTGATTGAGGCCATGCAGTTGCCTTTTTAATTCCTAGTGACCTTTGCAAGCTGTGTCTAACTCTTGGATTGGACCTGCTAATTCATCCCTGTTTTGCTCCGGGTTGCTATTTTTGCTGCGAGAGTGGGGACTAAATGCATGAAGTGTGCTACGGAGCCTACAGCAAATGGTGACTCTGGGAAGGGAGGGCTAGGCGGCAGCTCACCTGTAGGTATAGAGCAGCCAACTTGGGTGACCAACCTGGTGGTGGAACTACAGATTCAAATAAGGGATATTGTCAAGGATGAACTTAACTCTCTGATTGTACGGGTAGATAAGCTTGCATCTATGGCTGAGACATGGGTGGGTAAATCAGAAGTAATCCAAAGGAGGGTTGAGTCTGCAAATCATCAGGTATTGCAAGCTGCTCCTCCCCACTATAGGTTGGATTCCACTTCTACAAATATTCCGAGTCCCACCCTATCAAATCAGACCAATCAGGTGGTTGCAAACAGAAACACGAACAATTCAGTAAAGTCAGGAGATGATGGTAGTACTCAGCGCCAGGGGCCTAGTCGTGGGATGGAGGTTGGCAACAAACATAGGTCCTATCCAGCAATGCCAGCAGCTGGTGTTAATGCGCCCCAACAGGGGACCAGCCAAAGGGCTGATGAGGGGTTTGCCGTACGAGCTGAAACCTCTGATGAGAGGCCAGCCCTGCCATGTATCAACCTCCCCCCGGACTCCACTCCGTATTTCATGATTTTAACTGGAGTACCAGAATTGAATATGGGGCAAAGGGAATCACATTTTGAATTAAAAAATAAATGTATTTTTCGGTTGGCCAAGCAGCTGCTATTTTCTTACAAAGATGCAGGCAAAATCCTCTTTACATGAAGGGTGGGATGGGTGGGCTGGAGGCCGAAAGATGTATCCAGGGACTGCATCGTGATCAACTTCAAAAACCCATTGGTTGTAAGGGCTCTCCTTGACCGGAACCACCAAAGGCAGGAGGGGGTTATAAGGTCTTTCCTGCTGGGCTATTTATACCCCCCAGGGCTTGTCCCACAAAATAGAACATGGGGTGGCCACGAGGTGGGGACAAGGAAGCAGATTAAGCAAAGGACTATTTTGGGTCAGGAACATCCCAGCCCGTTATTCTTAAGCTACCACTTTCAAACAGATTTGCCACCCTAGAGTCAGTAGATTGACTCGATCCCGCACGATCCCCGTTAAGGGAATTTAAGCACCAGAAGGGGCCTTTGGGGAGCCTTACACAATGGGGGGAGCCTTCTCAGCGGCATGGGCATCATAGGCAGGAAGAGGAACAAGAAAATCAGTGCGTTGATGGAGCGGGAGGAGTACAAAGTAACAGTTGGCAAGGGGCTCTTATTAATCGATCTATGCCTGGTTTACTTCTCGAGTCCACGCAGGCACGTAATTGCCAACAGTGGGCAACCTTTAAATCTCCATCCCCCACATTTAATCACTCTGCTGCCGGTAACGGTTCAAGGCCAATGGGCGGGGTGTCTAATGGCCCTCTCCAACAAGATAACGGCACACCGATGACTCGCTCCCAAATATAGATAATTGTATGAGCCCACATAAGCTGCGGGTATTATCATGGAACATTGCCAGTCTCACCACCAAACTGGACAATCCAGAGTGGGGGGCATTTATGGAACATAATGAGATCTGCATGTTCCATGAAACCTGGGCTAGGGCGGACACACACAGACTAGGCTATGCGTCTTTTAGCATAGCAGCCACTTTTGGGGGAAGGGGAAGGCCTTCAGGGGGACTCTGTACCTGGGTAGCTGTGCACCTGGGTTGCGCAGCCAAACAGATAGAGACATCTTCTTGTGATATTCTCTGCATCTTTTTGAGTTTTCCTACAGAGGTCAGAATTGCTCTGATAAATGTCTACTCTTGACCAGTTGGCTATAGTCAAGAGTCAATGACTCTTGATCAATTGACAACCTTTTTACTTACCATTCCTGACAGTATTTTGGTAATTCTTGGCGGTGATTTTAATTGCCAGTATGAGCCCTTGAATGGCCTGAATGCAGGTAACCTCAGCGATGAGGACCTGCACTGGGCCATTCCAGAGCCCAACATTCCACCAACTCGGGCTTGGACCCATTGGTACTCCAGATGAACACCCTCACATTGAACCACTCACTTAGGGCATGCAATGGGCGCACAAAATCTGACTCACCGGGGAATCATACATATAATAGATTAGGATGTGCCTCCATTTTAGATTATATCCTGGTAGACACAAAATCTTGGCATAGAGTAATAGACTTTAAGATTGTGCCCTGCCACGACAGTGACCATAATGCTCTGATTTTAGAGATGGTCTCACCGTGTCTTAAGAGCGTACTTGAAGCAAAATCTCCACTTGATTCCCGGTTAAGCTTGACTAACTGCAGGAGGAGAGTGAGATGGGGGAAATCTGCCAATCCCAGGAAAAGGTATCCTCTCTTTATCAAACAATCATCCCATTCCTGATGGCCGCAAACCAATTTAGTTGGACTGATGACTTCTCTAGATTCCTTGCCAAAATCATTGATAACCATCAAGGCTTAATAACTGTCATGGCCAATATCTTCTACCCCAGCAAAAGAACAAGGGAAAAAAGGTGTCCACGGCACCCCTGGTATAGCGATGATTGTCGCAAGGCTAAGCTAGCTCTTATTTCTGCTATTAAACTCAAGGATTGGTCACTAACAAATGAGAAAAGGGCAGCCTATAAAAGTATTATTGAAACGGCAAAAATAAGTTGGGAATGTGATAAGTGGGATATGTTGAGAAGCGCCTTACGTACTCACGACATGAGGACCTTCTGGAATCTGGTAAATACGGGTTCTCCAGAGGGCAAACTATATAGGGGCGGATGTATGGAAGGGTCATTTCGAATCTCTAAATGTAAGGGTAGAGGGTGATGAAGGGCAAGTTGGAAATGAGTTTCCTCCTCCCCAGTTAATCTGTTTTGATGCTCACGCAATTTACCTTAAGGAGATAACTGATGCTTTGCGCAGGGTAGCTCCATCTAAGGCTCCAGGGTTAGACAAGATCCCCAGCGATCTCTTCCGCTACGAACCCACTATTTGGGCTCCCTACCTGTGGATTCTGTTCAATGCTATCTTGCAGGGAATGTCGATCCCTCCTACCTGGGCGGGGGCAGAAATGATACCAATTTACAAAAAAGGTTCACACTCCTCCCCGCTAATTATCGACCCATTAGCCTTATTGATGTCAGCCAAAAAATATTTGCCCGAGTACTGTTGGGGCGACTCCAGAGCTGGATGGAGGAGCATACTGTTCTTAGTCCCTACCAAGCTGGGTTCAGAGCAAAGATGTCCACAGTAGACCAAATTTTCAGGTTACAACTATTACATTGGAAGACAGTGTGCATAGAGAGTGGCAGCCTCTATTTAATCTTTGTGGACTTAAAATCCGCATTTGACTTGGTGCCAAGGGATAAATTGTGGACTATTTTACTGGACTTGGGGGCCCCTCCTTACCTCTGCCACCAGCTGACTCGACTGCACGAAGGCAATTTTGCCCAAATTAGGTACGGCAAAAACGGTAAGCTTACTGCCCCCACATCTGTAGACAGAGGTGTACGCCAAGGCTGTGTCTTGTCCCCGACCCTTTTTTGCCTTTTTATTAATGGCCTAGTTGAGGCTCTGATGGCTGGGAAAGATATTGACACCCCTAAGCTGGTGAAGCGTAAAGTTCCAGCCATGATGTTCGCAGATGACACCCTACTGCTTTGAAAGTCACCTATGGGAATTCAGAGGGCCTTAGACAGCTTCCACGTTTTCTGCAAAAATAGGGGGTTGGAGATCAATTTGCAGAAAACCAAATATATGATTTTTAATGCAGGTAACAGTGCCTGGTCAAATCCCCGCCTAGATGGGAAACCACTTGAGAGGGTGACCGTCTTTGAATATCTCGGAACCATGCTCACTGAAAAAATGGATTGAGGTGCACAAATCAAGAAGGCAAGCTTAAAGCTGGCCCAGACAACGGGGGGGCTAGCAAAGGTATACAGGAGTTGTACTCATAAATCGGTTGGACCAGTGGTGGAAATCTATAAAGCACAAGCCAGGGGCGCCGCCCTGTATGGGGCTGACATTTGGGGCCACTTGACTCTATATATAAAATTGAGAACTCCTTTGCCAGGCAAATGTTGGGTCTCCCCACTAGATCCCCGCTTACACCTCTTCGCATGGAGCTTGGGGTCAGACCAATTGCAGATGATGTCGCTCTTAGACCCCTTCTATTCTGGCGACGCCTATGGAGCACCACAGAATTGGCTGCGTACAGAGAAGAGCTGAGCGAATTGTTGAGTCTACAGGGTGCGAGCAAATTACCATGGCTGGCCTATATTAAGAATAGTTTGGCAGCCATAGGAAAGGGTAATCTGTGGAGCAATTCAGAAGAAAACTGCTTGATAACATCTAGGAAGGATTTGTTAGAGAGCGATAGGGAGAACAAACTTACCCTGATTCAGGGGAGCTCTGCGACTGGCTCATTGACTGCAGTGTTTTTAGAGATAAAAAATCAATACAGATTAAAGCCTGCCCTTGACGATATCCAGCCGGACCTTGCCAAGAAGCTTTATCTGCAGTTTAGGCATGGTGTACTTCCGTTGTGTGCTTTTACAAACAAATGGGTGGGTACACCTAATTTGGGATGTCCGGCATGTAGCAATGCAGCGGAGACAGAATATCATGTAATATTTTTATTCAAGGGTATAAGAAGGTGAGACACCAATGGTTATTGCAGCTATGCAGAAACCTGGGAACTAAGCACTGCACTGAGGCTTTTAGGATCTTGAAATATGACACCCACATGCCTATTGTGTATTCAATCTCACGTTTTCTATTCTCTATGTGGTGTGCACGTCGAGCTATCCTAAAATTGAGCCCATAGGTCCTGTTTGATCAGTTCATTTTACTTCATAATTGGGTTTGGTGTTTTTTAAATTAATACTTTTTTAAAGCTTTATTGTGCAAGTTCGCATCTTGTACCCTTTTTATTTGTTAGCACAATAAGGTTCCGCACTCAACAGTGTGACATATGAAAATCAAAACAGTCTTTGCGTGCATATTGAAGAAGTTCCGGTACACGAGTATTCCTTTTTATTCCAAAATGTTCTTTATTAGACTTTCTTTTCTTTCATCAAGATAAGTCGATCAGTTAAAATTCAATAGCCGACGCTTTTCATCCCAAAGGGACTTCTTCAGGGCTCTACAATGTAATAGATAACTTCCACTAGTAACATTTGTTCTGTGGTGTAACTCAGATCCTTTGTTCACACATTTTATATATTGTGTGTTTCAATTTGCGCGGCTCGATAACCGGCAGTAAACTCGTGCGTCCGTTTCAGGGTTTTTGAGCATTGACCGTCGTGATTATTACTCACGCCTGTTGGAACAGGATATTGTGCTTCATATTCAGTAAGCATCGTCATGGTGTTTGAAATTTGAACGGAGTTGCAGCACCAGGTGTTGTGATTGATAGGTGTTGATTTACACTTTCTGATTTCTTGCATGCTTCACGGGCTCACGGTCAAGTTTTTGACCAATTTCACCGTTTTAGCATTGACTAACTTTTAATCTGCACTACTCTTATTCGTTCCTTTATCTCATTGCTTGCTATTTTTCTCTAGTTTACGGGTTCACGGTCAAGTTTTTGGTCAATTGCGTTGCCTTGGCTTTGATTATCTTTTAACCCACACTACTTTTTTTCGTTCCTTTATCTCATTGCTTGCCATTCGTTCTTTCTTTCATATTCCTGTGTTATGGCTCTTATCCTTGTATACATAATTTACCGATCCAGTTCTATATTTGTTTGTATTCATAGAGACCCCTGAAGAAGGGATCCATCATCCCGAAATGCATTGGGTATCATTCACATCAGAATGTTGAAGAACTACATGATTTTAAAGACCATCATCAAGAAATGTTGTAAATAATCCTTTGAAATGAATTGGATATTGTTACAATGAATTCATCATTATTTGTTTTAAATGTGATATATTACACAATTCAATAAATCAGTGAATGAAAATTGAGAAGCTTTATAAATTATAAGTTTGCATAACTGTGCATATCTTTGGATTATGAGTGAAGTTGAACTTCTGCTGTGCAGCCAGGCATCAGGTAAAGTGTCACTTGTTTGTTTAGACACTAAATGTTGTAAACACCACAGAAACTGTTGTTTTATGCACCCATGACTAGCACTGGGCCTGCTGGCTGGAGGGCCAATTGGCAGACTAGGCCACATAGTAAATTCAATCAATATTTGAAATGTATTACAAAAAACCTGTAGAAAATGTAGTAAACTGTGAAACATTTTTCCTTTACAAAAGAAGAAAAATGAAATGAAAAGACATCACTAGGCCCCTACTGAAACAACAGGCCACCCACCACAATAAAATTTAAAAATCCATAAACAGTACAAATAAATCCAGGTGCAGGGCCCCAATCAAACAAACAACACCAGTTTTTCCACTTACTTGTGAAATCTCATATTCAAAGTCCTAAAATCCAAAGGGATATGCAGCAGATACAAAGAGTGATCCTTCTAGCTCCAAATCCAAATGAAAAGTGACCAGAGATGGACAAAGCACTGGGAGGAGCCTGATGGACAGAAACAGGAAGTTGGAGACTCTGGGGCACTTCCTTCCAGTTGAAAAAAAAGCAAAATAACAAAAAAAGACTCCTCGCACAAAAAAACACTGCCAAATGTCAATTTAAGGAGGCTTTTAACTCCAAATCATCAGTTAGGGAAGAACTGATGATTTGTTCGAGGAGAGAATCTTCCCCAGATTACAGCTGCTGTAGATCCTGTGCATTAGTGATTGTATACAGCAGAAAACAGCCGCTGTAGTCGCTGGCGCACCCGAATGATGTGTTGGCGACCGCAAAATCTCGTGGGAGCATGTGGCCAACTAGCAAATCTCGTGGTGCCCGTGAACTGCCCTAAAAATCTTGTGGGCGATTGAAAGCACATGGGAAGTCACTCCCGCAAAATGATGTTTCGAGCGTGCAGACCAAAAAAACTCCACTCCGTTGCAGAGTGCGGAGTTTAACGGTAACTCTGCGTTCTCCGCGGAATGCAGAGTTGCCGATTTTTGCAAACTCCGCTAACGGAGCAGAGTTTTACGCCCCGATTTAATTGAAATGTATTTGATTTTTATATCACGCCTTTAAAAAATTCCAAATAGGTAAATAATTCATGAACAACCTGCCCTAGATGTAGGAATGAGTAGGTAGACCAGGTTGCAACTTCACTGTTATCCCATTTTATGTGGACATTCTTTTAAACAAAATATATCTAATAATTTGTCTTCCTGTCAGCTACAACACTCTTCAGATTATGATGGGGTTTCAACAAGGGTTCAAAGGAGTATTTGGTGTTTTTAACAGTTTTACTAGCTAAAGTTGGCTCGACGTTTGAAGGATACTGATCAACCAGATGTTAATACATGAATTTAAGATGTACTTAATTTATGTAACTTTCAAAAATGGATAAACACTTTCCAAAATACCAAAAGATACAATTGGGTTTAGGGTTAAATGAATATAATTAATTTATTTATGGATAGAAATAACCACATTATTTTAGATATGGCTGTTTACATGACTAAGAGGATAACCCATAACTTATATTGCCAAATTGTGGTCGGACTCTTTTGCATGTTGTGGTTAATAAAACTAGTTCTATGCTGCTTAATAAAAAAGAAATAAAGCTCACAGTGACAGTCTGTTCAAAATGTTATACTTTAAAAGCAAATTGTTGCATTTATGGGTTTTAATTTAAATTCAACTAAAGCATAGCTTCGTATATGCTGTTTCTCTAGGTTTATGTTATAATATATTAACTGCTAACAATGTTATATGTATGGGATAAAGTAGCCTCTGCTGTATAGTATAAGTCCCAGAGGAGTTCCATGACAATATAGAGGAACAAGGTTGAAGACCAAGTTCCTTTATAAGTTTATGGAAATCCAAGATGACCTGAAATATCCTTATCATGTATGGCTGGGTGTGTGTTGTCCATTATAAAACATGGTCACACCATCACCTTTTCAATAAGCCACTTAAATCCTTGGAATGAAGCTCTTCCATATAAAAGAGAGAGCATGTTTGCAAGCATGAAGAATAGAAATAGAATCTCTAGTGCAAAATTTAACACATGAAAAAAAAGCTGTGAGTAATTTGTTGCAAGAAGATATCAGAGTCAGATTTAATATTTTTTTTGTAATGGCCCAGTTGCACAGAATGTTTAGAAGCATGCAGAAAGTGTCCACGTTTTCTATAGTTGTCTAAGGAGTACAAAAACATGTTGCCATAGATATCTCTTTTCTGGGTATCACTGTACAGCTAGAAAAACTGAACAGAATAAAGAAAAGCCATGTTTCATTTCCTTCTTCAAACCAGTGCTTTAACAATGCTCCATGACCTGACCTGCCTTTCACCTCAGCTGCTTGCTCTGGCAGCAGGAATTATGACGTCAAAACTCAACTGTAGTAAGTTACTACAGTTAAGTTCCAACATAATTTCTTTGTAATCGGTTACTGGGTGTGTCTCAAGTTGCCGATTAGAAACATTAGAGACAGGCTTTTATAGAGTGATTGCAGAATCACATGTATTATAGTGCTACTAATTCATTAAGTAGCGTGCAGGGACATGCACTTGGGTTTGACGGTGCTAATCGGATAAAGGACAACAGTGTGAAACTCAAGCAAACAAATTTGAGAAGCTGTAAGTCTTCAGCATTTTCCAGAGTTTAAAAAAAATTGTGCTAGAACTTAGATACAGTAGGCAGCAGCAGTTTCTTTATGAGGGTGGAGGAGCGTCGCCGACCCACCCTCTGCGAGCCGCGCGAAGTGTTAAAAATAAAATGGCAATGAAATGATTTTATTGCCATTTTATTTTTAACCATGGCACGCTGAAGTTGCCAGCCTGCCTCCAAGCCAGAAGAGTGGGTCTGGCGAGGACTGGAGTAGTAGTAGCCACACACTTCAAAGTGTGCATGTTACAATGGCCGGCGATCTTGCGCCAGCCAAAGTGACATGCACTCTTTGAAGCTCTCCACCCAGCTGTCTTAGACAGCTGTGTGGATACCAAGCACAGGCCTGTAGGGCACTGCTCTCATACAGAATAAGAGCAGCATTTGGATTGGTTTGGGGGGTTCTTTCAACAGTCTTCGGAGGGACAGTGAGGAGGATGTGGAACCCATTGTAAGTGCAATTTAGTTTTATTTAATTAATATAATGTGTAATGCGTGTACTGTTTGTTTTATTTTGGAGGGAGGGAGAATGTGTTTTTGTTTTTTTGTAGGTGGTGGGGCACTTTGCTTGCCCAACCACTTTGAAAGGTCACCAGCTGCTCCTGACAGTAGGAGAGAGTTCCACAGGGATGAGGCCAAGAGCTTGAAACTCTTTTGTTTGGTTTAATAGGAGTGTTAGAACAAATGTAGTCTAGAGCATCCAAGAAGATAACCTGGTTAATAAGGAAGAAGAGAGTGCATGAGAAAATCAGGAGTCATGCAGTAAATTGATCTATTGACAGTGTATTGCATGTTAAAAATAAACCCAGCATTGTATGATTAATGTTATGGTCCCCAAGAATCAGTTGGGCTGGGAGCATTTGAATCACCTGAAATCCGAGCAACACAAAAATAGGCAATCTAAGCTACAGGAAACACCTGCAGTCTAGACAGGAATCAACAAAAGCATTGCCAGCCATATGTTTTCCCTCCAGTGTAAAGAGGGGGCAGTGTATTTAGAATCCCCAATAGGTGCAAATGATAGAAGATGAGAATGGAATTATGGGTGTGAGAGGATATTTTTCTTGGCTTTTACATTAAGATTTGTTTACCTCCTTTGCCAGCAGTGGGCTGTGGTCCATGACTGTAGACCAAGTGAACAATTAGAATTCAACTTGAGCCACTAGCCAGTCATCCACTGACAGAGGGAGAAACTCTGAGAAAACCAAGAGGACAGAGAGAAGCAAGTAGGAGACTCCTTGCCAGATCCAAAACAGTGAGGCCTGCCCAAGAGCCTAGCGTTGAGCCTCCACCTGGTAGTGGATGGCCAGGTGCCTGGCTCTTGACAGTGGCCTCTGTTGGTTGTTGTCCTTATGGGGAGAGTTTTCTGGGTAGGGGACAGATGTCTGATTCAAGGGGCAGGAAGGGCCACATTACCTTGTGAGCCATGGTGGTACTATTTGCCTGCTGGGATGCATCTATGAAAAAGCTATGGTCAGGAGCCTCAAAGATGGGGTCTGCAGATGAGGAGAAGGCTTCTCCATCGACCAGTGCAGTGACTCAGGTGGATGCTGACAGAGGGCTAGAGTTATGTTCAGAAGGGAATAGTACAGAAAAGTGTCACTTCAGAAGAGACACACTGCCCATGTTCTATCACCTGAACAGAGAAGCCCAACAAGGTATTGATTAGTTTACCTTAGCTTTTGGCTGGAGGGGTTTGGATTGGTGGCATTTGCCCTTCCAGCAGAATCCCCACAGATTTTTTGCCTTCTCTTACTGAACCTGTTGTTGTTGGACATAGGAGTCTGAACACTTTACTCCTGATAAACAGTGGTAAGTGCTTGTGCTCTCCCTTTAAACATGGTAAAATTGACATATTCCTAATTGGCACATTGAATTTACTTATTCACTAGTATATGGTACTGCATGTACCTAGGGGCTGTAAATTAAATGATACTAGTGAGCTGGATACACATTGTGCCACTCATTGAAGTGGCACTATAAAACATGTCTTCACGTTTGCCCCTGCAGGATGGATGGGCAGTTTTAAACTGCCATACTAACCTGGCAAAATAATCTTTTGTCAGTCCTAAACCTTCCTTTTTAATACTTATAAATCCCCCCTAAGAGGGGCCCTAAATGCTCATAGCGCAGGGTACATAGTATTTAAAAAGTATGACATGTGTATTTAAAGTTTTACATGTTCTGGCAGTGAAAAACCTCTGAGGTCATTGTTCACTGTAATAAGGCTGGCTTTTCCGTAGGGAAACACTGGGTTACATTATAACAACTTACAATGTTTAATTTCAATTTGGGAGCAGCTAGAAACCTATTCAAGGACTTGTTTAAATTGTTAATAGAAATCTAACTTAATAGTAAAGTCAGATTTTATATTATTATTTTGGAAATTACATTTTTAAAAAGTTGTCATTTTCCTGCCTAAGCCAAGTGTGCCTTTCTACCAGTTTGCAGTGTCACCTGACCCTTGATGGCTCACCTGCAGTATTATGTCTATTGCTTCAAGACAGTGGACAAAAGGCCTTGGGTGTGGGGAAGGGTGCTTTTCTTCTGAGCAGGATAGCCTAGGTGCTCTATCCAGCCACTGCCTGAACTTCAAAGTGTAGCCTAGGATTTGTACCCAGCCCCTTCTTGAATTCAAAGGAGGCCTACACTGCCACTGGCAGATGCAGCTCATATGCAGACCAGCATGTCGTTTGCCTCTCTACTCAAGCTGGCACCAAACCCAGTGCGGGGAGCAAAACTAACCAGAATTGGCTTAGAGGTTGCACAGAGACTTCCCTCCACTCACAGTCTGGCACTGGCATAATAGTGAACTCGACAGACGTCTTCTCAGAACACTCCTGGACCTGTGAAAATCAGGAGAAGGATTTCTCTACTGTTTGAATCCTGATAATAGACTGGACCTGCTGGCTTTGAACCCAAGATCCCAGAAGTGACTTGAACCCAAGATCCCAGAAGTGACTCCAAAGGTCAGTTGGCTGACCTCCTGTTTAAGCTACAGGGACACAACAAGCTTCCAGAGACCTTTTCCTGCAACAGACCAGGTGACCAGCTCCAACTGGACTTGCCCTAGATCCAGCTGCGGACTCATGTTGGAGTGAGTCCTAACCTCCAAGTGGAGACTCCCAAGGTCCTGGACCCTTGGCTGGTGTTAAAGTGTACTCCTCCTGTCTAAGCTGTATAAGTAGGGACCTGGAAGCTTTATGACAACTTTTCCTTAAACGAACCGGTAGGATGCCGGGACCACCATTGATCCGAAGCCATTAATGTTGAATCATCAGTCGGATTCAACTTGCTGGTTTGTTCACTGAAGGCGATCTGACTTTCACAGACGTTTCTAAGTCTGAATGTCGTAGGCTTCAGCAGGAAGAATGTTGAGCTGCAACCTGTCGGCGTCAAGGCCTTCCACGGCACAGACTTCAGACTCAGAGCTTTCCCACCTTCGTAAACAACCACACCCGGACCCTGCTCTTCAACAACTCACCATCGTCGAGCCCTGCATCAGAACCAGCTGGGAGCTTCCCCTGACGATAAATCACCTACAACCCCTTTTCTCCAGAAAACGTTCTAAGTCCGAAGGTAAACTATCCACCAGGACAAACCTGGTCCCTGTATCTGACCTGCGCTCTATCGTGGTCAGCCTTAACCTTTGACTTTGACACAGTCTAGAGCATAAAGATAACCTCAAACTTTAAAAAATCATGTCTCCAGTCTTACTAATTAGATTTTTGTCATTTTTATGTCATTTTATTTGGTAAAATGTACTTTATTTTTCAAAAATGGTTTGAGATTTTTCTTGTGTTGTGTTTTCACTGTATTACCATTTAAGTACCACACAAATACTTTACACAACGCCTCTAGGGTACGCCTGAATGCTTGTGGGCCAAGCTACCAGAGGGTTGAGCACAGGTTTATTTCGTGACTTTTGTGGTTCACCCTGACAAGGATTGTTATTAATATTTTAGATGGGTTCTCACTCCCTCAACCAATATTCCAGTTTCTTAGAATATAATACTACATTTGTGTGGGTGATACCTTATTCCCATTGTCTGCAAGGTGAATCAAAAGCGTAATTTTATCCAACTTGCAATCTTCTTTTGTTTTAGATGCGACCATCAGGTCACTTATGTACTGCAACAGCACTGAGTTACAGGGTAACTGCAGGTTTTGCAAATCTTTCTTAAAATTCTGGTTGAAGATTGAAGGGCTTTGCATATACCGTTGAGGATACAACACCACAAAAGAACTTTATTCCAAAACCTAAGTGCAAACATATATTGGCTATCCTCATGAAGAGGAATAGGAAAGAACGCTTGGTACAAGTTAGTGACACCATTCTGCATCAGCTTGAATCTGAAACAATATAGCAGCAAGATTCGGTACCACAGGACAAAAAAAGAATTACAATTCTATTGATTTTGAGCAGGTGTTGGACCACCCTCCATTGCCACTTGTATTTTTCATGCCCACTATACTTGACTGGACTTCTCAGTACTTCCATTAAAATTCCTTGTTCAATCATATTTTCATTCATGGGTTTCATTCCCTCCTCTGCTTCCTGTGCAAGCTTGTACTGAGGAGTTCGAGAGAAGTCTGCCTCTGATTTTATTGTAATTTTCTCAGGCTCTGTACTTTTAACCAATCCAATTTCCTTGCCTGTAAACTTCCATACCTCCTCTTTCACTGTGTGTCTTAAGTCAAGAGGTAAACTTTATTTTGTAAAAACTGGGAATAGATAAACTTTTGACACATGTGATTTTATTTTAAATTCTGGGTCCTCATCTTGCATTTGAATTGCCACACTATCTGGTGTGCAATAAATCACTCAATACATTTTGCAAAGGAGATCCCCCCTAATAGATTCACAGGACTCATCTTACATATTATAAATTGATGGTTGTTTTCTATCAACCCTATAAACATTTGCTGAGATTTGATTAGTAATCTGCTGATTACTAATACCTGCAACTTGACGTCTTTTCCCGAGAGGGGGAGGCTTGGAACTTCTGTGGGCTGAACCGTGGAGTGGGTAGCACCTGTATTGATTAGAAATGATACAGAGTGGCCATTCACCTCACCTTCTACTTACAGGTCACTATGGTCTACCTCTAGGACTGCAACAAGCATTCAATCCTCCCTCAGGCACCGTCAAAGTGACTGATTCGGTCCAGTAGGAATTCTAAAAGTCATTGATATCTGGGAAAATCACTATTAATTATCAAAGGATATTAAAAAATTCTGTTGAATACTAGGCATTTTATTTCAAATGTTTTGCTGGGTGCGAATCCGCGCGATTTGGGATCTCATTTAACGCTAGTTACACCATGTCTGGCTTATTGATCTACCGTTCGCCAGGGCCCTCCAAAGAGTTCAGGGCTGCATTTGTCGAGGCTGTGAGCCCCTTAGCCATGAGAGCGGCCAACTTCAGTATTATTGGTGACTTGAATCTGCATTTGGACAGCCTTCAGGACACTGATATAGGCAACTTCCTGGCCGATCTTGCGGCATGTCAGCTATCACAACTAGTGCAGGGTCCCACACACTCTGCGTGCCATTTACTGGACCCAGTTTTTTCCAACCTCTCTCGCCTGATTGTCCACACCCCCACTCCAATGTGCTGGTCCGATCACTATTTAATAACTATGAACTTTATTTTGTAAAAACTGGGAATAGATAAACTTTTGACACATGTGATTTTATTTTAAATTCTGGGTCCTCATCTTGCATTTGAATTGCCACACTATCTGGTGTGCAATAAATCACTCAATACATTTTGCAAAGGAGATCCCCCTAATAGATTCACAGGACTCATCTTACATATTATAAATTGATGGTTGTTTTCTATCAACCCTATAAACATTTGCTGAGATTTGATTAGTAATCTGCTGATTACTAATACCTGCAACTTGACGTCTTTTCCCGAGAGGGGAGGCTTGGAACTTCTGTGGGCTGAACCGTGGAGTGGGTAGCACCTGTATTGATTAGAAATGATACAGAGTGGCCATTCACCTCACCTTCTACTTACAGGTCACTATGGTCTACCTCTAGGACTGCAACAAGCATTCAATCCTCCCTCAGGCACCGTCAAAGTGACTGATTCGGTCCAGTAGGAATTCTAAAAGTCATTGATATCTGGGAAAATCACTATTAATTATCAAAGGATATTAAAAAATTCTGTTGAATACTAGGCATTTTATTTCAAATGTTTTGCTGGGTGCGAATCCGCGCGATTTGGGATCTCATTTAACGCTAGTTACACCATGTCTGGCTTATTGATCTACCGTTCGCCAGGGCCCTCCAAAGAGTTCAGGGCTGCATTTGTCGAGGCTGTGAGCCCCTTAGCCATGAGAGCGGCCAACTTCAGTATTATTGGTGACTTGAATCTGCATTTGGACAGCCTTCAGGACACTGATATAGGCAACTTCCTGGCCGATCTTGCGGCATGTCAGCTATCACAACTAGTGCAGGGTCCCACACACTCTGCGTGCCATTTACTGGACCCAGTTTTTTCCAACCTCTCTCGCCTGATTGTCCACACCCCCACTCCAATGTGCTGGTCCGATCACTATTTAATAACTATGACACTCTCGGAGGTTGTGCCCGCGAGGAGGCTGTCTCAGAAGCTCTTACTTAGACGCTCCTGGCATAAACTTAACATCGCCAAATTTCACAGCCTCCTTTCTACAGCCATGGTTAGCATTCCAGATGACCCTGACTCGGCTGATAGATCATTGTCCGATTGGATTCTCTGCACTTTGGATTCTCTCATCCCTGTAAAGTGGTCTAAAAGCTGCAACACTAAATCCAGTCCCTGGTACAATGCTACAGTCACCTCCCTGCGTAAAGCATGCAAAAGGATGGAGAGAGCCTGGAGAAGGGGCTACAACCCAAATCTGAAGAGCTGCTATCAGGCAGCGATTAAGAAATATCATAGGGCTATTCAGACTGAAGGGGAAATGTACTATGTGGACGAGATTAGGAGTAGTAATAACCCCTCCAAAAGCATCTTCTCGATACCAAAAGATCTTAAAACATCGACGGCCCTTAATGCTACCTTGATATCGTCAGATGAGCAATGCAAGGCACTTGCCTCCTTCTTTGTGGAGAAGGTGGACAAGATCTATAAGTCCTTCCCCCAGGTAGCGCTATGCCCTGACCCTGTGCCTAGACCCCCTCCTACGCATACTTTGGCTGCTTTCCCGCCGATCTCCCAAGAGGAGCTATCTGTGCTCTGTAGCAAGGTTAAATCTGGCTCTCCCACTGACCCCCTTAAGCCTGATCAATCTATGAAAATCTCACCGGTGCTTCTTACACCCCTGAGCCAGGTGATCAACCTGTTTATTTCTACGGCGGTGGTTCCCAGCTCTTGGAAGCAAGCTAGGGTGGTCCCCTTGTTAAAAAAACCTAATCTCGACGCAGCCAAACCAGAGAGCTTTCGCCCCATCTCCCTCCTACCCTGGGTCTCTAAGATCTCTGAGTCCTACATCAATTCTATCTTGATGGGCTATCTGGAGGAAAATAACATACTGGACCCCTCCCAGAATGGTTTCCGTCCTGGTCACAGCACGGAATCTGCTCTCCTAGCCGTGACCGAACATCTGAGGCGGGCTCTAGACGAGGGTCGTACTTCAGCACTGATCTTATTAGACCTCAGTGCTGCGTTCGACACTGTGTCCCACCAGATCCTGCTGAAACGGTTGGAGGAGGTGGGCATTGTTGATTCGGCCCTGGACTGGTTTGCCTCTTTTTTTATGGAAAGGATCTTCCAGGTAGCCGTCCCCCCTTTTGCTTTTAGAGTCCATACTACCAAACAGGGGGTGCCGCAGGGTTCAGCCCTGAGCCCAACCCTCTTCAACCTGTATGCACAACCATTAGCTACGGTGGCTAAGAGCAGAGGGCTCACGGCAGTATCCTATGCGGACAATACACAGTTGGTAGTCGCACTCGCGGACGACTCCACACGGGACACTTGCAAATTCCGGAGTGACCTTGAGGCTATCGCGGAGTGGATGACTGCCAACTGTCTCCAGCTCAACGCCAGTAAGTTCGAGGTATTGCTGGTAGGGAAAGACTCTGAGTTGTGGAGTGAGCACTGGTGGCCTGCCATTCTGGGGCATGCACCCGCCCCCAAACAGGTGGTAAAAAACCTGGGTGTCTGGGTAGATTCTGCCCTCAGCTTCCAAACCCAAACTAAGAAGGTGGCGGGGACCTGTTTTGGCATATTGCGGGGGCTCAAACCGCTGTTGGGGTTCTTTGACCCCTCCATCAGGCAGGTCATTGTTCAGGCTTCCATTCTGTCGAGATTGGACTATGCCAGCTCACTATATCTGGGGTCTAACAAGACTGAAATCTTGAAACTGCAAAGGGTCCAGAATGCTGCGGCCAGAACTCTCCTTGGCCTGCCTAGGACTTGCTCTGCGTCCAGTGCTATTCGTCGGCTCCACTGGCTGACTGTGGCCAAACGTATAGAGTTTAAGTCCCTTTGTATTTCTTTCAAAATCTTGAACTCCACTGGCCCAGGTATTCTGGCCAACCTGCTTGCACTTTACACCCCTTCCCGTCAACTTCGGTCGATGGGGCAGCATTTGGCGGTTATCCCCCGGGTGAGGAGGGCACGTGCTGGGGGGCGTTCCTTCCGCACTTTGGCAGCCAAACTTTGAAAACGCGCTTCCTACTTCCATCCGCAGCTTGAAGAATTATTTGGCTTTCTGTAAAGCAATCAAAACACACCACTTCCCTCCATTGTAGGCCTCTTCTTTGTTAGAGGTGGTGCAGTTTTCTGCTATCAGCGCCGGGACGCCCCTTCGCTGGGGCAGCTGCGCGCTTTACAAGACCGCATAACATAACATCACTGGAGCTGCGGGCATATTACATAGACTTGCCTTTGAATCTGCATGCTCTGTATAAAAGGCAGTTGGACTGGGGCAGTTGACTTTAACATCCCATTCTGTGCTATATGGTTTGGATTCTGCTGCATTTGGCCATTTTGCACTTATTCTGAATTATGTCTACATTTACGTTTCCAGTGTCTGCAATAATGGCAGGGAGTACTTTTCTTCAATATGGTAATGTTCACATTCATTCCTTTAGAGTTATTCACAAATCCTCCACCTCTGCCCTGTAAAACAACATTTCCAAGTTGTTCCATCTGCACATTATTTCCCTGCACACCTACGTCTTGTATGCTTAAGTCTGCACGGAAATTTGCACCATCAGCAAAACCAGACTCAAACACCGAACCCACTGTTTGAGTTCTACCACTTTTCTGAAAATGTGTTGTCTGTGCAATCATGAGTTTTTCTTTTAACTCCCTCTGTTTTGAATCAAAGCAGTCACTATAATACTTTGTGTATTTAAGTATCTCATCAACACTCTTGGTCTGCCAAAACACCATACCCTGCAGAAGATGCGAACTAATCTACTGGTGCAACAGCTGTTGTGAAATCTTTAATGCTATCTTTTGTTGGATCTTCAACTCCACTATACTTTTTATAAATCTGCATTAGCCTCTCATAATATGCATACACTGATTTTTTTTAGGTCCCGCATAGCTCTCATAATTTCTGACCAATTTACTTCTCTCTCTGGGAATTTTCGCTTCAAATCCATTATCACTTCCTTCTACTTCTCCATTGCAATAGCAGCTGCACCATTTTGAGGAGGTACTCTTTGAGGTTCCTATTATGGCCATGTTACAGCTGCTTTGTATTTAGCCCACAAATCCTTTAGGGAATAATTTCAAACCTACCTAAAGCACCTTTAAAACTGCTACTTATCTTTCCACTTCTGTATACCACTTTTCTGGTTCTTCACAAAGTTTAGGAAAAGATGTAAATGCCAGGAGAGCAAATCTCTTAAAAAGGGACATACACGTAAGTTCCATGTGCTTCTAGCATAGGAAATTCTGATACCATCACTCCCATTTCAGGTTCACTCATACTCGCATTTGCTTCCCTTTCAGCTTCAGTCCTTCTCTTTTGTGCCTTGCCCCCTTTCTTCTTCGACCTATCCTTGCATTTCCAAAAATCTGCCCTATGTTTTGTACAATTAACTAATACTCTCATGTGTTCTCATAGGGTCAATGAATCATTCTACTGACTTCATTTTCACTCGTCTCCAGTTTGTCATTTCTAGACAAATTTCTACTTTTGAATAAATTAATGTTACATTAGTCTGCCAAATCTTCTAGCCTACCATATGCTTCACACGCACATCTAGCTGCTTCCTTACTCCGAAATTTCAATTCATCCTTATTCTATACTGTCAGTCTTTCTAGACTAAATGTGCACTTCAGAATTTCAGTAAATTCAGTTTTCAAATGGAAAATAATAACATCCTTTTTTGTTGGTTCACTCGATTGTGCTGTACTCACAGTAGTGACTGTATCAATAATAGGGATGGTTGTAATAACAGTGGGTGTATTGACATTAGTAGTAATAATCCTTCTAGAGCCTGCTTCACTTTCAGGTGCAGTTGACACTCCCAAGGTATGCATTTTGATACTCAGTTCTGCTCCAATATCCTGATTAGACGGTCTTTGTGTTGTTAAACATTATCATATAGACGAGGTTTTGAGTTTAAAAAATCATCTAAAAATCTATCCTCTTCATATACATTTTTCTCCATACTTCACTTTGCTTTTTGTTTCTAATTTTCACTTTTGTCATTTCGATTATCAATTTTCTTTTTATTTGCCTCATTGACAGTTGTTGGAAAGACCCATTCCAACATTGTATCCTCTCCCCGTGCTCTTCTCTGCATTCCCCATCTAAAATCTAACCAGTGGCTCACAGCATTTCTAACCTGGCTTTTCAGTCTCTTCCATTCCTTCTCACTTCTATACGGTCCCACTCATTCGGTGCTTCAAATTATTTGGTCTATGTTGCTGTTTTCTTTCGTACATCACACGCCTCAAATTCACAAGCTTTGTCACATTGAAGGTAAGCTCCAAAGGACATTGCATTATCTTTTCATCTGATGTGATCTCAATTCATTCTTTTAATCACATACACATATGAAAACCTGAATTTAATATCATTTCAGAAGCAGGAGAAGCTTTTGAAAGTATTTTTTCTCCTTTGATAGCAGAGGCTCTAGACTTTTTCAGTGCAGCATCTATTTATGCTCAATCTGATTCTACACAAACCCCGTGACATAACTAAAAATAACTAATCACAGTGTAGCTACAGTAAAGAATAACCGATCACAGTACACCCAACAATGAGAACAGACAAACTGCAGTTCAAATAAGTTGTATAAATCTGTAATGCAACCTGGGGTCTGACTTAGGGTCTCCCTTATTAGCCACTCGCTCGCCCTGCTTACCGGTGTTCGCTGCGAGTTCTCTACCACGATTCCGAGATCCTCCGATCACCGGCTCCGGGTTCCTCCTCGTGGTCCACACTCCTTCGTATTCCGGGCAGCGTTGTGGATATGGTTTCACGGGGGCACACCTGTCTCTTCAGTTTCAAATTCCAGTCGGCGTTTATACTGGTGTGCTTCCAGAACGTCAGGGGTGCTGGTCACGGAACGTACGCCACGTTTCCTAATATCTCACATAAGATCACTGCTTTCAGCAAAGACCATCCAGCACTCCACGAGGTAATAATCACTCGGATTTATTTCTTTTAAATCGACAACATCATATATATATATATATATATATATATATATATATATATATATATATATATTCACTAAAAAAACCATAGGTTTCAGGCACGTTATAGTTAGAAATTAGCATTTAAAAAACCTTTGAAATTCACTGAAAAAACCATAGGTTTTAGGGACAGTTATAGTTACTTGGACATTGCACTCGTACAAAACCCGTGAAATTCCCCCATTATAGTTAGTTCAGCTAACTATAACTCGCGCCCCCGCAATGCACTGCTGATGACGTCACATATTACATCACTCATGACATGGTCAGTGACATCACTGATGACATCACTGATGACATCTCAAATGACATCACTGATGACATCACTGATGACATCATCCAGTGACTGTGTGTTTCTGTAAAGTTTAAATATGTTTAATATATATAGGGAAAGGCGTATTGAAGAGTGAGTGGGTGTATAAGTGTCTGAATGGATGATTTAGTAGGTGCGTGACTAACTGTATAAGTGAGTGATTAAACTTATCTTACTGAATGCATGGGTTAGTGACTAAACTGGGTGAATGTCTGTATCCGTCTGTCTGTTGCTGTGTAAGTGGCTGCATGGGTTTGTGAATAGCTACATGAGTGTCTATATGAGTTATTGATTGGTTGTCTGAGTATCTGTATGGGTGCCTGAGTGTTTGTGTGGGTGGGGTGTGTGCGACTCTGTACATAGATGTGTGAGTGGGTGATTCACTGGGTGCATGATTTGAAGAGTGCGTCTGTGATGGACTGCTTGGGTGGGTGAGTGTGTGTATGGGTGTGTTAGTGAGTGAATGTATATCTCAGTGGTACATGTGCGAGTAACTACATATGTAAAAGGAAGTATATATATGTGTTAGAGTATTTAAAAGGCTATACGTGAGAGTGTGTGATTGTGAGAGTGGCTGTATGGATGCGTGTGTGCTTGTATCAGTTATTGTATAAGAGCGTAAGAATGTGCTAGTATTTGTATGAGTAAGTGAGCTGGTGTGTGTATAACTGTATAGGTGAGTAAATGGGTGTGTGATTACATTTTTGCATGACTGACTAGGTGTGTGAGTACCTCTATGGATGAGTGGCGGTGTGTCAGTGTTTATATAGGTGTATGAGTGCATATGATAGTCCTGTACTGAGTGACCGTAAGTATGAGTGACTGTACGGGTGAGTGAGTGGATGTGTGTGTAGACCTAAGAATCAGTGAGTGGGTATGTAGTTATTGGTGTTGGAGTGTCTTTGTTTTTGAGAATGGCAGTCTGTAATTTAGAGTGGGTGTATCAAAAGTTATATTAGGGTGTGAGAAGATGCATGAAATTATCACATGGTTGATGTCATCAGTGATGTCATTTGAGATGTCATCAGTGATGTCATCAGTGATGTCACTGACCATGTCATGAGTGATGTAATATGTGACGTCATCAGCAGTGCATTGTGGGGCGCGAGTTATAGTTAGCTGAACTAACTATAACGTGGGGAATTTCACGGGTTTTGTACGAGTGCAATGTCCAAGTAACTATAACTGTCCCTAAAACCTATGGTTTTTTCAGTGAATTTCAAAGGTTTTTTAAATGCTAATTTCTAACTATAACGTGCCTGAAACCTATGGTTTTTTCAGTGAATTTCAAAGGTTTTTTAAATGCTAATTTCTAACTATAACATGTCTGAAACCTATGGTTTTTTCAGTGAATTTTAGGTGACTACATACATTCTACACATTTCACTACAGCACTGCTAATGTGAATGCCTGACTCATTGTGCAAATCCATAAGCAGTAACTAAGTTATACTACTACTGAAACTTGACAACAGGTTAGACTTTTAAGCAGTTATGTGTCAGCAAAGACATAAAGTAATCACAAGCTTCTGTCACAATGGTTGCAGAAGTGCACACATACTCACAGTGTGATTCTAGAGAACCAAAACTATTCCCTGTGCTTTAGCAAAAGAGACGCACTAGTCTGGAAGAGGTTAGGTGACTGCATACATTCTACACATTTCACTACAGCATTGGTAGTGTGAATGCCTGAATCATTCTGCAAATCCATAAGCAGTGACTGAGTTCTAATACTACAGAAACTTGACAACAGGATAGTAGAATAAATAATTATTCAACTATACCTTTCAACACAGTTTAAAATATATATATTACTATACAAAGGGGCAGATTTACAAGCTCCTTGCGCACATTTGCGTCACTTTTCCCATGTTAAAAGTGACGCAAAAGTGGCGCAAGAGGCTTCTAAAACTGCCCCATACTATTTTTAAAACAAACATCAAATACAATAAAAATAATTAAAGTATACATCAGTACATTTAATAATATATTTCAAAAAACACAGTTTCATTAAACTATCAAATCTTTTTTAAATAAACGTCCAAAATATATAACTCACCTATTAAATAAATCTGTTGAATTAAAAATCTCACACACTCAGTCAGGATTTTCTTTTTCGCACAAAATGTAGATAAGCACACTCTCCAATATAAAACCAGTAATGGCAAACTTTCCCTCTAATTTTTCATACATATACACATGACTTCCCAGTGTTTTTCAAATTGTAAAACGAATTTCCATTGGTCATAGAGAATAATACTTTTCAACTGACATCTTCCCCCTTGTTCTGAATATCAGTTTCCATAGCAACAGCTCATGCAACATTCAACTTAGCTGCCAGGTCACAAGTTCACCACACAATGTTGCAAATGACAACAGCAGGTGTGGTTGGCTTTGCAAAGCATTCACTTATCCTTTCTGCTGTACCTTTCAAACTTTTCATTGTAACCAATAATAAACATGCTTTCTAAACAAAGAAAAATGCACCCTATATTAGAATGTAGAGTGTTCTTAAACAGCCAATCAAATCTCTACTTTCTTAAAAACAGCATGTTGTCCACCATTTTAGATAGATTTCATTTTCCCTCCTACCTACCTCAGCTACAGACATCTTTTTATTACCTACATTGATCCCTTCAAGATGCTTTCAGTGTGGATTGTGGGACACAGCTATGTTTTCTGGTGCAAAAGGTATGCTGAAAGCAGAGGTATTGACAAAGATTTAGCTTTGCCAAATGTAGACATTAAATGGATTGGTCAGAGAGGATTAAAGTGGCACCAATTGATGCCATTGGTTAAATCCTTTTGCATCTCCAACACCCTGACCTCATAATTGTGCACTGTGGTGGCAATGACCTAGGCACTTTGACTGGGGTAGGTCTGGAAATGCTTATGAAGGACACCTTTGCAGAATTCATGTCACTTTTTCCCCAAACTGCCTTTGTCTATTCGAACATATGCCAAAGACAGAAATGGCAGTGGTCCAATCATTTTTGTCCACAGTTTGAAAAAGCTAGGAAACATGTCAATAAAGCTGTTTCTGCTTATCTCAGAGATTATAGGATGGGGTCCATTTTCAACAACAATCTGCGTTTTAATATGGATGGCATCTATAGGAGAGACGGTGTACATTTTACAGATGAGGGTAACAGAGTCTTTCTCATCAACTTTAGACTCTGCATCGGTACTTACTTGTAGGTACCATAATCTATCAATAAACACAAGGGCTCTTTTTAGAGCCACCCAAGATATAAACATATATACTTCATGTATATTTACTTTATTTTTTTTAATATTTGGGGGATTCGCGCACCCAACGCGTTTACTTTGGAGTCGCGCACCCAACGCGTTTACACCAGGGGGCCGCGCTGGGAGTCGCGCATCCAACGCGTTCACACTAGGGTCCGCGCTGAGCGGCGCGCTGGGTGCGCGACTCCTTATTTCTCCATAAAATTTTTGATAGCTCCTACCACTAATTTATATTCTCCCCGGGGACCCCATCCCCCGGGGCCTATACATAATAATGGAGACCGTGAGGGGAGCCCCAATGCCTCCACGGTCCCGCCGGCTCCCAGCGTCCTTCGAGATCGGCATTGCTTTTCCACATGGGGAGCTGCTGACATGCAGCTCCCCATGTGGAAAGCAATTTGCTTTAGATATTGGAAGAGAGAGCAGGTTTCCTGCCTCTCTTCCAAAATCCAAAGCAGTTTGCAATGACAGGACGGAGCCGCGAGGCTCCCGTCCTG
Organism: Calotriton arnoldi; assembly: GCA_963921515.1. Lineage (NCBI taxonomy): Eukaryota > Metazoa > Chordata > Amphibia > Caudata > Salamandridae > Calotriton > Calotriton arnoldi. The sequence goes on along the minus strand of CAWUFW010010025.1, from coordinate 249,513 downwards.
TCATTGCAAACAGCAGTGTCCCGGGGTAGGCACCCCGGGACACTGCAGGAGCCGGCCCTGGGGGTGGCGGTCCCCAGGGCCATCAAGGGCTCCAGGAGGGGGCCGCGCGGCCCCCTCCCTTAAATTGCACAGCCCCGGGGAGGTGGTGGTCCCCGGGGCTTCGGGGTCCAAAACAGACCCCCATTTTAAATTTTTAGTGCCCCGGGGAGGTGGCGGTCCTCGGGGCGTGTGGGGGCTCAAGCCCTCCCACACAGGAATTTTTTTTTTTTTTAAAAAGAAGCCCTGGGGAGGTGGTGGTCCTCGGGGCTGCGGGAGGGCCGAGTGCCCTCCCGCACCATTTTAAAATGAAAGCCCCGGGGGTGGCGGTCCCCGGGCTTGGGGGCCCTTTGAGGCCCCCATACATAAATTTAACCCCCACCATGCCCCCGGGACTTGGGCCACCCGGGGGCAAATACAATCGAAGCACGGGAGAGCGCGCTCGATTTTTTATTTTTATCGGCAGGATCCGCGCACCCTGAGCGCATCCTGCTGATTTTTTTTTAAAAAAAAAATGCTTTTTTCTGCCCAGGGGGTCCTTATGGGACCCCTGAGCAGACCTAGGGGTCAGGGTGTTTCTACCCTGCCCCTTTGTGCGCTTTGCGCACTTGTTTCTGTCCCTCGGTTCTACCGAGGGAGAAAATGGCTGCCAACATTTCCTGAATCGTAATGTTGACAGCCAGCTGACAGCCAATTAACATGCAGCTCGTGATCGGGACGGTGCGCGCAGGGTGCGCTCAGGGTGCGCGGATCCTCCGTGCCCATAGATATATATGTACTTTTACTTTTGATTTTCTCAGCAACTACTGAACGGATTTACACCATTTAACAAAAAGGGTTCTTTCTGAACCAAGAACTACCTCTTTGCCAAATTTGGTGTAAATCCGTTCAGCAGTTCGGGCTGTAGCCGTGTCTAAAGTTTCCTATGGAAAAATGAATGGGGAAAACGCGTTTTGGGACCCCCCTTTTTCTCGGCCCCCGCTTGACGAATCACCCCGAGACTTTCAGGGTAGGAGCGGACCGGAGCGCCCCACAAAGTTTGAAAATTTTGCGAAGATACGTCAACCGGCAAGAGAGTTATTTCAAATAGAATGTCGCGGATTTCCTATGGAAAATAGGTTCTAACTATAACTATCTACTGGCGACCGCCAGTAGATTATATATATATATATATATATATATATATGTATGTATGTATGTATGTATGTATGTATGTATGTATGTATGTATGTATGATCCTGCTTTGCATCCAGTTCCTCGTCTAGGGCCTGCAGGGTAGGGGACCTACCAGCTCTAGAGCTCCTTGCATAGACATTAAGGATGTCAATGCACTTTCCCAGTGGGCCTTTGAGTCTAACCCAAAGAATATCGCTGCTATTAGTGGAAAGCTCCTCTGTTGCACAATTTAGTGCAATTTTGACCAGGATGAGGAGCCCTCCAGAGGGGCGGCCGTGTTTAGAGGGAATTGCCGGTTTGTGAAACGTTACAAACCTTGGGATAAAAGTAGGAGTCAAGCTCCAGGTTTCCTGCAAAATACAGATCTCATGCTGATTAATAAGCTCAAGCCAATGAGGGAGACCTAATTTTCCCCTTATGCCTGCCACATTCAAGGAGGCTATTCTAAGTTTCCTTGTGTCTAGATGGTGCAGGGGAGTAGGGGACGATAGCGCTAGAGCAGATTCGGCCAAGTCAATGATCGACTGAGTGTGTAAAGTGTTGTCATCTTCCTGAACATCATCTCCTATTTGCAAAGCAAATTCAACGTGTGAGGGAGAATGGCGACTAAATGACTCTACCTCATATTCAGGGAGACGTCCTCTGAGCCCATGTGCAGCAATGTGTAGGTTGTATCAGAATCGATGTTAAAGAAACACATTCGTTCCTGTGGTGGTTCTGGAGATAGTCAGCCGTTCTGTGATAGGGATGATGATGGTAGATCCCTTTGGGGCATCGTTGCAATCTTGTGAGTGGCTGCGAATGAAGGAATGTTTAACTTCAATTGAATATTGGTGGTGCGTGGGGGGCACGATCTAGCTTCCAGAGCAACAAGATTTTACACTAAGTTTTCACTTGTCAGGATGAGTTCTACTGCGTCAACCGAGCTGTTATTTAGGACACATCTTCGTGCCCTCACGATGTCGTCCCTTATCACAGATCGACAGCCCCTTACATGCCTAATCCAGTGGATGGCTTTGTTCTTTAGGACCTCACCATGTTCGAATTTGTTGTTTGACAGACATATGGCTTCTTGTTCGAAATTACCAATGCTTTGAACTATTAAATCAAAACGGTCTCATTTGATAGTTTTACACTGTGTGCAAATTAAGCTGTTCAGAAAGATGTTTTACACTTTCATTGGCGAGAAGTTGCTTCAAGCTTAAAAATATGAAGTTTTTTTTTCCACATTTCATGTGACAGTCAAAGAATATATATATTTTTTGCCTCCATCATGACAATGAAAAATGTAGGTTTGCAGCTCTTCAGCACATTGACGTGGCATACAGAAATCACTCTGTAGATCATTATAGAGCATGGCATTGTAGGTGTACAGAGGTATCTCTTGACTTTGGACTACTTGCTACTTATTCTATAGAATAATGGAGCGCTCTGCACTGTACTCTCGTGGACTGTGAAATCATAACTTATCTTTACAAATGTTCTGTGCGGACACTCAATCAGGAGTGAAGTGCACATTGAACATAGTAGTTTCATGAAGATAGCAGTGCCTGGCAAGGAGAGAAGCTGATTTTAAAATACAACCTACACAGTGACCTGCTGAGAAAATTAGCCTGGTCAGACTGCAAAGATGTGTATGGGCAATGAATGCAGACAAGTGTGCAGGGATGAGCTTTTCTTGAAATCCAACCTACACTCTGGTAAATCACAATTCCTGATTTTGCTTCTCATATTATAGCAGCGGTCACTGCTGTGACAATGCTCGTCAAGGCAGCGGGGTGTCTTGATAGAAGCTGATTTTGTGTGGGTGTGTTGTCCAAGTGGATAGGAAATGTACGCCTTAGCTTCTGATCAGAAATCAGTTCGACACATTTCCAGTAATGCAATACTGCGCCCATATGGACGAATGATTCGCTCACATCTGGGAACAGAAACATTTCTATTCTAGAAAATAGTACTTTTCACAAACTCACGAGGAAGTCGGGCAAGCTTTACTCCTTTTGTTTCATCGTGCTTCAAGATACAAAATATAAGCGTGTCTTACTAATAAAGATGTTATTTCACTCCCCTAAAACATTTTAACTAGAATTAATAATATAGCATAGAAATAGACGAAAAAGACAGCTTTTTATCACTTGCCTTTACTGTGCAGGAGCACTAAAGTCAGCTCATAACTTGTTTGATAAGGAATGTGTTAGTTATTATCAATTTGCATATTTCCCTATTGTCAAACTAGGTGGACTTCTCAGTAAATTAGGCTAGCTACAGAACTATACAACTGTGTAGCGGGTATCACTGAGTTTAGTACGACAGTTTTATAACGCTACAATGTTTCCATATTTCTTATCTTTTTCCCATTTCCTACCTTTCCAAAACCTTGGCCTAGATGCCTGCGAAATCTGTTCATGATTAATACATTTTTCATGACATGTTACTTATGATTTTGTTATAAACGTCCAATATTATCAGGGTACTAATTCTTCTGCAAAAGAAGGTGCATTTTCAGAGCATATTGGGCAGTGCTGAAGATATTTCTCCTGCTAAAACAACTGAGGAACAAACTTACTCAGCCTACAGAGTAAACCATCATAAAATGAGCAGGTTTTAAAGCACTTACGAAATTCATCTAAAGGGTTTTTAATTTAATTATTCTCCGAGAAATTAACAAAAATATGACACTTTAAACAAATGTACTTCTTTTAACAAAGATCCTACTATACCTTCAACAAGGGATGGTGAAAAATAAAGAGGATCCCATTTCATACTCCCTACTGACACCCAGGACCACATTCTAACGGGAGATGTGCGCTATACAGTTACCAATAGCAAACACTAAACCAAATACAAATAGCAAAAAAGGATAAACACAACAATAATGCTTTGGATGAGCACCTGGGATGAGGGAAAAGGACAATCTGAATGCTGACAGTCTACCTACAGCTGGAACTACAAGGTCCAAGCTTTCTCCATCATAGGGTGGGTCTTTCATTTTAATGGCATGAAAGGCTCTGATGGTGGCCCTGCACTAACCCATAAACCGTGCTCGAGAAGAGTGAGGAAAGAAAAGAATCCAATAGATGAAAAATAGCATTTTTGCCTTCCAACTCTTAAGGCCTGTCAAGTAGAAGTTTAAAAAAAGAAGTATACATTTTGAAAGACATCCTCACACATGAAATTGATCTCAGTTTCTGGGTAAGCAGTTAACCTTCTGTGTTTCACCAATGCGCCTACGTTGTTTTTGGAATCTTCTGCAAATATTTTATATCATATACTGGTAATGCCACATAAAAGCCAACGTATTAATTAAATTGGTAATGATTAATACCACTGCAACATGATTATTGTCTGAGGTGAAGGGTAAAACGTTGCTTAAACATTTCAGCTGATTAAAATATATCTTAACTGTGGCACCCATCTGGAATCTGCACCATTCAAAATATAAGTTTGATTTTAATTGAATTTGAAGCTCTGATAAGCAAGGAAGGTGAGAAACCAAGCACGTGTTGTTTTATTGCATGCACTCACTCTGCCACCAAGATCTCTGTTGATGCTCCCCTCCAGCCTATGGACTTCTCAGCAAGTCAGCAAATTTGAGAAAACTAGTCACAAACTCATGGAGTAGGCCAATGATTCGCCTCATATAAGAAGGATGAAAACGGGAAAGGATTACCAACAGGAAGCAGGAGGAAAAATGCATTAGGGGTGGTAGGACTTGGCCCTTTCTGCAGGTCATCCCGAGACCTTTTTTGCCTTCACTCCTTCAGCTTTGCTGAATTCGTTTTTGTTGGCCTTAGAACTCTGTGCACTTTACCACTGCTAACCAGTGCTAAAGAGCTTGTGCCCTGTCCTTAAAACAAGGTAGATTGGCTTATACCCAATTGTCATATTTAATTAACTTGTAAGTCCCCAGTAAAGTGACACTACCTGTGCCCAGTGCCTGTAAATTAAATGCTACTAGTCAGCCTACAGCACTGATTGTGCCACCCACTTGAGTAGCACTTTAAGTGAAATTGCAGCACAAATGTATGTAGTTGTAAACTGTCAGTTCGAGCTGGCAAAGTAAACCTTTTTCCAGGCCCAAACCTTCCTTTTTAATACATATAAGTCACACCTAGTGTAGGACCTGGACAGTCCAGAGGGCAGGGTGCACTGTATTTAAAAAGTAGGACATGTACTTACTTTAAAGTTTTACATGTCCTGATAGGGAAAAACACTTAAATTTGTTTTTCACTCCTGCAAGGCCTACATCTCCCATAAGATAACATTGGAGTTATCTAATTACATTTATAAGTGTAATTTCCAAATGGGAACAGATACCCAGGTAATGTTTTGTATCTCTGGAATCGTAATGAAATATCCTAACTTATGGTGAAGTCAGATTTTTAATTACAATTCTGAAAATGCCATGTTTAGAAAATTGGCATTTTCTAGCCTTAGCCATTTGGAGCCTGCAGCCTGTCTCTCGGTCATGTGACTGGGTGTAGTTAACAGTTAGGCTTTATGTATTCCTCTTAGATAGCCACACACAAAAGGGAGCTCAGATAAGGCTGGATGTGCCATCACTGTCAGGATGGGAGGGAGATGCTGGACGCAGACCCACTTACACTTGACTTGGCTGTGTCCTATCTCAACACAAAGGGCTCCATACCCCCTGTAGTTAATCTGGAGCCAGGGCCAGGAAGGCAGGGGACTTGTGCACTTCAAAGGCATGCCTCTAGGAGCATCTCCCCATTTCAAAGGCACAACTGAGTATAACTACTGGACCCCAGACACCACCACTTCAGTACACTCATGGACCTGTGGATACTCTGCCAGGAAGAAGGACTGATGTGCTGCTGAAAGAACTGGCACTCTGCTGGACTGCTGTTCTGAAGGGCCTCTGCCCTGCTGTGCTGACCTAAAGCCTGCTGCCCCCTTGCCTGGGTAAGAAGGACTGGACCTGCCCATTTTGAACCCAGCACACAGACATAATAGGCTTCTAACCGCCGTGCATCTTGTCTGTCATCTGTAGATCTATCCTGCCATGCGGTGTGATGACTTTCCTGGACCCTTTGAAGTGGGCTTAAGGTGCTCTGCCAGCTTCTATGGATCCAGCGGAACCAATGCATTTCCTCTGCGGCAGGGCACAACCCCAAGCAGAAGCGACGCATTTCTGCTGCTACGTGGATTGGACCCATCGCAAAGACCTGCATCACTGCTGCAGCCCGCAACGTCTTCAGAACCACCACTGCATGGTGGATCCTCAGCACAGGCCCTCACATTATTTGTGAACAGCAGCCTTGACGGTGACACCAGACTCCACACTCGCATTGCCCGAATTGCATGCAGCATCCTCGACACCCAACTTTGCATCGCAATCCCCATCGATGGGATATTCAACAATGACACAGGCCCTTGCATCGCAGCCTCATCGCATCTCTGAACCGATGCAACGCTTTGGCTGTGTGACACGTCTTCGACGTGGATCCTCGCAACACTCCGCAAAACAGGATTTAAGGTAATTTGTTCAGCGGGTCTTGATTGGTCACTGTAGCTGGCCCATGCTCCCTCAACATTAGCCTGAACTTATGACTTTGTCCCGGTCTGGCACGACCAGATATCCATAGTAGGTGCTTTGTGCTTTTTGGAACTATTTTCACTAAACTTTTTAAAGTTGCATATCTCTAGTTCTACTGATTGGATTTTGTTGCTTTGGTCTTGTTTTATTTATTAAAGAAGTATACTTTATTTTTCCAACGTGGTGTGAGATCCTTTAAGTGTGGTGTTTTCACTCTATTACTCTTTGAAGTTTTGCACAAATACTTTACAAATTGCCTCTAAGTTAAGCCTGTATGCTCTGTGCCAAGCTACCAGAGGGTTGAGCACAGGTTAATTTACGGTCGGCTTGTGACTCACCCTGTCAAGGAATGTGGTTGCTGCTTGTCCAGAGTTCACACTCAGTCAACCAACAGCCAAATTTCTCACAGTGGCCTAGCTTCTTGCTTTCCTTCTAGAAGAGAGGGCTTGGTGTTCTTCCATTGAAGCCTGCTTGACCCCTGTGGAACATCTGTCCTGTGGCTGGAAAGTGCAGAAGTCCCTAGAGAATGAGGACATTGTGGCCAACGGGAGGGAACCCAGCTGATGAGCTATAAGTGAATATTTTGACTGTCTGTCTGTGTGAAACCGTTTTGCTCTGCCTAGGGCCTAGGAATAGCCGATGACCTTTGGACAAATCAAGATGTTTCTGTAGGAGGGAAATCCCAGTAATTGGCTGTAGCTAGACATTTTGCTCTGGCACTACTAGTTGTGAGGAGCATCAAACCTCACCCAAAAACAAATTTGCAGAGCTTTTCCAAAAGCTAGAGGAAAGTTCTCTCTGAATGGACAGGCCAAGATGCCAGGGGTCCCTGAAAAGAAAATGACTTCTGAGGCATTTAAAAAAAAAATCTGTACCACTTAGAGCTATGAAGTTTAAGGCAACAGCAATATCTCCCCGAAGATGTGCCTGACTTTGTGGAGGTCTTGTAGGCTACAACTTCCAATACTGCTCTGCTGAATATTTTTGGCCACTGGAATTTTTGTAAGGTAAACTTCTCACTTGAGAGAACCACTAACCTTTGCCCAACTCTACTGGCTTACAAGTCAGACGTGTAGGGTGTCTAGGTTCCAGACTATCAGACCCAATGAAATGAAACTGATTTTTATAGTGTTATTTCTCATAAAATGTGTTTTTGATTTTACAACAACTCCTGATCCCTGCATCTGACTTTCTTTATGCATCACTTTGGTTATTCATTTGTTCTTCTTTTAATTTAGTTTGGAAATGTGAAGTGCTTTACTTCCAAACTGAATTGTGGTTTTACTGCTTTGTTCATGTACACCATATATTTTTCTGAGGAAAGCAATGCTGCTTGAGGCAGTGCACCAAGTAGAGTAAGGTATACTTCACATAACTTGTCTTACATGTTGTGGGAGTTCATTTTCAGCTCGCATCCGGAAGGTGACTTATCCTGCACATCAATTTAACAATCTATCTAACTATAATCACTCTGTTGAGTTTTTTGGAACAAAGTGATACTTGCAGTCATAGGTTTAAATGAATGTATATGCTGTAATGCAAATTGAACTTATTGTGTGGGAAAAAGACATGTAATTATTTATGGGAAGGCGTCATAATGAAAAATGTATACAGCACAACATATTTGGACTTTTTTCCTCATGTCAAGGACTAAAGGGATTAAACATCTGTAAACTAACAGCATTCCATGATTAGTTGTTTGACAATGCCTCTCATGATTTATGATAAATACATGAGTCTCTTCGTGGTAGACAGTTAAAATGACAACACTTTAAAATATTTTGGCATTAAAACTTGGGGGGACTTATTTACAAGCCCCTTGAGCCGACAGTACATCACTTTTTCCCATATTAAAAGTGGTGCGACGGTGGCGCAAGGACCTTGTAAATGAGCCCCAGGGTGTCTGAAGTTGCGTCGATTTTTCAGCATGGCATATTTATGCGTAATACACACAAAACTACAACATTTCTGTTATGAGGTGCCTCTAGTTTTATGTGAGGAGGAAAGGTTGTGAATGAAAATCAGGACTTTTTCGTAAGCCTTCTCTAGAAGAATGGAATTTGTGCTGAGTCATTTGCGAGGAAAAAACAAAGCAAAATATTGCACTCAAGTTATTTAAAACACACTTCGGCCTATCAGGCTTTTGGCATCACAGTTTGGAAAACATGATAACTATATATACAGGAGAAAATTAACATGTTAAACAAATTTAAAGGAGAAGAAATGAAATTATATTAATATGGCAAAAGACCTTTTATAAAAAAGGATTGACGAACAACAAGAAAAAAGTAGTAGACATGGGGAAAAAAACATACGAGGGAGAATTTTCCTAATATTATGGGCTAGTCGTGTTCTTTCCTCTTGTAAGTTTCCTTTTTCTCTGAATTATCACTAGGTTACTCTTTTTAAGCCACATGTAAGTTAAGTTATTGACAAGGATGACAATAGAAAAACCAAAACAAACTAGCAAAGAACACAGGCCCATCTGTACTGATGCTAAGGTTGCAAAAGTGGTCGCAATTTGCTACCGAGTTTTATGACACTTGGGGCCAGATGTACAAAAATTAGGAATTGCAATTGCCAAATTGCGACTAGTACCCAGCGTAGTTAGAACATCTCAGTTCCTAATGTACTAAAGGCTTATACTTAAAATAGCAATTATTAGTGGGTTGCAAATCAATCTACCTCATGAATTTTAATGATGCAGGTCACAGTTTTTGACTTACTTGGAATCGCTGCCATCGCAGGGATAGTGGCCTGCTGGGATCAGCAGACCACCATGTCTGTGATTGCTTTTCAATGATAAAGCAAGGAAAACCTGATGTGCTTAAAAAAAAAAAGAAACTTTTAAGTTTCATTTGTTAAGAGTAGGCTGTGTGTTACCACTGCCTGCTCTTCAAAAATAATTTGTTTTACTTTGCTAAAGGGGAATGCCTTTTTGAGGTAGCAAACAGCCCCCTCTTCAAATCTAGCCATTTGCGTCCACCAAAAAAGCTTTGTATACATGGTCCGAAATACTTTTTCGAACTGACCTAGATATTAATAGGTCAGTTCATAAAATTAAGATTTGAAGGGCTCAAAGGAACCCATCTACTGAGTATTCATTATGCAGGTAGCAAATTACTACTCCCTCCAATTGGCCGAATGCCTTGAAGGAAAAAGGGCTGCTTTGGAAAAAAAGTGTTCAGTTTTGAAACACTTCAGTGAGAGTTGGTAGTGGGTTCCTGGACCACTGCCTATTGCACCTGAAGCTGCACCCCAATTGGCAAAGGGCAATGTGTACAAAGGGCACTGCTTCGTTTATGTGAACATGAAAGTCAGTAACGTATCAATTGTTTGCAAATTAGCCCTTCCAAATACAAAATTGGTAATGTTAGACCTGGAATCTTTGGTGTGTTTTTCCCTGTCTTTTTTGCTTCTGCCTGCTGTTTTTGACTGTGTGCCGCATTTCGTTTTTTTTGCTGATTTAGGACTCTGGGCACTTTACCACTGCTGACCAATATGCTAGTGCTCCCTGTGTAAATTGTATCTGCCATTGGTTAGCCACGATTGGCATATTTGATTTACTGGTAAGTCCCTTGAAAAGTGCACTGTATGTGCCCAGGGCCTGTAAATCAAATGCTACTAGTCGGCATGCAGTACTGATTGTGCCACCCACATGAGTAGCCCTGCAACCATGTCTCAGACTTGCCACTGCAGTGTCTCTGTGGGCAGTTTTACACTGCCATGTCAACCTGACAAGTGCAACCACTTGCCAGCCCCGAACCTTCCCTTTTATTACATGTAAGGCACCCCTAAATTAGGTCCAAGGTAGTGCCATTGGCAGGGTGCAGTGTATTCAAAAGGCAGGACATGTGCTGGTGTGTTTTACATGTCCTGACAGGGAAATACTGCTTATTTCGTTTTTTCACTATTGCAAGGACTATCTCTCCCATAGGTTGTCATTGGAGCTGTCTAGTAACCTGTTACAAGTGTAACTTCCAATTGGGAACAGATAGACATTTGGAGTTTGGGGTCTCTGAACTCACAATTTAAAAATACATATTTTAGTGAAGTTGGTTTTTAAATTGTGTGTTTGAAAATTCCACTTTTAGGAGTGGGCATTTTCTTGCTTTACCATTCTGTGCCTCTGTCTGCCTCTGGAATCCATGTCTGAGGAGGGTGACAGTTGGGCTGTTTGTGCATTCACTCTAGACAGTCACACAAAGGGAGATGAGGTGAGCCCTGCATATCCTGATGGCCCATCACCAGGCTGGTGGGTTTTCCTGACCTAGAGGGGTGGGAGGAGTTGTCACTGACACCTGAATAGGACGGTACCTGTCCTCACACAAAGCTGTCTCCACCCCCCTGTAGTGTGTACAGGGGCCAGGTCAGAGAAAGGCAGAGCCTTGTTTTCTACAAAGATTTTCGTTTGAAGGTTGCTTTCTTCAAAGCCAGAAACTGGTATAAGTACTGGAGCTGTGACACTATAACTTCAGAACACTTCTGGACTAAGAGGACATTTTGCCAGGAAGAAGAGCTGGATGCTGTAGGAGGGACTGACACTCTGCTTGTTGCTTGGTTATGCTGGCCTGCTGCTTACTGCCTCTATCCTGGGAGTGAAAGGACTGGACTTTGCTTTCTGTATCCTGCTTCCAAGGTTCTTTATGGATTAGTGCATGCTTGTCTCCTGTTAAGAAGTCAAAGACTTCACCTATCAGTGCCTGAGCTCTTCTGCAGAGAGCCCTGTCTTGCCAAGTGGTGCCAAATCCAGTTCCTGGGCCCTTATAAGTAGAATCTGGTAATCTGAGAAGAAAATCCACGCATCGACTCTCAGCACCTGTTTTTCCGATGCAGCACTGCCATGCGGTTGAAAAATCGGTGCATCGCCACTGTGCGGCCGAAGAATTGATACAGCACCTGCGGTGCGGCTGAATGATCACCGCAGCCCGAGCACTGTGTCACCAGCATCCTTGGCACACGCTCTGACTCCGACTCGGGCCCTGCAGTGCGGCTGAAGAAGCGACGCATCACCTGCTTCACGGCTGTGTAATTGACACAGTGCCTGCTCTTCATCGACACAGCAGATTTTTGACGCATTGTACCTGGGCACCAAATTCTTCATCAACGTTGCCCAGCAGTAAGGAACTGAGGCTGCATGTTCGGAGATCGATATCACTGCCCCTCACATTACGGAATCAACACATCACCTCCCCTGTGCTGCAGTAAGAAACCGACGCATCACCTTCCCTGTCAGTAAGGAACCGGCCCATCACCTCTCCTGGGAGTAAGAAACTGACACATCACTTTACTTTTCCAGTGCCTCACCTCCCCTTCGCCTGTTTTCTTCCAATGATTTTGAAGCACCCCAGGTACTTTGTGCTTAAAGTGACGCATCCATAGTTTCCAATGGACTGAACTATTTTGAACATTTTGAAAATTATATCTTGACTTGTGTATGTTGGATTTTTGTCATTTTGGTCCTGTTTTATTCAGATAAATATTGGTTATTTTCTAAGCTGGTGTGTGTTCCTTTTTCAGTGTTTTCACTGTGTTACTGTGTGTGTGCAAATGCTTTACACATTGCCTCTGAGATAAGCCTGACTGCTCATGCCAAGCTACCAAATGGGTGAGAAGAGGTTATCTTGGCTGTGCGATCCCCTTACCCTGACTAGAGTGAGGGTTCATACTTGGACAGGGTGCAAATCACTGCCAACATGAGCCCCCATTTCTAACAGGTAACCATTCCTAAACTCATTTTATGATTCTGAAAAACTTTTCTGAATCGTAAAATGAGTTTAGTACATATATACCAAGGTGTCTGAGGTTTCAAACCCTGAATGTTAGCGTTTTGGATGGTTTACAACTGCAAAAGCTCTTAGTAGATCTGGCCCAAAATGTTTTTCAATACAAGAGGAGGAGAATGCATTAGTTCTTATCTATGGGATCATGTCGTGAAGGGCACAAAAAGGAATCTTGTAAAAGGAAAAGAATCAAATGAACCAGTACTTGGAAAGGAGAAAGGAAATTGTGTTGTAAAATGATTTGGATGTTTCAATGAGTTTTGGGTATCTCATTTTTTCTCAGTGTGCCAGGTGAATTACTCATCCCACATCCAAAACTTATACATTCATTAGTTAAATTTCCAGACTTCAATGTGGATCATTCTCAGCATCCGTAGGTCAGAGCGTTAGATCATCCCTGGACACTGAGTCCTTCTTCTTCGAGCAAAAGTCCTATTTCTTAAGGCTTTTTTTGGTTCTTTGTTTTTTTTTACTGTAGGAAAATTATTAGAATTATATTTAGCCAATTTTCTACCAGATCTCTAGTCCTTCAATCCTTAATAGCAGACATTCTTTTAATAGGGCTTTTGGATCATGGGAGCTTTTCGGGGGTGAAACGAACAGGTAGTGGCAATTAGCGGGTTGCTTTGCATGGTTAGAATTTCTCTCTAAGACAGATGGAAATTGCAACTCCTAGCTGACACAAGCAGTCATCAGTGTGGTTTCTTTTATCGTGCCCCATGTGTCATGTGTTCTCCAGTCGTTTGGTACAAATGATGGCAGGAACATCCGGACTTTGTAAAGAAATGATAGTCTCCTCCAAGCTCAATTTATATTTTTTTAAATGAGAAGAGGTTCTTTGAGTCATTTGACTCAAAGAACATGGACCATATACTTTTAGGCCCTGAAATTGAGCTGAGGCAAAACTGGGGCTCTTTACTGTGGTTGATTTCCTTCTGTATCAAAGCTGCCTTAGAAATATCAGCCATTTTTTCTTTAAGATGGGGCTCTCTCTCGAGTGCCTTCTATTGAACCTTTAATAACAGTGCATCATAGGATGGGGGAAGCTAAAACAAAAAGCACTCCCCCTTTCTCCTCAGGAAGATTAGCCACAAAATCACCGATCGAATTGCAAATAGTATTGTGAATGCTTTGTTCTTAGCAGGAGAGGCTGCTGGTCTAGGCTTTTCTTTCTCTATTGTCTGGGCTGGGACACATAGGAATTGCTCCTGAAACTGCTTAAAGAATTAAAATCTTTCCTGCAACTCTCCTCAACAAACTGTGATTTGGTTGAGTTCTCTTTGCTTGAGACAAGAAGAGAAAACTGCCTGCTCTGTAACCTTCACACCGGAGTCTATTTTTCTGTTTCTGCCTCTCACTCTACAGTCAACCTTCTCTTTCTCCTTTTTACACTCCATTATAAACTCAATTGGATTCAGCATCTGTAAAGGAGGGCTGATGGGTGAACTGGGGGAACTGTTAGCACTGCACAGGTGGCTCAAAGGGCCAGATGTACAACACATTTTACCGGTCGCAAATGGCCCAACGGGTCGTTTGCAACTGGTAAAATGCATTTTCCTCTATACCAACCCTATTTTGCGAGTCAGTAACCAATTATCAACTTCCAAAACAGGGTTTGCGAGTCGCTCTTAGGATGGGCAGCGAAAAGGGAAACCCTTCCTAGTAGCGAGTCGCACTGGTACGTATGCAGTCGTAAAAACATTTGCAAATTGCCACCAATTTCAAACTGGTGGTAAGCCATTCGCAAACGGGGAGGGGTCCCAAAGGGACCACTTCCCCTTTGTGAATGGGGGTGCCAACATTTTTTCAGAGCAGACAGAGGTTTCAAGGACCACTGCCCACTCTAAAAAAATTATAAGAAAACTTCTCATTTTCATTTCTGATATACACTCCATTTTCTTTTAAGGAAATTGGGCTGCATTTTTTTAAAAAAAACTGATTTATTTATAAAGCAGTCCCAGGTATGGTGGTCAGCTGACCCCTGCAGGCCACAATCCCTGTGAGTTCCGGCCATTCCCAATGGGTCGCAAATTGCAACCTGCCTCAAGAATATTAATGAGGCAGGCCCCTTGACCCATTTGGGAATCGCAAACAATGTCTGAGACACTTGTACATCAGGTTTTTGACTCCCAATTCACAGTTTGCAAGTCGCAAACCCTGAATGTCGTACATGTGGTCCAAAGTGTTTGAAGCTATCCGACCTACGGCTCACTGGGTTTGCTAGAGATAATTTTCAGGGATCTCACAGACATGGAGAGAGGATGTGGCCTAATGGCTAGAGTGGTCGATCTCGAAGCTGGGGAACCGGGATCGAATCTCAGCAGGGACGCTCAATATCCTATGATTCTGGGCAAGTCATTTAATCTCCCCGTACCTAACAAAATGAACGTGTCCGTCTGCAACTCACCTGGTGCTCATTTAAAATGCTCTGGCACCTTCAGGTCGAGTTCGCACTATATAATATAAACAAAACAAACCATGGGAAACTGGAGTATTGCTGTCCTTTCAAGGACCATTTCCTGTCCTTGTCTAGAGGCACTCTTAGGGGTGATAATTTCTGTGCTCCCATAGCGCCAAAACTTGCACTGAGGTGGGAGTTCTCATGAGCAGCTGAAGAATATTTTTGTGGCCTCGTGCGAGTGGTCTGGTTTACCCTCTCAGTAACAGGGAGGGACTCACATTACTTACTTTGCTTGACTGCAAAAAAGCTTCAGGGAAGGTTTAACCGATTTGGATGAGGCTCCACTATACTGTATACTGGGCCCCTCCGTCCCCACTCTTCCCTTCAGGAACTTTAGGGGAAAAACAAGGGCCCGGTCCTAAGACCACCCAAATCAGAAAAGAATTGAAGATAACAACAAGGAACTATCAGGGGCCTAAGTTTACTCAATCTATACAAAGACAGTATTGCAAACAAGAAGGCAACTTTAGAAGTGAGCCAAGAAAGAGGAGCAGAAATGAAAACAAGGGTTCAAATGTATCTAATCCTAACCTCTTCAAAATCATAAGCATATCCCTTGGAAGAAAAAAGAATATATCACAGGCCACCAGTTATGACAACGTTTAGGAAAACAAGCAGATAGGAACTATTGTAGTCATTTAACCCCAGGATTCTTCTCTACAATCGTTTTCCAGCTCACACTGGAGGATAGTAATCAGGGAAAGGTCTCTGAGGTCACAGTAGAGACCAAGCATCTCCTCAAAATGCATGGAATTCAACTCTCCTCACAGAACTTAGGAAGGCTCGTGGTTTCTGGGGAGGCAAAGAGATACAGCCAGTGGAGACCTAACTGACTCCTCACTATCTGAAAGACTTCCTGCGATAGATGGTAAGACACAGAAGAAAGAAACACTCTGCTAAGGTGATCTACCACCAAGTTCTTCTCCCCTGGAAGATAAGAAGATAGAAGATGAACTTTTCCTGTGCAAAGATAGATGAAAAATAGAACTTTTCTCCTGTAAATATGTCCTAAGCTATCTCAGTCAAGGCAGGTGACCTTGTTCCCCCTTGATGAGTGACATATGTTTTTGCCATCTCGTTCTCTATAAGAATCAAGGCAGTCTTTCCCTGGAAATGAAATGAGGAGTGAACCCTGAAGTACCTTCAGAATTACCAAGAGATCCCCACAATCAACAACTGTGTTGCTTTGGTTGAAAACCACTGTCCAGGGAACTGGAGGTTTCTCAAGGTTGCTCCACTCTCAGTAGCTGCTTCAGGAAAAAAGGGTCTGGATGTGACATGAAAAAGCCCTTTCTATATATGTTCTGGGACCAACCACAATGGAGTAAATTCCAAACCCTCGTTAAGGATGAAGAACTGTAATATTGGCCTTGAAGTAAGAAGAGATCCAACACATTTGAGCAAGGCCCTTCGGCATATTGGAAGGTGGGTAGGAGTTGTAACTTAAACAAACAGTTCATCTGGAGGCTAGAGGAAGTTGATAGAATAACTATCTTTGACTCTATCTAGAACACGATGGTCCTTAACCGGTGAAGCAAAAGAGTTTTGAAATTATTGAATGCACCCCCTGCTGATCCTGGGGGGCATAGTCATGGTTTCAGGGGCTGCTGCTCAACTGGGACCAGGATTTATTTGAAAGCTGAGCCTCACCCCCACCATAGGCCCTGCTACTAAAGGGAAAACAATCTTCAACAACCACCAAATGAGCAGATGGGGCCTCATGGCTTGAGCGGTTGACCTCGACGCTGGTGAACCATGTTCGAGTCTCAGCAGGGATGCTCAACATCCTGTGATTTTGGGCAAATCACTTAATCTACCCGTGCCTAATAAAAAAATCAATGTGTCCTTCTGTAAGGCAACTGGTGCTCATGTAAAGCGCTCTGATACCTTCAGGTCAAGTTTGTGCTATGTAAAACTCAGGAGAAAAAAATTAGACTTATCAAGGAAAAAAAGAGCTGAAACAAGGTAACAAACAGCTATAGTCTGTTGGATTTTATTCCACAAAAGACTATGATTCAGTCATTCAAATCAGGCCCAAACAATTAGGACCTGGCAAAGGCCAATGCTTAATGATAGACCACTGACCTCCTTTCAATTTGCAAAATTTTCTCTGACCACCTTACAAGTTCCAAAGTTTAATTCACAAATGACAGCAAGAGAGGCTCTTTAGGCAGCAGCTAAAGACCAAAAAAAGATTACAGGTTATGTAAGAAAGAAATCAGGTTATGAGTTTTGTAGTGCCTAACAGCAATCAAGGATCATCTTCATTCTGTTTACATTCAAAGAGATTTTGAAAGCCTTTAAGTATAGTCTGAGTGGCATTTGCATACACCCCAGAATATCAGAGGACATTTTAGAATGTTTTTTAATACTCCTTCCATTTTTATATCTACACGATCAGGCAGAAGCACTTGCTCCAAAGCCTGGGGAGAAGTTGAGGCCATGCTGGATAAGACAGAATTCACATTTGGAATCTGGGGAACTTCATCTTCAAAGTCGGACAGATTGTAGTGTTTGGACTGAAAGTGGGGAATCCCAGGCTTGTCAGTGTCTTTCACTTTTTCGAAGGATGCCTTGGAATGGGATTTTGTGGAAAGATAAGGCATCTCTGACAGATATCTCATACTGTGTTTGCACAGAAGTCATCTGTAACTTGCAATTCTGGCTCCTGGAAGCCAGCATCTCTCGGTAATGGGCTATTACGTCCTGCAGCTGTGTCTATTTGTTTTATTTGCCTTTAGAAATAGGGACCACCTTGCCAGTGTGCCACTTTGACAATGGCACGTTAAAAAAACTGTCCAATGAAAATGCCACATTTTAGGGCTTTTCCTGTTTAGTATTCACTCTTTTAACTGTGTTTTTCCATTGACTATACCTGTGTGTGCGTGTGTTCATACATTTATTATTTGTAGTTATGCACTAATGTATAAAGCCATTACTGAACGATGCATCGATTGATCTTCTTTGATTTAATTCTGATGTCAGCCAATCAAGAAATCAAACATATGTATTAACTTAAGCAGGTGGAGAAATCTGCCTTGAATACGGGAACCCTGTAGAGGACGCATATTTTACTGTCCCTGTCTGTAACACTGAATAATGACAGTATCATCGCCAGGACGTTTTTGGCATTCAAAATGCCACAAGCAGACATATATTTTAGGAGACTGAGTTCTTATTTCGTTTTTGTGAAGGATGATGCAAGCAGAAGATCTAAATACTTGTGGAGTTTGCTTGATTGACAGTCATGCTGTTTCATTAATAGAGGGATTCACAAACCAATGATCAACACAAATTTCCGTACTGCAGCTACCTGTTTTTTGCATTCATTTGTAAATTGGATTAAAATAGGCCTTGGCCACATGTCGATCACCAGACTGATGCAGTAAATATCTGTAACCAACCCAGTAAATAATTTTTGAAAACATTTTGGCAGATTACTTATGGGTTGTTCAAGCAGGGAGACTTTAAACACATAACTATGTCAAAACTGCATCAGAATGAGAGCGCTCTATTATTATTTCTGCAATTCAAATATATAAAATTGTTTGGTGGAAATGGATAACTAATTCAAATTAACAAACACCATTTCTCACAAATGCTGCCGAACTAACTGGAAGGCTATGTCTGAGAATGCTACAGGTCTACGATTCTCCCATACTCCTAAGCATGCATACAAAATTAATATTGCTTTAATATATATTTTCCTCTTTGTTTAAGGGCAACCCTTTATTTAAACGTGCTTCTGCAGCATATTAATATTGAAACCCTCGCACAGCCCTGCATTTCCGTGACTATGTGCATCCTATGGGTGCTTGCGGCTCTCCTGCCAAAGAAGCAGTGCAGCTAAGACATCTTCGCAGCTACAGAGCTGGCAGCTGGGTCACCAGTGTTTGAGAGTGGGTAGGTATTTCGACTCCCCCCACACCCCCCAATAAAATCCTGAATGTGTTGCAAGAACCGATTTGTCATAAAACCGATCTGGGGAGGGGGCAGGCTCACAAGCTATAGCAGCATTTCAGAATTGCCATTACGAACCTGGGTATTGGAAATACAAAGTAGAGGTCTACATCTAGGGTCAACCTATAAAATGTTGATGGTGCACAGGGAGATTTGCTCTTACTGATTTGTGAATGTTTTAAAAAAAATCTTTGCAGGAGTTCATTGGTTTCGACGGTTGACATACATAGGCAGGTCTCCAGAAGAAATTTGGATAGTATACTCCCCTCAATTGGCCTATGTAGCTTATATACTTTGCTACGATTTTAATTAATCTTTGGAATAAAGATCATTCATTCATTCATTCCCCTGAATTGGCTAGCCCATTAGACCCCATTTCTATCAGCACAGATTGCAGAGGAGAGCGAAGGGGACATTAATCTTTTTGGTCTCTTGATGGATGTTCCATTATCACCCGTATTTAAATCAGCCTACATCTTTACTTAACGAGCCTGTAGTTGTTGAGGAATGATGGTGTACATGAGCATCTGCTGATGGTGGAGGTACAAATAATTTTATTAGGGAATATTGAATTACCAGAATATCATAGTCAAAATATCAAGGAGCAATATATTGACAAGTAAGTATATATAGGTAAGTATAGGATTACCATATCTAGCCTTCCATATTTGTACCTTAAAGATATGCATATATATATATATATATATATATATATATATATATATATATATATATATATATATATATATATATATATATATATATATATATTCACTGAAAAAACCATAGGTTTTAGGGAAAGTTATAGTTAGTTGGACATTTCACTCGTACAAAACCAGAGACATTCCCCCGTTATAGTTAGTTCAGCTAACTATAACTCGCGCCCCCACAATGCACTGCTGATGACGTCACATATGACATCACTCATGACATGGTCAGTGACATCACTGATGACATCTCAAATGACATCACTGATGACATAACTGATGACATCACTGATGACATCATCTAGTGACTGTGTGTTTCTGTAAAGTTTAAATATGTTTAATATATATAGGGAAAGGCATATTGAAGAATGAGTGGGTGTATAAGTGTCTGAATGGATGATTTAGTAGGTGTGTGACTGACTCTATAAGCGAGTGATTAAATGTATCTTACTGAATGCACGGGTTAGTGACTAAACTGTGTGAATGTCTGTATCCGTCTGTCTGTTGGTGTTTAAGCGGCTGCATGGGTTTGTGAATAGCTACATGAGTGTCTATATGGGTTATTGATTGGTTGTCTGAGTATCTGTATGGATGCCTGAGTGTTTGTATGGGTGGGGTGTGTGTGTGACTCTGTGCATAGATGTGTGAGTGGGTGATTCACTGGGTGCATGCTTTCAAGAGTGCATCTGTGATGGACTGTATGGGTGTGTGAGTGTGTGTATGGGTGTGTTAGTGAGTGAATGTATATCTCAGTGGTACATGTGTGAGTAACTACATATGTGAAAGGCAGTATATATGTGTGTTGGAATATATAAATAGCTATAAGTGAGAGTGTGTGATTATGAGAGTGACTGTATGGATGAGTGTGTGCTTGTATCAGTGATTGTATAAGAGCGTAAGAATGTCCTAGTATTTGTATGAGTAAGTGAGCTGGTGTGTGTATAACTGTATAGGTGAGTAAATGGGAGTGTGATTAATTATTTGCATGACTGACTAGGTGTGTGAGTACCTCTATGGATGAGTGGTGGTGTGTGAGTGTCTATATAGGCGTATGAGTGCATATGATAGTCCTGTACTGAGTGATTGTAAGTATGAGTGACTGTACGGGTGAGTGAGTGGATATGTGTTTAGACCTAAGAATCAGTGAGTGGGTATGTAGTTATTGCTGCTGGAGTGTCTATGGTTTTGAGAATGGCAGTCTGTTATTTAGAGTTGGTGTATCAAAGGTTACATTAGGGTGTGAGAAGATGCATCAAATTATCACATGGATGATGTCATCAGTGATGTCATCAGTGATGTCATTTGAGATGGCATCGGTGATGTCATCAGTGATGTCACTGACCATGTCATGAGTGATGTCATATGTGACGTCATCAGCAGTGCATTGCGGGGGCACGAGTTATAGTTAGCTGAACTAACTATAACGGGGGAATGTCTCTGGTTTTGTACGAGTGAAATGTCCAACTAACTATAACTTTCCCTAAAACCTATGGTTTTTTCAGTGAATTTCTAAGGTTTTATAAATGCTAATTTCTAACTATAACGTGCTTGAAACCTATGGTTTTTTCAGTGAATTTCAAAGGTTTTTTAAATGCTAATTTCTAACTATAACATGCCTGAAACCTATGGTTTTTTAAGTGAATTTCAAAGGTTTTTTAAATGCTAGTTTCTAACTATGCCTACAGAGGTAGGACATGTGAAGAAAGAAGAAGAAAAGCGCAGAAAGAAGGAAGACAAATGCAGAAAGAGGCAACAGAAGTCCAGAAAGACGAAGAAAAGTGCAAGAAGAAGGAAGAGATGTGCAGAAAGAACCAACAGAGGAGTAGAAAGTACTCCTGTGCCCCCAACATTTTGCTGATGGGTACTGGTGGTAACTGACTGTCTCTGGTGGTAAAAGACACTTAGAATACAGTGAAAACACCTACATACACTAGGGAACACTATGCGTTGGGGTACCCCTGTGATTAGCATGACCTCCTCTGTATTTGCCATGAGTTAGTGCCTGGGTCATGGGATGAGTACATGGGTACTGACTGGATGATTAGAGTACTGCAAGGAGAGTGGATGGTGAATTTATAAGTGCTTGTGTTTTGGCGGAGTGATTGGATAAGTACATGGTGCTCGCTGGTTGATTGGAGGAGTGCATGGGTAGTGACAGGGCGATGGCTGGACTGCATCAGTAGTGCTCAGGGTAAGTTGGAGGATTAATTCCCCTTGAATCCTGAGGGTCCCTATTTGATAAAAACCCTGGCGGTGGCGGTCCCCGGAGCTTGGGGGGCTTTGGAGGCCCCCAAACATTAAAAAAACAAGCCCGGGAGGTGGCGGTCCCCGGGGCTGCGGGGGCCCCCGCGGGCCCTGCATTTATTTGTTGGCAATGCCCCCGGGACCTGGCCCACCCGGGGGTCTCAATTAAATGAAGCGCAGTATCCCGCGCTTCATTTTTTTTAACATTTCGGCGGGATACGCGACCCCAGCGCGAATTTCGCCAATTTTTTTAACAAAATGCTTTTTTGGGCCCTGGGGGTCCTTGTGGAACCCCCTGAGCAGGCCTAGGGGGTCAGGGTGTTTCTACCCTGCCCCCTTTTCTTCTTTTTCACCTTTGTTTCCCTGTTTTCTTGTGACTCGGTTCTACCGAGTCACAAGATGGCTGCCAACACTTCCTGGTTTGGAGTGTTGGCAGCCAATTAAAATGAAGCTCGTGGTCGGGAGGGTTCGCGGATCCACCGCGCCTCTAGATATCGATATTTGTTTTTTTACAATTTCTCAGCAACTACCGAACGGATTTACACCATTTTTAAAAAGGTCGCTTTCTGAGCCAAGCAGTTCTCAAATAGCGACAAAGCACTTTTGAATTATTTGTTATCTCTATTTTTTTTATCCAGTTGACCACTTGATTAAATGTTACGCTTAGGGGAGAAAATGTGGTGTTACCAAGTTGGAGTTTCTGCTTCAGCTCGTCATTCTGTGATTCTGGTCAAATCACTTAATCTCCCCATGCATACAACCAAAATGAGTTTGTCCTTGTATGATGTAACCAATGCTCATGTAAAGCACTCCAATATCTGACCAGCCTGCACTATATAAAACTGCAAAAAAACAAAGGATAAAAAGTGTTTTCCACACTTCTGTCATTGGGCTATACGTGGGCTACATCTGGGTGATATTTGTGCTACATTTGGGCTCATTTTTCTCTGGTGGCCATCTTGGGAGACTTCAATTACATTCATTAAACTTTATTCGATCTGATTTAGAAACATAGATCATAAAAGTGTACATAAAAACAGTAAATCCTCTTTCTTAATACAATACAGTGAGAATTAATTAAAACCAGTAGGTAAAAACGGGTGTTACAAAGCCCGGTTCAGAGCAACTTCAGGTTAACAGAATAGTAAAGTTCAATGTTTCGCAAGATCAATCTCATGTACTTCGTGCAAAATACGCAATAACGGGTCCAAGTAAGATGCTACGCTCCAATACCTGACCAGTCTGCACTATATAAAACTGCAAAAAAAACTAAAAATAAAAAGTATTTTCCACATTTCTGTCATTGAGCTATATGTGGGCTACATGTGGGTGATATTTGTGCTACATTTGGGCTCTTTTTTCTCTGGTGGCCATCTTGGGATACTTATTTGTTATGAAGTTTCCTAATTTCCTCATTTACTGCAGTCTCCTCAGTAGGAAATGCTTTCAGTTTTTTACTTTGATTCCATCAAGAAGGCATTCACATGTGTCACACATTTGCCATAAATTCAGAATGTTAGCACTCTAGTTGCTCATTAGATCACTGTAGTAAAGCTACTGCTCACCAGGGAGTTAACTGGAAGTCTACTGCTGGTATTGAAAGTGATTGTTTCAGTCTGCATGTCAGAATTTTCTAATGAAATAGAAGAGGATTTGAGATCTCACTTAAAACATGCCCTAATTTTTCTTTCTGCAGAACTAACCATAATTTCTATGGCAAAATGAACCCCCTCATTTTTTTCCTTTTTAAATTAAATGTTTTAAGTGTTACCGGTTTATTCCAATCAAGATGGCTTCAGGTGTGCCATAATTTTGTCATAAGTAAGACTGTTAGCGCTCTAGTTGTTCTTTAGAACACTCTGGGAAGCTGCAGTAGAACACAAAGGAATCAACTGGCAGGCTGCTCCTATTGAAATATAACAGGAAGATATTTGTAATCTCACTTAAAACATGTCCTAATTTTTCTTTCTACAGCACTAACCATAATTTCTATGACAAAATGAACCCCCTCATTTTGTTCCTTTTTAAATTAAATGTTTTAAGTGTTACCGGTTTATCCCAATCAAGATGGCTTCAGGTGTGCCATAATTTTTTCATAAGTAAGACTGTTAGCGCTCTAGTTGTTCTTTAGAACACTCTGGGAAGCTGCAGTAGAACACAAAGGAATCAACTGGCATGCTGTTCCTGTTGAAATATAACAGGAAGATATTTGAGATCTCACTTAAAACATGCCCTAATTTTTCTTTCTGCAGAACTAACCATAATTTCTATGGCAAAATGAACCCCCTCATTTTTTTCCTTTTAAAATTAAATGTTTTAAGTGTTACCGGTTTATTCCAATCAAGATGGCTTCAGGTGTGCCATCATTTTGTCATAAGTAAGACTGTTAGCGCTCTAGTTGTTCTTTAGAACATCTGGGAAGCTGCAGTAGAACACAAAGGAATCAACTGGCAGGCTGCTCCTATTGAAATATAACAGGAAGATATTTGTAATCTCACTTAAAACATGTCCTAATTTTTCTTTCTACAGCACTAACCATAATTTCTATGACAAAATGAACCCCCTCATTTTGTTCCTTTTTAAATTAAATGTTTTAAGTGTTACCGGTTTATCCCAATCAAGATGGCTTCAGGTGTGCCATAATTGTTTCATAAGTAAGACTGTTAGCGCTCTAGTTGTTTTTTAGAACACTCTGGGAAGCTGCAGTAGGACACAAAGGAATCAACTGGCAGGCTGCTCCTATTGAAATATAACAGGAAGATATTTGAGATCTCACTTAAAACATGTCCTAATTTTTCTTTCTACAGCACTAACCATAATTTCTATGACAAAATGAACCCCATCATTTTGTTCCTTTTTAAATTAAATGTTTTAAGTGTTACCAGTTCATTCCAATGAAGATGGCTTCAGGTGTGCCATACTTTTGTCATAGGTAAGGCTGTTAGCGCTCTAGTTGTTCTTTAGAACACTCTGAGAAGCTGCAGTAGAACACAAAGGAATCAACTGGTAGGCTGCTCCTGTTGAAATATAACAGAAAGATATTTGAGATCTCACTTAAAACATGTCCTAATTTTTCTTTCTACAGCACTAACCATAATTTCTAAGACAAAATGAACCCCATCATTTTGTTCCTTTTTAAATTAAATGTTTTAAGTGTCACCAGTTTATTCCAATCAAGATGGCTTCAGGTGTGCCATACTTTTGTCATAGGTAAGGTTGTTAGCGCTCTAGTTGTTCTTAAGAACACTCTGGGAAGCTGCAGTAGAACACAAAGGAATCAACTGACAGTCTCTGCCATTGTTGGATTTTCATGTTTTACTGAGAATGTCAGACTTCATTCTCACATGACTGAGAAAGATAATGTGAATTTACAGAAAATATGCTCTCATTTTAGCTTCTGGAGCACCTTCCAAACCTCTGTGGGACAAGCATGAGAAAATTGTTTTCTCTCAAACATGATTCATGAAATCCCAGCAGAAGGTTTTTCACAGGGTAAAATCACCCTAGAACACACCACAATTCCTAAAATTAGTATGGTGCCATCAACAAAGGAATTCTAATGTAACTAAAGTCTGTTATCACCCTTTATATTTCTCCTTTTGGTGACCCTCAAAATCTTCTATTCACTACAATGCATTTCATTGGGGTGCTATCATGTATATTGGTCCCAAGATGGCTGCCAACACTTCTTGGATGAAGTGCTGACAGCCAATCAGATCTCACGATGACATCTGTGGTTAGGCTCCGCCCAGATATATAAAGTTCTTTTTCCTTTAATATTTAAAAAACTACTGAACGGATTTACACCATTTTTGAAAAGGTTGCTTTCTGAGCCAAGCAGTACCTTTATGCCAAATTTGGGGTAAACCCGTTCAGTAGTTTCCGCTGTAGCCTTGCACAAAGTTCCCTATGGGAAATTGATTTTTTGACTCTTATTTTTTGAATTTCTCAGCAACTACTGAACAGATTTACACCATTTAACAAAAAGGGCTCTTTCTGAACCAAGGGCTACCTTTTTGCAAAATTTGGTGTAATTCCGTTCAGCAGTTCGGGCTGTAGCTTTGTGTAAAGTTTCCTATGGAAAATAACATGGAGAAAACACGTTTTGGGACCCCCCTTTTTTCTCGGCCCCCGCTTGCCGAATCACCCCGAAACTTTCAAGATAGGAGCAGACCGGAGCGCCCCACGAGTTTTGAAAATTTCGCGAAGATTCGTCAACTGGCACAAAAGTTATTGTGAATAGAATGTTGTGAATTTCCTATGGAAAATAGGTCCGACTATAACTACCTACTGGCGACCGCCAGTAGGTAATTTATAAATATATATATATATATATATTCGCAATGAACTCGCGCTCAGAGCGCAAGAAAGGTCGCACACAGGATTTCAAATTAGGAGTAAAATATTTATTGACTCGACGCGTTTCGACAGCACGGTCTTTGTCAAAAAGTCATACAAAGACCCGGAAGTAGCAGTGACCTTTTAAGCATTTCCTGTGTTTCACAATAGACATAGAAACACTGTGCAAATCAGAAAACAGACTTGAAAACTTTATCAATTCATTATAAATAACAATGCATGGTTAAAGAAAAATTATTATTATAAACATTGCATGTGCAAAATAACAATTGATGAAGTCAAAGGGTTAATGATAATAATCTATTTTCAACAAAGCAACAGTGAGTACAAAGGCGGGGGGGCGCAAGCTAGTGTGCCTGGTGGCTAATTAACACTGGTGTTGTGCTTTCCTGCTTAAGGAAAAAATAATAATAAAATTAAATATAAATAAATGGGCTAGTGCCCCGGTATACGTGTTTCATAGTAATACCAAGGATCTACTTAAACCGTAGGACACTGGGTTAAACCAACTGCGGGTCCGATCACAAAAACTAAAATTAACAGTACTATTGGAAAAGGCAGTGAGGTGGAAAGAGAATAATGTGACCAAGGGGGGGCAGACCCGTGCAGATCTACAGAGCAGCCGCTCTATTCACGTGGTCAGATGATGCGCTGAGAGGTGTGTTAACCTAGTATTGGGAAGTGACGCTTGAATATACTGAGAAACAAAATTGTGTGCAATTTTGATTTTAGGATAAGCGATGTCTAATCATGGTGTAAAAAGAAGAACAAATAACAAATCTGGCAGGGCAAAAATGCTACATGATCTTATTTCACTAGCCTAAATGCACATGGAGGTCCTCCTCATGGTTGAGGCCCCCTGGGGTCTTGCTTTGTAGTCTCACTATATATTTAGATTCCAGGCGTCGCAGATGACGTTCCCGATCTCCTCCTCTCGCTGATGCAGGGAGCCTGTCAATGCCAAAATATGAAATTTTAGAGCTGATATCTCTGACAGTTGAATGCACCAGTGCACAATGCTTCGCTATGGCATATGACATATCACCATTCCTAATGGCGCGTAAATGCTCCAGGACGCGCTTCTTCACCGGGAAGATTGTGCTACCCACATACAGAAAGGCTGCTGGTTGGAACGAAGTCCTTACCTGAGTTGCGGCACACTGAATGGGAGAAAAATGAACAAGCACCGCATTCCTTAACCTACTGAAGGTAAAAGAAAATGCCACGAGTTTTGTGAATAAGTAAACGAACCCACTGAGGGAATGAATCAGCTCCAATTAGGACAGCAAGTCCCAGCATGCAATATTAAGCATCACGCACGAAGCGGAGCCCACTGAGGGAAGAGTATAAAAGATGCCATGCAGTTAATTGGTTAATTGGAGCCTCTCGCCGAACATTCACCGAAAAGCTGCCTATGAGGAAGAGGCTGTTGAGCCTTGAAACGCGTCAGGCAAATGGAATTTTAAATGGAATGCGGAGGTTGTTTCTTTCCTTGAATAAAGAAACCGGATGGTTATCATTCAGCGTCGAGTGCGTCCTTGAAAGCTCTTGGGCCTTTGGTGAAACACTTAATATGCACGGCTGCCCGGCCGTGGAGGACTGCACCATTTCTTACATACAGAAAGGCTGCTGGTTGGAACGAAGTCCTTACCTGAGTTGCGGCACACTGAATGGGAGAAAAATGAACCAGCACCGCATTCCTTAACCTACTGAAGGTAAAAGAAAATGCCACGAGTTTTGTGAATAAGTAAACGAACCCACTGAGGGAATGAATCAGCTCCAATTAGGACAGCAAGTCCCAGCATGCAATATTAAGCATCACGCACGAAGCGGAGCCCACTGAGGGAAGAGTATAAAAGATGCCATGCAGTTAATTGGTTAATTGGAGCCTCTCGCCGATCATTCACCGAAAAGCTGCCTATGAGGAAGAGGCTGTTGAGCCTTGAAACGCGTCAGGCAAATGGAATTTTAAATGGAATGCGGAGGTTGTTTCTTTCCTTGAATAAAGAAACCGGATGGTTATCATTCAGCGTCGAGTGCGTCCTTGAAAGCTCTTGGGCCTTTGGTGAAACACTTAATATGCACGGCTGCCCGGCCGTGGAGGACTGCACCATTTCTTACATACAGAAAGGCTGCTGGTTGGAACAAAGTCCTTACCTGAGTTGCGGCACACTGAATGGGAGAAAAATGAACCAGCACCGCATTCCTTAACCTACTGAAGGTAAAAGAAAATGCCACGAGTTTTGTGAATAAGTAAACGAACCCACTGAGGGAATGAATCAGCTCCAATTAGGACAGCAAGTCCCAGCATGCAATATTAAGCATCACGCACGAAGCGGAGCCCACTGAGGGAAGAGTATAAAAGATGCCATGCAGTTAATTGGTTAATTGGAGCCTCTCGCCGAACATTCACCGAAAAGCTGCCTATGAGGAAGAGGCTGTTGAGCCTTGAAACGCGTCAGGCAAATGGAATTTTAAATGGAATGCGGAGGTTGTTTCTTTCCTTGAATAAAGAAACCGGATGGTTATCATTCAGCGTCGAGTGCGTCCTTGAAAGCTCTTGGACCTTTGGTGAAACATATATATATCAAGGCAGTGAATGCCGAAACGCGTCGCAGCGCAATGGAGGAATAAAAACTTTTAAATTCCTAAATCCCCCTGTGTCGGTGTCCGGTCTTTGATTGTGAGGAATCGGATGTGGTGTTCATATATATATATATATATATATATATATATATATATATATATATCTTTAAGGAATATATATATTCACTGAAAAAACCATAGGTTTCAGGGACGTTATAGTTAGAAATTAGCATTTAAAAAAACCTTTGAAATTCACTGAAAAAACCATAGGTTTCAGGGACGTTATAGTTAGTTGGACGTTTCACTCGTACAAAACCAGAGAAATTTGGCCGTTATAGTTAGTTGAGCTAACTATAACTCCCGCCCCCGCAATGAACTGCTGATGATGTCACATATTACATCATTCATGACATGGTCAGTGACATCACTGATGACATCACTAATGACATCTCAAATGACATCACTGATGACATCACTGATTACATCATCCAGTGACTGTGTGTTTCTGTAAAGTTTATGTTTTATATATATATATGCCAAGGTGTATTGAAGAATGAGTGGGTGTATAAGTGTCTGAATGGATGATTTAGTAGGTGCGTGACTGACTGTATAAGTGAGTGATTAAACGTGACTTACTGAATGCATGGGTTAGTGACTAAACTGTGTGAATGTCTGTATCAGTCTGTCAGTTGGTGTGTAAACGGCTGCATGGGTTGGTGAGTAGCTACATGAGTGTCTATATGGCTTATTGATGGTCGTCTGAGTATCTGTATGGGTGCCTGAGTGTCTGTTTGGGTGGGTGGGTGGTGTGTGACTCTGTGCATAGATGTGTGAGTAGGTGATTCACTGGGTATATGGGCTCAAGAGTGCATCTGTGAATGGCTGTATGGGTGGGTGAGTGTGTGTATGGGTGTGTTGGTGAGTGAATGGATGTCTCAGTGGTACACGTGTGAGTAACTACATATGTGAAAGGCAGGATATGTGAGTGTCGGAGTATATAAATGACTATATGTGAGAGTGAGGGATTGGGAGAGTGGCTGTATGGATCAGTGTATGCTTGTATCAGTGATTGAATAAGAGAGTAAGTATGTGTTAGTATACGTATGAATAAATGAGGTGGTGTGTGAATAACTGTATAGGTGAGTAAATGGGAGTGCGATTGATTCTTTGCATGACTGACTGGGTGTGTGAGTAACTCTGGATGAGTGGCAGTGTGTGAGTGTCTGTATAGGTGTATGAGTGCATATGATAGTGTTGTATTGATGAGTGACTGCATGTGTGAATGATTGGGTGTGTGTGTAGACCTAGGAATCAGTGAGTGGGCATGTAGTAACTGGTATTGGTGTGTGTTGGAAAACGAGGCAGCATCTGTGAGGCCTGCACAAATAACATGACTACATTTGTCCTTCACTGGGAACCAAACACCCAATTGTAGCGCCTGACTCTCAGAGGGTAGCGTTGCAGAGCAGTCTGAGGCTTACTCAAGGGAGGTGGTGTGGGCTAGTAATCGCCATTTGCAGGTGCACAGAAATAACACTCAATAATTGATTGTCCAGCCTGTACTTTGCTTTATAAAAGTAAGAGTACATTTATTAAACACACACACTACTCAATACTATGCACCAATTTACAAATATACATAAGCTGTTGGAATTACTTTGTGACATTGCGTAACATCTCCACCCCTCCCAAAAGGGAGGGTGGGGTCTAGTACCACCACTCCCATGTATGCACATCATCTTGCCCCCTAATGCAGTGTGTTGAGCATAACCTGGAGCGAGGGCCCTGCGCACTGGCACCATCCCAGTGGCGACCCACCCCATTACCTCAACACGCATTAAAAATAGGTTCACCTGCCCTAGTGACACATAACCCTGACTGAGCATCTTATATTGACCATACAGTATGCACCCCTACATATTCAGGGCTAACAGTCTGGGTTGTTCCTCACTTAAGCGCAGCAGCAAAAATACATGTTTACGTACACTTTAGAATGACAGTACTCAGCACGTTTGTGGATCATTAGAATGCATTGCAATTACAGCCCCTAAAGGCATCACAGATGAAATCACAGGATTACGCATATACAGCCAGACACCCTAGCAGGAATGTCTGGCATCATAACCCACTTTGCTAATGACATCACCTTACACAGGTACTTCACCTTACATATGTGACCTTCAGTCCCTCTAAAAGAAATAACCTTAGTAAATGCACTATGGGTGCAATTACACCTCTTCACCTCCAGGGGATGCCCTTCTCCAGACATCCCCCACTCAGCCCTTCACTCCATGTCGCACTTCTCCATACACCCTTAGCTGTAGAACAAAAGTTCCAGCCCAGAAGGTGTTAAAAATGCTGGCTGAGTCCTTGAGGGGTTGTTTCTGTTAAATCCCCAAGACACTTAGGATGGGACTTTTCTCTTCATGCTGAGGGGGAGACTGCGCTTCTTCAGCAGCTCCCCCAGCACCCTTTTTCACTCTTGAGGGTGACCCCCTCCTCTGGAGGCCACCAAGCACCAAAAAACAATCCTTTCCCCATGCCTTGCAAGGCATTATGGGGCGCTTCGTGCTCCTTTGCGTGAATATTTGATGAGCGGCTCTCCCGCTGTGCCGGGGAGAGCCGCGATCGCGCTGGCGCTTCGCGCCGCATCCCTTCCTCGGTGGGGGGCCCGGTCCCACCCGGACCCCCAGGTGAGGGTAACGGCTCGGGGAGCCCACCCCCGGCCGCTCGGCATAGTTTGGCGGGGGCCCGGTCCCACCCGGGCTCCACGATGCCCCAACTCTTCTTCGGCTGGTCCCGGTCCCACCCGGGACCCGCGACGGCCTCTCTGGTTGGAGGGCAGCCTGGGGAGCCCACCCCCGGCTGCCCCCGCCGGCTCCCCGCGCGGCCCGCACCCTCGTGTGCGGCCACGGGAGCCAGCCGAGCAGTTCGGGTCTGCCCGACTTTGCTTCAGGGCCCGGGGATGGGGTCCCGGGCCCCTTCCTCCTCGCAGGGGCAGCTTCACGGGGAGCGTGACGGCGCTCCCCGACTTTGCTTCGGGGCCCGGGGATGGGGTCCCGGGCCCCTCGGGCTCATATTCGCAGGGGGCGCGACGGCGCTCCCCCGACTTTACTTCTTCGGGGCCTGGGGATGGGGTCCCGGGCCCCTGGGCACAACTCCGCAGGGGGCACGACGGCGCTCCCCCGCCTTCCTCTTCGGTGGGGGCCAGGGTGGGCTCCTGGCCCCCATACAGGGCACCTTCACGGGGAGCGCGACGGCGCTCCCCGTCTTTACTTCTCTTTGGGGGGCAGCCCCCGGGACCTGACCCACCCCGGGGGCATCTTCCAGACCGGCGGCGGAGCCCCACGTGCTTCGTCGTCAGTCCCCTCAAAGGTCAAAGGTCGTGTACCTTCTGGGGGGCATATCTCAGCCCCCAGGGGTCCGATCTTCTCCATTTTCGCGTCTTCTTGCTCCGGGTGGCGCTCCCCAGCCACTGGGAGCACTCTCCTTCGCCCTCTGGGTCTCTGAGAGGGTGCATCCTGCAGGGAGCGGTCTTCACTGGCACCCTGCGCCAGCCTTTCGCCTGCTCTCCTCCTGGGCCTCTCTTCTCCCTGCGCAGAGGCCCCTGCTTCTGCACACCGGTCCTGGGCTCTTCTTCTGGCGCTGTTAGGGGCCTGGGGGCAGTCAGGGGTACCTCCTTCCAACTGCCCATTGCCAGGCTCCAGCACCTTCCGCCTCAGCAGACCACACCCCAGAGAGAGCTTCTCTTCCTGTGCAAGCACTTTTTAAAAGTTGAGTAGGGGGCTGGCAGGAAGTCTCTGTTGGTCCTATCAAACAGCGACACATAACTTCCCTGCCCCTGCTCCCTCCTTCTTGTCCAGCCTCTGGGCTGGTTCAAAATGGCATCGTCCAGGGTCTCTAGCCACATGGTCTCTGAAACACGAGCCCTTCCCTCCTTGGTGCAGCCTGGTGCCTGGCACCAGTGATAGCTGCTGATGGATGAGCCTGTAGCCCCACCCATCTTCTTCTTCGTGGAGAGGAGGCCTTAGCTTGTGGAAAAAAAGGTTATCAATCCATCCAGCTGAGGTCAGCCCTCAGCCAGGCCCTTGTTATGACTGACTCCGAGAAATGTGACATTTCTGGATGACCCAAAAGCAGTACAAATATGACTTTGGACTCTGCAGAATACTTCTTCTCACACCCGTTACAGTGGACTTTAGTGCATGTCTGGAATCTGTGGGCTTTAGGAAAGTGACACTAGCCTATGGGCTCCACTTCCCCATAGGGGAATAATGAAGTGAAAAACACAGTAAAGCACACTGACTTTCCCTGGCATGTTTCTTCCCAGTGTATAAAGCCTATTCCATGTCACCACCCAATTCTGCATAAGTCCTGCCACACCATTCACTCTGTAGCTGCTCCTGGACTGCGCACGCCAGGAATCTCCCCTGCGCAGCCCCTACACATGTGCACACGCATGTACACAGGTGTCTGCATGTAACCAGCCCGGTGTCCCGTACTCCAGCTGCTGCGCAGCAGCTTAGTCAAGCCAGGGGGACACCAGTAAAATCCACATGCAGTCTCTTTCATCATGAGTTCACTGTGGATGAGACCCAATTTATGAGGCTCTCCCACAGTAAAAGCTCAACACACAGGTGCACAAAAAGCAAAAAATCCGGGCGGCCCATAGTGTTAGAACCACCTTCTAACAGTGTGTCTATGGTTTCGAAAATGGTAGTCTGTATTTTAGAGTGGGTGTATCAAAGGTTATGTTAGGGTGTGAGTGTCAGGATTGTCCAGTCCCGGCCCCAGCCCAGATCTCGGTTTAGCCCCTTTAGTGTAAAACTGAAGAGATTCCCTCTCCTCTACTGCTCAAGACTAAACACTCACCCTCACAAGGATTCAGGTAGAGGCAGACTGCTACGATCAGGAGGCGGATTTCCAACATGGTGGCCTCCCGATGTTGGAATCCAGGGTTAGCGCTCTAGTGTTTGGTAGGCAGAGAAGTGTTCCATTAACGCGCTCGCTATGAGGGCGTTCGGCGCACTTCAACTGAAGTTTCATGGCGTGTGGTAGTGTTT
Organism: Calotriton arnoldi; assembly: GCA_963921515.1. NCBI lineage: Eukaryota > Metazoa > Chordata > Amphibia > Caudata > Salamandridae > Calotriton > Calotriton arnoldi. The sequence goes on along the minus strand of CAWUFW010010025.1, from coordinate 215,581 downwards.
CTCTACGTGCATGTATTCTGAGGAGAAATTCCGGAGAGTAGCGTTTTTGTCCTGGTTAGCTTTCAGTGTGTCGAAAGCCTAAGAAAGCAGCGGTTTGTGAGTAAACTTCGGGAACCATTACTTCTTGATATCTATCGCTGCAACATTTTCGTGGAGGTTGGTGAGTCTTCATTTGAAAGCAGAATTCAGTGGTACCCAGAAGACTTCAGTCCCACAAGTAAGTTGCTGTATTTTACGTTAGCAAGGAACCTTACCCTTGCTTGCCTTGTATTCCTGCGGAGCTTCAAGTTTGGATTTGCTGTGAATTTTAGGGCGCAGCACCAAGAGTCTTCAGTCAGCACTCCAGGCTTCACTTGTGCTCCAGTCTGCATAGATAGGACACTGCGCAGTTAGAGAACCAACTTGAGAACTTGTACCTGAGCGCAATTAGAGTGAATAGAACTGCGCTAGAAATCAGAACTGATATTACCCTACAAGGAACATCTCAGTATCTGAGAAATCTTCAATTTTCAAATTACAATAAACTCTTCAATTCAGTAACTATAAATATATATATATATTTGTACTTACCACCCCCGCACCAGCAGTCGCTGTAAGAGAAGAAAGACAAAGAGGACTTAAAGACTTACACCTTCAATTCAATACAGCATTGCTAAGATAACTACTACATTAAGTCAGGTAAAGATTAAGGGTGCTTAGAAGGAACGTTAAATAGGAAAAGAGGGCGGCTGGGTTAGGAATGTATTAAGGTTGTTCTTTGTATTCACAGATGCCGAGCAGACCCTCGCTGAGATACCTGTGAGGAGAAGGCAGTGTAGTGGAGTCTCTCTTGTCATTCCCATTCCCCTTTCCCCCGTTTTACTGAAAGTGAATTTGTAGTTCGCTGGCAGTGGAGCAGGGGAGTTGGTGAAAAGATCATCTGCTTCTGTGGAAGTCCGAGTAGAAGGTGCGTGGTACTTACAATTCTGAATCTTGACAGATTGAAGTGCCAAACTAGAGCTTCCCCCAGGGCAGAATGGCTGAAGGTATTGACGTTAAGGCATTGGCGTCAGTGTTAGAAGGGTTACAGAAACAATTAAGTGAAACTAGAGAGGAGTTGAGGAAATCCAGTCAGGAAACTAGTTACCTTAGGCAGAGAGTGGATGAGTTAGTGGGAGGGCCCCCTCTCTCAGCCCAAGGAACAAAAGTCCCAGCAATTTTCCCCTGCACCATCGTCGGCGGAGTTAACTACACAGGTTGTACATTCCATTTCCCCTACTATTCCTCTTGCAGCCCCAGAAAGATTTAGTGGAGATCCCCATAAAGCTCAAATTTTTCTTACTCAGTGCTCCCTGCATTTTTTATGTAGGCCTATAATTTTCAAAGAGGACCAATCCAAGATAGCCTTCATCTTGTCTTACCTGAGTGGAGATGCTGCAGCTTGGTCGATGCCACTGGTGAATAGTAATGATCTTATCCTTTATGATTTTGAAAGATTCAAGATTGAGTTTCTGCGAATTTTTGATCGACGCACTATCTCTCAAACCACAGATAACGAACTACTAGATCTCAAGCAGGGAAACCGGGAGCTGATTGCATATCTTGCACAATTTAATAAGCTTATAGTTGAAACCAACTGGCCTGAAGCCAAGAGAGCTGCCATCTTCTACAGAGGACTAAAGGATGAGTTAAAGGATGGCCTGGTGCAGATTCCTAAGAGACCCACCGATGTATCGGAATTGATTGATTTGGTTTTGCAAATCGACCAGCGACAAAATGAAAGAAAGAGTGAACGCCGGAAAGATGTGAAATATTTTCCCCCTCGCTTCGATAGAATCAAATCAGAGTCTAAATCAGTCGAAGCCTCGGCCAATGAAGAACCTATGCAAATTGGCACGGTTCATGGACCATTAACTAAGGAAGAGAGAGAGAAGCGTCGCATTGGAAAGCTTTGTATGTACTGCGGAAATTCAGGGCATTTTGTAAAGGAGTGCCCAAATAAGCCAAAGAGCACACCGTGGGTAAAAGACAGGCCTCACCAGTAGAAGGAGTTGCTCTGGTGAGTGCGGCAGACAAATCAACTCCAGATTCCCAACTGGTCGCTAATACGTTACAGTCCTCCGCACCTCATTTAATAATTTCCAGCGTAATCCAATTCGGCAAGTCAGAAGTGGATAAAGTCTCTGTCATGATGGATTCCGGTGCAACGGGAAATTTTTGTGATATAAAATTTGCTAAGTCACTTGGAATTCTCTTTCTAAGAAAAGATAAGCCAGAGCCCGTTCGTGCGGTGGATGGGACCAATCTATCTTCCGGACCCATTACTTACGACACTGAGGAGATATTATTAATTGGCCCAGGTCTTCATCGAAGTCTCCTGAAGTTTAGCCTAATTGATGCCCCTCAATTTCAGCTTATACTTGGTTTGCCGTGGTTAACTGAACACAACCCAAGAATTGACTGGGCCAGAAGAACTGTTGAAATGGACTCGGAATACTGTGAACATCACTGTTTTGATTTAAGAATTCCAAATCATCAACCTTCGTCTTCTTCTCTGTTGGCCGAGCAGTGTCATGTCATTGGTACAGTAGAAGTTCAAGAGATTCCAAGAGAATATCAAGACTTGGCTTCAGTTTTTGATGAGCAGGAGGCTAAAAAATTGCCTCTTCATCGGGAATATGATTGTAAGATAGAACTGGAACCTGGTGCCTCGTTACCCTGCAGTAGGATCTATGCACTATCTGAGGCGGAGAACCGACACCTAAAGGAATATCTGGACCAGTATTTGGCCAACGGGTTCATTAGACCCTCCCAGTCCCTGTCTCCTCGCCGCTGTTTTTCATCCCTAAGAAGGATGGAAAACTTCGTACATGCGCGCATTAAATCAGGTCACCAAGAAGAATCGTTACCCTCTTCCCCTGATTTCTGAGCTTATGGATCAGGTTAAGGAGGCCCGAATATACACTACGTTGGATCTCTGAGGAGCGTACCACCTGGTGAGAATGGCAGAAGGTGACGAGTGGAAGACTGCTTTCCGCACTCGTTTTGGCCTTTTTGAATATCATGTGATGCCGTTCGGCTTATGCAATGCTCCAGCGGCATTCCAGCATTTTGTCAATGACATACTTCGTGAATTTTTGGATCGTTTTGCAGTAGTATATATTGACAATATACTTATCTTTTCTGCAAACGTGGAAGAACATGTGCAGCATGTGCGAGTCATTTTGAAGAAATTGTTGGACCACCATCTCTATGTGAAGCTAGAAAAGTGTAAATTTCATACCAACAGGGTAGAATTTTTGGGCTTTGTGTTGTCTCCAGAAGGGGTATCAATGGATGAAACTAAAGTAAAAGCGATAAGAGATTGGCCGGCTCCCCAAAATGTTAAACAGGTGCAAAGCTTCCTTGGCTTCACCAATTTTTACAGGCGCTTCATTTTCAATTTTTCTGAGAAAGTCAGCCCGCTCACCCGTCTTTTGAAGAAAAAGGAGAAGTTCAATTGGACTCCAGAAACTGAGAAGGCTTTTCAGTTGCTAAAAGAAACCTTTACCACAGCTCCAATTCTAGTGCATCCAAATACAGAAGAACCATTCTTTGTGGAAGCGGATGCTTCCAACTCAGCCATCGGAGGAATCTTGTCACAGAGAGACAAACTAACTGGCCAGCTTCATCCGGTTGCCTTCCGATCTAGGAAGCTAACAGCTGCAGAAATTAACTATTCCATTTCGGATAAAGAATTGTTGGCAGTGAAGGATGCCTTTCAAGAGTGGAGGCACTATCTATTGGGGGCTAAACATGAAACCACCGTTTTCACCGACCACCGAAATTTACAGTTTTTAAAGTCGGCTCGGACCCTCACCCCAAGGCAATTGAGATGGTCCCTCTTTTTTGCAGATTACAATTTTGTGTTGACCTATAAACCTGAGTCAGCAAATGGAAAGGCTGATGCCTTGTCTCGTCTATGTACTAGCGAAGTAAAAGAGGTCAGTAAGAAAGAATTGATTATCCCAGAAAAAAAAATTATTGGTACCATCTCTTTCACTGAATTGGAGGGGAAACTAAAGACATCCTTTACAGAAGAAGAAATTTTGGAATGGATTGGAATGGGTGCTGAAAGAGAAATACGGGATGGAAAACTTTATTTTCAAGGAAAACTTTTTGTACCAAGTGAGGATTTGCGTAAAGAAGTCATTCAACTTTGTCATGATAACCCATTAGCTGGACACAAAGGAGTTAAAAAGACTGTGGAATTGATAAGACGAGAGTTCTGGTGGCCAGAGATCGAAGCTCAGGTGAGACAGTATGTGGCATCTTGCGAACAATGTGTCAAAGGTAAGGTCATCAGGCAGGCTCCGCAAGGGTTGCTTATGCCTATCCCAGTGGCCCCGCATCCTTGGCACACTGTGTCTATGGATTTTATTGTGGAGTTACCCTCCAGCCAGGGCTATTCTTGCATATGGGTGGTAGTAGATCATTTCTCCAAAATGAGTCATTTTGTCCCGTTAAAATCCCTCCGAAATGCTAGACAGCCACATTGTTCTCTCAGCACATTGTCAAGATACATGGGATTCCCAAGGTGGTCATTTCCGATCGAGGCTCACAGTTCATCTCCCATTTTTGGAGGGCTTTCTTGAAAAGGTTGGGAGTTGACTCTAGGTTGTCTACCAGTTTCCACCCAGAAACTGACGGTCAAACCGAGAGGGTGAATCAAGATCTGGAGCAATATTTGTGCCTGTATCTAATGGACCAAGAGGGTGACTGGCCCACCTTGATATGGGCAGCCGAATTCGCCTATAACAATGCGGTTCATTCCTCCACAGGTTATTCCCCCTTCTTCCTGAATTCTGGCAGGCATCCTAACATGTCAGTGGGAAAAGATGAGAGTGAGGTACCAGCAGTGGAGGATGTAGTCAGAGAATTACAAAAGGCCTATCAGATAGCCACCAATAATCTGGTAAAAGCAAAAGGTACTTTTAAGAAGCAGGCAGATAAGAGAAGGAGAGATAATGCCTTTCATGAACCTGGAGATAAGGTTTGTATCTCTACTCGCAATATGCGTTTGAAAGGAAATAGAAAATTTCAGCCTCGATATATTGGCCCTTTCGAGGTGGAAGTGAGTTTGAAGGTTAAGCTTCCCCGTCAGTTAAAAATTCATCCAGTTTTCCATGCATCTTTAGTTAAAAGAAATCCTCTAAATTTAAGAAGAGATAAGCCTCCAGTCCCAATTCAAGTACAGTCAGAAAAAGAATATGAAGTCAAACACATCTTAGACTCTAAAAAGACCCAAGGAAAGTTATTTTACTTATTTGACTGGAAGGGTTAAGGTCCCGAGGAGAGGTCATGGGAACCCAGTATTAATGTTCATGCCCCTCATTTGGTACGGGAGTTTCACAGAACCAACCCAAACAAGCCTAAGGAGGGAGGAGGAGGGGCCTTGGTGGGGGGTACTGTCAGGATTGTCCAGTCCTGGCCCCAGCCCAGATCTCGGTTTAGCCCCTTTAGTGTAATACTGAAGAGATTCCCTCTCCTCTACTGCTCAAGACTAAACACTCACCCTCACAAGGATTCAGGTAGAGGCAGACTGCTACGATCGGGAGGCGGATTTCCAACATAGCGGCCTCCCGATGTTGGAATCCAGGGTTAGCGCTCTAGTGTTTGGTAGGCAGAGAAGTGTTCCGTTAACGCGCTCGCTCTGAGGGTGTTTGGCACACTTCAACTGAAGTTTCATGGCGTGTGGTAGTGTTTCTCTATGCGCATGAATTCTGAGGAGAAATTCCGGAGAGTAGCGTTTTTGTCCTGGTTAGCTTTCAGTGTGTCGAAAGCCTAAGAAAGCAGCGGTTTGTGAGAAAACTTCGGGAACCATTACTTCTTGATATCTATCTCTGCAACATTTTCGTGGAGGTTGGTGAGTCTTCATTTGAAAGCAGAATTCAGTGGTACCCAGAAGACTTCAGTCCCACAAGTAAGTTGCTGTATTTTACGTTAGCAAGGAACCTTACCCTTGCTTGCCTTGTATTCCTGCGGAGCTTCAAGTTTGGATTTGCTGAGTATTTTAGGGCGCAGCACCAAGAGTCTTTAGTTAGCACTCCAGGCTTCACTTGCGCTCCAGTCTGCATAGATAGGACACTGCGCAGTTAGAGAACCAACTTGAGAACTTGTACCTGAGCGCAATTAGAGTGAATAGAACAGCGCTAGAAATCAGAACTGATATTACCCTACAAGGAACATCTCAGTATCTGAGAAATCTTCAATTTTCAAATTACAATAAACTCTTCAATTCAGTAACTATAAATATATATATATTTGTACTTACCACCCCCGCACCAGCAGTCGCTGTAAGAGAAGAAAGACAAAGAGGACTTAAAGACTTACACCTTCAATTCAATACAGCATTGCTAAGAGAGAAGCTAACCACTACATTAAGTCAGGTAAAGATTAAGGGTGCTTAGAAGGAACGTTAAATAGGAAAAGAGGGCGGCTGGGTTAGGAATGTATTAAGGTTGTTCTTTGTATTCACTGATGCCGAGCAGACCCTCGCTGAGATTCCTGTGAGGAGAAGGCAGTGTAGTGGAGACTCTCTTGTCATTCCCATTCCCCTTTCCCCCGTTTTACTGAAAGTGAATTTGTAGTTCGCTGGCAGTGGAGCAGGGGAGTTGGTGAAAAGATCATCTGCTCCTGTGGAAGTCTGAGTAGAAGGTGCGTGGTACTTACAATTCTGAATCTTGACAGTGAGGAGGTGCATCAGATTATCACGTGGATGATGTCATCAGTGATGTCATCAGTGATGTAATTTGAGATGTCATCAGTGATGTCATCAGTGATGTCACTGACCATGTCATGAATGATGTAAAATGTGACGTTATCAGCAGTGCATTGCGGGGGCGTGAGTTATAGTTAGCTGAACTAACTATAACGGCCAAATTTTTCTGGTTTTGTACGAGTGAAATGTCCAACTAACTATAATGTCCATGAAACCTGTGGGTTTTTCAGTGAATTTCTAAGGTTTTTTAAATGCTACTTTCTAACTATAACGTTCCTGAAACCTATGGTTTTTTCAGTGAATTTCAAAGGTTTTTTAAATGCTAATTTCTAACTATAGCGTCCCTGAAACCTATGGCTTTTTCAGTGAATTTCAAAGGTTTTTTAAATGCTAATTTCTAACTATAACGTCCCTGAAACCTATGTTTTTTTCAGTGAAATTCTAAGGTTTTTTAAATGAAAATTTCTAACTATAACGTCCCTGAAACCTGTGTTTTTTTCAGTGAATTTCCAAGGTTTTTTAAATGTTAATTTCTAACTATGCCTACAGAGGTAGGACATGTGCAGAAAGAGGAAGAAAGGCGCAGAAAGAAGCAAGAGTAATGCAGAAAGAGGCAACAGAAGTTCAGAAAGAGGAAGAAAGGTGCAGAAAGAAGCAAGAGATATGCAGAAATAGCCAACAGAGGTGCAGAAAGAGGCCTTGTTGAAAAGTCATCCTGTGCCCTGGGCACCCCCCAACTTTTTGCTGACTGGTACTGGTGGTAAGTGTCTCTGACTGACCCTGGGCTCTGACTAACCGGGCCCAGAGCCAGTGCTATGCTGAACGACACTTAGAATACAGTGAAAACACCTACATACACTAGGGTACACTATGGGTTGGGGTACCCCTGTGATTGGCATGACCTCCCCTGTAAGGCCCTAGTACATAATAGGGCAGGGGGATTAAAACTACCTCTAAGTCCCTAGCATATAATAGGGCATGGCAGTTTAGAGCCAGCAGCCCTTTTCTGCACTTGCATGTGTGCACTGCTGAGCCTGAGGTCAGTTTAAAAGAGGCAGCAGAGGTGCAGGAAACAGGCAGAAGAGGTACAGAAAGCGGGAACAGGGGTGCAAAAAGAGAGAAGAGGGGTGCCGAAAGAGGCAGGAGGGGTGCAGATATTTGAAAGAAAGTTGCAGAAAGAAGCAAGAGCAGTGCAGTAAAGAAACAACAGAGGTGCAGAAGGAGGCAAGAGAGGTACTGAAAGAGGCAAACGAAGAGCAGAATCAAGCAAAAGAGATGCAGAAAGAGGCTAGAGGGGTGCAGAAAGAGGCAAGAGAGGTGCAGACAGAGGCAAGAGAGGTGCAGAAAGAAGGAAGAAGGGTGCAGAAAGAGGCAAGTGGGGTGTAGAAAGAAGCAAGAGAAGTGTAGAAAGAAACAACAGAGGTGCAGAAAGAAGCAAGAGCAGTGCAGAAAAAACCAACAGAGGTGCAGAAAGAGGCAAGAGGGGTGCAGAAAGAGGCAAGAGAAGTGCAGAAAGAAGCAAACGAGGTGCAGAAAGAGGCAAGAGAACTGCGGAAGGAGGCAAGAGAGGTGCAGAAAGAGGGAACAGGGGTGCAGAAAGAGAGACGAGGGGTGCCGAAAGAGGCAAGAGGGGTGCAGAAATTTGCAAGAGAGGTGCAGAAAGATGCAAGAGCAGTGCAGTAAGAAACAACAGAGGTACAGAAGGAGGCAAGAGGGGTGCAGAAAGAGGCATGAGCAGTGCAAAAAGAACCAAGAGACGTGCAGGAAAAGGGAAGAAGAGTGCAGAAAGAGGCACGAGGGGTGCAGAAAGAAGGAAGAGAAGTGCAGAAAAAAGCAACAGAGGTGCTGAAAGAGGCACGAAAGGTGCAGAAAGAGGCAAGAGAAGTGCCGAAAGAAGAAACAGAGGTACAGAAAGAGGCAAGTGAGGTGCAGAAAGAGTCAAGTGAGGTGCATAAGGAGGCAACAGAACTGCAGAAAGAGGCAAGAGAGTTGCAGAAACAGGCAAGAGAGGTGCAGAAAGAGGGAAGAGGGGTGCAGAAAAAGGCAAGAGGGATGCAGAAATTTGGAACAGAGGTGCAGAACAAAGCAAGAACAGTGCAGAAAGAACCAACAGAGGTGCAGAAAGAGGCAAGAGGGGTACAGAAAGAGGCAAGTGAAGTGCAGAACGAAGCAAAGGAGGTGCAGAAAGAACCAACAGAGGTGCACAAAGAGGCAAGAGGGGTGCAGAAAGGGTTAGGAGAGGTGCACAAAGAGGCAAGAGGGGTACAGAAAGAGGCAAGAGGGGTGCAGAAAGAAGGAAGAGAACTGCAGAAAGAAGCAACAGAGGTGCTGAAAGAGGCATGAAGGGTACAGAAAGAGACAAGCAAGGTGCAGAAAGAAGAAACAGAGGTACAGAAAGAGGCAAGAGTTTTACAGAAAGAAGGAAGAGAAGAGTAGAAAGAGGCAAGAGAGTAGCCCAAAGAGGGAAGAGGGGTGCAGAAACAGGCAAAAGGGGTGCAGAAAGAAGCAAGTGAGGTGCAGAAAGAGGCAAGAGAAGAATTGAAAGAGGCAAGAGAGGTGCAGAAAGAAGCAACAGAGGTACAGAAAGAGGCAAGAGTTTTGCATAAAGAAGGAAGAGAAGAGTAGAAAGAGGCAAGAGAGTTGCCCAAAGAGGGAAGAGGGGTACAGAAACAGGCAAAAGGGGTGCAGAAAGAAGCAAGTGAGGTATAGAAAGAGGCAAGAGACGAATTGAAAGAGGCAAGAGAGTTGCAGAAGGAGGCAAGAGAACTGAAAAAGAGGGAAGAGAGTTGCAGAAAGAGGCAAGTGAGGTGCAGACAGAGGCAAGAGAACTGCAGAAAGAGGCAAGAGAACTGCAGAAAGAGGCAAGAGAGTTGCAGAAACAGGCAAAAGGGGTGCAGAAACAGGGAACAGGTGGGCAGACTGAGGCAAGAGATGTCCAGAAAGAGGGAAGAGGGTTGCAGAAAGAGGCAAGAGGGATGCAGAAAGAAGCAACAGAGGTGCAGAAAGAAGCAAGAGAAGTGTAGAAAGAAGCAACAGAGGTGCAGAAAGAGGCAAGAGGGGTGCAGAAAAAACCAACAGAGGTGCAGAAAGAGGCAAGAGGGGTGCAGAAAGAGGCAAGAGAAGTGCAGAAAGAAGCAAAAGAGGTGAAGAAAGAGGCAAGAGAACTGCGGAAAGAGGCAAGAGAGGTGCAGAAAGAGGGAACAGGGGTGAGGAAAGAGAGATGAGGGGTGACGAAAGAGGCAAGAGGGGTGCAGAAATTTGCAAGAGAGGTGCAGAAAGAAGCAAGAGCAGTGCAGTAAGAAACAACAGAGGTACAGAAGGAGGCAAGAGGGGTGCAGAAAGAGGCAAGAGCAGTGCAAAAAGAACCAAGAGACATGCAGGAAAAGGGAAGAAGGGTGCAAAAAGAGGCACGAGGGGTGCAGAAAGAAGGAAGAGAAGTGCAGAAAGAAGCAACAGAGGTGCTGAAAGAGGCACGAAAGGTGCAGAAAGAGGCAAGAGAAGTGCAGAAAGAAGAAACAGAGGTACAGAAAGAGGCAAGAGAGGTACAGAAAGAGTCAAGAGAGGTGCAGAACAGGCAAGAGAAGTACAGAAAGAGGCAAGAGAATTGCTGTATGAAGCAACATAGGTTTAGAAAGAAGCAAGTGAGATGCAGAAAGAGGCAAGGGAGGTGCAGAAAAAGGGAAGACGAGTGCAGAGAGAGACAACAAGGGTGCAGAAAGAAGCAATACAGGTGCAGAAAGAAGCATGGGAAGGGCAGAATGAAGCAACAGGGGTGCAGAAAGAGGCAAGAGAAGTGCAGAAAGAGGCAAGAGAAGTACAGAAACAGGCAAAAGAGGAACAGAAAGAGGGAACAGGGGTACAGACAGTGGCAAGAGAGGTGCAGAAACAGGTAAGAGGGGTGCAGAAAGAGGCAAGAGAGGTGCAGAAATTTGCAATAGAGGTGCAGAAAGAAGCAATAACAGTACAAAAGAACCAACAGAGGTGCAAAAAGAGGCAAGTGAGGTGCAGAAGGAGGCAACAGAACTGCAGACAGAGGCAAGAGAGGTGCAGAAACAGGTAAGAGGGGTGCAGAAAGAGGCAAGAGAGGTGCAGAAAGAAGCAATAGAGGTGCAGAAAGAAGCAATAACAGTACAAAAGAACCAACAGAGGTGCAAAAAGAGGCAAGTGAGGTGCAGAAGGAGGCAACAGAACTGCAGAAAGAGGCAAGAGAGTTGCAGAAACAGGCAAGAGAGGTGCAGAAAGAGGGAAGAGGGGTGCAGAAAAAGGCAAGAGGTATGCAGAAATTTGGAACAGAGGTGCAGAATGAAGCAAGAGCAGTGCATAAAGAACCAACAGAGGTGCAGAAAGAGGAAAGAGGGGTACAGAAAGAGGCAAGTGAAGTGCAGAACGAAGCAAAGGAGGTGCAGAAAGAACCAACAGAGGTGCAAAAAGAGGCAAGAGGGGTGCAGAAAGGTTTAGGAGAGGTGCACAAAGAGGCAAGAGGGGTACAGAAAGAGGCAAGAGGGGTGCATAAAGAAGGAAGAGAACTGCAGAAAGAAGCAACAGAGGTGCTGAAAGAGGCACGAAGGGTACAGAAAGAGACAAGCGAGGTGCAGAAAGAATAAACAGGTACAGAAAGAGGCAAGAGTTTTGCAGAAAGAAGGAAGAGAAGAGTAGAAAGAGGCAAGAGAGTTGCCCAAAGAGGGAAGAGGGGTGCAGAAACAGGCAAAAGGGGTGCATAAAGAAGCAAGTGAGGTGCAGAAAGAGGCAAGAGAAGAATTGAAAGACGCAAGAGAGGTGCAGAAAGAAGCAACAGAGGTACAGAAAGAGGCAAGAGTTTTGCAGAAAGAAGGAAGAGAAGAGTAGAAAGAGGCAAGAGAGTTGCCCAAAGAGGGAAGAGGGGTACAGAAACAGGCAAAAGGGGTGCAGAAAGAAGCAAGTGAGGTGCAGAAGGAGGCAAGAGAAGAATTGAAAGAGGCATGAGAGTTGCAGAAGGAGGCAAGAGAACTGAAAAAGAGGCAAGAGAGTTGCAGAAAGAGGCAAGTGAGGTGCAGAAAGAGGCAAGAGAACTGCAGAAAGAGGAAATAGAACTGCAGAAAGATGCAAGAGTGTTGCAGAAACAGGCAGAAGGGGTGCAGAAACAGGGAACAGGTGGGCATACTGAGGCAAGAGATGTCCAGAAAGAGGGAAGAGGGTTGCAGAAAGAGGCAAGAGGGGTGCATAAAGAAGCAAGAGAGGTGCAGAAAGAAGCAACAGAGATGCAGAAAGAGGCAAGAGGGGTGCAGAAAGAGGCAAGAAAAGTGCAGAAAGAAACAACAGAGATGCAGAAAGAGGCAGGAGAATTGTAGACAGAGGCAAGAGAGGTGCAGAAACATGCAGGAGAGGTGCAGAAAGAGGGAAGAGGGGTGAAGAAAGAGGCAATAGAAGTGCAGAAAGATGCAAGAGATGTGCAGAAAGAAGAAAGAGAAGTGCAGAGAGAAGCAACAGAGGTGCAGAAAGAGGCAAGAGGGATGCAGACAGAGGCAAGAGAAGTGCAGAAAGAAGCAACAGAGGTGTAGAAAGAGGCTTGAGAACTGCAGAAAGAGGCTTGAGAACTGCAGAAAGAGGCAAGAGAAGTACAGAAAGAGGGAACATGGGTTCAGAAAGAGGCAATAGAGGTGCAGAAAGAGGATAGAGGGATGCAGGAAGAGGCAAGAGGGGTGCAGAAACAAGCAAGAGAAGTGAAGAAAGAAGCAAGAGAAATGCAGAAAGGAAAGAACCAACAGAGTTTCAGAAAAAGGCAAGAGGGGTGCAGAAAGAGGCAAGAGAAGTGCAGAAAGAATCAACCAACGTGCAGAAAGAGGCAAGAGTACTGCGGATAAAGGCAAGAGGGGTTCAGAAAGAGGCAAGACAGGTGCAGAAAGAGGGAAGAGGGGTGCATATAGACAAAAGAGGGGAGCAGAAAGAAGCAAGGGAGGTACAGAAAGAAGCGAGAGAAGTGCAGAAAGAAGCAACAGAGGTGCAGAGAGAGGCAAAAGGGGTGCAGAAGGAGGGAAAAGAAATGCAGAAAGAATCAAGAGAGGTGCAGAAAGAAGCAAGAGAAGTGCAGAGAGAAGAAAGAGAAGTGCAGAAAGAAGCAACAGAGGTGCAGAAAGAGGCAAGAAAACTATAAAAAGAGGAAAGAGAGGTGCAGAAACATGCAAGAGAAGTGAAGAAAACAGGAACATGGGTGCAGAAAGGGGCAAGAGAGGTGTAGAAAGATGAAAGAGGGATGCAGAAAAAGGCAAGAGAGGTGCAGAAAGAGGGAAGAGAGGTACAGAAAGAGGCAAGAGGGGTAGAGAAATAAGCAAGAGAGGTACAGAAAGAAGCAAGAGAAATGCAGAAAGAACCAACAGAGGTTCAGAAAGAGGCACAAGGGGTGCAGAAAGAGGCAAGAGAAGTGCAGAAAGAATCAACAGAGGTGCAGAAAGAGGCAATCGAACAGCAGAAAAAAACAAGAGAGGTGCAGAAAGAGTAAGACATGTGCAGAAAGTGGCAAAATAAGTACAGATGGAGGCAAGAGAAGTGCAGAAAGACGCAAGAGATGTGCAGAAAGAAGAAAGAGAAGTGCAGAGAGTACCAACAGAGGTGCAGAAAAAGGCAAGAGGGGTGCAGAAAGAGGCAAGAATAGTGCAGAAAGAAGCAACAGAGGTGCAGAAAGAGGCAAGAGAACTGCATAAAGAGGCAAGAGAGGTGCAGAAACATGTAAGAGCGGTGCAGAAAGAGGGCACAGGGATTCAGAAAGAGCAAAGAGAGGTGCAGAAAGAGGCAAGACAGATGCAGAAAGAGGCAAGACAGGTGCAGAAAGAGGGAAGAGGGAAGCAGAAAGAAGCAAGAGGGATACAGAAAGAAGCAAAGTTAGTGCAGAAAGATGCAACAGAGGTGCAGAGAGAGGCAAGAGGGGTGCAGAAAGAGGGAAGAAAAGTACAGAAAGAAGCAATACAGGTACAGAAAGAAGCAAGAGAAGTGCAGAAAGAAGAAAGAGAAGTACAGAGAGAACCAACAAATGTGAGGAAAGAGGCAAGAGGGGTGCAAAAGGAGGCAAGAGAAGTGCAGAAAGAAGCAACAGAGGTGCAGAAAAAGGCAAGAAAACTGCAGAAAGAGGCAAGAGAGGTGCAGAAACATGCAAGAGAGGTGCAGAAAGAGAGAACATGGGTTCAGAAAGAGGCAAGAGAGGTGCAGAAAGAGGAAAGAGGGAATCAGGAAGAGGCAAAAGGGGTGCAGAAACAAACAAGAGAGTTGCAGAAAGTAGCAAAAGAAATGCAGAAAGAACCAACAGAGGTTCAGAAAGAGGCAAAAGGGTGCAGAAAGATGCAAGAGAAGTGCAGAAAGAAGCAACAGAGGTGCAGAAAGAGGCAAAAGAACTGCGGAAAGAGGCAAGAGAGGTGCAGAAAGAGGCAAGACAGGTGCAGGAAGAGGAGTGCAGAAAGACAAAAGAGGGGTGCAGAAAGAAGCAAGAGAGGTATAGAAAGAAGCAAGAGAAGTGCAGAAAGAGGCAAGTGAGGTGCAGAAAGAGGCAAGAGAACTGCAGAAAGAGGAAATAGAACTGCAGAAAGATGCAAGAGAGTTGCAGAAACAGGCAGAAGGGGTGCAGAAACAGGGAACAGGTGGGCATACTGAGGCAAGAGATATCCAGAAAGAGGGAAGAGGGTTGCAGAAAGAGGCAAGAGGGGTGCATAAAGAAGCAACAGAGGCGCAGAAAGAAGCAAGAGAAGTGCAGAAGGAAGCAACAGAGATGCAGAAAGAGGCAAGAGGGGTGCAGAAAGAGGCAAGAAAAGTGCAGAAAGAAACAACAGAGATGCAGAAAGAGGCAGGAGAATTGTAGAAAGAGGCAAGAGAGGTGCAGAAACATGCAGGAGAGGTGCAGAAAGAGGGAAGAGGGGTGAAGAAAGAGGCAATAGAAGTGCAGAAAGATGCAAGAGATGTGCAAAAAGAAGAAAGAGAAGTGCAGAGAGAAGCAACAGAGGTACAGAAAGAGGCAAGAGGGATGCAGACAGAGGCAAGAGAAGTGCAGAAAGAAGCAACAGAGGTGTAGAAAGAGGCTTGAGAACTGCAGAAAGAGGCTTGAGAACTGCAGAAAGAGGCAAGAGAAGTACAGAAAGAGGGAACATGGGTTCAGAAAGAGGCAATAGAGGTGCAGAAAGAGGATAGAGGGATGCAGGAAGAGGCAAGAGGGGTGCAGAAACAAGCAAGAGAGGTGAAGAAAGAAGCAAGAGAAATGCAGAAAGGAAAGAACCAACAGAGTTTCAGAAAAAGGCAAGAGAGGTGCAGAAAGAGGCAAGAGAAGTGCAGAAAGAATCAACCAACGTGCAGAAAGAGGCAAGAGTACTGCGGATAAAGGCAAGAGGGGTTCAGAAAGAGGCAAGACAGGTGCAGAAAGAGGGAAGAGGGGTGCATATAGACAAAAGAGGGGAGCAGAAAGAAGCAAGGGAGGTACAGAAAGAAGCGAGAGAAGTGCAGAAAGAAGCAACAGAGGTGCAGAGAGAGGCAAAAGGGGTGCAGAAGGAGGGAAAAGAAATGCAGAAAGAATCAAGAGAGGTGCAGAAAGAAGCAAGAGAAGTGCAGAGAGAAGAAAGAGAAGTGCAGAAAGAAGCAACAGAGGTGCAGAAAGAGGCAAGAAAACTATAAAAAGAGGCAAGAGAGGTGCAGAAACATGCAAGAGAAGTGAATAAAACAGGAACATGGGTGCAGAAAGGGGCAAGAGAGGTGTAGAAAGATGAAAGAGGGATGCAGAAAAAGGCAAGAGAGGTGCAGAAAGAGGGAAGAGGGGTACAGAAAGAGGCAAGAGGGGTAGAGAAATAAGCAAGAGAGGTACAGAAAGGAGCAAGAGAAATGCAGAAAGAACCAACAGAGGTTCAGAAAGAGGCACAAGGGGTGCAGAAAGAGGCAAGAGAAGTGCAGAAAGAATCAACAGAGGTGCAGAAAGAGGCAATCGAACAGCAGAAAAAAACAAGAGAGGTGCAGAAAGAGTAAGACATGTGCAGAAAGTGGCAAAATAAGTACAGATGGAGGCAAGAGAAGTGCAGAAAGACGCAAGAGATGTGCAGAAAGAAGAAAGAGAAGTGCAGAGAGTACCAACAGAGGTGCAGAAAAAGGCAAGAGGGGTGCAGAAAGAGGCAAGAATAGTGCAGAAAGAAGCAACAGAGGTGCAGAAAGAGGCAAGAGAACTGCATAAAGAGGCAAGAGAGGTGCAGAAACATGTAAGAGAGGTGCAGAAAGAGGGAACATGGGTTCAGAAAGAGCAAAGAGAGGTGCAGAAAGAGGCAAGACAGATGCAGAAAGAGGCAAGACAGGTGCAGAAAGAGGGAAGAGGGAAGCAGAAAGAAGCAAGAGGGATACAGAAAGAAGCAAAGTTAGTGCAGAAAGATGCAACAGAGGTGCAGAGAGAGGCAAGAGGGGTGCAGAAAGAGGGAAGAAAAGTGCAGAAAGAAGCAATACAGGTACAGAAAGAAGCAAGAGAAGTGCAGAAAGAAGAAAGAGAAGTACAGAGAGAACCAACAAATGTGAGGAAAGAGGCAAGAGGGGTGCAAAAGGAGGCAAGAGAAGTGCAGAAAGAAGCAACAGAGGTGCAGAAAAAGGCAAGAAAACTGCAGAAAGAGGCAAGAGAGGTGCAGAAACATGCAAGAGAGGTGCAGAAAGAGAGAACATGGGTTCAGAAAGAGGCAAGAGAGGTGCAGAAAGAGGAAAGAGGGAATCAGGAAGAGGCAAAAGGGGTGCAGAAACAAGCAAGAGAGTTGCAGAAAGTAGCAAAAGAAATGCAGAAAGAACCAACAGAGGTTCAGAAAGAGGCAAAAGGGTGCAGAAAGATGCAAGAGAAGTGCAGAAAGAAGCAACAGAGGTGCAGAAAGAGGCAAGAGAACTGCGGAAAGAGGCAAGAGAGGTGCAGAAAGAGGCAAGACAGGTGCAGGAAGAGGAGTGCAGAAAGACAAAAGAGGGGTGCAGAAAGAAGCAAGAGAGGTATAGAAAGAAGCAAGAGAAGTGCAGAAAGAACAGAGGTGCAGAGAGAAGCAAAAGGGGTACAGAAAGAGAGAAGAGAATTGCAGAAAGAATCAAGAGGGGTGCAGAAAGAAGCAAAAGAAGTGCAGAAAGAGAAGTGCAGAGAGAACCAACAAATGTGCAGAAAGAGGCAAGAGGGGTGCAGAAGGAGGCAAGAGAAGTGCAGAGAGAAGCAACAGTGGTGCAGAAAGAGGGAAGAGGGGTGCAGAAAGAAGCAAGAGAAAGACAGATATTGGCAAGAGAAGTGCAGAAAGACGCAAGAGACGTGCAGAAATAAGAAAGAGAAGTATAGTGAGAACCAATAGAGGTGCAGAAGGAGGAAAGAGGGGTACAGCAAGAGGCAAGAGAAGTGCAGAAAGAAGCAACAGAGGTAAAGAAAGAGGCAAGAGAACTTCAGAAAGAGGCAAGAGAGGTGCAGAAACATGCAAGAGAGGTGCAGAAACAAGCAAGAGAGGTTCAGAAAGAGCCAAAAGATATGCAGAAAGCACAAACAGAGGTTTAGAAAGAGGCAAGAGGGGTGCAGAAAAAGGCAAGAGAAGTGCAGAAAGAAGCAACAGAGGTGCATCAAGAGGCAAGAAAACTGCGGAAAGAGGCAAGAGAGGTGCAGAAAGAGGCAAGACAGGTGCAGAAAGAGGGAAGATGGGTGCAGAAAGACAAAAGAGGGGTGCAGAAAAAAGCAAGAGAGGTACAGAAAGAAGCAAGAGAAGTGCAGAAAGAAGCAACAGATGTGCAGAGAGAGGCAATAGGGGTGGGGAAAGAGGGAAGAGTAGTGCAGAAAGAAGGAAGAGATGTGCAGAAAGAAGCAAGAAAATTGCAGAAAGAAGAAAGAGAAGTGCAGAGAGAACCAACAAATGTGCAGAAAGAGGCAAGAGGGGTGCAGAAGGAGGCAAGAGAAGTGCAGAAAGAAGCAACAGAGGTGCAGAAAGAGGCAAGAAAACTGCAGAAAGAGGCAAGAGAGGTGCAGAAACATGCAAGAGAGGTGAAGAAAGCGGGAACATGGGTGCAGAAAGAGGCAAGAAGGGTGCAGAAAGGGCAAAATGGGTACAGAAATAAGCAAGAGAGGTGCAGAAAAAAGCAAGAGAAATGCAGAAAGAATCAGCAGAGGTTCAGAAAGACGCAAGAGTGGTACAGAAAGAGGCAAGAGAAGTGCGCAAAGAAACAACAGAGGTGCAGAAGAGGCAATCGAAGAGCAGAAAAAACAAAAGAGGTGCAGAAAGAGTAAGACCTGTGCAGAAAGAGGCAAGAGAAGTACAGATAGAGGCAAGAGAAGTGCAGAAAGACACAAGAGATGTGCAGAAAGAAGAAAGGGAAGTGCAGAGAGAATCAACAGAGGTGCAGAACGAGGCAAGAGGGTTGCAGAAAAAGGTAAGAGAAGTGCAGAAAGAAGCAACAGAGGTGTAGAAAGAGGCATGAGAGCTGCAGAAAGAGGCAAGAGAGGTGCAGAAACATGCAAGAGAGGTACAGAAAGAGGGAACATGGGTTCAGAAAGAGCCAAGAGAGGTGCAGAAAGAGGCAAGTAAGGTGCAGAAAGTGGCAAGAGGGGTGCAGAAACAAGCAAGAGAGGTGCAGAAAGAATCAAGAGATATGCAGAAAGCTCTAACAGAGGTTCAGAAAGAGGCAAGAAGGGTGCAGAAATAGGCAAGAGAAGCAACAGAGTTGCAGAAAGAGGCTAGAGAACTGCAGAAATAGGCAAGAGAGGTGCAGAAAGAGGCAGAACAGGTGCAGAAAGAGGGAAGAGGAGTGCAGAAAGACGCAAGAGGGATACAGAAAGAAGCAACAGAGGTACAGAAAGAAGCAAAGGAAGTGCAGAAAGATGCAAAAGAGGTGCAGAGAGTGGCAAGAGGGGTGCAGAAAGACTCAAGAGATGTGCAGAAAGAAGAAAGAGAAGTACAGAGAGAACCAACAGAGGTGCAGAAAGAGCTGAGAGGGGTGCAGAAAGAGGCAAGAGAAGTGCAGAAAGAAGCAACAGAGGTGCAGAAAGAGGCTAGATAAATGCAGAAAGAGGCAAGAGAGGTGCAGAAACATGCAAGAGAGGTGCAGAAAGAGGGAAAATGGGTTCAGAAAGAGCCAAGAGAGGTGCAGAAAGAAGCAAGACAGGAGCAGAAAGCAGCAAGAGGAGTGCAGTAATAAGCAAGAGAGGTGCAGAAAGAAGCAAGAGATATGCAGAAAGCACCAACAGAGGTTCAGAAAGAGGCAAGAGGGGTGCAGAAAGAGGCAAGAGAAGTGCAGAAAGAAGCAACAGAGGTGCAGAAAGAGGCAAGAGAACTGCAAAATAAGACAAGAGAGGTGCAGAAAGAGGCAAGACAGGTGCAGAAAGAGGGAAGAGGGATGCAGAAAGAAGCAAGAGGGATACAGAAAGCAAAAGAAGTGAAGAAAGACGCAACAGAGGTGCAGAGAGAGGCAAGAGGGGTGCAGAAAGAGGGATGAGAAGTGCAGAAAGAAGCAACAGAGGTACAGAAAGAAGCAAGAGAAGTGCAGAAAGAAGAAAGAGAAGTGCAGACGGAACCAACAGAGGTGCAGAAAGAGGCAAGACGGGTGCAGAAGGAGGCAAGAGAAGTGCAGAAAGAAGCAACAGAGGTGCAGAAAGAGGCAAGAGAACTGCTGAAAGAGGCAAGAGAGGTTCAGAAACATGCAAGAGAGGTACAGAAAGAGGGAACATGGGTGCAGAAAGAGGCAAAAGAGGTGCAGAAAGAGGGAAGCGGGGTACAAAAAGAGGCAAGAGGGGTGCAGAAAGAAGCAAGAGAGGTGCAGAAAGAAGCAACAGAAATACAGAAAGAAGCAACAGAGATGCATAAAGAGGCAAGAGGGGTGCAGAAAGAATAAGAGAGGTGCTGAAAGAGGGAACATGGGTGCAGAAAGAGGCAAGAGAGGTGCAGAAAGAGGCAAGAAGGATGGAGAAAGAGGCAAGAGGGGTGCAGAAAGAAGCAGCAGAGGTGCAGAAAGAGGCAAGAGAACTGCAGAAAGAAGCAAGAGAACTGCATAAAGACGAAGAAAAGTGCAGAAAGAGGCGAGAGAGGTGCATAAAGAAGCAAGATAGGTAGAGAAAGAGGAAGAAAGGTGCAGAAAGAAGCAAGAGAAGTGCAGAAAGAGGTACGAGAGGTGCAGAAAGAGGGAAGAAGGATGCAGAAAGAGGGAAGATGGAGAACATGGCAGACTTATCTAGATGCATATTGGGGTTAGGAAGCCACAGTTTTAGATGCATTATCCTACCTGAGAGTTTTTTTTCAAGTGTGCGGATGGCAAGGGGGACAGGGGACCCCATCAGGAAGTTACAGTATGGCGGGTGCAGACTCTGTAGGCATCGGCTCACGCTGGGCTGAAGCCGTGCGCGGCCTCCATAGAGGCCGTGGAGATGTGGCACGAATCCCCTTCCGGGGAGGGAGGGGCAGAGACTGTTCGCCGAGCATCTACACTCAGGAAGAGCATACCGAGCATACCGAAAGCAAAGAGGCAGTTGAAGACCGGGGGGCCGTTACAGGACACAAGAAGATTAAAAGAAGAGGTGGCAGTGTGTATCCTGTACGGGTAAGCCCTGGTGGAGGGGGGGCTCTTGAGACAAAAGCCAACAGCCAGGGGGAGGGGGAGGCAGGCACGGGATTACGACCCGAGGAGGGGAAAAAGCCAGTAGCTAACAGATATGCGCTAAGAAGTGCAATAGCAGAAGGGCAGTTTAAAGCCTCTTTGATTTCAGAATCAATAAAAAATAATATAGTGAAACCCACAAAGGTTGCACAGTCAGGGAAAAAAGGAAAAGGAGGAAAGAGGAGGTGGTGGAAGAGGTAAGAGGGTAAGGAAGGAGGCAGCAACTCAAGGGCAAAAGTTAAAGATTACTCCCTCACTTAGAACTTTTTTCAAGGTAGTGCCTAAAACTCTGGTGCTGAAAATGGAAGGAGAGCAGAACCAGGGGAATTTGAAGGAGCCGGTTAATAAAGAGGATGAAGACGGATGTCCCCAGCTAACGAGTAGCAAATCGATACAAGTTTCAGACTTGGTCATTATAAATAGATTCCAAGTTTTGTCTCTTGAAGAGTGCAACACTGTAGAGGAGGGAATACGAAATGGGGCAGGTGAGATTGATCCGGAATCTGGGATGTTAGATACTGTACAACACCAGCTGGTACAGTGTGGAGGGCTGTTGGGTGGAGAGTCAGCCACGCAGGGTAGCAGCGAGAGAAGTGTTGAGCCAACAGAATCTCTGCAGAGACATACAGGGCAACATCCAGTTACAAATATGATCCAGTTATTAACAGTGGCGATAAGAAGCAGGTTCGAAACATCAGAAGCAAACCAAAAAATATAAGGAAGGCCTGTGATAAGTTAGAGAAAAAATTTGATGATCTCACTGTTAGGACTCAAATGTTAGAAACTACAGTTAAGGACTTAACTTTGCAAGCCGGAACAAATAAAGAAAGCATTAGATTGCTTAAAAAAAATGGGGTAGGTATGCAAGAAAAGTTGGAATCGCTCGAAAATAGCCAAAGGAGGAATAATTTGCGGCTGCTGAAAGTCCCGGAAGGGGCAGAAGGAGAAGATTTGAAAACGTTTGTTGCAAGGTTAATTAAAAGTGGGACACAAGTGGACTGTGCTGAGCAGGATATTATCAATGATATCCAGAGAGTACATAGAGACCCCTTCAGGAGGAACCCGAAGCGTGAGAAGCCCAGAAAAACTCTGGTGAACTTTTTGACATATAAATTAAAAGAGGAAATCCTTGCGAAGGCACTAAAACTGAACGCCCTTAAGGCCGAAGGAGTGAATTTTGGGATAAGGTCGGACGTCTCCCAAATAACCGCAAATAGGCAATGGGAGTTAGGGAAATTGTTGGAGCCTTTGAGGCAGCTTGGCGCTACTGCACAATTGAAATTCCCAGCCTCCCTGCGAGTAATGTATAAAAACAAAATGCAGACTTTCAGGAGAGTTGAGGATGTGGAAGAATTTATTAAGTCTATCTCTAGTGCAGATGCTACGTAAAACTATAGAAGCGCAGTCGGTCTGCCTGTATGATTTCGGTCCCCCACCCCAAATAAGTCATAGAAAAGCCGCAATAAAGCCTTCTTATTGAGTTGCTTAAATTTTGAATATATTGGCCTTTTGGTCTCACTTTTTTAAGGGTAGGTGGTAGGATTGAAGTATATAGACCCCATTTTGTTCTTTTTTTCACTATAGTTAAAACGATATTATATCTCCAAGGTGGAACAGCAAGCCGACCCTACACACCAAAGATGTGTTTGTGACGCACCTCCAAACCACACAATCCCCCAAAAAGAAGTCCAAAATCCTGAGCCAAATAACTCAGATAGTGTGCACTTCCACTGCCCCTGCTGCTCCCAAGGGGCAATCTCCAAGACCAATGTTAAATTTTATAACCAATATGGAGTGCACCACAAATAGTCAAACAAAAAGTCTCTGTCCATATTCTTTTGAATACGTACGGGGATATTCGAACAGGACGCTGATAGAGCGGTTCGCGGCACAGGAGCCGTTGATATTTTGGAACTGACCCTGGACCAAATAGGGTGCAGTTGCTAAACAAACTGATACATAGTCTGTATCATTACTTTGCGAGTTTCATATCTGACTGATTATCTTTGCTGACAAACAACATATTTTAAAGCCCTGATGAAGTCCATATATCTGGACGAAACGCGTCGGCTGTCTGGCTGTTGTTTTTTAACGGAAAAAGAAGAATAAAGTTTTCAATCTATAACCAGAAATGGATGGACAGAGACTTTTTGTTTGACTATTTGTGGTGCACTCCATATTGGTTATAAAATAATAGTTAAAATGATGCAGTGGCCCCATAGGCAGAGGCCAAGAAGAAGATAGGAGGGTTCTCCAGGGTAAGGGGTGGGATGAGGGGTAGTTTTAGGGGTAAGGGCTCTGGGTGGGAGCATATAAGGGGGAAAAAACTCAAAAAATGTGTCCTCATTTACTAGAGAAAGCATTAGGAAGCCTTTGCTTACAGGCAGTGTTTGAATTAAAGAAATGGTAGGGGATTTGGGAGTCAGAGTGGAGCTGTTGTCATGGAATGTGAATGGCTTAAGAGTGAAGGGCAGAAGAGAAAAAATTATGCAGTACTTGAAGGATGTCCTGGCACAAATTATTATCATACAAGAAACACACCTAACACAGGAAGAAATGAAAGAGGTTTTCAAAGCTAGAGGGTGGGTACAGAGGGTGGTATGTACCACACAGCAGCTGACAATAAGGGGAGTTGCAATTTTTTTGTGAAGAATACTCCACATATTCTGGTAGAGCACAGCGTAGTAGACAGTGCAGGCAGATGGGTCATTGCAAGGATTACAATTTATAATCAAAGGTACACAATGGCAGGATACTATGGACCCAATATCGATGATACGAGGTCACTGGGAGGATTGCTGACGGAATTATTGAATTATACTGATCCCCTCATTTTGGCAGGTGACTTTATTGTGTTTTTAGATGATTCATTAGATCGCTCGGTCAAAACCCGGTCAGTTGTAAATAATAAAATGCGATCCTTTATTAAAATCAATATGGTACAATTGGGACTGTGTGATATCTGGAGGGAGAGGATGGGTGCTAAGAAGGGTTTCACATATAACAACAAAAAATATAGACATCAGTCTAGAATTGACTTTTTCTTAGTTGATCAAGGGTTAAGGGATCTGGTAGGAAAAGTCACTCATGTGGGGTCCCATTTCTCAGACCACTCATCAGGGTCATTGATACTTTTAGCTGCGGCACAGTCAACTCTGAGAAGGTGGACTATGGATCGTACCCTATTGTTAGAGGAGGAAGTGGTAGAGTCACTGAAAATGGAAACGGAAGAAATTTTTACGGTGAATATGCGCCGGGCGTAGTATGGGATACGTATAAAGCTTTTTTGAGGGGAAAAATAACTAGCCTTCAGATAAGGAAAAGAAAGGAATTTATTACAGAAGTTAGCTTGATAGAAGGTTGTATACAACAGCAGGAACCGGAGCTTCTAGGGACAACAGAAGAACAGGAGAAAGTGGCATTGCAGAGCTCCTTACTAGTGGAAAAAGAGACCCTGTCCAGTTTAGTGGAGGAAAGACTAAGGAAGAGATGGAAGGCGAGTAAAATTGGTCATTTTGAGTACGGAGAGGGCTGTGGGAAATTGTGAGCGTGGAAGGCAAAGTCAGATCAAGCAAGATCTTTCATTAAAGAAGTCAGATGTGAAGTAACTGGCAGCATCCTCACTGAAAAGTAAAGAAATTGAGCAAACTTTTCAAAATTACTTTGGGGAGTTATATAGAGAAGACCTGGTAGTCACTGAGGGAGATGTAAAAACATGGCTCAGGGGGATTCCCCCAACGAATCTCAGAGACAAGCAGTTCAGTAATAAACAGTAGGATAGTGGCAACAGAGATAAGAAATACATTAAGGGTAGGGAAGTCTGGAAGGGCAGAAGGCCCGGATGGGCTGCCTTTAGAACTATATAAAATGCTAGAAGAGGTCCTGGTGCCACATTTGACCGAATTGTTTGCTGAATTGTTTTAAAAAGGAGCAGACTTGCCAGAATCTTGGGATGAGGCCATTGTTATAATAATCCCGAAGCCAGGCAAAGCCTTAAACCTATGTGATTCATATAGGCCTATTTCCTTAATCAATTGCGACTACAAGTTCTTTGCAAAACTCCTGGCAGAAAGACTCAATGGGGTGGTAGGGGGTCTTTTACATCCAGATCAGAAAGGCTTTGTCAGGGGGAGAGGGATTCAGGAATTGACTTTTAATCTGATAGGAGCTGCTCATATAGCTATCACTTATAAACTCCTGTTAGCGGTGATCGCATTAGACGCTACTAAGGCGTTCAACCGGGTTAACTGGGCATACCTGCAGGTGATATTGAAACTCTGTAACCTGGGTGAAAATTTCTGTAGAACTCTAGCTATGATATACAGAAAACCAAGGGCGAGAGGCATGATAAATGGTAATCTCTCTATGCCTTTTAATATTACAAGAGGGACAAGACAAGGATGTCCTTTATCCCCCCTTTTATTCAACTTGTATATCGAGTAGGCCTGGGTGGTAAATTCCGTTCCGCTCGCGGAATTTGCGGAATTTGGGTAATTTCGCTTTCCGCGGAGAACGCGGAATTACCAAAAATTTCCGCAATCCGCGGCTTCGCAGAATTTTTTGCTTGTTCGTGCTTTCAAAATGCGTGTTCGCGAGATATTTCTCCCCGAGCACGCAAACAGCGTTCGCGAACAGGAAAAACGCATCGCGAACGGGCGGAACAAGCAATTCCGCGTGTTCGCGGAACTTTTGCGTGCTCGCGGAGATTTTTTACCATTTCGCGGAGCTTTGCGTAGCGCGACTACGCAAATTCCGCCCACCCCTAATATCGAGCCTTTGGCAACTAAGATTAGGAAGGAGAGTTGTTTAATCCCTTTTAGAGCTAAAGAGTGGGAGAGTAAGGTAGCGTTATATGCTGATGACCTACTTGTATGTACATCAGACTTGGAGACCACGATCCCTTTGTTAAATGACTTAACTTCTCAATTTGACCAGATAGCAGGGTATTCAGTCAATAGGGCAAAAACGGTGGTTATTGCTTGGAATCTGGAGACAACTCTTAACATTAGCAAAAGGGAGATGAGATATTTGGGTATAAAGATCATCCAAAAAATAGAAGATCTTCCGGAAACAAACCTCCTAAATGTAATAAAAGATGTTAGGAAGTTGTTGTTAAACTGGTCGCATCTCCCTATGACGATTATTGGAAGAATCAATCTGGTGAAGTTGATAATTCTGCTGAAGCTTACATTTCTTTTCCAGATGATCCCGTTGTTATTTAAAGCAGAAGGGCTGCAGAAAATTCAGGGTAAAATCAACAGTTTTATTTGGAACTCAAAGGGCGTGCGTATCGCCTGGAAAAAATTGCGCAGGAAGAATGAAAAAGGGGGGTTGTGTCTGCCAGATCTGACCTATTATTCTTGGGCATTTCTTTTAAAAAACGGAAAGATGTTACTAACCCTCCCAGATAATTCAGATATTGGTAGAATGTTTAGCTGTATGCTGTCAGACACTGAAGGAGGGATGCAAGGTTTGATGTATAAATTTGGAGACCCTAAATACTTTAAGAGAGTGTGTCTTAAGATTTTACGTGGAATGGTGGTACTCTGGGTCAATATCAGAAAGGAGGTTAAAATCACATACTTCAGTAAGTGGGCGCCAATAGGGAATGCCCCAGGATCACGTGAATGGACAAAGGATTCATTGGCTAAACCACTCAAGGAGGCAGGGATCGAAAGATGGGGTGATGTGGTGGAAGACGGAGAGTTCATAGCCTGGGAAAACTGGCTAAGACCGCCAAGAATAAAATCTCTAAATTTAAATACTTGCAAATGAGAGGCTGGTTTCAGTCATCAAATGAGGAAATAGGGGTGTCTAACGACTTGGAAGCTGAGTTAGTGAAAGACGCACAAAAGAAGAAGGAAGTGGCGAGATGGTATTGGCTGCTGGTGGAGTTGTCAGATGGTGCCTTCAAGCTGCCGACTGACCTGTGGGGGATGAGCTTGCCAGGGAGACAGCTGGAAGACTTATGGCAAGTATCCTTTAACTTGTTATATGCTACAGTGTATCCTGCCAATTTAAGATGAAACCACCTCTTCTCTCTTCATAGAGTATATTGGACCCCAAAAAAGACTATCGAAAATGGGGAAGGGAAGAACGGCAAGATGCATAAAATGTACCCAGGAAAAAGCGGATGACATCCATATGTTCCCGGAGTGTCCTGTGAGCCAGAAATTTTGGGAGGATGTAAGTAGAGATACCTCAGCTATACTGGACACAGAACTCCAGGTACATCTATTACTTGTTTTTTTGGGGTGTCATCTGTACATGTTGTTTACCAATGAGGAAAAGAAACTGGTTTTTTACTTGATCCTCTTAGCACGAAGAGAGATCTGTAAGAAATGGGTTAGTAATGTGGCGCCATCTGAATTAAAATGGATAAGAGCGGTTAAAAGTATTATAAGTTTGGATAGAAACGTGGAAAAGAAGAGGAATAGATTTTGGTCTCCTGCTTTAAAATGGTTGGAAAGAGAGGTTTAGAGAAGGGTTTGGTCCAATGATTACGCCTTCTATTTATCTTCAAACTCCCCGATATGATCTGCACGTTGGCTGGTGTCTTCGGCCTGGGCAGGGGAAGTCTGGGAGAATTATAGAAGACATTAAGACCCTTGGTGTAAAGAAATAGCTCTGAAAAATGTTGGACCAGTGGAGCCTCGGAGCTTTCTGATTCCAAGGTAAATGAGGACAAAAAAAAAGAGGGGTGCAGAAAGAAGCAACAGAGGTACAGAAAGAGGCAAGAGAACTGCAAAAAGAAGCAAGAGAAATGCAGAAAGAGGAAGAAAGGTGAAGAAAGAGGAAGAAAGGTGCAGAAAGAAGCAAGAGAAGTGCAGAATGAAGCAATAGAAGTGCAGAAAGGCATGTGAGGTGCAGGAAGAGGCAATAGAGATTCAGAAAGAGGCAAGAGAGGTACAGAAAGAGTCAAGAGAAGTGCAGAAAAAAGCAACAGAGTTGCAGAATGAGGCAAGAGAAGTGCAGAAAGGAGCAAGAGAGATGCAGAAAGAGGCAAGAGAGGTGCAGAAAGAGGGAAGATAGGTACAGAAAGAGGAAAGAGGGGTGCAGAAAGAGGCCAGAGGGGTGCAGAAAGAGGCCAGAGGGGTGCAGAAAGAAGCAAGAGAGGTCTGTAAAGAAGCAAGAGAAGTGCAGAAAGAACCAACAGAGGTGCAGAAAGATGCAAGAGGGGTGCAGCAAGAGGCAAGAGAAGTGCAGAAAGAAGCAAAAGAGGTACAGAATTAGGCAAGAGAACTGCAGAAAGAGGCAAGAGAGGGCAGAAACATGCAAGAGAGGTGCAGAAAGAGGGAACATGGGTTCAGAAAGAGCCAAGAGAGGTGCGGAAAGAGGAAATGCAGGTGCGGAAAGCGGCAAGAGAGTTGCAGAAAGAAGAAAGAGAAGTGCAGAGAGAACCAACAGAGGTGCAGAAAGAGGCAAGAGGGGTGCAGCAAGAGGCAAGAGAAGTGCAGAAAGAAGCAACAGAGGTACAGAAAGAGGCAAGAGAACTGCAGAAAGAGGCAAGAGAGGGCAGAAATATGCAAGAGAGGTGTAGAAAGAGGGAACATGGGTTCAGAAAGAGCCAAGAGAGGTGCGGAAAGAGGCAATGCAGGTGCAGAAAGTGGCAATAGGGGTGCGGAAACAAGCAAGAGAGGTGCAGAAAGAAGCAAGAGATCTGCAGAAAGCACCAACAGAGGTTCAGAAAGAGGCAAGAGGGGTGCAGAAAGATGCAAGAGAAGTGCAGAAAGAAGCAACAGAGGTGCAGAAAGAGGCAAGAGAACTTCAGAAAGAGGCAAGAGAGGTGCAGAAAGAGGCAGAACAGGTGCAGAAAGAGGTAAGAGGGGTGCAGAAAGACGGAACAGAGGTGCAGAGAGAGGCAAGAGGGGTGCAGAAAGAGGGAAGAGAAGTGCAGAAAGAAGCAAGAGAGGTGAAGAAAGAAGCAAGAGAAGTGCAGAAAGAAGAAAGAGAAGTGCAGAGAGAACCAACAGAGGTGCAGAAAGAGGAAAGATGGGTGCAGAAGGAGGCAAGAGAAGTACAGAAAGAAGCAACAGAGGTGCAGAAAGATGCAAGAGGGGTGCAGCAAGAGGCAAGAGAAGTGCAGAAAGAAGCAACAGAGGTACAGAATTGGGCAAGAGAACTGCAGAAAGAGGCAAGAAAGGGCAGAAACATGCAAGAGAGGTGCAGAAAGAGGGAACATGGGTTCAGAAAGAGCCAAGAGAGGTGCGGAAAGAGGCAATGCAGGTGCGGAAAGCGGCAAGAGAGGTGCAGAAAGAAGGAAGAGAAGTGCAGAGAGAACCAACAGAGGTGCAGAAAGAGGCAAAAGGGGTGCAGCAAGAGGCAAGAGAAGTGCAGAAAGAAGCAACAGAGGTACAGAAAGAGGCAAGAGAACTGCAGAAAGAGGCAAGAGAGGGCAGAAATATGCAAGAGAGGTGCAGAAAGAGGGAACATGGGTTCAGAAAGAGCCAAGAGAGGTGCGGAAAGAGGCAATGCAGGTGCAGAAAGCGGCAAGAGGGGTGCGGAAACAAGCACGAGAGGTGCAGAAAGAAGCAAGAGATCTGCAGAAAGCACCAACAGAGGTTCAGAAAGAGGCAAGAGGGGTGCAGAAAGATGCAAGAGAAGTATAGAAAGAAGCAACAGAGGTGCAGAAAGAGGCAAGAGAACTGCAGAAAGAGGCAAGAGAGGTGGAGAAAGAGGCAGAACAGGTGCAGAAAGAGGGAAGAGGGTGCAGAAAGATGGAACAGAGGTGCAGAGAGAGGCAAGAGGGATGCAGAAAGAGGGAAGAGAAGTGCAGAAAGAAGCAAGAGAGGTGCAGAAAGAAGCAAGAGAAGTGCAGAAAGAAGAAAGAGAAGTGCAGAGAGAACCAACAGAGGTGCAGAAAGAGGAAAGACGGGTGCAGAAGGAGGCAAGAGAAGTACAGAAAGTACCAACAGAGGTGCAGAAAGAGGCAAGAGAACTGCAGAAAGAGGCAAGAGAGGTGCAGAAACTTGCAAAAGAGGTGCAGAAAGAGGGAACGTGGGTGCAAAAAGAGGCAAAAGAGGTGTAGAAAGAGGCAAGAGGGGTGCAGAAAGAAGCAAGAGAGGTGCAGAAAGAAGCAAAAGAGGTGTAGAAAGAGGCAAGAGCGGTGCAGAAAGAAGCAAGAGAGGTGCAGAAAGAAGCAAGAGAAATACAGAAAGAAGCAACAGAGATGCAGAAAGAGGCAAGAGGTGTGCAGAAAGAGGGAACATGGGTGCAGAAAGAGGCAAGAGAGTGCGGAAAGAGGGAAGAAGGATGCAGAAAGAGGCAAGAGGGGTGCAGAAAGAAGCAACAGAGGTGAAGAAAGAGGCAAGAGAACTTCAGAAAGAAGCATGAGAACTGCATAAAGAGGAATAAAGGTGCATAAAGAGGCGAGAGAGGTGCATAATGAAGCAAGATAGGTAGAGAAAGAGGAAGAAAGGCGTGGAAAGAAGCAAGAGAAGTGCAGAAAGAGGCAAGAAAGGTTGCAGAAAGAGGCAAGTGAGGTGCAGAAAGAGGTAAGAAAGGTGCAGAAAGAGGGTAGGGAAGTGCAGAAAAGAGCACTAGAGGTGCAGAAAGAGGCAAGAGAACTGCAGCAAGAGGCAAGAGAGGTGCAGAAAGAGGGAACATGGGTGCAGAAAGAGGGAAGAGAGGTGCAGAAAGAGGCAAGAGGGGTGCAGAAAGAGGCAAAACTGGTGCAGAAAGAGGGAAGAGGGGTGCAGAAAGACACAAGAGGGATACAGAAAGAAGCAAGAGAGGTACAGAAAGAAGCAAAGGAAGTGCAGAAAGATGCAACAGAGGTGCAGAAAGAGGCAAGAGGGATGCAGACAGAGGCAAGAGAAGTGCAGAAAGAAGCAACAGAGGTGCAGAAAGAGGCTTGAGAACTGCAGAAAGAGGCTTGAGAACTGCAGAAAGAGGCAAGAGAAGTACAGAAAGAGGGAACATGGGTTCAGAAAGAGGCAAGAGAGGTGCAGAAAGAGGATAGAGGGATGCAGGAAGAGGCAAGAGGGGTGCAGAAACAAGCAAGAGAGGTGAAGAAAGAAGCAAGAGAAATGCAGAAAGGAAAGAACCAACAGAGTTTCAGAAAAAGGCAAGAGGGGTGCAGAAAGAGGCAAGAGAAGTGCAGAAAGAATCAACCAACGTGCAGAAAGAGGCAAGAGTACTGCGGATAAAGGCAAGAGGGGTTCAGAAAGAGGCAAGACAGGTGCAGAAAGAGGGAAGAGGGGTGCATATAGACAAAAGAGGGGAGCAGAAAGAAGCAAGGGAGGTACAGAAAGAAGCGAGAGAAGTGCAGAAAGAAGCAACAGAGGTGCAGAGAGAGGCAAAAGGGGTGCAGAAGGAGGGAAAGAAATGCAGAAAGAATCAAGAGAGGTACAGAAAGAAGCAAGAGAAGTGCAGAGAGAAGAAAGAGAAGTGCAGAAAGAAGCAAAAGAGGTGCAGAAAGAGGCAAGAAAACTACAAAAAGAGGCAAGAGAGGTGCAGAAATATGCAAGAGAAGTGAAGAAAACAGGAACATGGGTGCAGAAAGGGGCAAGAGCGGTGCAGAAAGATGAAAGAGGGATGCAGAAAAAGGCAAGAGAGGTGCAGAAAGAGGGAAGAGGGGTACAGAAAGAGGCAAGAGGGGTAGAGAAATAAGCAAGAGAGGTACAGAAAGAAGCAAGTGAAATGCAGAAAGAAACCAACAGAGGTTCAGAAAGAGGCACAAGGGGTGCAGAAAGAGGCAAGAGAAGTGCAGAAAGAATCAACAGAGGTGCAGAAAGAGGCACCGAACAGCAGAAAAAAACAAGAGAGGTGCAGAAAGAGTAAGACATGTGCAGAAAGTGGCAAAATAAGTACAGATGGAGGCAAGAGAAGTGCAGAAAGACGCAAGAGATGTGCAGAAAGAAGAAAGAGAAGTGCAGAGAGTACCAACAGAGGTGCAGAAAAAGGCAAGAGGGGTGCAGAAAGAGGCAAGAATAGTGCAGAAAGAAGCAACAGAGGTGCAGAAAGAGGCAAGAGAACTGCATAAAGAGGCAAGAGAGGTGCAGAAACATGTAAGAGAGGTGCAGAAAGAGGGAACATGGGTTCAGAAAGAGCAAAGAGAGGTGCAGAAAGAGGCAAGACAGATGCAGAAAGAGGCAAGACAGGTGCAGAAAGAGGGAAGAGGGAAGCAGAAAGAAGCAAGAGGGATACAGGAAGAAGCAAAGTTAGTGCAGAAAGATGCAACAGAGGTGCAGAGAGAGGCAAGAGGGGTGCAGAAAGAGGGAAGAAAAGTGCAGAAAGAAGCAATACAGGTACAGAAAGAAGCAAGAGAAGTGCAGAAAGAAGTAACAGAGGTGCAGAGAGAGGCAAGACAAATGCAGAAAGAGGCAAGAGAGGTGCAGAAACACGCAAGAGAAGTGCAGAAAAGGGAACAAGGGCTCAGAAAGAGGCAAGAGAGGTGCAGAAAGAGGATAGAGGGATGCAGGAAGAGGAAAGAGGGGTGCAGAAACTAGCAAGAGAGGTGAAGAAAGAGGGAAGAGAGGTACAGAAAGAGGAAAGAGGGGTGCAGAAAGAAGCAAGATAGGTAGAAAAAAAGGAAGAAAGGCGCAGAAAGAGGCAAGAGAGGTGCAGAAAGAGGGAAGAAGGATGCAGAAAGAGGCAAGAGGGGTGCAGAAAGAAGCAACAGAGGTACAGAAAGAGGCAAGAGAACTCCAGAAAGAAGCAAGAGAAGTGCAGAAACATGCAAGAGAGTTGCAGAAAGAGAGAACATGGGTGCAGAAAGAGGCAAGAGAGGTACAGAAAAAGGCAAGAGAACTGCAGAAAAAGCAAGATAACTGCAGAAAGAGGAAGAAAGGTGCAGAAAGAGGAAGAGGGGTGCAGAAAGAAGCAAGAGAGGTACAGAAAGAAGCAAGAGAAGTGCAGAAAGAAGCAACAGAGGTGCAGAGAGAGGCAAGAGGGGTTTAGAAAGAGGGAAGAGCAGTGCAGAAAGAAGCAAGAGAGGTGCAGAAAAAAGCAAGAGAAGTGCATAAAGAAGAAAGAGAAGTACAGAGAGAGCCAACAAATGTGCAGAAAGATGCAAGAGATGTGCAGAAAGAAGAACGAGAAGAGCAGAGCGAACCTACAGAGGTGCAGAAAGATGCAAGAGGGGTGCAGCAAGAGGTAAGAGAAGTGCAGAAAAAAGCAACAGAGGTACAGAAAGAGGCAAGAGAACTGCAGAAAGAGGCAAGAGAGGTGCAGAAACATGCAAAAGAGGTGCAGAAAGAGGGTACATGGGTTCAGAAAGAGCCAAGAGAGGTGCAGAAAGAGGCAATGCAGGTGCAGAAACAGGCAAAAGGGGTGCAGAAACAGGGAACAGGTGGGCATACTGAGGCAAGAGATGTCCAGAAAGAGGGAAGAGGGTTGCAGAAAGAGGCAAGAGGGGTGCATAAAGAAGCAACAGAGGTGCAGAAAGAAGCAAGAGAAGTGCAGAAGGAAGCAACAGAGATGCAGAAAGAGGCAAGAGGGGTGCAGAAAGAGGCAAGAAAAGTGCAGAAAGAAACAACAGAGATGCAGAAAGAGGCAGGAGAATTGTAGAAAGAGGCAAGAGAGGTGCAGAAACATGCAGGAGAGGTGCAGAAAGAGGCAAGAGGGGTGCAGAAAGAGGCAATAGAAGTGCAGAAAGATGCAAGAGATGTGCAGAAAGAAGAAAGAGAAGTGCAGAGAGAAGCATCAGAGGTGCAGAAAGAGGCAAGAGGGATGCAGACAGAGGCAAGAGAAGTGCAGAAAGAAGCAACAGAGGTGCAGAAAGAGGCTTGAGAACTGCAGAAAGAGGCTTGAGAACTGCAGAAAGAGGCAAGAGAAGTACAGAAAGAGGGAACATGGGTTCAGAAAGAGGCAAGAGAGGTGCAGAAAGAGGATAGAGGGATGCAGGAAGAGGCAAGAGGGGTGCAGAAACAAGCAAGAGAGGTGAAGAAAGAAGCAAGAGAAATGCAGAAAGGAAAGAACCAACAGAGTTTCAGAAAAAGGCAAGAGGGGTGCAGAAAGAGGCAAGAGAAGTGCAGAAAGAATCAACCAACGTGCAGAAAGAGGCAAGAGTACTGCGGATAAAGGCAAGAGGGGTTCAGAAAGAGGCAAGACAGGTGCAGAAAGAGGGAAGAGGGGTGCATATAGACAAAAGAGGGGAGCAGAAAGAAGCAAGGGAGGTACAGAAAGAAGCGAGAGAAGTGCAGAAAGAAGCAACAGAGGTGCAGAGAGAGGCAAAAGGGGTGCAGAAGGAGGGAAAGAAATGCAGAAAGAATCAAGAGAGGTGCAGAAAGAAGCAAGAGAAGTGCAGAGAGAAGAAAGAGAAGTGCAGAAAGAAGCAAAAGAGGTGCAGAAAGAGGCAAGAAAACTACAAAAAGAGGCAAGAGAGGTGCAGAAACATGCAAGAGAAGTGAAGAAAACAGGAACATGGGTGCAGAAAGGGGCAAGAGCAGTGCAGAAAGATGAAAGAGGGATGCAGAAAAAGGCAAGAGAGGTGCAGAAAGAGGGAAGAGGGGTACAGAAAGAGGCAAGAGGGGTAGAGAAATAAGCAAGAGAGGTACAGAAAGAAGCAAGTGAAATGCAGAAAGAACCAACAGAGGTTCAGAAAGAGGCACAAGGGGTGCAGAAAGAGGCAAGAGAAGTGCAGAAAGAATCAACAGAGGTGCAGAAAGAGGCAATCGAACAGCAGAAAAAAACAAGAGAGGTGCAGAAAGAGTAAGACATGTGCAGAAAGTGGCAAAATAAGTACAGATGGAGGCAAGAGAAATGCAGAAAGACGCAAGAGATGTGCAGAAAGAAGAAAGAGAAGTGCAGAGAGTACCAACAGAGGTGCAGAAAAAGGCAAGAGGGGTGCAGAAAGAGGCAAGAATAGTGCAGAAAGAAGCAACAGAGGTGCAGAAAGAGGCAAGAGAACTGCATAAAGAGGCAAGAGAGGTGCAGAAACATGTAAGAGAGGTGCAGAAAGAGGGAACATGGGTTCAGAAAGAGCAAAGAGAGGTGCAGAAAGAGGCAAGACAGATGCAGAAAGAGGCAAGACAGGTGCAGAAAGAGGGAAGAGGGAAGCAGAAAGAAGCAAGAGGGATACAGGAAGAAGCAAAGTTAGTGCAGAAAGATGCAACAGAGGTGCAGAGAGAGGCAAGAGGGGTGCAGAAAGAGGGAAGAAAAGTGCAGAAAGAAGCAATACAGGTACAGAAAGAAGCAAGAGAAGTGCAGAAAGAAGAAAGAGAAGTACAGAGAGAACCAACAAATGTGAGGAAAGAGGCAAGAGGGGTGCAAAAGGAGGCAAGAGAAGTGCAGAAAGAAGCAACAGAGGTGCAGAAAGAGGCACGAAAACTGCAGAAAGAGGCAAGAGAGGTGCAGAAACATGCAAGAGAGGTGCAGAAAGAGAGAACATGGGTTCAGAAAGAGGCAAGAGAGGTGCAGAAAGAGGAAAGAGGGAATCAGGAAGAGGCAAAAGGGGTGCAGAAACAAGCAAGAGAGTTGCAGAAAGTAGCAAAAGAAATGCAGAAAGAACCAACAGAGGTTCAGAAAGAGGCAAAAGGGTGCATAAAGATGCAAGAGAAGTGCAGAAAGAAGCAACAGAGGTGCAGAAAGAGGCAAGAGAACTGCGGAAAGAGGCAAGAGAGGTGCAGAAAGAGGCAAGACAGGTGCAGGAAGAGGGGTGCAGAAAGACAAAAGAGGGGGTGCAGAAAGAAGCAAGAGATGTATAGAAAGAAGCAAGAGAAGTACAGAAAGAAGTAACAGAGGTGCAGAGAGAAGCAAAAGGGGTACAGAAAGAGAGAAGAGAAGTGCAGAAAGAATCAAGAGAGGTGCAGAATGAAGCAAAAGAAGTGCAGAAAGAAGAAAGAGAAGTGCAGAGAGAACCAACAAATGTGCAGAAAGAGGCAAGAGGGGTGCAGAAGGAGGCAAGAGAAGTGCAGAGAGAAGCAACAGTGGTGCAGAAAGAGGGAAGAGGGGTG
This sequence comes from Calotriton arnoldi, assembly GCA_963921515.1. Classification (NCBI taxonomy): domain Eukaryota; kingdom Metazoa; phylum Chordata; class Amphibia; order Caudata; family Salamandridae; genus Calotriton; species Calotriton arnoldi. Next base: position 180,370 of record CAWUFW010010025.1, on the reverse strand, counting down.
CAGAAAGAGGAAAGAGGGGTGCAGAAAGAGGCAAGAGAAAGACAGATATTGGCAAGAGAAGTGCAGAGAGAAGCAACAGTGGTGCAGAGAGAAGCAACAGTGGTGCAGAAAGAGGGAAGAGGGGTGCAGAAAGAGGAAAGAGGGGTGCAGAAAGACACAAGAGACGTGCAGAAATAAGAAAGAGAAGTATAGTGAGAACCAATAGAGGTGCAGAAGGAGGCAAGAGGGGTACAGCAAGAGGCAAGAGAAGTGCAGAAAGAAGCAACAGAGGTAAAGAAAGAGGCAAGAGAACTTCAGAAAGAGGCAAGAGAGGTGCAGAAACATGCAAGAGAGGTGCAGAAACAAGCAAGAGAGGTTCAGAAAGAGCCAAAAGATATGCAGAAAGCACCAACAGAGGTTTAGAAAGAGGCAAGAGGGGTGCAGAAAAAGGCAAGAGAAGTGCAGAAAGAAGCAACAGAGGTGCATCAAGAGGCAAGAAAACTGCGGAGAGAGGCAAGAGAGGTGCAGAAAGAGGCAAGACAGGTGCAGAAAGAGGGAAGATGGGTGCAGAAAGACAAAAGAGGGGTGTAGAAAAAAGCAAGAGAGGTACAGAAAGAAGCAAGAGAAGTGCAGAAAGAAGCAACAGATGTGCAGAGAGAGGCAATAGGGGTGCGGAAAGAGAGAAGAGTAGTGCAGAAAGAAGGAAGAGATGTGCAGAAAGAAGCAAGAGAATTGCAGAAAGAAGAAAGAGAAGTGCAGAGAGAACCAACAAATGTGCAGAAAGAGGCAAGAGGGGTGCAGAAGGAGGCAAGAGAAGTGCAGAAAGAAGCAACAGAGGTGCAGAAAGAGGCAAGAAAACTGCAGAAAGAGGCAAGAGAGGTGCAGAAACATGCAAGAGAGGTGAAGAAAGCGGGAACATGGGTGCAGAAAGAGGCAAGAAGGGTGCAGAAAGAGTCAAAATGGGTACAGAAATAAGCAAGAGAGGTGCAGAAAAAAGCAAGAGAAATGCAGAAAGAATCAGCAGAGGTTCAGAAAGAAGCAAGAGTGGTACAGAAAGAGGCAAGAGAAGTGCGCAAAGAAACAACAGAGGTGCAGAAGAGGCAATCGAAGAGCAGAAAAAACAAAAGAGGTGCAGAAAGAGTAAGACCTGTGCAGAAAGAGGCAAGAGAAGTACAGATAGAGGCAAGAGAAGTGCAGAAAGACACAAGAGATGTGCAGAAAGAAGAAAGGGAAGTGCAGAGAGAACCAACAGAGGTGCAGAACGAGGCAAGAGGGTTGCAGAAAAAGGTAAGAGAAGTGCAGAAAGAAGCAACAGAGGTGTAGAAAGAGGCATGAGAACTGCAGAAAGAGGCGAGAGGTGCAGAAACATGCAAGAGAGGTACAGAAAGAGGGAACATGGGTTCAGAAAGAGCCAAGAGAGGTGCAGAAAGAGGCAAGAAAGGTGCAGAAAGTGGCAAGAGGGGTGCAGAAACAAGCAAGAGAGGTGCAGAAAGAATCAAGAGATATGCAGAAAGCTCTAACAGAGGTTCAGAAAGAGGCAAGAAGGGTGCAGAAATAGGGTAAGAGAAGCAACAGAGTTGCAGAAAGAGGCTAGAGAACTGCAGAAATAGGCAAGAGAGGTGCAGAAAGAGGCAGAACAGGTGCAGAAAGAGGGAAGAGGGGTGCAGAAAGACGCAAGAGGGATACAGAAAGAAGCAACAGAGGTACAGAAAGAAGCAAAGGACGTGCAGAAAGATGCAAAAGAGGTACAGAGAGTGGCAAGAGGGGTGCAGAAAGACTCAAGAGATGTGCAGAAAGAAGAAAGAGAAGTACAGAGAGAACCAACAGAGGTGCAGAAAGAGCTGAGAGGAGTGCAGAAAGAGGCAAGAGAAGTGCAGAAAGAAGCAACAGAGGTGCAGAAAGAGGCTAGATAAATGCAGAAAGAGGCAAGAGAGGTGCAGAAACATGCAAGAGAGGTGCAGAAAGAGGGAAAATGGGTTCAGAAAGAGCCAAGAGAGGTGCAGAAAGAAGCAAGACAGGAGCAGAAAGCAGCAAGAGGAGTGCAGTAATAAGCAAGAGAGGTGCAGAAAGAAGCAAGAGATATGCAGAAAGCACCAACAGAGGTTCAGAAAGAGGCAAGAGGGGTGCAGAAAGAGGCAAGAGAAGTGCAGAAAGAAGCAACAGAGGTGCAGAAAGAGGCAAGAGAACTGCAGAAAAAGACAAGAGAGGTGCAGAAAGAGGCAAGACAGGTGCAGAAAGAGGGAAGAGGGATGCAGAAAGAAGCAAGAGGGATACAGAAAGCAAAGGAAGTGAAGAAAGACGCAACAGAGGTGCAGAGAGAGGCAAGAGGGGTGCAGAAAGAGGGATGAGAAGTGCAGAAAGAAGCAACAGAGGTACAGAAAGAAGCAAGAGAAGTGCAGAAAGAAGAAAGAGAAGTGCAGACGGAACCAACAGAGGTGCAGAAAGAGGCAAGACGGGTGCAGAAGGAGGCAAGAGAAGTGCAGAAAGAAGCAACAGAGGTGCAGAAAGAGGCAAGAGAACTGCTGAAAGAGGCAAGAGAGGTTCAGAAACATGCAAGAGAGGTACAGAAAGAGGGAACATGGGTGCAGAAAGAGGCAAAAGAGGTGCAGAAAGAGGGAAGCGGGTACAAAAAGAGGCAAGAGGGGTGCAGAAAGAAGCAAGAGAGGTGCAGAAAGAAGCAACAGAAATACAGAAAGAAGCAACAGAGATGCATAAAGAGGCAAGAGGGGTGCAGAAAGAATAAGAGAGGTGCTGAAAGAGGGAACATGGGTGCAGAAAAAGGCAAGAGAGGTGCAGAAAGAGGCAAGAAGGATGGAGAAAGAGGCAAGAGGGGTGCAGAAAGAAGCAGCAGAGGTGCAGAAAGAGGCAAGAGAACTGCAGAAAGAAGCAAGAGAACTGCATAAAGAGGAAGAAAAGTGCAGAAAGAGGCGAGAGAGGTGCATAAAGAAGCAAGATAGGTAGAGAAAGAGGAAGAAAGGTGCAGAAAGAAGCAAGAGAAGTGCAGAAAGAGGTAAGAGAGGTGCAGAAAGAGGGAAGAAGGATGCAGAAAGAGGGAAGATGGAGAACATGGCAGACTTATCTAGATGCATATTGGGGTTAGGAAGCCACAGTTTTAGATGCATTATCCTACCTGAGAGTTTTTTTTCAAGTGTGCGGATGGCAAGGGGGACAGGGGACCCCATCAGGAAGTTACAGTATGGCGGGTGCAGACTCTGTAGGCATCGGCTCACGCTGGTCTGAAGCCGTGCGCGGCCTCCATAGAGGCCGTGGAGCTGTGGCACGAATCCCCTTCCGGGGAGGGAGGGGCAGAGACTGTTCGCCGAGCATCTACACTCAGGAAGAGCATACCGAGCATACCGAAAGCAAAGAGGCAGTTGAAGACCGGAGGGCCGTGTACAGGACACAAGAAGATTAAAAGAAGAGGTGGCAGTGTGTATCCTGTACGGGTAAGCCCTGGAGGAGGGGGGCTCTTGAGACAAAAGCCAACAGCCAGGGGAGGGGGAGGCAGGCACGGGATTACGACCCGAGGAGGGGAAAAAGCCAGTAGCTAACAGATATGCGCTAAGAAGTGCAATAGCAGAAGGGCAGTTTAAAGCCTCTTTGATTTCAGAATCAATAAAAAATAATATAGTGAAACCCACAAAGGTTGCACAGTCAGGGAAAAAAGGAAAAGGAGGAAAGAGGAGGTGGTGGAAGAGGTAAGAGGGTAAGGAAGGAGGCAGCAACTCAAGGGCAAAAGTTAAAGATTACTCCCTCACTTAGAACTTTTTTCAAGGTAGTGCCTAAAACTCTGGTGCTGAAAATGGAAGGAAAGCAGAACCAGGGGAATTTGAAGGAGCCGGTTAATAAAGAGGATGAAGACGGATGTACCCAGCTAACGAGTAGCGAATCGATACAAGTTTCAGACTTGGTCATTATAAATAGATTCCAAGTTTTGTCTCTTGAAGAGTGCAACACTGTAGAGGAGGGAATACGAAATGGGGCAGGTGAGATTGATCCGGAATCTGGGACGTTAGATACTGTACAACACCAGCTGGTACAGTGTGGAGGGCTGGTTGGTGGAGAGTCAGCCACGCAGGGTAGCAGCGAGAGAAGTGTTGAGCCAACAGAATCTCTGCAGAGACATACAGGGCAACATCCAGTTACAAATATGATCCAGTTATTAACAGTGGCGATAAGAAGCAGGTTCGAAACATCAGAAGCAAACCAAAAGATATAAGGAAGGCCTGTGATAAGTTAGAGAAAAAATTTGATGATCTCACTGTTAGGACTCAAATGTTAGAAACTACAGTTAAGGACTTAACTTTGCAAGCCGGAATAAATAAAGAAAGCATTAGATTGCTTAAAAAAAGTGGGGTAGGTATGCAAGAAAAGTTGGAATCGCTCGAAAATAGCCAAAGGAGGAATAATTTGCGGCTGCTGAAAGTCCCGGAAGGGGCAGAAGGAGAAGATTTGAAGACGTTTGTTGCAAGGTTAATTAAAAGTGGGACACAAGTGGACTGTGCTGAGCAGGATATTATCAATGATATCCAGAGAGTACATAGAGACCCCTTCAGGAGGAACCCGAAGCGTGAGAAGCCCAGAAAACTCTGGTGAACTTTTTGACATATAAATTAAAAGAGGAAATCCTCGCGAAGGCACTAAAACTGAACGCCCTTAAGGCCGAAGGAGTGAATTTTGGGATAAGGTCGGACGTCTCCCAAATAACCGCAAATAGGCAATGGGAGTTAGGGAAATTGTTGGAGCCTTTGAGGCAGCTTGGCGCTACTGCACAATTGAAATTCCCAGCCTCCCTGCGAGTAATGTATAAAAACAAAATGCAGACTTTCAGGAGAGTTGAAGATGTGGAAGAATTTATTAAGTCTATCTCTAGTGCAGATGCTACGTAAAACTATAGAAGCGCAGTAGGTCTGCCTGTATGATTTCGGTCCCTCCACCCCAAATAAGTCATAGAAAAGCCGCAATAAAGCCTTCTTATTGAGTTGCTTAAATTTTGAATATATTGGCCTTTTGGTCTCACTTTTTTAAGGGTAGGTGGTAGGATTGAAGTATATAGACCCCATTTTGTTCTTTTTTTCACTATAGTTAAAACGATGCAGTGGCCCCATAGGCAGAGGCCAAGAAGAAGAAAGGAGGGTTCTCCAGGGTAAGGGGTGGGATGAGGGGTAGTTTTAGGGGTAAGGGCACTGGGTGGGAGCATATAAGGGGGAAAAAACTAAAAAAATGTGTCCTCATTTACTAGAGAAAGCGTTAGGAAGCCTTTGCTTACAGGCAGTGTTTGAATTAAAGAAATGGTAGGGGATCTCGGGAGTCAGAGTGGAGCTGTTGTCATGGAATGTGAATGGCTTAAGAGTGAAGGGCAGAAGAGAAAATATTATGCAGTACTTGAAGGATGTCCTTGCACAAATTATTATCATACAAGAAACACACCTAACACAGGAAGAAATGAAAGAGGTTTTCAAAGCTAGAGGGTGGGTACAGAGGGTGGTATGTACCACACAGCAGCTGACGATAAGGGGAGTTGCAATTTTTGGTGAAGAATACTCCACATATTCTGGTAGAGCACAGCATAGTAGACAGTGCAGGCAGATGGGTCATTGCAAGGATTACAATTTATAATCAAAGGTACACAATGGCAGGATACTATGGACCCAATATCGATGATACGAGGTCACTGGGGGAATTGCTGACAGAATTATTGAATTATACTGATCCCCTCATTTTGGCAGGTGACTTTATTGTGTTTTTAGATGATTCATTAGATCGCTCGGTCAAAACCCGGTCAGTTGTAAATAATAAAATGCGATCCTTTATTAAAATCAATATGGTACAATTGGGACTGTGTGATATCTGGAGGGAGAGGATGGGTGCTAAGAAGGGTTTCACATATAACAACAAAAATATAGACATCAGTCTAGAATTGACTTTTTCTTAGTTGATCAAGGGTTAAGGGATCTGGTAGGAAAAGTCACTCATGTGGGGTCCCATTTCTCAGACCACTCAGCAGGGTCATTGATACTTTTAGCTGCGGCACAGTCAACTCTGAGAAGGTGGACTATGGATCGTACCCTATTGTTAGAGGAGGAAGTGATAGAGTCACTGAAAATGGAAACGGAAGAATTTTTACGGTGAATATGCGGGCCCAGGCGTAGTATGGGATACGTATAAAGCTTTTTTGAGGGGAAAAATAACTAGCCTTCAGATAAGGAAAAGAAAGGAATTTATTACAGAAGTTAGCTTGATAGAAGGTTGTATACAACAGCAGGAACTGGAGTTTCTAGGGACAACAGAAGAACTGGAGAAAGTGGCATTGCAGAGCTCCTTACTAGTGGAAAAAGAGACCCTGTCCACTTTAGTGGAGGAAAGACTAAGGAAGAGATGGAAGGCGAGTAAAATTGCTCATTTTGAGTACGGAGAGGGCTGTGGGAAATTGTGAGCGTGGAAGGCAAAGTCAGATCAAGCAAGATCTTTCATTAAAGAAGTCAGATGTGAAGTAACTGGCAGCATCCTCACTGAAAAGTAAAGAAATTGAGCAAACTTTTCAAAATTACTTTGGGGAATTATATAGAGAAGACCTGGTAGTCACTGAGGGAGATGTAAAAACATGGCTCAGGGGGATTCCCCCAATGAATCTCAGAGACAAGCAGTTCAGTAATAAACAGTAGGATAGTGGCAACAAAGATAAGAAATACATTAAGGGTAGGGAAGTCTGGAAGGGCAGCAGGCCCGGATGGGCTGCCTTTAGATCTATATAAAATGCTAGAAGAGGTCCTGGTGCCACATTTGACCGAATTGTTTGCTGAATTGTTTTAAAAAGGAGCAGACTTGCCAGAATCTTGGGATGAGGCCATTGTTATAATAATCCCGAAGCCAGGCAAAGCCTTAAACCTATGTGATTCATATAGGCCTATTTCCTTAATCAATTGCGACTACAAGATCTTTGCAAAACTCCTGGCAGAAAGACTCAATGGGGTGGTAGGGGGTCTTTTACATCCAGATCAGAAAGGCTTTGTCAGGGGGAGAGTGATTCAGGAATTGACTTTTAATCTGATAGGAGCTGCTCATATAGCTACCACTTATAAACTCCTGTTAGCGGTGATCGCATTAGACGCTACTAAGGCATTCAACCGGGTTAACTGGGCATACCTGCAGGTGATATTGAAACTCTGTAACCTGGGTGAAAATTTCTGTAGAACTCTAGCTATGATATACAGGAAACCAAGGGCGAGAGGCCTGATAAATGGTAATCTCTCTATGCCTTTTAATATTACAAGAGGGACAAGACAAGGATGTCCTTTATCCCCCCTTTTATTCAACTTGTATATCGAGTAGGCCTGGGCGGTAAATTCCGTTCCGCTCGCGGAATTTGCGGAATTTGGGTTATTTCGCGTTCCGCGGAGAACGCGGAATTACCAAAAATTCCGCAATCCGCGGCTTCGCGGAATTTTTTGCTTGTTCGTGCTTTCAAAATGCGTGTTCGCGAGATATTTCTCCCCGAGCACGCAAACAGCGTTCGCGAACAGGAAAAAAGCATCGCGAACGGGCGGAACAAGCAATTCCGCGTGTTCGCTGAACTTTTGCGTGCTCGCGGAGATTTTTTACCGTTTCGCGGAGCTTTGCGTAGTGTGACTACGCAAATTCCGCACACCCCTATTTTATCGAGCCTTTGGTGACTAAGATTAGGAAGGAGAGTTGTTTAATCCCTTTTAGAGCTAAAGAGTGGGAGAGTAAGGTAGCGTTATATGCTGATGACCTACTTGTATGTACATCAGACTTGGAGACCACGATCCCTTTGTTAAATGACTTAACTTCTCAATTTGACCAGATAGCAGGGTATTCAGTCAATAGGGCAAAAACGGAGGTTATTGCTTGGAATCTGGAGACAACTCTTAACATTAGCAAAAGGGAGATGAGATATTTGGGTATAAAGATCATCCAAAAAATAGAAGATCTTCCGGAAACAAACCTCCTAAATGTAATAAAAGATGTTAGGAAGTTGTTGTTAAGCTGGTCTCATCTCCCTCTGACGATTATTGGAAGAATCAATCTGGTGAAGATGATAATTCTGCTGAAGCTTACATTTCTTTTCCAGATGATCCCGTTGTTATTTAAAGCAGAAGGGCTGCAGAAAATTCAGGGTAAAATCAACAGTTTTATTTGGAACTCGAAGGGCGTGCGTATCGCCTGGAAAAAATTGCGCAGGAAGAAAGAAAAAGGGGGGTTGTGTCTGCCAGATCTGACCTATTATTCTTGGGCATTTCTTTTAAAAAACGGAAAGATGTTACTAACCCTCCCAGATAATTCAGATATTGGTAGAATGTTTAGCTGTATGCTGTCAGACACTGAAGGAGGGATGCAAGGTTTGATGTATAAATTTGGAGACCCTAAATACTTTAAGAGAGGGTGTCTTAAGATTTTACGGGAAATGGTGGTACTCTGGGTCAATATCAGAAAGGAGGTTAAAATCACATACTTCAGTAAGTGGGCGGCAATATGGAATGCCCCAGGATCACGTGAATGGACAAAGGATTCATTGGCTAAACCACTCAAGGAGGCAGGGATCGAAAGATGGGGTGATGTGGTGGAAGAGGGAGAGTTCATAGCCTGGGACAAACTGGCTAAGACCGCCAAGAATAAAATCTCTAAATTTAAATACTTGCAAATGAGAGGCTGGTTTCAGTCATCAAATGAGGAAATAGAGGTGTCTAACGACTTGGAAGCTGAGTTAGTGAAAGAACGCACAAAAGAAGAAGGAAGTGGCGAGATGGTATTGGCTGCTGGTGGAGTTGTCAGATGGTGCCTTCAAGCTGCCGACTGACCTGTGGGGGATGAGCTTGCCAGGGAGACAGCTGGAAGACTTATGGCAAGTATCCTTTAACTTGTTATATGCTACAGTGTATCCTGCCAATTTAAGAAGGAACCACCACTTCTCTCTTCATAGAGTATATTGGACCCCATAAAGACTATCGAAATTGGGGAAGGGAAGAACGGCAAGATGCATAAAATGTACCCAGGAAAAAGCGGATGACATCCATATGTTCCTGGAGTGTCCTGTGAGCCAGAAATTTTGGGAGGATGTAAGTAGAGATATCTCAGCTATACTGGACACAGAACTCCAGGTACAGTCTATTACTTGTTTTTTTGGGGTGTCATCTGTACATGTTGATTTTACCAATGAGGAAAAGAAACTGTTTTTTACTTGATCCTCTTAGCACGAAGAGAGATCTGTAAGAAATGGATTAGTAATGTGGCGCCATCTGAATTAGAATGGATAAGAGCGGTTAAAAGTATTATAAGTTTGGATAGAAACGTGGAAAAGAAGAGGAATAGATTTTGGTCTCCTGCTTTAAAATGGTTGGAAAGAGAGATCTAGGGAAGGGTTTGGTCCAATGATTACGCCTTCTATTTATCTTCAAACTCCCCGATATGATCTGCACGTTGGCTGGTGTCTTCGGCCTGGGCAGGGGAAGTCTGGGAGAATTATAGAAGACATTAAGATCCTTGGTGTAAAGAAATAGCTCTGAAAAATGTTGGACCAGTGGAGCCTCTGAGATTTCTGATTCCAAGGTAAATGAGGACAAAAAAAAAGAGGGGTGCAGAAAGAAGCAACAGAGGTGCAGAAAGAAGCAACAGAGGTACAGAAAGAGGCAAGAGAACTGCAAAAAGAAGCAAGAGAACTGCAGAAAGAGGAAGAAAGGTGAAGAAAGAGGAAGAAAGGTGCAGAAAGAAGCAAGAGAAGTGCAGAATGAAGCAAGAGAAGTGCAGAAAGGCATGTGAGGTGCAGGAAGAGGCAATAGAGATTCAGAAAGAGGCAAGAGAGGTACAGAAAGAGGAAGAAAGGTACAGAAAGAGGCAGGAAAGGTACAGAAAGAGTCAAGAGAAGTGCAGAAAAAAGCAACAGAGTTGCAGAATGAGGCAAGAGAAGTGCAGAAAGAAGCAAGAGAGATGCAGAAAGAGGCAAGAGAGATGCAGAAAGAGGGAAGATAGGTACAGAAAGAGGAAAGAGGGGTGCAGAAAGAGGCCAGAGGGGTGTAGAAAGAAGCAAGAGAGGTCCATAAAGAAGCAAGAGAAGTGCAGAAAGAACCAACAGAGGTGCAGAAAGATGCAAGAGGTGTGCAGCAAGAGGCAAGAGAAGTGCAGAAAGAAGCAAAAGAGGTACAGAATTAGGCAAGAGAACTGCAGAAAGAGGCAAGAGAGGGCAGAAACATGCAAGAGAGGTGCAGAAAGAGGGAACATGGGTTCATAAAGAGCCAAGAGAGGTGCGGAAAGAGGCAATGCAGGTGCGGAAAGCAGCAAGAGAGGTGCAGAAAGAAGAAAGAGAAGTGCAGAAAGAACCAACAGAGGTGCAGAAAGAGGCAAGAGGGGTGCAGGAAGAGGCAAGAGAAGTGCAGAAAGAAGCAACAGAGGTACAGAAAGAGGCAAGAGAACTGCAGAAAGAGGCAAGAGAGGGCAGAAATATGCAAGAGAGGTGCAGAAAGAGGGAACATGGGTTCAGAAAGAGCCAAGAGAGGTGCGGAAAGAGGCAATGCAGGTGCAGAAAGTGGCAAGAGGGGTGCGGAAACAAGCAAGAGAGGTGCAGAAAGAAGCAAGAGATCTGCAGAAAGCACCAACAGAGGTTCAGAAAGAGGCAAGAGGGGTGCAGAAAGATGCAAGAGAAGTGCAGAAAGAAGCAACAGAGGTGCAGAAAGAGGCAAGAGAACTGCAGAAAGAGGCACGAGAGGTGCAGAAAGAGGCAGAACAGGTGCAGAAAGAGGTAAGAGGGGTGCAGAAAGACAGAACAGAGGTGCAGAGAGAGGCAAGAGGGGTGCAGAAAGAGGGAAGAGAAGTGCAGAAAGAAGCAAGAGAGGTGTAGAAAGAAGCAAGAGAAGTGCAGAAAGAAGAAAGAGAAGTGCAGAGAGAACCAACAGAGGTACAGAAAGAGGAAAGATGGGTGCAGAAGGAGGCAAGAGAAGTACAGAAAGAAGCAACAGAGGTGCAGAAAGATGCAAGAGGGGTGCATCAAGAGGCAAGAGAAGTGCAGAAAGAAGCAACAGAGGTACAGAATTGGGCAAGAGAACTGCAGAAAGAGGCAAGAAAGGGCAGAAACATGCAAGAGAGGTGCAGAAAGAGGGAACATGGGTTTAGAAAGAGCCAAGAGAGGTGCGGAAAGAGGCAATGCAGGTGCGGAAAGCGGCAAGAGAGGTGCAGAAAGAAGGAAGAGAAGTGCAGAGAGAACCAGCAGAGGTGCAGAAAGAGGCAAGAGGGGTGCAGCAAGAGGCAAGAGAAGTGCAGAAAGAAGCAACAGAGGTACAGAAAGAGGCAAGAGAACTGCAGAAAGAGGCAAGAGAGGGCAGAAATATGCAAGAGAGGTGCAGAAAGAGGGAACATGGGTTCAGAAAGAGCCAAGAGAGGTGCGGAAAGAGGCAATGCAGGTGCAGAAAGCGGCAAGAGGGGTGCGGAAACAAGCAAGAGAGGTGCAGAAAGAAGCAAGAGATCTGCAGAAAGCACCAACAGAGGTTCAGAAAGAGGCAAGAGGGGTGCAGAAAGATGCAAGAGAAGTGCAGAAAGAAGCAACAGAGGTGCAGAAAGAGGCAAGCGAACTGCAGAAAGAGGCAAGAGAGGTACAGAAAGAGGCAGAACAGGTGCAGAAAGAGGGAAGAGGGGTGCAGAAAGATGGAACAGAGGTGCAGAGAGAGGCAAGAGGGGTGCAGAAAGAGGGAAGAGAAGTGCAGAAAGAAGCAAGAGAGGTGCAGAAAGAAGCAAGAGAAGTGCAGAAAGAAGAAAGAGAAGTGCAGAGAGAACCAACAGAGGTGCAGAAAGAGGAAAGATGGGTGCAGAAGGAGGCAAGAGAAGTACAGAAAGAAGCAACAGAGGTGCAGAAAGAGGCAAGAGAACTGCAGAAAGAGGCAAGAGAGGTGCAGAAACTTGCAAGAGAGGTGCAGAAAGAGGGAACGTGGGTGCAAAAAGAGGCAAAAGAGGTGTAGAAAGAAGCAAAAGAGGTGTAGAAAGAAGCAAGAGCGGTGCATAAAGAAGCAAGAGAGGTGCAGAAAGAAGCAAGAGAAATACAGAAAAAAGCAACAGAGATGCAGAAAGAGGCAAGAGGTGTGCAGAAAGAGGGAACATGGGTACAGAAAGAGGCAAGAGAGGTGCGGAAAGAGGGAAGAAGGATGCAGAAAGAGGCAAGAGGGGTGCAGAAAGAAGCAACAGAGGTGAAGAAAGAGGCAAGAGAACTGCAGAAAGAAGCATGAGAACTGCATAAAGAGGAATAAAGGTGCATAAAGAGGCGAGAGAGGTGCATAATGAAGCAAGATAGGTAGAGAAAGAGGAAGAAAGGCGTGGAAAGAAGCAAGAGAAGTGCAAAAAGAGGCAAGAAAGGTTGCAGAAAGAGGCAAGCGAGGTGGCGAAAGAGGCAAGAAAGGTGCAGAAAGAGGGTAGGGAAGTGCAGAAAAGAGCACTAGAGGTGCAGAAAGAGGCAAGAGAACTGCAGCAAGAGGCAAGAGAGGTGCAGAAAGAGGGAACATGGGTGCAGAAAGAGGGAAGAGAGGTGCAGAAAGAGGGAAGAAGGATGCAGAAAGAGGCAAGAGGGGTGCAGAAAGAAGCAACAGATGTGCAGAAAGAGGCAAGAGAACTGCAGAAAGAAGCAAGAGAACTGCATAACGAGGAAGAAAGGTGCAGAAAGAGGCAAGAGAGGTGCATAAAGAAGCAAGATAGGTAGAAAAAAAGGAAGAAAGGCGCAGAAAGAGGCAAGAGAGGTGAAGAAGGATGCAGAAAGAGGCAAGAGGGGTGCAGAAAGAAGCAACAGAGGTACAGAAAGAGGCAAGAGACTCCAGAAAGTAGCAAGAGAAGTGCAGAAACATGCAAGAGAGTTGCAGAAAGAGAGAACATGGGTGCAGAAAGAGACAAGAGGGGTGCAGAAAGAAGCAAGAGAAGTGCAGAATGAAGCAAGAGAAGTGCAGAAAGAGGCATAAGAGGTGCAGAAAGAGGCAAGAGAGGTGCAGAAAGAGGCAAGAGAGGTACAGAAAGAGGAAGAAAGGTGCGGAAAGAGGAAAAAGGCGAAGAAAGAAGCAAGAGAAGTGCAGAATGAAGCAAGAGAAGTGCAGAAAGAGGCATGTGAGGTCCAGAAAGAGGCAAGAGAGGTGCACAAAGAGGCAAGAGAGGTACAGAAAGAGGAAGAAAGGTACAGAAAGAGGCAAGAAAGGTACAGAAAGAGTGAAGAGAAGTGAAGAAAAAAGCAATAGAGTTGCAGAATGAGGCAGGAGAAGTACAGAAAGAGGAAAGAGAGGTACAGAAAAAGGCAAGAGAACTGCAGAAAGAAGCAAGAGCACTGCAGAAAGAGGAAGAAAGGTGCAGAAAGAGGAAGAGGGGTGCAGAAAGAAGCAAGAGAGGTACAGAAAGAAGCAAGATAAGTGCAGAAAGAAGCAACAGAGGTGCAGAGAGAGGCAAGAGGGGTACAGAAAGAGGGAAGAGAAGTGCAGAAAGAAGCAAGAGAGGTGCAGAAAGAAGCAGGAGAAGTGCAGAAAGAAGAAAGAGAAGTACAGAGAGAGCCAACAAATGTGCAGAAAGACGCAAGAGATGTGCAGAAAGAAGAAAGAGAAGAGCAGAGAGAACCTACAGAGGTGCAGAAAGATGCAAGAGGGGTGCAGCAAGAGGTAAGAGAAGTGCAGAAAGAAGCAACAGAGGTACAGAAAGAGGCAAGAGAACTGCAGAAAGAGGCAAGAGAGGTGCAGAAACATGCAAAAGAGGTGCAGAAAGAGGGTACATGGGTTCAGAAAGAGCCAAGAGAGGTGCAGAAAGAGGCAATGCAGGTGCAGAAAGCAGCAAGAGGGGTGCAGAAACAAGCAAGAGAGGTGCAGAAAGAAGCAAGAGATATGCAGAAAGCACCAACAGAGGTTCAGAAAGAGGCAAGAGGGGTACAGAAGGAGGCACGATAAGTGCAGAAAGAAGCAATAGAGTTGCAGAAAGAGGCAAGAGAACTGCAGACAGATGTAAGAGAGGTGCAGAAAGAGGGAACATGGGTGTAGAAAGAGGCAAGAGAGGTGCAGAAAGAGGGAAGAAGGATACAGAAAGAGGCAAGAGGGGTGCAGAAAGAAGCAACAGAGGTGGAGAAAGAGGGAAGAGAACTGCAGACAGAAGCAAGAGAACTGCATAAACAGGAATAAAGGTGCAGAAAGAGGCGAGAGAGGTGCAGAAAGAGGCAAGAGAGGTGCAGAAAGAGGGAAGAGAGGTACAGAATGAGGCAAGAAAAGTACAGAAAGAGGCAAGAGAGGTGCAAAAAGAGGCAAGAGAGGTCCAGAAAGAAGCACTAGAAGTGCAGAAAGAACCAACAGAGGTGCAGAATGATGCAAGAAGGGTGCAGAAAGAAGCAAGAGATATGCAGAAAGCACCAACATTGGTTCAGAAAGAGGCAAGAGGGGTGCAGAAAGATGCAAGAGGGGTGCAGAAAGATGCAAGATAAGTGCAGAATGAGGCAAGAGAGGTGCAGAAAGAGGGAAGAGAGGTACAGAAAGAGGAAAGAGGGGTGCAGAAAGAGGCCAGAGGAATGCAGAAAGAGGCAAGAGAGGTCCAGAAGGAAGCAAGAGAAGTGCAGAAAAAACCAACAGAGGTGCAGAAAGATACAAGGGTGGTGCAGAAAGAGGCAAGAAAAGTGCATAAAGAAGCAACAGAGGTGCAAAAAGAGGCAAGAGAACTGCAAAAAGAGGCAAGAGAGGTGCAGAAACATGCAAGAGAGTTGCAGAAAGAGGGAACATGGGTGCAGAAAGAAGCAAGAGAGGTGCAGAAAGAGGGAAAAGGGATGCAGAAAGAGGAAAGACGGTCCAGAAACAAGCAAGAGAGGTGCAGAAATAAGCAAGAGAAATACAGAAAGAACCAACAGAGGTTCAGAAAGAGTCAAGAGGGGTGCAGAAAGAGGGACGAGAAGTGCAGAAAGAAACAACAGAGGTGCAGAAAGAGGCAAGAGAACTGCAAAAAGAGGCAAGAGAGGTGCAGATAGAGGCAAAACTGGTGCAGAAAGAGGGAAGAGGGGTACAGAAAGACACAAGAGGGATACAAAAAGAAGCAAGAGAGGTACAGAAAGAAGCAAAGGAAGTGCAGAAAGATGCAACAGAGGTGCAGAGAGAGGCAAGAGGGGTGCAGAAAGAGGGAAGAGAAGTGCAGAAAGAAGCAAGAGAGGTGCAGAAAGAAGCAAGAGAAGTGCAGAGAGAAGAAAGAGAAGTGCAGAGAGAACCAACAGAGGTGCAGAAAGACGCAATACAGGTGCAGAAGGAGGCAAGAGAAGTGCAGAAAGAAGAAACAGAGGTGCAGAAAGAGGCAAGAGAACTGCAGAAAGAGGCAAGAGGGGTGCAGAAGCATGCAAGAGAGGTGCATAAAGAGGGAACATCGGTGCAGAAAGAGGCAAAAGAGGTGCAGAAAGAAGGAATAGGGGTACAGAAAGAGGCAAGAGGGGTGCAGGAAGAAGCAAGAGAGGTGCAGAAAAAATAAAGAGAAATACAGAAAGAGCCAACAGAGATGCAGAAAGAGGCAAGAGGGGTGCAGAAAGAGGCAAGATAAGTGCAGTAAGTAGCAATAAAGGTGCAGAAAGAGGCATGAGAACTGCAGAAAGAGGCAAGAGAGGTACAGAAAGAGGAAGAAAGGTACAGAAAGAGGAAGAAAGATGCAGAAAGAAGCAAGAGAAGTGCAGAATGAAGCAAGAGAAGTGCAGAAAGAGGCATGTGAGGTGCAGAAAGAGGCAAGAGAGGTGCAGAAAGAGGCAAGAGAGGTACAGAAAGAGGACGAAAGGTACAGAAAGAGGAAAGAGAGGTACAGAATGAGTGAAGAGAATTGCAGAAAAAAGCAACAGAGTTGCAGAATGAGGCAAGAGAAGTGCAGAATGAGGCAAGAGAGGTACAGAAAACAGCAAGAGAACTGCAGAAAGAGGAAGAAAGGTACAGAAAGAGGAAGAGGGGTGCACAAAGAAGCAAGAGAGGTACAGAAAGAAGCAAGAGAAGTGCAGAAAGAAGTAACAGAGGTGCAGAAAGAGGCAAGAGAAATGCAGAAAGAGGCAAGAGAGGTGCAGAAACATGCAAGAGAAGTGCAGAAAAGGGAACATGGGTTTAGAAAGAGGCAAGAGAGGTGCAGAAAGAGGATAGAGGGATGCAGGAAGAGGCAAGAGGGGTGCAGAAACTAGCAAGAGAGGTGAAGAAAGAAGCAAGAGAAATGCAGAAAGAACCAACAGAGTTTCAGAAAGAGGCAAGAGAGGTGCAGAAAGAGGCAAGAGAGGTGCAGAAAGAGGGAAAAGAGGTACAGAAAGAGGAAAGAGGGGTGCAGAAAGAGGCCAGAGGGGTGCAGAAAGAAGCAAGAGAGGTCCAGAAAGAAGCAAGAGAATTGCAGAAAGAACCAACAGAGGTGCGGAAAGATGCAAGAGGGGTGCAGAAAGAGTCAAGAGAAGTGCAGAAAAAAGCAACAGAGTTGCAGAATGAGGCAAGAGAAGTGCAGAAAGAGGCAAGAGAGGTGCAAAAAGAGGCAAGAGAGGTCCAGAAATAAGCAAGAGAAGTGCAGAAAGAACCAACAGAGGTGCAGAAAGATACAAGAGGGGTGCAGAAAGAGGCAATAGAAGTGCATAAAGAAGCAACAGAGGTGCAAAAAGAGGCAAGAGAACTGCAAAAAGAGGCAAGAGAGGTGCAGAAACATGCAAGAGAGTTGCAGAAAGAGGGAACATGGGTGCAGAAAGAGGCAAGAGAGGTGCAGAAAGAGGGAAAAGGGATGCAGAAAGTGGAAAGACAGTCCAGAAACAAGCAAGAGAGGTGCAGAAATAAGCAAGAGAAATATAGAAAGAACCAATAGAGGTTCAGAAAGAGCCAAGAGGGGTGCAGAAAGAGGCAAGAGAAGTGCAGAAAGAAGCAACAGAGGTGCAGAAAGAGGCAAGAGAACTGCAGAAAGAGGCAAGAGAGGTGCAGAAAGAGGCAAGAGAAGTGCAGAAAGAAGCAACAGAGGTGCAGAAAGAGGCAAGAGAACTGCAGAAAGAGGCAAGAGAGGTGCAGAAAGAGGCAGAACTGGTGCAGAAAGAGGGAAGAGGGGTGCAGAGACACAAGAGGGATACAGAAAGAAGCAAGAGAGGTACAGAAAGAAGCAAAGGAAGTGCAGAAAATGCAACAGAGGTGCAGAGAGAGGCAAGAGGGGAGCAGAAAGAGGGAAGAGAAGTACAGAAAGAAGCAAGAGAGGTACAGAAAGAAGCAAGAGAAGTGCAGAAAGAAGAAAGAGAAGTGCAGAGAGAACCAACAGAGGTGCAGAAGGAGGCAAGACGGGTGCAGAAGGAGGCAAGAGAAGTGCAGAAAGAAGCAACAGAGGTGCAGAAAGAAGCAAGAGAGGTGCAGAAAGAAGGGGGGTGCAGAAAGCGGAAGAGATGTGCAGAAAGAGGCAAGAGAAGTGCAGAAAGAGGAAGAAAGGTGCAGAAAGAGTCAAGAGAAATGCTGAAAGAGGCAAGAGAAGCACAATAAAGCAAGAGTGGTTTGTGCACCATTAGTACCAATTTAACACCCACATTTAGCAATAAGTAGAAGGTGGCCATTCAGCTTTGCAAAGGGCCTTCCACCACACTGTAACACTTGTCACAGCATTTCTGCTGATTATGTGGCAGGTGATGGATTATGTGGCAAATGTAGAAAATGTATAACTATGCGAAAATCAGTGTGGCCGAACAATGGCATAATTCCAGTGGCCCTGCTCATACCTCTGACTAGGACCAGAAATGCTCCTCAGTGATTCCTTCTTTTTTTGTGTCTCATTGATTTTATTTTAGCTTCTATGGAAACGAGGAAGACTAAACCTGAGGTTACCACTCCACAACACAGACTACCATACCACATAATTACTCTCCATAACACATAATCCCACTCTACATGATTCCTATACGCTAAATATCACACACTTTGTATCCACATAATTTCACTGCACAACATACCACATAATTCCACTACACACAATGTACATCCACTCCACTCCAAAAAACATAAGCAAAAAACTTTTACATTTACAATGCCAATAGTTCTAACTCTCCAAATGCAAGACCTATTGCATTGCACATGCTTCTTTAACTAGTAGTCGCGTTTGCATAGTGGTGGAGAAAGGGGGCTGGGCTTCCGACCATCGCTCAGGAATTCCACAACACAGGACTTACAGGAGGTACCAGGAGGGCTTCTTAGCCCCAAAGTCCCTCAGGAGTAAAGTGCACTTCATACTCCAACCAGTAGTGTGCCAGGAGGCGCATTTGCAGAGTGGTGGACAAAAGGGGGCATGGCCTCCGAAGACCTCTTAGCAATCCCACTGGAGGTAACAGATGGGGTAGTTGGCCCCCAAGGAAATCCTTAGGGGCTAACTACCCCTCCCATTACCTCAAGTAAGTCTCACACACCAGGATTGCTAAGTTCTGATAGCAGGCCACACCCCCTTTGCCCACCACTCTGCAAATACGCTTCCTGGCACACTCTTGGTTGGGGAATGAAGTCCCCTTAGCTGCTGGGGGTCCTTAGGAGCCGAATAGCCTACCTGTTACCTCCAGTAAGCCCAACACAGTGTGATTGCTGAGAGGTGGTCGCAGGCCATGCCCACTTTCTCCACCACTCTGCAAACGCTCCTCCTGGTGCGCTCTATGTTGGGGGTGATGACCCCTTGCCTCTTGAGGGCCCCTGGGGGCCAACTAGCCCTCCTGTTACCTCCAGTAGGCCCCATACATCTGGATTGATGAGAGGTAGTCAAAGTCCACGCCCCCTTTTTGCACCACTCTGCAATTGCTCATCCTGGCGCACTGCTGCTTGAAGGATTAAGTCCACTTTGGTCCTGAGGTCCTCAGGACACAAGGGGACCTCATCGCCCTACTATAAATGTGCCAAGAGGTGCATTTGCAGAGTGGTATCAAAAGGGGCGTGGCCCCCTACCACCTCTCAGCAGTCCCACACTGTGGGGCTTACTGGAGGTATCTGGTGAGCTAGTTGGCCCCTAAGGACCCTCAGTAGTGACGGGGACTTCATTTCCCAGCCAAGATTACACCACGAGGCTCGTTTGCAGAGTAGAGGTGAAATGGGGCGGGCTTCCCTGCGAGTTGCTGGTTCCTCTATTTTTTTTGTTATTTAGGAATGGGGGCTGTGTGGCCCCCTTCCCTTGGCACTTTTGGGCCCCGACGACCCCATTCCCCGGGGCCCGACCTTTTTTTTTTTAATTGAATAGAAAGGCAGGGGGGCCGAATGGCCCCCCTCCAGAGGCTGATATATGCCCTGGGGACCCCATTCCCTGGGGCTGGGCCTTTTTTTTGTTTTTTGTTCTAAAGGGGAGGGGGGCCCTCCCAGGCCGATTTTAGTCCCGGGGACCCCATCCCCTGGGGTCCGGCCATTTTTTTTAAACTAAAAAAAGGAAGCGCCATTTTTGGCCCCAGGGACCCCATCTCCCAGGGCATGGCCACATGTTGGAGACCATGGGGGGAGCCCAAAGGCCAATGCGGTCCCTACCAGCTTCCCACCTCCTGCGGGAGCCGGCATTGCCTGCTAACATGCAGCTCCCTTTGCCCAAAACAATTCTGCTTCGCTTCATAGAAGTGAGAGTAGTTTTCCTGCTCTTGCTTCCATGAAGCAAAGCAGAGTTTGCTATGGCATGGCAGGAGCAGTGCTCCCGCCATGCCATAGCAAACTGCAATGTCCTGGGGTGGGCACCCCGGGACATTGCTGGAGCCGGCTCTAGGTGGTGGTGGTCCCCAGGGCCATGGAGGGCTTCTGGAGGGGGCCACACAGCCCCCCTCCCATCTTGTGAGCAGCCCCGGGGAGGTGGTGGTCCCCAGAGCCCGGGGAATGTAACAGACCCCCACATTTAAATAATTAGTGCCCTGGGGAGGTGGTGGTCCCCGGGTCAGTGTGGGGGGCTCGAGCCCCCCCACACTTCATTTTTAAAATAAGCCTCAGGGAGGTGGAGGTCCCCGGGGCTGCGGGTGGCAGCATGGCCCTCCCACCTTAATCATTAAAGCCCCGGGAAGGTGGTGGTCCCTGGGGCAGCATGGAGGCTGGCAGGAGCCCCCACACCTTTTATTAGTAAGTAAAGCTCTGGGGAGGTGGCGGTCCCTGGGGCTGTGGGGGCTACGTGGTCCCCCTTATTTAATGATGAAAGCCCCGGGGAGGTGGCAGTCCCCTGGACTGCATGGGCAGGCAGGAGCCCCCCCATGCTTTTTTTAAAATAATAAAACCCCGGGGAGGTGGCAGTCCCCAGGTCAGCGGGGGCCCCCGCTGGCCCCCGCATCATAATATTCGGCATTGCCCGAGGACCTGGCCCACCCGAGGGCCTTAAAGAAAACAAAGCGCTTCATTTAAAAAAAAGTTTCAGTGGGATTTGCGGCCCCTACACAACTCCTGCCGAAACTTTTTAAAAAAATGCTTTTTTGGGACCCCCTGAGCTGGCCTAGGGGGTCAGGGTGTTTTTTTGTGTGCAAACATAGGTTTTTCAAGATTGAGATCTCCACAGTTAAGGATTCTCCAGTGTTTGTTCACAATTTTAGATATCCTATTTGAATGGGTGTTATATGTGGTCACACAAATTGGTCTGGCGTCTGGGTCTTTTGGCACCTTGTCTTCCAGCAATGCCTCCCTGTTGTTATTGCGTGCCCTCTTCATAGCTTTATCTATGATAGGGGTGGGGTAGTTCCTATGTGACAATTTAGTCTTAAGATCCTGAGCTTGTTTTTTGTAATCTTTGAGGTTGGTGCAGTTGTGCCGTAGGCGGAGGAACTGGCCATATGGGAGATTGTCCCGGAGATGGTGCCGGTGGAAACTGTCGTAAACTAGCAGACAGTTTCTCGCCGTGGGTTTAAAGTGTGTGGTGGTTTTAAAAAAAACATTTTCTGGGTATATATTTAAATCTAAGAACACCAATTGGTCTCTTGATACAGTACTGGTGAATTTGAGAAAAGGGTTCTGCTGGTCGAGCCAAGTCATGAATTGTTCCGTTGATTCGATGTCCCCATTCCAAATGACTAGCACGACGTCTATGTAACGTTTCCAGGTACTGATGTTGTGCCTGAAAGGATTGTCCTGGTGGAGAATTTTGCTACTCTCCAAGTGGTGTACATAAAGCTCTGCCAGACTTGGGGCGAAGGTGCTTCCCATGCTAGTACTGTGTTTTTGAACATACAGTGTGTTTTCATATTGGAAGAAATTTTTAGTTAAGGCTAGGGCAATGCACTCCATGACTAGGTTCCTTGGTATTTGGTACTTCCATGGGTTTGAGAATAAGACTTCCTCAATGATGTTAAGAGTCTTGTCGTGGGGTAGGCTGGTGTATAAACTCTCTACGTCGAGACCTAGGAGTAATTGTCTCTCAGGATCAAAGGTAAGTCCTTGTAATAGCTGCAGTACAGCTTTGGTATCTTTCAAATATGTATCCGTTTTTTGAATCAAAGGGCGTAAGAATGCGTCAGCAAATTTAGACAAAGGCTCCAGAATGGAGCCTATACCCGACACTATCGGACGACCAGGGGGTTGCTCCAGGTTTTTATGTATCTTGGGGATCGTGTAGAAATATGGCGTCCTGGGTGATTTTTGTATTAGGAAATCTCCCTCCTTTTTCGACACCCAGTCATGCGCCAGGGCTTCTTCCACCATCTCCGTGATCTTTATCCTCAATGGTTCTGTTGGATCCTCCTGTGTTATCATGTAGTTCCTTCTGTCTCCCAGAAGTCTCCTGCATTCGTTGTCATAAGCTACTGATGTCTGAATAACTATGGCGCCACCTTTATCGGCTGGTTTAATTGTAATCTCTTTGTTGTCCGACAGTTGCTGTATTGCTTCTTTTTCCAATTTGTGGTGTTCTGAAAGGAAGTATAATTTTCAGTCGTGATTCGACTGAGGTCTTCCATAACTGCCTTCTCAAAGGTCAGTAATTCAATAGGTAGTGTTGTATCGGGTGGAGTAAATGATGATTTCAGTCGTAAACCCGTATTCGAGGCTTCAAATGCCGGGGTATTTTTCTCCTTGAAAAAAGCCCGTAGCTTCAGTTTCCTGATAAATTCCTGCATTTCTGCATGGATCTTAAATTTGTCTAGTCTATTGGTTGGTACAAAGCCCAAGCCTGTCGGGTGAGGTAGTACCCTCGCATTTGTAAGTACGGCATAGCCGCTTCAACTAGACCACGATCTGCTTTTACCAAGTAAGTGGGGATTCCTCTGGTAAAATACAGTTCCTTTTCCTCACAGAGTGCTCATTAGCACAGAGTCCCCTGCGTTTCCTCCCAGGCTCATGAGGCCTTGAACTTCTGGATAGCAAGTATGCCACCTTTTCCTACAGTTCACGTTATTTCCTCCTTTTTCCTTAACGCTTGCCAATGGTTTACAAGGAACAGTCCTATATAGTGTGTGTGCTTTATGTTACTTGTTGTGTATGTCTAGTTTTTGTCCACCTTTTTTACAGGAAAACTGCACTGACACTATATAGTTTTTCTGTTTTTTTATCGACACTGTATATATCACTTTACAGGTCACGATCTTCACGTCTGGAATATTTTATCTAGCAAAAATGTACCTTTATACTTTTGTGTTTCTTTTCAGAAGGAGATAGAGATATTCACTTTGTCGCCAAACCTATGGAGCCTAATAGACATATTATACATATAAATTACACATAGAATTCCCTATGTTTTCAATGGTATTTACTGTCTTCTGTGATTAGGGTAGGGATCTGTGTACCCGTCCTGAAGAAGAAGCTTTCGGCTTCGAAACATGTTGACACAGACACACAGGAGGTGTCGTACATTAATACGTTAAACCTCTATCTCACTGTTTTTAACAATACCAGCAAAGGGGTTTATTAAAAATCTTGCCAGTCCTCATTTGCCAGGTATTTTTTAATATTCACTCACTAATCACTGTAGACCCTACCACTCACACCCTCACACACTACACATAGTGGTTACTTTAAGTGCTCCCGCGTATTCGTTGGTTAGTAGCACGCCGCACTCCGTAGAGGAGTGCGAAGACCCCTATGATGAAGCATGACACCAAGGTCCCTTTTGGTGTGTGAGGGGTATTTTTAGACCACAATGTGCCTCCTACCACTGTAGGATACACATCGCCCGCAAGACCATACACCTTTTTACAACTTCGAATTGTTGTGGGTGGATTCCATTTGTTTAGTAATTATAGCCAGGGGAGATTGAATCCACTCCTTGTGTCCCTTTGGACACATCCTCTCTCCACTCCCACCTTTGATATTTACGTTACGAAGATTGTGCCTTTTTTTATTTGGTGCAAATCCGTCCAGTAGTTTTTGAGTAATTTAAGCCAAAAATTATAGATATATCTCTGGCCGTGGACATTTTGCGGCGATTCCGCAATTAATCGCGAATGCACGCGCCAGCAGAAATGCTCTGATTTGCTGGATGCAACCTGAACAGAAAGTTGCAGCTGTCATTTTTTTTCCATTGCCGGTTCCAGGGGCTGAAAATGTGTGTGAAAGCTGGCAGAAGGGGTCAGGATGGAGATACTCTGACCCCATGTTTGAGAAATGGGTATGTTAGTGACACAAGTTACTCGCGACGACACCGCAACCGCCAGCACCCCCCTCATGTACCATCACGGGGACATCGCAAATATCGCAACATAATTGTTAATATTGATGGAAAAATATATATATATAAATATATGTACACACTCACTGGTCACAGTTAAACTGTCAGGTATGCACTCAAAAACTTACTCAGACACTTATACACCTATTGACATATCCACTCATACACTTATACTTCCAGTCACATACCCACTCAGATACTGAAGCACTCACTCACTCACTCACTATTCAGGTATTTATGCACCCACTTACATACTCACTTGGAGAATCATGCACCCATGTACAGACCAACTCAGAGACTCATGCACCTACTTAGACACTCAGTCATAGACTCATGCGTACAGTCTCACACCTACTTAGAGACTCTTACACCCACTCACAGACCCATACAGTCACTCACACACTCAGTCACAGACCCTCTCAGAGACCTATGGACTCAGTCACTCTCTCAGTCATACACTCAGAAACACAGACACCCATTCATCAACTCACTCAGATACGCATGTCAAGGCTTATGCATTCACTCACAAACCCACACTCGTTCTCCCAGTCTCAGACACTCATGTATGCACCCATTCACTCACCTACTCAGAGACTTATGCTCTCACTCACAGTCCCATTGAGACCCTAATACACCCACTCACAGATCCACTCAGACACCCACACACCTATACAGTCACTCACATAGCCACTCATAGACCCACTCAGAGACTTATGCACCCAGTTAGTTATACACTCAGAGACTCATGTACCCACGCACAGTTGCACTCACAGACCCACACAGATACTCATGCTGCCAGTCATAGACCCACTGAGAGATTTATGCATTCACTCACAGATCCACTCAGACATTTGTTCACCCACTCACTCACCCATTCAGACACCCCCTTAGACACTCATGTATCCACTCACAGATCCAGTCAGACAGTCATATACTTACTTACAAATGCGTAAAGGCACTCATGCACCTACTCACAGATTGACTGAGAGACTTACGCAACCAATCACAGACCCATTGTGACACTGATGCACCCATTATTAGATGCACTGAGGCAGTCACGCAGTTCACTACAGAAGCATTGATAGACTGCTGCACGGTCTTCCAGATTCACTCAAATACTTATACAGTGAATGGGAGGCTTACTGATGCAGTGATGCATTCAGTTATAGATTACAATGAAAATGTTATGCACTGTGTTATAGAAATATTAAGGGAGTTGTGTATGCTATTATACAGCCATTTAGATAATAATGTGTTTAGTCTGTTGGTTATAATCCATTTTGCAGTTATAACTTTTGAATGTGGTGGTGGCTATTGAATGTGTGCATTTTTTTTGTCATTGGACGACGTATTCGTAGTGATCACGGCTACCGATATCATCGCAATGCCCGGCGTCACCGTGAAAATAGAAAAACGGTTTAAATGATTGTTTTTATACAAACTCCCTATAAAAATATGACTTTAAACAGTGGCGTAATAAACCCTAGTGTTTAAAATACTTTAAAAAGTGTGCATATATGTGTTTTACACTTCTTAAAAAGGCACGATCATAGCAGTTATAATGTTTTAATGTGGTAGTGGTCTGCATTTCTTTTGAGATTTTGTGACGTGATCGCGTGCATCGCGATGTCGCCATGAATTTCAAAAATTAGAAAAAAAATCAGTTAACAAGAAAATGAACAACATTTTGGACTCTTGGATGGCTCTGACGAGAGCCTTTGTGTTGAGAGTGTGTATAAGACAGCTATATATAAGACTGTATGTGAAGTTTCAGGTTGCCTAGAAACACCCTGTTCCCTTCGTCTGTAAAGTGAACTCCATCACCTCTATATATTCCATATTTGGATCATACAATGTAATATGTATAAATGTGTGTTATATACTTTATCAAAAACAAGCGTTCATCGGGGTTATTAACGTCATCACGACTTCCAGCATCCGCGCAATCACGCAAAACACCAAGTAAAAGGCTTTTAATTGAAAAAATTCTTCCAAAAGTTTTGTTTAAAGAGTATATCAATAAACAACTTGTGTCAAATATTAATTAAAATATGTCTAAGTATATGTCCCCGAGTTTTAAAAAAATGAGCAACTACTGATGACGCCGCGGTCTACAGAGTAACCGTTAATGTATAAAACACCACATTGAAGAGTTTTTTTCACAAAACCATCACACAAACACAAATATAAACTCTACATTACTTAACAACTAGTGTCTGCTGTTAAGTAAAATCTGTCTATATAGATGTTTAAGACTCCCTCAAAAACATGCGCCTTTTGCAACGTCACCACGGGTAACGTGACATCGTCGCAAATACAAAAAATGTCAAGAAAAAGAACTATGCTTATTAATCCTCTGATGAAAATGCAAGCTTATAAAAATACACCTTATAGAGCTATTTTAGATTGAAAATACAATTTAAAAACCTAAAAAATGTAATTTAAAAAATCATAGGTTATGGGGGGCGTGGGCGAGCCAGCCAAAATGGCGGATGTGTCTGTCTAGAGCCCCTCAAGCAGGCCTGACAATCAATGCTCATCCGGGCCAGTGGGGCCATGCGGAGCCATGGCGAACTTGCGGGGAGCTCACCGGCTTGAGCTCCTTCTTTGCTGAGGCTCGGGAGTCGGAGGTGCTGCAGTTGAGAGAATCATTGAACCAGCAGCGCTGGGTCGCTTCCAACATGGTGCCACCCGGCCACAGATAGACTGTACGGCTGAGGGGCGGCAGGGTGCAGGAGCTCAGCCAGCTGGTCTGTGCCCCCTGGGTGCCGTGCCAGGGCCGGTGGAACGCCACCATTGCATCTTGAATTTCTCAGCCCTTAAGACCTCTTACCGGCGTGTGAATCTGGGCCTCACAGATGGGAGACCCACATGAGACTGGTGCTGTGCTGTTCTCCTCCACGGCACCTGGCCTGTGCATGAGGCCTGCACAGAGCCTGATTCTGGCAACCCCTTTGTCCTGGCACCTGGGTTGAGGTTTGGTGCAGAGTCAATGGTGCAATTGCGGGTGAAGAGGGGGTGCTGCCTGCGAGCCTTGGCCATTCGAATGGTGTGCCTTGGCCGGCGCAACCTCCTTGGCACATCCTCTGGCCCCTGCAGGCTACTCGACGTTGTATGCTGCCCAGGGCTGATGCAGAGTGGGCGTCCTGCGTGGGCAGTACCGTGTTGACATCCTCTGCAGTGCCTGGCCCAAGCAAAAGCCCTGCACGGAGTCCTGCTGTGAACCCCCCTGTCCTGACACCTAGGTTGAAGAGTGGAGAGGAGTTGGTGGCGAAGTCACAGGCAGTGGGTGAGTGCTGCTGTTTCCAGCCCCCTGCCGCGTTCCACTGACCCAAGAGGCCTGCAGATGGTGTGTATTGGGGCTCCCTGCAGCAAGGTGCAGAGCTGAAACCCCCCTCCCCGTTGCCTAACTTGGAGTGAGTACTGCCATTACTAGAGGGAAAATCCATTGGGGCTACCTTTGGACTGGGTCCCAGTAGGGGACCTGCCTACACTTCTTGCTGAGTGCGAGGCGCTATGCCATACCTGGGTGGGGTCTGCTATGTGGAGCCTGCATTCCGGGCCCCCCAGGCTCGGTGCCATACCCGAGGCGTGCAGTGAACAGTAGCCAGATGCCTCACCGGTGAGTGTTGGTGCGGCATCCGTGGGTGGAAGACTCACGGCCTGGATCCCTTGGGCCCCAAGTCAGCACCATAATCAAGGTGCGAGGGGTGGCCCTTTGCCTACCTCAGGGCTTTGCACTGGGATCGCACTTGAGGCACGGAATGAGACATCACTGCTGAGGGGCCTGGCCATGCAACCTCCTGACCCTTGACTGCTCTTTCCTGGGTGGTCCCCAGTGTTACTTGATCCCCCACATCAGTGCCATTATTACTACCTGCCTGACTGACAGTGTTTCCCCTTGTGGATCTGGGAGGAGGGGCCCTTTGTTTCCCCTGATTCCAGCCTCCCATAGCCTGGATGAGGCTGGTGCAACATTTCCTTCTGCCTGCGTAGTGCTCACCATCTGAACTGACTCCCTGGGGTGCTCTGAAGATTACAGTTAGCTTTGGGTGCACATCCCCCTGATGAATGGGGAGGCTCAGCTCAAACGCTGGGCTGCAGGCGCCGGCTCCTGTGCAGCCCCTTTTTGGTGATGTCACGATGACACACACACACAGTCACCGGATGATGTCATCAGTGATGTCATTGACCATGTCATGAGTGATGTAATAAGTGAGGTCATAAGCAGTGCATTGCGGGGACGCGAGTTATAGTTAGCTCAGCTAACTATAACAGCTGAATTTCTCTGGTTTTGTACGAGTGAAATGTCAGCCTAACTATAACGTCCCTGAAACCTGTGGTTTTTTCACTGAATTTCTAAGGTTTTTTAAATGCTAATTTCTAACTATAACGTCCCTGAAACCTATGGTTTTTTCAGTGAATTTCTAAGGTTTTTTAAATGCTAATTCCTAACTATAACGTCTCTGAAACCTATGGTTTATTCAGTGGATTTCTAAGGTTTTTTAAATGCTAATTCCTAGCTATAACGTCCCTGAAACCTATGGTTTTTTCAGTGAATTTCTAAGGTGTTTTTATCTACAAATTCCTAACTGTAACGTCCCTCAAACCTATGGTTTTATGTATGATTTTCTACTGTTCCTTTAAAAAAAAAATATTAAAAGATTTTTGTTCTTTTTTTTTCTTTTTCATTTATCATTTTTTAAATATTTTTTAAAAGTTTTCAAATATTTATAAGCAGTTTTTTAAGAAACATATAACACAGCTGAGCTAACATTTATATTCTTATTTCTTTGAATTAACATTGATTTCTTGTTTGCAATTTTGTACAGTGTGATATTATATTACAGAATTTTGAAATGAAAAAGAAAATTTAGAAAAAATGTTTAACTTATTTTTTGGACTATTTTTTGATAAATTAAACTTTCCATAATTACTTTTAATAATATGAAAGTTGGGGATGGGGCGTTATTGATTGATTGCATGAGTGCATTTGTAGTGCGTGGCTCATTCTATGAGTGTATGTCAACTGTCTAGCGGATCGCATAAATACATGCATACTGCTGGAGTGAAAGAATGAGTGCAACAGTACTGCCTGACAGTTTCTATTAGTGCTGGTGTATTGCCTGGATAATTGGATAAATGCTTGCATAGTACCTCAGTGAATGGATAAGTGCATAGGTTGTGCTTCAGGGAATTCATGAGTTCATACATAGTGTCTGAGTGAATGGTTGAGTGCAAGAGTAGTGCCTGGCTGATTGCATGACTGCATAAGTAATGCGTGATTGAGTGACTGTGTGTATAAGTAGTGACTACTTGATTCTATGAGTGCATGGGTAGTGCCTAAGTGAATGTATGAGTGCAAGACTAATATCTAGCTGCTTAGAACAGTGCATGGTTACTGCCTCAGTAAAAGGATGACTTCAAGAGTAATTCCTGGGTCATTGTATGAGTGCATGGGTAGTACTCGAGGGAATCAATGAGTGCATGGGTACTGCCTTAGTGAATAATTGAGTGCAGGAGTAGTACCTGGCTGATTGCATGATTGCATTGGTAATGTCTGATTGATTTGATGTTTGTATAGCTACTGCGTCCTTGATTGCATGAAACATTACCCCGTTGGTACATTTAAGTCCCTTGGAAGTACTTTTATTCATGAATTGTATTTGTTGCTTTTGAAATTCGCTGTCAGCATAAAGATAAATATGTTTTCCTAACAGGGAACCACTGCGATTGTTCTGTAGAACATTCTTTAGTTTGTAAACAAATTATAGTACACAGAGATTTTAACGTTTCGGTCCGTAATTTGTACTGTTTTTTTAAAGAAACTCCGGTGCCTGCTGTTATTCCCACGCTCATTGTGCTTTCGAACAGCAGTTATCTTATCCTAAATAACCACAACAGCTGTGGCTTACGAGCAGGCATCCCGTATATAGCAAGTCTTTCACAACGTGTTACATGTTGCAGCAATGTCTTTTGTCCACCCCCAAATGAGATTGTTGATAGTTTGCTATGGCCTTCCATTCCCACTTTGAAAACAGAGTTTAATAACGTACGCTGACTAAAAGCACTATTGTTTCAAAAAGAAGTGGCACTCACATCAGCTCTCGAGACCTTCAGATAGCAGGTGGCTAAACCACCAAGTGACATTGAGTCAATGCTCAATACCAATCTCCCACTAAATTTTGCAGAATTAATACACCAAATATTTAATGAGTCTGAAACCGAAGGCCTACAACATTTTTTTTAAACTAGTCGACTCCGGCCTCGTTATCTCTTTTCTGACTTTTTTTGTAGTAATACCGGATTTTAGTCATTCTAATTTTCCAAGTGCATTTGGCGGATTTTCTCTGGTGCTCTTGCTGGTTTGCGTAGTGCTAGTTCTTCTGCTCCTACTACGAAATGGCTCCCCGTCCTGTAGTTGAGCCCCATCCAGGCCAATTGCGGCTGCACCGTGAACGAATGCTGCAACTTTTTGGATGCTTGCCATTGGCGACCCTTGGCATCAGCTATAGGCTGAACTTCCGCTACGTCTATTTCACCTGCATGCAACCTGTGTTCTACTGTCTCCGGTGCCCCTTTGAGTGCGACCTGGATGTCTGCCTCTCCACTACTTCACACGCTGACCTGGATTATGATCTGTTGGTGAGTCCATTGCTGGCTCATGACCACGACTGTTCTGGAGACACACGCTTGATGGATGCGTTTGATCATGCAATAAGGGGGAGCTGGAGTACGTGCGCTCATGCGCAGCGCCTCTTGCAGCGGAGTATCATCAAATATCACGCAGGCTGCCCTGACATGCTCCTGGTTGCACCAGATTACGATGACCATGTCTGTTCTTTGGGCTTGCTCAATTGGATGGCGACCCTCTTTGCTTGGAGAGGTGCGGATGACCTTTTGGTGCTGATTGCATTTCGCTGTGCTTGTGAATACTTGCATTTCGATGGAGCTCCATAAGTGCGCATGGGAACCCGATTTGATGGCCTGTTATTTCTACACTTCAAAAACACTGTTTTTTTTACTTTTTCTCTTTTCCTTTTTCGTTGCTTGCCAACTTTCAGATATTGACTTTTTCTATGATTTCGCCTTACAAATTCGGTTTGGCTCTGCTTATCTTTGTGTTCTGTTTGCCTGGGTGCTAAAGAGCTGGCCAAGGGGAGGGGCCGACTTGACCGTTGGGGACATTATCGACTTCACTAAGTTACCATGAGCCCTGCAGCCATCATCCAGCTTTTGCGCACTGTTAGACTTGGCATCTTTTGGCGTGTTTCCCCTGACTTTTTGCTTTCTGACCTCCCGGTTTTGACTCTGTTTTTGCTGGTGTAATGATTCTGCGCACTTTCCTCACTGCTGTCCAGTGGGAAAGTGCAAGTGCTCCTGGATAAAATGTGTTATGGATTGGTGTTTCCATGATTGGCCTATTTGGTTTATGTGTCAGTCCCTTGTAAAGTGCACTGCGAGTGCCAGGGCCTATAGACCAAATGCTGTTGGTGGGCTGCAGCACTGGATTGTGCCACCCACGCAAACAGCCCGTAAAGTGTAACTCGGGCCTGCCATCGCAGAGCCGGTGCGCAGCCTGGGGCTGCCATGTCGACTTGGCAAGTGCACACACTTGCAAGTCCCTAAACCTTCCCTTTGCTACATGTTAGTCACCCCTAAGGTAGGCCCAAGGTACCCCTGTGGGCAGGGTGCATTGTACGCGAAAGGTAGGACATGCCCGGGTGTGTGCGGCATGTCCTGATAGTGAATTACAGCCTAGTTCGTTTTTCACTATTGCAAGGCTACCTGTTCCCCCTAGGCCAGAACGGGCAGTTTTGATTATTACAGCTTATAATCCTAACTGACCCCGGGAACATGGTAGAAATTCGAGTTTAGTATGCCTGGACTCAGAATGATAAAATGCAGCTTTTAGTGAAGTTGGTTTTAACATTCTGTGTTTGAAAATACCACTTTTAGAAAGTGGGTATTTTCTTGTCTAACCATCCAAGCCTGCCTCAGCGAGGTTGTGTATTCCTTGTCTGGAGTGTGAGTGACAGGGGCTGGGGGATGCCGGGAGACAGGGTGAGTCAGCGCAGGGCTGAATAGCAAGGTCTACATGTAGATGGGTGGGAGGGGTCGCACCTGGGCCCTGAATAGGACAGTGCCTTCCCTCCACAATGCTGGCTCCACCTCCTGTGGTGCGTCTGATGTCCCTGGCCGACTCACTGAAAGAAGGGACGGAGACTTGTCAACAAAGTGCTCCAGAACTGGTTTGGACTAGGCAAAGGCCTCTCTGCCTTCAGAGAACAAAGGAATTTGGGATATAAATATTGGGGTCCTGACCCCATGAATTTAGATCTCGCTGGAATCAAGGAACCTGCCAAGACGAAGAGCTGGAAGAGCTGCCAGGAGGAGTACTGCCCCTTTGCTGTGTTGTTGCTTTGTTGGGTTGGCCTGCAGCTGCTGCTTCTGCCTTGGGCAGTGAAAGGACTGGACTGAACTTTCTCCAAACTTGTGCTGAGTATCTCCAAGGGCCAGAAACCGAGCTGGCCTCCTGTTAAGAAGTCTCAGGGACTGCAAAGACTTCACAAGCCTCTGGGTACCGCTTCTGGAACGCTGTTTCAGTTGCCACAGAGGAAGGGAACCGCAACCGACTCCGTCAACCGAATCCATCCCTGGCCGGTGACCTGTTTGCACCGCAGACCGCCTCGCCCCGCTTCGCATCGCAACCCTGGTCTCACCGTGGGCGACGTCCAACGCCGCCAACATCGAGCCGCTGCTTGCACCGTGACCTGTGGGCACCGCAGTTCGCATCGCATCACTTCACTGAACCAACCGGACCCGACCGACGAGGTCGCTGCAACTGGCTCAAGAGTCGTGACCGCACCGCATTTGGGGCACCGCTCGCACGTCTGCGACGCACCGCTCCGACTCGCACCGCTGTCCGACGCCAGCTCCCGCACTCCGGCTAGGTCGCCTGCATCGCAACCTGTCAGCACCGCATCGAGCATCGTCCCACCCTGCATCGCACGCCTTGGACTCACCGACTCCGTCTGCACGACGCTCATCGAGCCGCTGCCTGCACCGCATCGAGGGACACCGCACCCTGCATCGCTCCGTCTTGCACCGCAACCGCGACGAACGCCGACCGGCTCGTACACTCCGTACCAGCCACAACGAGAAAAGGTACTGTGACCGAGTCTGTTCAGGACTCTGCTGGCCCGTATCGACGCGGTCGGCTGGAACTGTTAGACTCTGTGGTTTTCAGCATCACGGTAGGCTCGGACGGAGCTACCGACTCGTACGAACTTTGCTTTTGTGCTATTCCTGCAAAGAAGAAGTTACCGTATCAAGTATTCATTCGTAAAGTATAGTATTGTGGATTTTTGTCGTAATTGGTCTTGTCTTGAGTATATAAAATATTGGTTATTTTTCTAAACTGGTGTGGTGTCCGTTTGTAGTGCTTACACTGTATTACTGTTGGTTATGTGCAAATGCTTTACACACTGCCTCTGAATTAAGCCTGACTGCTCGTGCCAAGCTACCACGAGGGTGAGCAGGGGTTACTTCACGAGTGTAACAACCCTTACCCTGACTAGGAAGAAGGGTCCCTACTTGGACAAAGGTGCAAGCCCTTGCCAACTAGAGATCCCATTTCTAACATTGGTCGTCAGCGGTGAGGATAGGACTTGTGTTTGCACTTGACTTACAGTGATTGGTGTGCACTACTACCATATCGCAGACCATTACGTACCACATACTGGTTCTTTTTCTTTTGGCCTATTTTTGATCTTGCCAGTTTCAACTCACGACGTTTGTCATGCCTGAATCAATTGCATCATCCGTTGCATCTCTGGAAGTTATCTTTGAGGAGGATAGGTTGGAGTCCTACGCCGTAAAGGAGTTACGAGCGATTTGTAAAACCTGAAAGTCCAAATTAAAGGCCTCACAAGGAAGGAGGAGCTACAGAAGGCGCTGAGGGCCTGGGTAGCAGCCAGACATGCCAATGGGCAGCCTGGTGATCTCAGTGAGGAGGTGGAGGAGCCTATTTCCAGGGTGGATGTGCTTTTGGGTAGGGGGAACCCGCCAGGTCAGGCAGCAGCAGTCTGTCCCCAGAGGAGCTGGAGGACAGGCGGGAGGCAAGGCAGTTTGAGCTGCAGAAGCTCAGGCTGGAGAGTGAGCGGGAGGAGAAGAGATTGGCCATAGAGGAGAGGAAGATGCTCTTAGAGCATGAGAGAGAACTGAAGGAGCTAGAACTTAGGAGTAAGTCAGGCTCAGATGGTGGCAGCAATTCGTCCAGAAAGGCAGACAGGATTGTGCACATTCCCAAGAACGTAGGCAAGGAGTTCAAGAAGGGGGATGACATACAAAGGTGGTTTCAGGGTTATGAGGCAGCCATACACATGAATGGGGTCCCTGAGGAGAATTGGGGAGCAGGATTGTGGCCACTTTTCCCCGAAGAAGCAAGGGATGCTCTGATAGCTTTGGGTAAGGGGTATCACCTCACCTATGCTGACATGAAGGATGCCCTTCTCACGAAGTATGGTCTTACTCCTGAAAAGTACAGGGATCAGTTCAGGTCCAGTAAGAAGTCTGATGCCAACACTTGGTTGGAATGTGTGGATGTGTTCTGCAGGTCTCTGGATGGTTGGGTGAAGGGCAGTAGCGTAACAGATTTTCAGGGGCTCTACAACTTGATTGCATGGGAGCACTTGTCTAGTCTATGTTTTGCAGATCTGCGCCAGCACCTAGTGGATAGTAAGCTAACTGACCCCAGGAAGCTTGCTATGGAAGCGGACCGCTGGGTGAGTACCAGGGTCCACAAGAAAGCGTTTGGGGGAGACTCAGCCAAAGGTGGGCAGGGTCCCCAGCAGAAAGGTGGGGGGGACAAGGGTAAAGCACAGGAGTTCTCTAAAGGGCCCCAAACTAGTACCCAGGGTAAAGGTTCCCAGCCCCCGGTGATAAGAAGAAAGGGGTCTCTACAGGGAAGCCTGTTGAGACCGGCCCCCGCAAGTGTTATGCATGTGACCAGGTAGGTCACTTTAAGGGGGACCCCAAGTGCCCGAAGGGGACACAGCCACCCACCGGTGGACAATCCAAAGTGTTGGCTAGTGTCGCGCTTGGGGAGTAGGGGTGCCCACAGGAGGGTGGGGATCCCGCAGAAATGACCCTTGTCTCACTCGGGGACAGTGAGATGGTCCCAGGAAACCAGGTGCCCCCTAACACGAAGAAATATAGCACCTGGGTGACCATTAATGGGAACAGGGTAGAGGCTCTCAGAGATACTGGAGCCAGTGTGACCTCAGTCCGGGGTCACCTGGTGTCTGAGAAGCAAGTAGTCCCAGGAGCATTCCACCAAGTAGTTGCTGTCGACAACTCTGAGCGCCAGTGTATGGTGGCGCAGGTTCCCTTTGAATGGGGGGTCTCAGGTCCCTTGAGGGTGGTTGTGAGCCCTACCATGCCTGTAGATTGTCTGCTAGGAAACGACCTGGAGCAGTCCTCATGGAAGGAGGTTGAGCTCAGGTCTCACTTGGAGATGCTTGGGTTGCCAGAGTGGGCATGCGTGTCTACTCGGTCAATGGCGGCCAGAAAGGGTGATCAAGAGGACTTGGAGCCTGAAACAGTGGCCCACGTCCCTGCCAAGAGAAAGGGCAGGGGGCGCGGGAAACCGGCCCCGAAGTTCCCACGGACCGGGAGGAGGCGGACCTCGAGGGGGACGCCCCGGTGCCTACAGGGGAGCAGGTAGCCGAACTGGGAGACATCTCTGAGCTGACCCATTGGCAGCAAGAAGGGGTCCCACCAGGGAGGAGTTCTGCAGGGAGCAGAACGAGTGCCCTACTCTGGAGGGTCTGCGGCGCAGGCTGCAGACCAGGCAGCTGGTAATCAGTCCGGGTCACATCTGATCTACTGGGAGAGCGGTCTCCTATACAGTGAGCCTAAGGTTGCTGAGCCTGGGTCAGCCCGTGTGCTGGTGGTACCCCAGCGCTTCAGGACCTTCCTACTGGGTCTGGCTCATGACGTGCCTTTGGCAGGACATTTGGGGCAGGACAAGACCTTTGACAGGCTTGTCACCCACTTCTTTTGGCCCCAAATGCGAAGGCAGTCAGATGCACACTGTAGGTCTTGCCAAACTTGCCAGGCAAGTGGTAAGAGTGGGAGGAAGGTCAAAGCTCCTCTCCAACCTTTTCCGGTTGTTGGAACACCCTTTGAAAGGGTAGGGATGGATATTGGGGGCCACTGGATCCCAAGACAGCCATGGGCAACAGGTACATCCTGGTCTTGGTGGACCATGCCACCCGGTACCCGGAGGCAATCCCTCTCAGGACAACGACGGCGCCAGTGGTGGGCCGGGCGTTAATGGGGATCTTTTCCCGTGTGGGATTCCCCAGAGAGGTGGTTTCCGATAGGGGGACCAATTTCATATCGAAGTATATGACATCCCTGTGGAAGGAGTGTGGTGTAACCTACAAGTTCACCACTCCTTACCACCCACAAGGAAACGGTCTGGTGGAGAGATTCAACCAGACCTTGAAAGGCATGATCAAGGGTCTAACAGAACCCATGAGGCGTAAGTGGGACGTCCTCTTGCCATGCCTACTCTTTGCGTACAGGGAGGTGCCTCAGAAGTCTCTTGGGTACAGCCCCTTTGAGCTCCTGTATGGCCACCCTGTCAGAGGACCTCTGAGTTTGGTGAAGGAAGGCTGGGAGGCGGCTCCCAGGAAAACTCCCCAGGATGTATTTAGCTACATGCTGGCCTTTAGAAACCAAACTGCCCGCTTCAGGAAACTCGCTCAGGCGAACCTAGAAGCAAGCCAGGAAGAAATGAAGAGATGGTATGACCAGAATGCCACTCTGGTCGAATTTCAACCTGGGCAGAAAGTGTGGGTCATGGCTCCAGTGGCACCTTGTGCCTTGCAGGACAAGTGGACTGGGCCATATGGAGGTAAAGGAGCGCAAAAGTGACGTCACCTACCTGGTGGATTTGCAGGCTCCCAGGAACCCTTTGAGGGTCCTTCACGTGAACCGCCTCAAGCCCCACTTCGAGAGGTCCGAAGTGAGTATGCTCTTGGCGACAGATGATGGGGTGGAAGAGGAGAGTGAGCCTCTCCCTGACCTCCTGTCTACCAAGGAGCATGATGGGTCAGTAGAGGGTGTGATCCTCTCCCCTACTCTGACTCAGGAGCAGCAGGGGACTGTCGCCAGTTGTTGGGACAGTTCGCCCCACTGTTCTCTCTGACCCCCGGTGTTACTCACTGGTGTACCCATGACGTGGACACCGGTGACAGCCATCCTGTAAGCACAAGATTTACAGGTTGACTGACCGGGTCAGAGCCAGCATCAAGGAGGAGGTCTCTAAGAGGTTGGCGTTAGGGGTGATTGAGCCCTCCCACACTCCTTGGGCCAGCCCAGTGGTCTTGGTCCCAAAGGCTGCGGCGCCCGGTGCCACTCCAGAACTCCGGTTTTGTGTGGACTACCGTGGGCTCAATGCCGTCACCCGGACTGACGCACACCCCATCCCCAGAGCTGATGAGCTCATTGATCGGTTGGGAGCTGCCCGGTTCCTCAGCACATTTGATTTAACGTCTGGGTACTGGCAGATTGCCTTAACCGATGGGGCCAAGGAGAGATCAGCGTTCTCAACCCCAGAAGGTCATTACCAATTCCGGGTGATGCCCTTTGGGTTGAAGAATGCCCCTGCCACCTTTCAGAGGTTGGTCAATCAGGTGTTGGCCGGGCTGGAGGATTTCAGTGCCACCTACCTGGATGACATTGCTGTGTTCAGTTCCAGCTGGGAAGAACATTTACAGCACCTTGAGAAAGTGTTGAGGGCTCTGCAAGGTGCAGGCCTCACGATCAAGGCCAGTAAGTGCCAGATCGGGCAGGGTTCTGTGGTGTACTTGAGACACCAGGTAGGAAGCGGCCAGGTGGCGCCCTACAACCCAAGATTGACACCATTCTGGCTTGGGAGCCCCCAAGACCCAGACAGAGGTGAGAGCCTTCTTAGGTCTCACCGGCTACTATCGGAGATTTGTTAAGGGCTATGGCACCATCGTTGCCCCCTTAACAGAGCTGACCTCTAAGAGGCAGCCCAGGAAAGTGATCTGGACTGAGTCCTGCCAGAAAGCTTTTGATGCCCTGAAGGCAGCCATGTGCACGGCGCCCGTGCTCAAGGCACCTGACTTCTCCAAAGAATTTGTCGTGCAGACTGACGCTTCAGAGCATGGTGTGGGAGCGGTGCTCTCACAACTGAACGAAGAGGGCCTGGATCAGCCTGTAGTCTTCCTTAGCAGGAGACTACTTCCCAGGGAACAGAGGTGGAGTGCCATAGAAAGGGAAGCTTTTGCTGTGGTCTGGGCACTGAAGAAGTTGAGACCATACCTGTTTGGGACTCACTTCCGGGTTCAGACAGACCACAGGCCCTTCAGATGGTTGATGCAAATGAGGGGTGAGAATCCAAAACTGCTGAGGTGGTCCATCTCCCTACAGGGAATGGACTTTACGGTGGAGCACCGTCCTGGTACAGAACACGCCAACGCAGATGGTCTGTCCAGGTTCTTCCGCCTTAGTGAAGAGAACTCCAATGGGGTTGGGTAGTTCTCCCTACTTCCAGCTGGAGGGGACATGTGTTAGACTTGGCATCTTTTGGCGTGTTTCCCCTGACTTTTGCTTTCTGACCTCCCGGTTTTGACTCTGTTTTTGCTGGTGTAATGATTCTGCGCACTTTCCTCACTGCTGTCCAGTGGGAAAGTGCAAGTGCTCCTGGATAAAATGTGTTATGGATTGGTGTTTCCATGATTGGCCTATTTGGTTTATGTGTCAGTCCCTTGTAAAGTGCACTGCGAGTGCCAGGGCCTATAGACCAAATGCTGTTGGTGGGCTGCAGCACTGGATTGTGCCACCCACGCAAACAGCCCGTAAAGTGTAACTCGGGCCTGCCATCGCAGAGCCGGTGCGCAGCCTGGGGCTGCCATGTCGACTTGGCAAGTGCACACACTTGCAAGTCCCTAAACCTTCCCTTTGCTACATGTTAGTCACCCCTAAGGTAGGCCCAAGGTACCCCTGTGGGCAGGGTGCGTTGTACGCGAAAGGTAGGACATGCCCGGGTGTGTGCGGCATGTCCTGATAGTGAATTACAGCCTAGTTCGTTTTTCACTATTGCAAGGCTACCTAAACCCCCTGGGCCAGAACGGGCAGTTTTGATTATTACAGCTTATAATCCTAACTGACCCCGGGAACATGGTAGAAATTCGAGTTTAGTATGCCTGGACTCAGAATGATAAAATGCAGCTTTTAGTGAAGTTGGTTTTAACATTCTGTGTTTGAAAATACCACTTTTAGAAAGTGGGTATTTTCTTGTCTAACCATCCAAGCCTGCCTCTGCGAGGTTGTGTATTCCTTGTCTGGAGTGTGAGTGACAGGGGCTGGGGGATGCCGGGAGACAGGGTGAGTCAGCGCAGGGCTGAATAGCAAGGTCTACATTTAGATGGGTGGGAGGGGTCGCACCTGGGCCCTGAATAGGACAGTGCCTTCCCTCCACAATGCTGGCTCCACCTCCTGTGGTGCGTCTGATGTCCCTGGCCGACTCACTGAAAGAAGGGACGGAGACTTGTCAACAAAGTGCTCCAGAACTGGTTTGGACTAGGCAAAGGCCTCTCTGCCTTCAGAGAACAAAGGAATTTGGGATATAAATATTGGGGCCCTGACCCCATGAATTTAGATCTCGCTGGAATCAAGGAACCTGCCAAGACGAAGAGCTGGAAGAGCTGCCAGGAGGAGTACTGCCCCTTTGCTGTGTTGTTGCTTTGTTGGGTTGGCCTGCAGCTGCTGCTTCTGCCTTGGGCAGTGAAAGGACTGGACTGAACTTTCTCCAAACTTGTGCTGAGTATCTCCAAGGGCCAGAAACCGAGCTGGCCTCCTGTTAAGAAGTCTCAGGGACTGCAAAGACTTCACAAGCCTCTGGGTACCGCTTCTGGAACGCTGTTTCAGTTGCCACAGAGGAAGGGAACCGCAACCGACTCCGTCAACCGAATCCATCCCTGGCCGGTGACCTGTTTGCACCGCAGACCGCCTCGCCCCGCTTCGCATCGCAACCCTGGTCTCACCGTGGGCGACGTCCAACGCCGCCAACATCGAGCCGCTGCTTGCACCGTGACCTGTGGGCACCGCAGTTCGCATCGCATCGCTTCACTGAACCAACCGGACCCGACCGACGAGGTCGCTGCAACTGGCTCAAGAGTCGTGACCGCACCGCATTTGGGGCACCGCTCGCACGTCTGCGACGCACCGCTCCGACTCGCACCGCTGTCCGACGCCAGCTCCCGCACTCCGGCTAGGTCGCCTGCATCGCAACCTGTCAGCACCGCATCGAGCATCGTCCCACCCTGCATCGCACGCCTTGGACTCACCGACTCCGTCTGCACGACGCTCATCGAGCCACTGCCTGCACCGCATCGAGGGACACCGCACCCTGCATCGCTCCGTCTTGCACCGCAACCGCGACGAACGCCGACCGGCTCGTACACTCCGTACCAGCCACAACGAGAAAAGGTACTGTGACCGAGTCTGTTCAGGACTCTGCTGGCCCGTATCGACGCGGTCGGCTGGAACTGTTAGACTCTGTGGTTTTCAGCATCACGGTAGGCTCGGACGGAGCTACCGACTCGTACAAACTTTGCTTTTGTGCTATTCCTGCAAAGAAGAAGTTACCGTATCAAGTATTCATTCGTAAAGTATAGTATTGTGGATTTTTGTCGTAATTGGTCTTGTCTTAAGTATATAAAATATTGGTTATTTTTCTAAACTGGTGTGGTGTCCGTTTGTAGTGCTTACACTGTATTACTGTTGGTTATGTGCAAATGCTTTACACACTGCCTCTGAATTAAGCCTGACTGCTTGTGCCAAGCTACCACGAGGGTGAGCAGGGGTTACTTCACGAGTGTAACAACCCTTACCCTGACTAGGAAGAAGGGTCCCTACTTGGACAAAGGTGCAAGCCCTTGCCAACTAGAGATCCCATTTCTAACACGCACGATAACACAAGGCTTTATTTTAGCAAAATACCTTGTTCATACTTTTCACATGAGAACTATCTGCTGTGTTTCTTCTGAGCATCTTTCAGAACTTCAAATTCAACATTCTGGGCAAAGTCAATAAACTATGTCCCTTGTTATTTTGCTCTGGTCAGGCCCTAGCACCTGTATAAAACATACCAATACAATTGTTGTTGAACACCCATACTGTGATGCAATTGGGATACACGAATAGGTGGCACACACACTTGGAGAAAAACATTTGCAGGGAAAACAGCGAAACAGCACCTATAATTTAGATTTACCATCTATATTCAAAGTTATTTGGTCTGCAGACAAAGCTCAGAGATCTTCTATTATATAATAATACTTATGTTTAGCAAGGAGAGGGAGGTTACGCAGTATAGTCTTTTCTCCATTGTCTTTTTATGATGACATCTCCCTTCATCAAATATGGACTAAATGCTATACTGATTATATTTCTATCATACATTTATGTTCTTGTTGTGGCATATATACTGCACGTTACGCCATGTTACTTAAAATAAATATTTTAAAATGTTTCATATCTGTTTCAGATCTTACAAGTACAAGAGTGACAGTTAAAGGGTGTGTCTTGTTACCGCAATTCCTGAGAGATGTGGGAGTGTTGTGTTCTGGGTTGTCTAATCACTTATTTCTCTGTAAGGGATTAGGAGAGCAAATGAGACAATATAGCAAGTTGGTCTGGGGCTTATGGGCACTCAGGTAATAGGATGACTCAGTCCCTACCTACTAAGGTCCCATAATCGTACACATAGTTGTCACATTAGGCTGAATCACTGCAACAGCCTGAGTGAATGGATTACTCCTTGGGTAGTGCCTGAGTGAATGGTTGAGTGCAAGACTAGTGCCTAGTTGATTGTATTCCTGCATTGGTACTGCCTGAGTGAATTCATGAGTACAAGAGTAATATCTGGGTGCTTAGATCACTGCATAGGTAGTGCCAAAGTTTAACTGCAACAGTAATCCCTGGGTGATTGTATGAGTGCATGGGTAGTACCTCAGAGAATGGATGAGTGCATGGGTAGTGCCTGAGTGAATAGTTGAGTACAACACTAGCGCCTTAGTGATTGCATAAGTACATGCATGCTGTCTGGGTGATTCCATGAGTCCAGGAGTAGTGTCTGGATGATTGTATGTCTGCATGGGAACTATTTGATTGACAGTATGGGTACAAGAGTAATGTCTTGGTCATTGGATAAGTGCATGGTTAGTGCATGAGGGAATAGATGAGTGCATGGGTAGTGCCTGAGTGAATGGATGAGTACATGAGTAGTGCCTGGGTGATTGTATAAGTACATGGGTAGTCCGTTGGTGATTGCATAAGTGCAGGGGTACTGTCTGGGTGAAACCACGAGTGCATAGGTTGCGCCTGTGTAAAAGGATAAATGCAAGGATAATGCCTGGATTATCCTATTAATGCTAAAGTTGTGCTACAGAGATTACATGAGAGCATAGCTAGTGTTTGTGTAAAAGAATGACTACCTGGCTGATGACATCAGCAACACAACCAAAGTTTTCAAATAGTATAAAGGATCAAGAATATTTTTTATTACAAATAAATAACATAAAAATGAACTTCAAACATTGTTTCACGTTATCATACATATTATGGTATGTATTCTTACCTTTTTAGGTAATTTAGAAACATGACTCTGTTGAACTATTTTAGAGTAGTATTGTGCTAAACAGGATTAAAACTCTTTTCAAAGTTCACCACTACCTACTATGAAGAAGAAAAAGAAAAACTGTTATGTAATGTAATGTATTACAGAAATTATACTATTACATTTTTAAGAGGACAACATAATTTTAGAATTAAATAACATTTTTAGTTTCCCTTTTTTGCTGTTCTCAGATTCCACTTAACTTCACCATACACAGTGATTTCAATGTAGTATCATCATGGAACAGCGGGGAAAAAAACAATCAACTAGATTGTAGAAAAAAAAAAGAATCAGCGTAGAGCATTATTTTCAATATGTGTAGCTGTGTCTTTTCCTAACTACAGTTTCTTTATTACATCTTTCTTGTACAGTACGTCTATTATTTATCTGAAGGACACTTGCCGAAATGTGCACTCTCATTTACATCTGGTACAATATACAGAACAAATATATAAACTATTTGCTTTTCAACACAATTTTTCCAAATGCAATACAAATTAGCACAAATAATACACCAA
Organism: Calotriton arnoldi; assembly: GCA_963921515.1. Taxonomy (NCBI): domain Eukaryota; kingdom Metazoa; phylum Chordata; class Amphibia; order Caudata; family Salamandridae; genus Calotriton; species Calotriton arnoldi. The sequence continues at coordinate 137,602 of CAWUFW010010025.1, read as the reverse complement.
ACACTAATTATAATTAGTCATTGTTTGCAGTGCGGTCTTCTTTCTGTTCACATCTACCCAATAGGCCGAATGATGTATTTCAAAACTTTGGGTTCCAAAATATCCAGTATGAGTTAGTTAATTCGTGTTCACATCTTTCCAATAGGCCGAATGATGTATTCAAAACTTTGGCTTCAAAAATATCAAATATGAATTTGGTAATTCGTAAGGCAATCTGGGTTTAAATTCCAAGTGGGCATCATTGCAATGTGTCCATCCTTTATTACACTTTAAATACACAGTATAGTGTCCGGATGTGGTAGTAGGTCCAGCATGGAAAATAATAGCCACTGTTGTAAAAGTTCTTCCAGAAATAGATATTTGACTTGCAACAAAAGTTTTAATTTTGCTTTCCAGTTTTCTTCCATTTGCTCTACAACGCTGTAGCATTAAAATGAGATATTTTCCATATCTTTCTATATGTAATGTAGACAGCATCTCTGATTTACAATGCGAACATTTCATATCATAATTGGCTGCTTTTACAAATTTGTTAAAAGGTACTGATTTGCAGTCTGGTATCGTTAAGTATATGAATCGTTCTGTGTCTATTTCAGTGCTGGAAGTAAATGAACACTGTTCACATTTATGATCCCATCTGTAACTTAGGCCAAATAAGTTTTCAGTCTGTATTCCTTCATCTTCTAATACTCCCAAGCATAAGCATTAGAAATTCTTGTGCATCTTGTTGTATAATAAGAGTAAAGGTCAAAGAACCAGTACATATATCCAAAAGATGGCAAATACCAGAAGCAGTATGGATTTTACTTCTGTCAGTTACCAAGTGTTGAAGTGCAGACCAAAATCTTTTTTCACGATTTCCCATGATTTCATGATGAAGATCTTGTAGATAAAACACAACATTCAGAATCACATTAGCATAACAGTTGATACCTGAACTATTTTCCAACTGGTATCCTACAATGTCATCAACAGTTTCCATTTTCTGTTTCTTTACACCTTCAACTTTCTCTTCAATTTTTTTATTTTTTTCAACCTCACTTGAATCTTTGACATATTTCCGTTTTGGGCACACTACACGTTTCTCATGTATGGGATATTCACCTAAATCTGGTGTATAAAGTCTTCTTAAACGATTATACTCTCTTACACAATTTACATCAGCACTAAACCTTTTTCTCATCGAAATCAATCAAATACAAACCAGACAATGTTCTTACTTGAGATAATGCAACGTATGCCATTCCCTCTTTGAACACTGTACTTCCAATATTTACCAAAGCACTGTCTATACTTAAACCTTGAGATTTATGACTAGTTACTGCATATGCTGAAGACAGAGGAAACTGTTTTCTGCAAACATACAAGTCTTTTACAAGCAAAAAACGTACAACACAACGCCCAATCTGTCTTACCTCTTTAATCTGATCAAATTTTATTTTCAAAAATTCTATTCCATCTCTGTTCTGAAATTTTACTAAATCAACAACTTTTCCCATTGCTCCATTTACTAAACCTTCTTCTACATTCAAATTATGCCATAAAATAACCCTACAGCTTACACATACATGTAAAGTTTTTTCTAAGCCTGCCGTTTTAGATACAGACTTTTCCAAAGAGTGCAATTTAGTCTGTAGTTTCTCTGTAAGAAGAATTGTCACTCCCTGGTGTTCAATTTTATCAATAGCTTCAATTTCAACCATTTCCTGTTTTTCCAGTTTCAGAAGCTCTTGATTGAATGTAGAACACTCTTGCAGTGTAGGCATTAGGCAAACTATAGACTTCTTTTCTCCAATCTTCTTGTACATTACTTGAGCCGCTGTGTTTTCAGTTGTAAACAAGTTCCTTAGGAGCCGACTTTGTAAAGCTTGTTTGCCATGTTTCGTCAAGACACCAATTCTTATATCTTTAAGAAAATTTCCATAATCTTCATCACTTGCTTGTCGCATATTCTTTATAAGTTCTTTATATTCAAAATTTTACCAAATGTCCACATTTCCAATACTTCCCAAAGTTTTCCTAGTGTCTTCGTGCACAAGTGGTTTAAAAACTGGTTGTCCTTTTACAGGAGTTAGTTGTAGTAGATCTCAAAAATACAATTAAATGTTTTCCTCCAAACAGAACATTGTATTCTTTTTTTAAAATCTGTTGCATTCTCAAGTGTACATAGGCAAGCATTAAGTTTGAGACCATGCTCACCTCATCAATGATTAAAAGTTTCATTTTCTTCAGTACTCTTAACACTTCATAACAAGCTTCTCCAGACAGCTTCTGATATTCCAATTTATTATCATGTTCAACTGGTATCATAAGTCATCTATGTAAAGTCATCCCTTTAATATTGTGTGCTGCTTATCCAGTTGGAGCTGTTACAACACAAGATAAATGTGAATCTGTAGTTTTCTGTAGATAACTGGTCAAAACTTTAATTAAAAATGTTTACCTGTTCCAGCTTGACCACTGATGTACATAAGAATAGGTTGAAATGATGAACATTGGCATTCTTTTTTTCCATGCAACAAACCATGTTGTATCCGTTGTGTCACTTGTACATATAATTCTTTTTGTTCAATACTTAGTTGTTCTTCTAAGTTTTCCAACGTAATATTATCCTGTTGTGCTTGCTGCATTGCAATTTCGACCTCATAAATGGCTATTGTTGCTTCATTTTTGATTATTGGTTGTCCCAGTGGATCTTGACTCAGTGGACCAGAACTTTGACTATATTGAGAACTATCTTTAGCTATTTCAGCTGCAATAGTGTTTTCTTGTTCAATCTCATCATTTAACATTTGTAGATATGTAGGGAAAATTGTGCATTGAATGCTATCTTTACATGCATTAAAAGAATCTTCGTAGCAGTCGAAATCTCCAAGTAATTCTGTTTCATTACGCCATGCCTTGAACAGTTGCAGAAGTGCTAAATAGAAAAATTCTCTCTTATCTGGAGTTTCGCAACTGAGTTTTCGGTGGTTAAATAGATTTCCTTTAGCATGTTTTACTAAACATCCATCACATCCAATTACTGCATATTTACCTTGCTTTTTATTTTCTGTGACATTTCTTTTAAAGCTGTAATTTTGAAGTATTTCATACAGACATGGCTTTTCCAGACGTGGACTCCTTTTGGGATAGTATGTATCCAACATATTAGTTTTAAGAATTTATGTACTTTCTGGTACATTCAGTGCTAAGTATTAGATCTCTTCTAATGTTTTCAATACTCTATTTCGTATGCAGGCAAGACCTAAACTTACCCAAATGATTCCTCTTGACTTTGAATATAAACTGGAAGAGCACAAGCGATCCGAACATTCATAGGATCGAATCTCTCGGTGCGAAAGCATTTTCACGCTAAATCTGTACAATTTTTTGCTAAGACTCTTCTCTTGTGAAATTTCTTCCCACATTTCTTTCATCTCTGTCTTTTCTGATTTCGTTATATGTGATGTAACATAGTCTGCAACGGCAATTGAATTATCTGCAACATATTGAATATCCATGTTTGCATTCCACATTTTTAAAATAACTAGGTTGTAGTCATTAATATACTTTGACTGTTCTGTTCTTTTTAAGTTGTATGTATTCTTGGGAGATTTCTGAGTTATTGTATGCCTTACTGCTGACAAAAAAAGAATTTACTTTTCCTTTGGAAATTATTGGAAGTGGGAATCCAAAACGACACTTTGTATAAAATTTCCCTTTAGACTTGTATTTTCATCGACAGTACTTTCCACAGCGGTGACTTTGAAAACGTAAAACTTGTTGTCTCAAGCTCTTTTCTCCCCCTTCTCTTGGAATGTCACAAGTAACATACTGTTTGATGAAAGACAATACAGTTTCATCAGTATCAATTTCCAAATTTTGGAGCATTCTGTATCCATAATAGCATGTGTATATGAGGAGTACTTCTGGCTTGGTACTCTTTTCGCCTAAAAAAAATCAGTAACTTCTCCAAGAGGAAAATTATTTTTATTGCAGATAAATGACATCATAGTTTGAAACCTCTGGTTAAAATACCTGCACATATTTACAGGATCCAAAGAACAGAGTTCTCCAGGTGCCTTGATTTCAATATTTTTTATATTTGAATTTGCTTCTCATAGAAATTCAAGTAAATCTTCCCACGCATATTCAGCACAGCTAAGTTTTACAAACCATGTTGGTGTACCTCAGTTTCTTAACATACATTTAAGTTCACCGTAATGATGAAAACCAATATTCATTGGTACCACGTTGACATGCCATCAAATTAATTAACTGTGATTCTAAATTTTCATCTCTTTGTACAACTTTGTCCATGAATTCTTTTGCAGAAACATGTGATTGATGAACTCCTGTTTTTAATATGTGATTCACTGCATATGAAAGAGAAAACAAATCACTTTCAAACAGATGAAATATATATGGAATGCACTGTCGAAATCTAGGATCTTCAGAGTACAATCTTGTTGAGCGGTATTCTGAAGATGGAATCCGTACAGGTCGCTCATCAAATCGTCCACCTTCTCCAGTGGGGAACAGCTGTGGAAAACAACGAGCTTCCAAGCTGTTTTCCCATACACTTATTGGAGTTCCCTTTGCTTTTTTCATTTGAAATAATTCAATGCTGTTTCCTATCACTTCTTTTGAATGTAGAGGATGTACCGTGTAATGTTCATAAATCTCTTCATTCTTGGACTTGTCCACTTTTTCCATTTGGCCACTTGAAATTTCTGATTCATCATCTAAACATATTACCTGTTCATCAACATTTACAGTTTTATAATAAATATTGTTCTCTATAAGATATAATGTAGCCTTTTGAAGTTTATTAACATCTACAAACTCTTGCCATATTTTTCGACTCTTTGTTGGGACACTATTTACTAGAATAACTACTGGCTCATTTTCCTCTCTGTCTCCACCAACAGTTTCAATACTTTTCTTAAAATCTAAACACAACTTACAGGTTGAATACTTTTCTTAAAATCTAAACACAACTCTTCCTTTCAGACCTCTTTGTAAATCTGTTGGTGGCAGCTCCCTGTTTTAGGCTCCATACGAATTATGGCTTGAAATGGGTTACAGACTGAATAAGAATATATGCATACAAATCTGTCAGTTCCTCTGGAATAGCTACTAACTCTAAGTTGTTATGTACTGCTCTAGCTGGCATTTTGTTCTCTTCTAATTTGTTGTAACAATATTTACAAATACGCTGATCAGTTCCCAACTCAACGGAATTTCCAGAGCCATATTTATACTGAATGTATCATGTTTTCTTTGAAGTGATTATTCACCTTATCTACATGTCTTGTAAATAGAAGATAATCTAAAGATCATGTACAATTCTATTCCTTATGAACATTGTTATGATGTACACTGTAATTGATAGAGTGTCTATATAAAAATTGATTTGTCTTTTTTATTACATAACTGAACTTGGAGAGAATCACGTTCTTTCCCCTTTCTTTCCCCTTTTTTAATTGTACAGATATCCTAGGCAATTTATAAATACAAAGTACAACAATAAATATTTTTGATACCCTTTACAGAGTTTGCATGTCTTGATATATATTATTCATGTTTATAATCTATGTTGTTATTCCTAATTTGTGATACTTACATTTGAGCTATTTTCCCTGATTTAGGAATTTGTGTCAGGGGTACCCCTTTTGCTTACAACCAGTACCCAACTCAAATCAGAAGAATCCCCTCTCTGACTCGCTTCAAAAAGGATACCAAAACCTTCCTTATGGGCACATTTCTCGGCTAAATATTGACTCATCCACCACCATGGCCCGACCTATGGCCGCCCTCTACCTCCCTCGGACTACCTTGTCACCCCATCAGGAACTTGGGGCCCGACTTGAATAATTGTAAATTTAATCTGTAAATATGGCGTCTCGCCTTGAGTAACTGGTTATGTAAACTGTAAATACGTGCTCCTTTTTCCCTTATGTACCCGGCTACCCTCCCCCTTACCACTCGAGCTGCTACTGGTTGATTCTAAGTCTGTCTATATATTGCGTTGCTCTCCTGTAAAGCGCTCTGATACCCTAACGGGTCAAGTTCGCGCTCTATAAAACACATAAATAAATAAATAAATAAATCGACCTTCCACCAACAAGAAAGCACCAAATTGCAGCCACTTAACATTGTTTTCCTTTTCACTTTTTAAATATAAATTAACATTCCTAGTTTGACTTCTATAATGAGTACGTCAGCAACAAATACAAACATAGTTTGGTTTTTCAGAGGATACTGTCTTAAACTTTGTAATTTCTTCTACAAACTCATCAATACTAATCTCTTTCCCGTGTTCTTCAACATCTATACTTATCAAGCTCTCACTTTCTACACACTGCTGTTGTGAACCAAAAAACTGAAACTGTATATCATCACAACTATTTTGTACATCTGATAAAGAACCGTGTAAAAGAGCTGTGTTCATTTCACTTAAACATAATGCAGGAGTTTTTACAGAGTACACTTTCCTTACTAAGTTCCGCATTCCTGGGTGGTGTACTGCTAACAATCTTAAGTGATGAAAAGTACTTTTTCACACTTTTCTTGAAAGACAAGCCAGAGAATGTCCGTGCAACTTAGTATATTTTCTTACATTGCAAGGATCTAGTCCTTGTAACATCCTAATCTTCTCTTTAACACTTCTTTTTGCATACTCTCATAAAAAAATTCTCAGTATGTCCATAGATTCCTGTCGAATACTGCAATTACTGCTACAATCCCACTTATATACAGGAGCTTGTGTACACTTCCCTTGCACTTCTTCAGCGATTACTTCTTCCACACTCCTAACAACCATTTCTTCATTTGGAATGGGAAAACCATCTTTCATCTCATAGCATCCATCACTAGTATCAACTGAATATGCTAATGTGTTCTGTTGAAAGTAGCTTTCTTCATTAAAGAAAGGCTCAGTAGTAGAAGTGTGCTTCCATTCACCAGTGAAAGTTTTACAAAAGTTACTTCTATTAACAAGTCTTTTTCTTTTGCTTTTGTCTTTCATAAACTTCATTATTTTATCCAATGTTCTCATTCGCTTCAATATTAAATTTTTTTTTTGTTTCAAATCAAAAGCAGTATCTACTACACTTTCAATGTGTTACTTCTTTTTATACGCTGCTGATCTTCTTTTATACTTTTTACAATCTTTTAATAAATTTTGAATTACTCTACTTCAAAAGAGTTGTACACGTATCTCTTTAAATTGTTTATCTCTTCTTGGAACATGTGTTGTTTTTCCAAAACTAATGTCTTTTTACCATTAGAAATGTTGTTCTCCTTCTGCTTTGTTGTAAAACTTTCTTTTTTCTTTCATTGCTACTGGCTTTCTTTAATTTCTCTGCAACTCTTTTAAGAAAGTGTTTAGTGCTTTTAACAGAAAAAACTTTATCCTTAGTAACATTTTCATCTTTTTGTAACGCAGTCTTTTTACATTTCTTTAAGTAGATCTGTTTTTTTTGTTCTCTTCTCTTTTCGTGTTTTCTTGCCATCTTGAATTTTTGATCCAAACAACATAATTTTCTGAAAAACAAAGAACAGTTTCAATAGTTTGTTACATTAATTAACTATTTTAAATTAATTACATATGAATGCTGATATTAAATAGTAAGCAAATAATTACGATTACATTGCTATTCTTTTTATTACAAATAAAAAAACAAAAGTGTAGAAACAAGCAAGAGAACTGCAGAAAGAGGAAAAATCGTACTGAAAAGAAAGGGAAAGAAAGAAAAAAAAAGTTTAGAAACACCTAAAAGAAATACACAAACAACAACACAGCTACTAAAAAATGTGAGAAATTCATAAAGAGGCAACAGAGCTGCACAAAGAGACAATAGCGGTGAACAAAGAAATAGCAGAGGTACACAAACATGCAAGAGAAGTGCACAAAGGCACAAGAGTGATGCAGAAAGAGGCAAGACAACTGCAAAACAGGGAACAGAGGTACAGAAATAGGCAAGAGGGGTGCAAAATGAAGCAAGGCAGGTGCAGAAACAGGCTAACAAAGATGCTCAAAGATGCAACAAAGGTGCTGAAAGAGAGAAAAGAGTGCAGAAACATATGACAATGGTGCAAAAAAGATGCAAGATGACAGCCAAAAGAACCAACAGAGGTGCAGATTGAGGCAAGACAAGTGCAGAAAGAAGCAACACACCTGCTTAAAGTGGCAAGACAAGTGCATAAAGAATCAAGACATCTGTAGAAAAAAAAGTGAGGTGCAGAAAGACGGAACAGAAGTGGAGAAACACGGAAGAGAGGTGTAGAAAGAGGCAAAAGAGCTGCAAAAATGGGAAAGAGGCCTGCAAAAAGGTGCAGAAACAAAGAAGAGAAGTACATAAACAAGCAGCACAGCTCCAGAAACACACAAGAAGGATGCACAAAGAATCAAGACAAGTGCAGAAACAAGGAACTGGCATGCAGAAACAGTCCAGACAAGTGCACAAACAAGCAAGAGAACTCCAGAAATTCAAAACACCAATCTTTGCAATGTTACTATTGTAACTCTCACCATACTCCTCAAAGTGTGCATGCATGTGTCTGTGCCTTTTGCTAGTGCTATCATACATCTATTTGTTTGTATTTTTTATGTATGATGCCACTAGCAAAAGGCACAGACATGTACATGCATGCGTTCAGGAATATGCAGAGACTTACAACATTAATATATTAATATGTGATGGGTTGCTGCTTTATATTTGGCTAGGCCAAACACTCTGAGTAGTCGCTGGATAGTGAAGCTACAAGAGAAAACTGAGGTTTAAAATCTCCTGGCAGAGGGATTAGTGATTAGGCTAGTTTATACGAGTCTGTGGAAAGGTACACTTGAAGTACGCCGTATAAATTTTGGTGTGTTCTTGAAATAGAAAACGCTGTCTCTCTAGTTGAAAAGAGTGTATGGTCTTGCGACTGAGTTATATCTCTACTTCTACATCTATTTTCACACATGTTATGCATCTAAAGATGGTACATCTATAAAACACATGTATTTGTATCCTTCTTTCATGTAGGATGTCACTAACAATTCAACGAAGTAGACTAATCACTAATCCCTCTGCCAGCATCTCTTAAACCTCACTTTTCTCTAGCACCTTTACTATTAAGCAACTACTAGGAGTGTTGGGCCTAGCCAAATATAAAGCATGAACCCTTTGAATGTCACTGTTGAAAGTGTCATCATATTCCTGAAAACATGCATACATGTGTCTGTGCTTTTTGTTACTGACAACATACATAAAAGAGCATACAAATGCATGTATACCTGTGTTTTATAGGTCTACGATCTTCACATGCATAACACGTATGAAAATACATGGCTAGTGCCTCACTAAATTAATGAGTGCAAGAGTAATGTCTGGCTGCTTAGAACACTGCATGGGTAGTGCCTGAGTGAATGGATTAATTTAACTGTAGTGCCTGCGTCATTGGATTAGTGCATGGGTAGTGCTTCACAGAATATATGAGCGCATGGGTAGTGCCTGAGTGAATGGATGAGTGCAAGAGTAGTGCCTGATTCACTGCACGATTGTGTAGGTAATATCTTATTAATTCAATGTGTGCAGAGGTAGTGCATCCTTGATTGCATGAGTGCATGAGTAATGCCTGTGTGATTGTTTGAGTGCAGCAGTAGTGCCTACGTGATTCGATGAGTGTATGGGTGCTGCCTGAATGGAACGATGCATGCAAGGGTAATTGCTGTGTCATTGGACGAGTGCATATGTATTGCCTGAGTGAATAGATGAGTGCATAAGTGGTACCTGAGTGAATACTTGAGTGCAAGAGTAGTGGCTCGGTGATTGCATGACTGAGTATGTAATGCCTCATTAATTCAATGTCAGTATAGATAGTGCCTCTTTGATTGCATGACTGCATGGGTACTTCATGAGTGACTGGATGACTGCATAGGTACTGCCTGTGTGATTGCATGAATGCATAAGTTGTGCCTGAGTATTTTCATGAGTGCAAGGGTATTGTCTGAATGCTTAGATCAGTGCATGAATAGTGCCTCAGTAAAATCATGACTGCAACAGTAATGGCTGGTTCATTCGATTAGTGCCACAGTAGTGCCTGACAGAATAGATAACTGCATAGGTAGTGCCTGAGTGAACAGTTGAGTCCAAAACTAGTGTCTTACTGATTGCATGAGTACATGCATAGTGCCTCCGTGATTGCATCAGTGCAAAGGTAGCGCCTGGGTGATTGTATGAGTGCATGCGAAGTACCTGAGTGAAAGTATGAGTGCAAGGCTAATGTTTTCGTCATTGGATGAGTGCATGAATAGTGCTTGAGTGAATGGTTTAGTGCAGCTGTAATGCCTGTATCATTCGATCACTGCTTCAGTATTGCTTAACAAAATAGATGAGTGCATAGGTAGTGGCTTACTGAATGGTTGAATGCAAGACTACTGCCTGGGTCATTGCATGTTTGCATAGCTAATATCTGATTGATTGGATGTGTGTATAGGTAGAGTCTCCTTCATTGCATGAGTGCATTGGTACTGCCTGGGTGATTGGAAGACTCATACAAAGTAGCCTAATCACTAAGCCCTCTGCCAGCATGTCCTAAACCTCAGTTTTCTCTTGTAGCTTCAATTTTCAGCGACTACTCAGACTGTTTGGCCTAGCCAAATATAAAGCACCAACCCTTCACATGTCACAGTTGTAAGTCTCACCATATTACTGAAACCATGCATACATGTGTCTCTGCCTTTTGCTAGTGCCATCATACATAAAAGAAACATACAAATAGATGTATACCTGTGTTTTATAGGTGTCAGATCTTCCAATGCATAACACGTGTAAAAATACATGTAGAAGTATAGACATACCTCTGCAAAGTTGTATTGGTAATAAGGACACTCAGGCAATGTACAATGGGCCGGTATGAAAGTTGCAACTGTGTGCCACTTTTTAGTGTGGCATAGAAACCGATTGGGACTTTATCTGTGCTGTTCAGATGCCCCCAGCAGCCCAGTGAGGGCTTAAGTGGTATTTTGCAAAGCAGATTGGCCTCTGTTACCTTCCTTTTACAAACGGGGGGACATGAAGCATTGGGTAGGGGAGGGGGGAGTCGAGGGAGGTGTCATTCCCAGTCTCTCAATGTACCAGCCCTTTAATGAACGCAGATTGAGCAGAGACAGGGAGCCTGGGAATTACCTTCACTTTTATTCAGGTGTGGTTCACCAGTGTGAACAAATCTGTGCACAAAGTGTGCAGGAAACATTTGCATTTCTTTTTTATCTCCTTTAAGTTAATAAAACATGTCTCTTGTAAAGCCCCCCCAGTATTTTCCAACAAGGCACAATCTGAAAACGTAGGCCATGTTGGCCGGGCCGATTTTGGATCCCAATTAAGCCCTGAACCTCAGTCACAAGACCATGCAGTCCTTTCAACATGACAGACTGCACTCCTCATTTCTGGAAGACACCTAAATGTATACGGGGTATTTCAAGCGTACCTTTCCACAGAGTCATACAAAGTAGCCTAATCACTAATACCTCTGCCAGCATGTTTTAAACCTCACTTTTCTCTTGCAGCTGGACTATTCAGCAACTACTCAGAGTCTTTGTACATTTCGTAACATATGTCAAACAGCACACTTCTCTAATAATTTGTAATCTTTAAAAAAAAAATCTTTTCAAACTTAAAAATATCACTCCAAAGACTAAACCACTACTACACAATACATAACACACCTTACAAATTTGTAACTCACCTCTGTAATAGTATTGCAGAATATCAAATATCAGAAACGCATGAACATTTTTCTTTCTCACACAATAAATGTAATGCAGCACTCTCAACAAGGTAAAACCAGTAATGGCAAACTTTCGCTCTCTTTCTGCACACAAATAGATGTAAGTAACAAATCAACTTAGTTCCCTCATTATTTCAAATTCTAAAACACATTTCTATTGGTTACTCATAATAACCCTTTCTAACTCTCTTCTAAAAGTGCCCAAACTGGTTCTGTAATTTTGTGGAGTGGCGACTCCACCACGCTGCCGCATCGCCATGGAGCCCCGAACCCTTACGAGAGTTCAAAAACCTATTTCCAATAATACTACTGCTAATTTTGAACAACACACTTCTTCTAAACATACTACTGATTTATAAAAACTAACTTTAATGGCTTATCACTTGTATTTAAATCTGCATTTCATATTTTAATACCACAGTTGTTTCAACCCTTCCCCCACTCTCCTTAATGCCAGTTTCCAAAGCAACAGTTTCTGCAACATTCAACAGCAGTTTCTGCAACATTGAATGGCAGGTGCAGGTCACAAGTTCGCTATATTTTTAAGTTCAGAACAGTAGCTTCCAAATGCAAATAGCAGGTGTGGTTGAATTCTGCAACATGTCATCGTATCCTATGTACTGTACCTTTCAAACATTTTTTATTAACCAATCAGAAACATCCTTTTGCATGAAAGTAACATGCATCCTATTTTTGAGTGCACAATATTGATCAGCAGCCAATCAGTTATCGGTTTTCTCAAACAAAGCTTGTTCTCCACCTTTTCACATATCTCTCATTCTACCAATGGACTATATCAGCTATAGACATCTTTTGATTCCTTCCAGACATCCCTTCAAAATGCTTACAGTATGGATCATAGGGCACAGCTATGTTTTCTGGTGCAAAAGGTATGCTGAACACAGACGAATTGACAAAGACCTAGGTTTGCAAAATGTGGATATTAAATGGTTTGCACAGAGTGGATTAAAGTGGCACCAATTGATGCCTTTGGTTAAAACCTTTTTGCATCTCCAACCCCCTGACCTCATGATTGTGCACTGTGGAGGCACTGACCTAGGCACATTGACCGGAGTTGGGCTGGAAATGCTAATAAAGGATACCTTTGCTCAGTTGATGTTGCTTTTGCCTCAAACTGTCTTTGTATGCTCTAATATATACCAAAGACAGAAATGGAAGTGGTCAAATCAATTCTGTCCACAGATTGAGAAAGCTAGGAAGAATGTCAATAAAGCTGTTTCTGCTTACCTCAGAGATCATAGAATGGGGTCCATCTATAACAACAAACTACGGTTTGATATGGATGACATCTACAGAAGTGATGGAGTTCATTTCACAAATGAAGGAAACAGAGTTTTCCTCAACAACCTCAAGCTGTGCATCTGCACTTACATGTAGCTCCAACAAAGTCATAATGAAAACAAGGGCTCTTTTTAGAGCCACCCTATAATCCAGAACTCAATCTTATTTATTTTTTAACATAATACTCTGTTTAAATATTTTTGGGGATTCGCGAACCCGTTGCGACATTACACAAGGCTGCACTATGAGCCGCGATGGCGTCGCCACTCCTATCACAAAAGAAAAAAAAATATTAATTAATTTTTCCTAGTTACATTGACCGATATCGGACCCAGGGACCCCATTCCCCGGAGCCTGGCCATTTCTAATTTTTTTTAAAACAAGGAAGAGAGGCAACGTGGCCCCCTCCTGGGCCATTTTAGGCCCCTGGACCCCATCCCCCGGGGCCTGGCCACACGTTGGGGACCGCAGGGAGACCCCCATGCCCCCGAGGTCCCTGCCAGCTTCCCGCCTCATGCAGGAGCCAGCATTGCTTTTGGGGAAAGGCAGTAGCTGACAGGCAGCTCCCTTTGCCTAAAAGCAAATCTGCTTCGCTTCATGGAAGCGAGAGCACATTTCCTCCTTTAGCTTCCATAAAGCGAAGCAGAAGTTTGCTATGGCAGGGTGGGAGCAGTGCTACCACCCTGCCATAGCAAACCGCAATGTCCCGGGGGTAGACACCGCGGGACATTGTTGGAAACGGCCCTCGGAGATGGCGATACCCAGGGCCATGGAAAGCTCCTCAAGGGACACCGTGCAATCCGCCTCCATCAAATTTAAATCCCCAGGAAGATTGTGCTCCCCGGGGCCGACAGTCTGCAACAGACCCCCGCATTTTAATTGATGAATGCCCTGGGGAAGTAGTGGTCCCCAGGACAGTGTGGGGGAGGCTTGAGCCCCTCCACACTTAAATTTTACGTATAGCTCCGGGGAGGTGGTGCTCTTCGGGGCAGAGGGGGGTCGCATGCCCCCCATATCATTATATTTGCCCCAGGAGGTGGTGGTCCCCGTGACAGAAGTAGCCCCCGCATCATAACTAAACATTGCTCCCGAAAACTGGCCCACCTGGGAGCTTAATTAAACAAAGCACGCAACACCATGCTTCTTTTTTTTGGTGTGATTTGTGGACCCTACGCAACTCCCGCTGAAAATATTTAAAAAAAAGCTTTTTCTGACCTTCTGGATCCCTGTGGCACCCACTGAGCAGCCCTAGGGGGTCAGAGTGATCTTACCCTGCCCCTTTTCTTCTTTTTTCACCCTTTTTCTTCCGACTCGGTTTAACCGAGTCACAAGATGGCTGCCAACACTTCATGGTTTGAAGTGTTGGCAGACAATCAGAAACAAGCTCGAGATCGGGAGGGTTCAGGCAATCAGATCTCACAATTCTCAAATATCGACATCTGTAAACATTTAAATTTCTCAAAAACTACCAACCGATTTACACTATTTAAAGAAAAGAGTGCTTTTCGGACCAAAAGCTACCTTTTTGCCAAATTTGGTGTAATTCCGTTGAGCAGTTCGGGCTGTAGCCGTATCTAAAGTTTCCTATGGAAATTAACATGGAGAAAACACATTTTGGGAACCCGTTTTTTCTTGGCCCCCGCTTGACGAATCACCCCAAAACATTTAAGACAGGAGCTGACCGGAGCGCCCCATTAGTTTTGATTATTTCACGAAGATTCATCAAATGGAGCCAAAGATATTGGCAATAGAAAAAACGCGTTTTGAATAGAAACAAGGTCCTAACTATAACTACCTACTGGCGACCACCAGTAGGTAATATATACATATATATATATTCAAGTGTCCCTTCAAACAGCGGTCAGAGCTCCTCATCCAACATCCACCCCGTCATGCACAGATGGACACGACACCACCAAGGAGGTAATTTTTCGGATAACAGTAATTTATTTAGACATAAACAGCACCTGGGTGAAATGGCCTACGCGTTTCAGCCATAGCCTGCCACCTCCTGTTTGCGCCAAAAAACCAGGTACCGACACTGCTGGGATTCAACTTTTAGCTTTTATTTCTTGCTTACTTATATATAGCTGCCTTGTTCACACACTAAAATTAAAAATATTAAAAACACACACATATATATATATATATATATATATATATATATATATATATATATATATATATATATATATATATATATATATATATATATATATATATATATATATATATATATTCTACTGGCAGTTGCCAGTAGGTAGTTATACTATATTTATATTTATGGTTAGGACCATGTTGCCATAGGAAAAGCATTTTTTGACTTGCCTATATCTTTACATATATATAAAGGCTTTATACTTACCTACTAAATACTTACTTTTTTGTTGTAAAGGCATACATGGTAAAAACATTTGCGTGGTAAACACCTTCTTTGTAAAGGCATGCGTGGTAAAGACGCTGTATTTGTAAGGACTGCATCGTAATGGCATGGGTGGTTCTGTCATGCAACCTATTATCAATGATCAGAGTTCACCAAGCCATCTATTGATGGGCGCTTGGGGCAACCCTCCATTTCCTGAATGCTTCCTTTCACTTTTTGGATAAAGCTTAAAGAAGCTTGAAATAAATACATTTTATTGAAGTAGGACATTAATCTTTACACCTTCTGAACAAGAGAGAATCTGATGCAAAGTGATGGCAGACAAGTCACCCTATGTGCTGGTTCCTGGTGACTTCAGAATAAACACCCGACCCAGGACTCCAACTGTTGTACTCTAACATTCCACCGGTTCAGGAAATAAATGAGATATCTTAGTCTTTTATCTATTTCTACAAGGATTCTCCTAATGTGCTGCTGCGAGATTTCTGTTAACGAGGGGCACAGCTACCAGTGTTTCAGCATGTGCAGAGACACCAGAGCCGAGATGGGAGGGGGCCCAGTCTGCAGTGTACCAGCCAAAGATATTTTAGAGGCTACCTGTTCAGATTTTTTTAAACACTGGACATACCTGGGGCCTGACTCTGTGTTTACTTTTCTGGAAAAGTGGATGGTAGAGAAGTGCAGAGAAGTAGAGGGTAAAGGAGAAATAAAGGTGAGATGGAACCGGTATGAAAGGAAATGATAAGATGAAACAAAAGAGTTGAGGAACAAGTTCCAGAATGGGAAAAGCAAATAAGGATGAGCGAGAAAGAGAAAGGAGATAAGGATGAGCAAAATAGGGAAGGGAAGCAGTAGAGAAAGGGCCCAGAATGAGGATGTTGGGACAGAAGGATGAGGGGAGAGAGAGAAAGAAAGTCATAGAAATGGAATGGGGAGGAGAGTGTGAAAGGAAAGACAGGTAGAAAGAGGAGCTTGGAGACCAGTAAGCAGGGTTGTAGTTAGCACAAGATTAGCAGGTGCAGTGCTTTGGGGTGCCTGATGTGATGGCCCCACTGAACCTCAGTTATACCAGTATTTTAATATTGACCCACACAGTCCAATTTCCTTGCTTCCTGTAGCACCCATGAAACCCAGGATACACCATCTTCCCATACCAATACATCAATGGGTTTTCATCGACATAGACCTCTTTTTTCCCATCCAGATACTCCTGGAGCATCCTGTGGATGGTCATTGGTGCTGCCACTTGCTCAAACTCTTTTGCTATAGCCTCTGCACTGGACATAAGCCCTGCTAATTGAAACCAATACAATGAAGAGGTTGTGCCCGGTCCTTCTGTTGCTGTTGTTACCGGTGTTCTGGTTGATGGTGATGTTGGACGATGTGAGACAAGACTGCCCTCTCTGGAAATTGAAGGCGGCACCCTAGAATTGCAGGGTGGGACTCTAAGTTCCTGCTGCTCTTCTTCCAGGTCTCCAGCTCTCCAGCTCTCCAGCTTGCTCAAACATCTACCCCCTGTATTTTGAAACATCCCCTTCAGAAAAAGGAATGAAAGTGGGCAGAATTGTTTTGTACCATAGATCAAGTAGTGTGACACAGATATGTTTGGATGAGATGATGTCATGTTGCAGCCTTGTATTTCAAGCAAAGGATTAAGCTCTCAACCAAGGCATGTGCTTCTGTGTCTTCGTTCACACCGGCAGGGGTGAACCTTTCAGGCAACTTTTTCACCTGGTCCTGTAGCAGATGCAACAATGGGATAGCTTGGCCCATCATACTGTAATCCTTGCTAATTCCTGTATGAACACCTAAAAAGGGAGTAGCATCTGTGTCAGGCATTTGACTAGGCCCCATTTGTCTGCATCCATGGTCATAGCTTTCCCAACTGCATCCCCATCTCTTTTAATGACATAGTCATTGATATGTTTGTACTTCTCAAACAGATGTTGCAAACATGTAATAGGTTGAGTTCCAACATGTTGGCACCTCCTGCATCAGGCTTTAACTGGTGCTTTATTAGCATACTGAATAATCTACAACTGCTTTGGGCTTTAAAGAATGGCTGAAATGAGTGCAGATTCTTCTGCAGGTGGTAAGTATGTTGCTGACTATGTCCTCTTTTTTGCGAAAGTCTTGCACCACCAGGTGATGAAATGTGCCAAACACAGAACCCTGAAATAGCCATTGTCTGACATGACCTTGACTATGATACTGCCATTGTCCATGGTAACAAATCCAATTCTGAGACCCCTGGGTCACAGACACTCATAAACCTTGCTGTTAAATTCGTCCAAGATCTTTACAGCTGTATGTGATTTCTCCATGGTGAACATGGCTACTGTTGTAGCCACTAAAAGCTCTTAAAACATTTTTCAGGGCCAAGACATTTAGATATCTTTTGCTTTACCCCTGCAAAAGACATCCTGTGTGTACTGATGCACATGTAATCAGTTGTCTGACAACTGATCCACATGTCTGTCATCAGGTGGATAGTGTGAACAACACTTTGCTGTAAATCTTGTATAACCAATTGCAGCTCATCGTGATGCAGCGCTGGAACAGCAACTCTGGCAAAATAGGTCCGACTTGGAACCTTCCATTTGGGGCAGATGGCTGCCACAATTTGTAAGAATCCCACTCCTTCCACAAAAAAAAGGGAAGAGGGCAAGTGGTAACATTTTTGACAGCTTACCATTGTACAAACGTGCCTTTGGGTGGTTGCGGTCATAGGGCCCCTCCTGTCTGAACATGACCATAATAGTAGCCTGTATTTTTTTCTTCTTAATTGGGGCCACTGACGTAGGTGACTTTTGAGAAGTAGGTGGGGGTAGACTCAGTGTGTGTCATAGTGGGGCAGTCACTGTATACCGTGGTGTCTCCAGATGAATCCGAATCTTGTGCCATTGTGAAGTTGCTGAGGTGGGTGATTCTGCTGGCACACTGCTGGGGACAGGGCTGCTTTGTGTGAGGATGTTGCCCTCTTCTTCCTCATCATCATCACCTCTGACCGTGATTGCACTTCTAGCTGATGTTCCCTGGCTCTCCTCCTTACCCTCACCAGCATGACTATGTTCAGAAATTTCTTTAAGGTGCTCCTCCGACTGGATTGCGTGGTGTTTTTTATATGGGTTGTTTGGCCTCCAGTACCACAATGTGTAACAGGTTTACCTCGACGAACATTCATGTGGCAAAGGGTATATACTGCAATGTGCTTCCCTTCTTTGCTAACTGTAAAAAAGTCCCAAACTGAGGAAGAGTATTTTTTTACTGTGTCACTGCCAAAGCCTGAAGAAGAACTGGAGGTAGGTGGGTGTGTTGTCGATTGCCTCTCTGCAGTGTGAGCAGCAGCTGTCTGAAACTCAACTTGGAGAAGACAGAAGTCCTTGTCCTTGGACCCACCCCCTCAGCTTGGGACAACTCCTGGTGGCCCCCCGCCTTCGACACCCCCCATCCCCACGGACCACGCATGGAACCTCAGCATCATCTTACTCGACTCCTCCCTCACCATGACCCGACAGATCAATGCTGTGGCCTCCACCTGCTTCAACACCCTCTGCATCCTCTGCAAGACCTTCAAGTGGGTCCCCCCCGAAGCTAGAAAGACCGTCACCCACACACTCATAACAAGCAGACTGGACTATGGAAATGCCCTCTACGCTAGAATCAACAAATCCCTGCTACGCAAACTACAGACCATCCAGAACACCGCGGCCAGACTCATCCTCAGCATCCCCGACATGAGCACATCACCCAACACCTGCGAGACCTCCACTGGCTCCCCGTTGAGAAGAGAGTAACTTTCAAGCTACTCACCCACGCCTATAAATCCCTCCACAACATCGGACCCAAATACCTCAACTATAGATTCTCCTTCCACATACCCAATAGAAACCCCCGCTTCGCCGACCTCGCACTAGCAGAAACCCCGTGCATCTGCAAAACCAGAGCGGGGGGAAGATCCTTCTTCTACATCGCGACCCAAGCCTGGAACAAACTCCCAGTCAACATCAGACGCTCCCCTACTCTGCACACCTTCAGGAAGACCCTCAAGACCTGGATCTTCAACTGAACTGGAGCTGCACCCCCCCAGTGCCTTGAGACCCTCACAGGTGAGTAGCGCGCTTTAAACCCCCTGATTGATTGAGTGTATACTTCTACTGAAGTAGTGGTTACTAGTGCAGGTCTCTGCTGGGGCTTTGCAAATATGGGAGCTAGTGGTGCTACCTGTGCCACATCCCTTGGAGCAGGTTGAATAGCAATGTCGGTCTCCTCTGTGTCACCTTGCACAATGATTGCCTCATTGTCGTCATACTCCTCATCATCCCCTTTCATAAGTCTAAGGCTTTCAGGAACTTTTCTTTCCCTTGACTCTCCTGGCGTCTCCTGGACTGTGCCAGGGTCCACTCCATGTCCCTATCATCTTCATCAGAAGTGGTGCTTGGAGAAGATGGTGGAGTACTACCCTTCCTTTTCCTTGCTGGATATCTGGGAGCCAATGATTCTAAAAGAGGAGGTTCTTGCTTGGAAGGAATCTCCACCTCCTGTTCTGCTCCAACATCAGGAAGATGTACTATTGCTAGATGCGGCTGCTAGCCACTTTGCTTTGTTTACTTAGGTAACTAATAATAACCACTTTAAAGTCAAATCATACCACCATACCATAAAATGTAATTCCCCATCAGAATTACACAAAATATACAGAATGATAGAGCTCTTTCCCTTATGTCCATATATTCTACAGAAGACACCTGTGGCACTCAGGGAACTGCATGGGTAAATAGAATAGTAATCTTTTAAAAAATGGAGGTTAGTGTGTGCCTATGGCAGGCAACGTGGTCCAGGGGGAAATTGAATAATCATCATTACACAAATAAATGATGCTGATGTGTCTAAAGTGCACTGCAGCCAAGGTGTCCAGGAGGAAAGGGAATTATATACCTAAAAAAATGGAATGCTGTTGAGTGGCTGGGCGCCTATGGTGGATAGATGGATCAACTGAGGCAAAATGTAAAAAAAATGTACTCAAAAAAATTGAAAAAAAATAAAAATTTAAAATTACATAAAAAAAATTAAATTAAAAAAGGTAAAACAAATGTCAAAAAAATGACATACACAATGTAAAATAAGTTACATTAAAAAAATTAAATCAAGAATAAAAAATTAAAATAGAAAAAGTCAAAATATACAATAAAAATTATAATTAAAAATAAATCAATAATTGCTGAGGTTTATATGGGAGGATGAGAAAAAATCTACTGGAGGGTCAAAATAAAAAAAACGTAATATTATATGAGCACTGTTCATCAAAATCATATTCTTATTATACATGTTACAATGATCCTCAAGCATACACAAAAGGGCAGCCAGCCACATGGTCAAACAACAACCAGCAAGGAGGCATGGCCACAACAAAGAACACATGCAGACATGTGGTAAAAATACACTGGCTAGCTACAGAAAATGGCCAAAAGCCACATGGTCAAACAACAACAACAACCAGCAAGGAGGCATGGCCACAACAAAGAACACATGCAGGCCTATGGCAAAAACACACTGGATGGCTACACAAAATGCCCACCAGCCACATGGTCAAACAACAACAAGCAGGAGGCATGGAAAACAAAGAACACATGCAGGCCTTTGGATACTGACTTAACAAAAAAATGACCCCTGGCCACATGGCATGGGGAACAAAGACAAATGGTGGGCTACAGTAAACATACTCACACACTTGCCAGACAAAAGAAGCATGGTAACACAGGAGAAAACAGCATAAATTCATGAATGCCAACAACGAAAATTATCTGGGCTAAAAAATCAAGCGCAAGTCCACCCACACCATTAGCCAAGTGCAGGTCTACACACACCACAAGCAAAATGCCAGCCAAAGGTCAGTACACGCAGAGCATCAGCCAAACTCCAGTTTACACACACACAAACTCTCCCTGGTTTCTAGTGGTTTTCTGCCCCCGCTTGGGTGTAGATGAGAATAAAAATATCATGGAAACAGCCAAAATGTGTGCCTAAAAAAAAGGGAGCAACCCTTACCTAAGGGGCTTCTCACTGGTATGCCCATAAAAATATCCCTGGTGCCTAGTGGGCTTTCTGCCCCCTGCGGGGGGCAGATAAGGGGCTACTGCTCCGATCTGCCTTCCGGCGGGCAGAAAGCCTTTTTTGGCGGTAGGGGCATCAGCATGCCCATTCTCGGTAGCCCTCAACCCTATGTATAAAAAAAGAACAAAATCCCTGGTTCCTAGTGGGCTTTCTGCCCCCCCCCGGGGGGCAGATTAGGGACTATTGCCCCCACCTGGCTCCCAGGGCAGGCAGAAAGGCTGTGGCAAATTTTTTTAGGGGATGGAGGCATTGGCATGCTCTTTTTGACCAGACCCCACCCCTACGGTTAAAAAAAAACAATCCCTGGTGCCTAGTGGGCTTTCTGCCCCCTGGGGGGCAAATCAGGGGCTATTGCCCCCATCTGCCTCGGGGGGGGCAGAAAGACTGTAATTTTGTGGGGGGTGTGGGGCATTGGCATGCCCATCTTGGGCAGCCCCCATCCATAATTGCAATGGAAAAAAAATCCCTGGTATCTAGTGGGCTTTCTGCCCCCCCGAGGCAGAGAAACTGTTTATGCCTTTTTGCAATGGGGGGAGCAAAGGCCCTTGCACAAGGTCAAGGGGCCACTCCCCCCTCCCTGGTGCCTAGTGGGTGGACGCCTGCTTGGGGATCCACCCCTTTCCAATGATATTCCTCCTGACTTTCTACATGCTGAGATAGCCCCTTGAGCACGTAGTAAGTGTAACTGAAATGAACCTTTCGATTCATTTCGGTTTTGTTTTCACTGAAATGATGTCAGCGCGATGTGTGCACTGATTGTCATTTCAGGGAAATCAACTACACAGCCTCGGGAGTTGGGGAAGCTCTTCCCCAGCTCCCGAGGCTGTTGGGGGGGGAGAAATCCCTCTGGTACCCGCACCAGAGGGATTTCAGGAGCCATGTGCGAGGACAGCTAGGAGCCGTCCTGCACACACGAGCACCATGGCGCTTGATGGCTCCCGGCCATCCTGAGCATGGAAGGCGTTAATGAAAGGTCATTTATTTTTTCACTCAAAGTGTCTGTTTAGTTACTTTAAAAGTCTTTAAAAGAACACAAAATCAATGTTTAATAAATCAGGTGTTATTTTTATTCTGCCTTAATACTATTCTGCCACACAGTCAGTGCTTTGTATGCAAGACATGTGTGGGTAAAACATCAAATTCACCTTGTGACTCTCCTAATCATAATCAATTCAAATTCTGTTGGCCCTAGAGACCAGCAATGTACTGCTACTGTGCCGCCCACTAATTTCAAACAATTGGTTGCACAGAGTATTATTCACAATTTGTCTTTTTTCATTTTTGTTTTTCTCAATATAGCTACTCCTGCTGGTCCACCTGTAGTACCTAACTGGCAGGAGATAGTGACCCTTCTGTGGCAGCAGAGTCTGGACTGTATCCAGCAGGAATACCGGTGGCTGGTTGTACTGGAGGAAGAAGAGGCGGAAATAGCTCCCTCTCAGCCCCAGTGCAGCCTGTCCCCCTTAGCCTCCAGCCTCCCTGCCATCCCATCGCCAGTGCCCCCGCCAGCTGACAGCAACTGCTGCTGCCCCTCCCACTCTGACAGCAGGCCATTGCTGCAGTGCATCCTACATCGGCTGGACACAATGGAGAGCTGGCTCATCAGGATGGAGCAGAGTCTGGACCAGCTTTGGACTCAAATGGACAATGCCCTCTTCTAGTCCTTTTAAAAAAAAAAAAATTGGGTGGAGAGGGTGGGAAGAAAGTTGAGGCAGGGTTTTTTATTAAAGGATATTTTTGAACATTGTTGGTTGGGTATATTTTTTGGGGGAGAGGGGTGGGCCTCTTCTGGGTAGAGAGGGTGAGTTAGTTTGTAAAAAAAAAATAAAAGGGAAAATTATTATATTTCATCAAAATGTATGCCTGAAGTAGTTATTTGTTTTACTTTTACTTTGCACTGCTGCCTTTAGTTTTTACCTAGCCTTTTTATCTGCTTGTAGGAGTGTATTATACCGCTCAGTTATAGGTAGTTATACCTCTCTAACTATCTTGACCATTAGGGGAGGTGCTGCCATGACCCATATTGTCTACAGCAACCTAGATAAGTGATTACTTGCAGTAGCAGTTAGTTACTTACTCACTAACTTAACTAGTTCACTTCACTCCATAGTTGCCTTACCTGAATATAGATGAAGAAATAACAGGGAAGGCATCACAACTTCACAAGCGATGTCCCACTCCCACCCAGGTGAGCTCCAGCTGTAGCATTAATTGGAAGGATTATCCATCACAGGCAAATACATTGGAAAAAAACACTGAGTTAATGGGTTATAAATGATATCAAAGCTTTGCAAAGAATTGAGACCAGACTACTACATGATGACACAACAAAGAATATCTGATAGTGATAAAATAACAAAAAATAGTAATAGTAGTAACTTAAGCAATGGGGAGATACTATTTAAATAAAACCAAAGTTACAAAATCCTCGAGTCATGAAAACTGGACTCACAGTCTGGAGTGGACATGCTTAGGTTAGGCATTTATGGTTTCGCAACACAAGGCCTGAATGATGATGCTGACGACTGATGCTTTTGGTTCTATATGTAAAATATTGATCACTTTTATGCACGGGTGGGTAAATGGTGCCAGTGTGGGCTATTGCTTCGGTAATAGAAGATCCTGCAGCGAGTTGGTGTTGCTTTCACCACATTCGCCCCACCAATTTGTGATCCATTGATGGTGTAAATTAAGCCACACCTCAATAAATCACACAGCCCAGGGGAAGAGGGTTAGGGGTTCGATGAATGGATAGGAAAGGGGATTTGGGGAAAGGTTTGACAAAGTTAACACTACACAAGGACAGCATTCATCTGGGCAATGATCAGCACATCATTGTCATCAACCTGCTGTGGAAGGAAACGAAGGAACGAGTATGACCCAGTGCAGTTAAATGCATTGCAAACAGTCCTTCTGCCTCTGAGACCCAAGTTACCAAATATCTAAATGTTCTGTCTTCTAGGTTGGAAATATAAAACTATGGAGGAGTGAACCCACCCACTTAGTTCTCCAAATATGAATGTTAAAAGAAAAGTGATACTGTATTGCAAAATTAGGTAGTGCATCTGCATTCTCCTCGGACATGTCCATCTCTCTTGGGTGCCTCTCTCGACTGGTCCAGTAGGGAAGCAGGAGTGTTGAGATCAGGTTTCGCCTTTTGTTTGTGCAAGAGACTAGAAGGCCTGCATATTGTAAAACAGAAACTGTATTTTAGAATCAAGGAGAAGGACAGAAGGTAGGTAAGCTCCATGAGGACTGTACCAAGCAGACTCAGCGACAGAGCAAAAAAAAACAAAAGGGGGACTCAGAGTTTCACGTTTGCCATCTGTGCAACACATACACACACAGCCGTTCACAAATCAATGCCCCTCTCTTCATTCCACATAGCTGAGTACTAGGCCTGAGAGTCATGGTTCACCTTCGAACTTGATAACTTCTTGCTTCTAGCTGTTAATGAGGTAGTCCCACCCTCAGTTCTTTCATCCTCCTCTTGATTCCAAGTAACTCTGTCCCAGTCATAACCCGGACAAGATAGACGTATAGTGCACTGCTGTTGAAGAACAAGTAGAGAAATAATTGCAGTATTTTGTATAGGTTTTTGTTTGTTAAATAAAGGGACTGTTCCGGTGTCTAAAGAACCAGAATTATGGAGAGGACCCTGCAAGTAAATCTCTGTAAGTCTGAAAGGGTCAATCATCTACAGGAAAAAATGATTGCCCATCATTCAGGCCCCAAACATTGCAAATCATCTCAAGCAAGTTTCCAAATGACAGTTCAACACCCTCTTTCACTGTCTGCCACCACATGACTCATCAATCATTACTCAAATCACTTAACAGTCACTCATTGGTGCAATGGTTACCTGTTCCAATCCAAGCACGGTGGTAGGTACACTTTTTCCACTTTGATGCAAACAACAGATTGGAATTTGGCAGTCTTGTAAATCAAATGATTATCTGGGGCAGCCCTCCCAGGTGATGAAAAAGCAGAAGGATCATATGAGTGGACCGTGCAAGTTAATTTTCACTAAGTAAGATTGTAAAGGGCCATCACCTATAGAAAAAAGTAATGCCCATCATTCGGGTCCCAAACATTGCAAATCATCTCAAGCAAGTTCCCAAATTACAGTTCAACTCCCTCTTTCCCTGTCTGCCACCACATGAATCATCAATCAATACTCACTATCACTCGTTTACTGTTGCAATAGTTGTAGTCACGTCTTCCCATCCAAGCACTGGGTAATAGGTACACAATTCATATTTGACACACGCAACACATTGGAATTTGGTATTGGTACTCTTGTAAATCAACGATCTACTGGAGCAGCCCTGCTAAGTGATACACAAAAGGATAGGCATGCTAGGAAGGCAGGCATTGTCTCCAATGTCATGAAGGAATTGTGGAGGCTTCCTCAATGCACACTGGTCCAACTGCAATCCGGCAATATATATGTGACTGATAAATGGTGGGGCAGCATAAATCTGACACAAAAATAATAATGTTCCACTAGCTACTTTTTTTTTTGGGCAAAGATAGAAGTTCAACGAGAAATAATTTAAAATGTTTATTGGGGCACTGGCATACTCAGTTCGGGAAGTAGAGTTCATCCTCAAATTCAGGTGGTTCACCCAGACGTTTGTCAGCTAACATACTTGAATCTGACCAATCCCCCTCCTCGTCTGCTGCTTCAGGAACGGTGTAATTGTGTTGTATGAAATGTTGGTTTATTGTGATCATAGTCAATCTCTCCACATTTAGAGGTAAGAGACTGGTCCTTCTCACTGTAACAACTGCACCAGCAGCACTGAACAAACATCAGCAGACACACTGGCAATAGGACAAGCCAGATACTTTATTGCCAGACTGCTGAGCTCTGGCCATTGGCGTATCTTCCCAGACCAATACATCAATGGGTTTTCATCCACATAGACCTCTTTTTTCTCATCCAGATACTCCTGGAGCATCCTGTGGATGGTCATTGGTGCTGCCACTTGCTCAAACTCTTTTGCTATAGCCTCTGCACTGGACATAATTCTTGCTAAAGGAAACCAATACAATTAAGAGGTTGGGCCCGGTCCTTCTGTTGCTGTTATTACCGGCGTTCTGGTTGATGGTGATGTTGGACGCTGTGAGACAAGACTGCCCTCTCTGGAAGTTGAATGCGGCACCCCAGAACTGCGGGTGGGACTCTAAGTTCCTGCTGCTCTTCTTCCAGGTCTCCAGGTCTCCAGCTTGCCCAACAATCTACCCCCTGTATTTTGAAACATCCGCTTCAGAAAAAGGAATGAAAGACGGCAGAATTGTTTTGTACGATAAGTAGTGTGGCCTATATGTGTTTGGATGAGATGATGTCATGTTGCAGCCTTGCATTTCAAGCAAAGGATTAAGCTCTCAACCAAGGCATGTACTTCTGTGTCTTCTTTCACACCTGCAGGGGTGAACCTTTCAGACACCTTTTTCACCTGGTCCTGTAGCAGATGCAACAATGGGATAGCTTGGTCCATCGTACTGTTCTCCTTGAAAACTTCCTGTGTGAACACCTAAAAAGGGAATAGTATCTGGGTCAGGCATTTGACTAGGCCCTATTTGTCTGCATCCATGTCCATGGCTTTCCCAACTGCATCCCCATCTCTTTCAATGACATAGTCATTGATCTGTTTGTACTCCTCATACAGATGTTGCAACATGTAATAGGTTGAGTTCCAAAATGATGGCACCTCCTGCATCAGGCTTTAACTGGTGCTTTATTAGCACACTGAATAATCTACAACTGCTTCTGGGCTTTAAAGAATGGCTAAAATGAGTGCAGATTCTTCTGCAGGTGGTAAGTATTTTGCTGATTATGTCCTCTTTTTTGCGAAAGTCTTGCACCACTAGGTTGATGAAATGGGCCAAACACAGGACCCTGAAATAGCCACCATCTGACATGACCTTGGCTATGCTACTGCCATTGTCTGTGGCAACAAATCCAATTCTGAGACCCCTTGGTCACAGCCACTCATGCACCTTGCTGCTAAATTCATCCAAGATGTTTATAGCTGTATGTGATTTCTCCATGGTGAACAAGGCTACTGTTGTAGCCCCTGAAAGCTCTTAAAACTTTTTCCAAGGCCAAGACATTTAGATATCTTTTGCTTTACCGCGCCGCAATAGACATCCGGTCTGCAGTGATGCACATGTAATCAGTTGTCTGACAACTGATCCACATGTCTGTCATCAGGTGGATAGTGTGAACAACACTTTGCTGTAAATCTTGTCCAACCAATTGCAGCTCATCGTGATGCAGCGCTGGAACAGCAACTCTGGCAAAATAGGTCCGACTTGGAACCTTCCATTTGGGGCAGATGGCTGCCACAATTTGTAAGAATCCCACTCCTTCCACAAAAGAAAAAGGGAAGAGGTCAAGTGCTAACATTTTTGCGAACTTACCATTGTACAAACGTGCCATTGGGTGGTTGTGGTCATAGGGCCCCTCCTGCCTGAACATGACCGTAATAGTAGCCTCTATTTTTTCTTCTTAATTGGGGCCACTGATGTAGGTGACTTTTGAGAAGTAGGTGGGGGTAGACTCAGTGTGTGTCGTAGTGGGGGAGTCACTGTATACCGTGGTGTCTCCATATGGCTCAGAGTCTTGTGCCATTGTGAAGTTGCTGAGGTGGGTGATTCTGCTGGCACACTGCTGGGGACAGGGCTGCTTTGTGTGAGGATGTCACCCTCTTCTTCCCCATCATCATCACCTCTGACCGTGATTGCACTTCTAGCTGATGTTCCCCGACTCTCCTCCTTACCTTCACCAGCATGACTACGTTCAGCAATTTCTTTAAGGTGCTCCTCCTAGTTGATTGCGTGGATTTTTTCATATTGGTTGTTCGGCCTCCAGTACCACAATGTGTACCAGGTTTACCTCGATGAAAATTTGTGTGGCAAAGAGTATATACTGCAATGTGCTCCCCTTCTTTGCTAACTGTAAAAAAGTCCTAAACTGAGGAAGTGTACTTTTTTACTCTGTCACTGACAAAACCTGAAGAAGAACTGGAGGTAGGTGGGCTTGTTGTCTGAAACTCAACTCGGAGAAGACAGAAGACCTCATCCTTGGACCCACCCCTGTCCTCAGCACCCCCACGGACCAGGCCGGGAACCTCGGCATCATACTCGACTCCTCCCTCACCATGACCCAACATATCAATGCCGTGGCCTCCACCTACTTCAACACCCTCCGCATCCACCATAAGACCTTCAAGTGGATCCCCCCAAAGCCAGAAAGACT
Organism: Calotriton arnoldi; assembly: GCA_963921515.1. Lineage (NCBI taxonomy): Eukaryota > Metazoa > Chordata > Amphibia > Caudata > Salamandridae > Calotriton > Calotriton arnoldi. The sequence goes on along the minus strand of CAWUFW010010025.1, from coordinate 108,773 downwards.
GTCACCCAAACACTCATAACAAGTAGACTGGACTATGGAAACACCCTCTATGCTAGAATCAACAAATCCCTGCTACTTAAACTACAGACCATCCAGAACACCGCGACCAGACTCGTCCTCGGCATCCCCCGACAAGAGCTCATCACCCAACGCCTGCAAGACCTCCACTGGCTCCCCGTCGAGAAGAGAGTAACTTTCAAGCTACTCACCCACACCTACAAATCCCTCCACAACATCAGACCCAAATACCTCAATGATAGACTCTCCTTCCACGTACCCAATAGAAACCTCTGCTCCGCCGACTTCGCCCTAACAGAAACCCCACGCATCCGCTGAACCAGAGCGGGTGGAAGAGCCTTTTCCTACATTGCAGCCAAAGCCTGGAATGAACTCCCAGTCAACATCAGACGCTACCCTCCTCTGCACACCTTCAAGCTTGTCAAGTACCTGGTCTTCGCGGAAGCAGAATGGTCGATTGGTCCCAATGCCTACCCACCGGTGCCACCGCAATGGATTCTTACTATGGTTACACCAGCGAGAGGGAAAGGGGAATGGGACAGAGAAGCGACAACTCCAGCTTCAGCTTATCGCTCACAGTCTCCTAGGAAACTTCCTTCTGATCTTCTTGGAAAATCAATTGTTCCTGGATAGGAGAGGACCTAGTGCACAGAGGAACAAAAACAAGATAGGAGCAAGGTTAACCTCCTACACTACTCTTGCTACCCAGTGTTACACTATTCTTGCTATAACCTTCCCTACCAGCTTTAGCAGGAGTATTAGCTTCTCTTCTATTCATGCCCAGTTTCTGGATATATATATATATACATTTGCATAAGGGAAAAACGTTCCCAAGAAACAATAGGCAGTTATACTTAGGCAGAGTTCAGTCAATTCTCTTCATCAGCAGAAAAATATAATAATATGCGTGAGTGGCGCTATTGCACTTGCAAGGAGATGGAACAGTGTCTTGAATCTTGCCAAAACGCGCAAAAAGGAACAGGGAAGGAACAAAAGGGAGGAAAAGAATAGGAAGGACGCAGAGGGAGGCAAGAGATATAGCTGATATCCAAAGGTGCAAGTGTTAGTAGCGCTCTGTTAATTAGGCGATAGCAATGCTGAAGAGACTGCAGCGGCAGTTCAATCATCCAGGGTAGCTTACTTGGTAATGAAGTTCAAACAGGAACTCTGATACTTATCAGCAGTTGAATGAAGGGAAGGAATCTCTGGAACTGTTCCGAAAAGTAGACTAGTCAGCTGAGTGGCCACATGCTGCTGGAGGACTGACAGGAAACTGGAACTCTGAACTCTCCATAAGTCGGGAAACCACTCTGCGTTGACTTGAAACAAATTCTTTCTGCCTCTGGGAATGGAGATAACGATCTCCCGAAAATGCTTGGCAGATAAGAACAACCGCCACCTCACTCGAGCGTCATGAGGAGGTGCGGAGAAGAAACGTGCATACTTCTTCACAGACGAATTGAAGTGCGCAGCAAGTAGTGCGCGCACACCTCTTGCCGTCGGTAGCCTCGCGAGAGTTCCAAGAAGCTTCAACTATCCTAATAATGTGGCGGCCATCTTGTAACATACCAGGAGAGCTTAACTAAAGGTTTTTCCAAATGTTGACCAAACAAGGTCTGACCACAACTCTAACCTTTCTCTTCCTGTCTTGGCTGCACTTTATCTGTTGAAACAAAATGGCATTATTGTGATTCCTGACAAAGCTTCAAGACCTGGATCTTCTACTGAACCGGAGGTGCAACCCCCCCCCCCCAGCACCTTGAGACCCTCACGGGTCAGTGGCGTGCTTTAAACCCCCTGATTGATTGATTGATTGAGTGTATACTTCTACTGAAGTAGTGGTTACTAGTGCAGATCTCTGCTGGAGCTTTGCAAATATGGGAGCTGGTGGTGCTACCTGTGCCACATCCCTTGGAGCAGGTTGAATAGCACTGTTGGTCTCCTCTGTGTCACCTTGCACAATGATTGCCTCATTGTCATCATCCTCCTCATCATCCCCTTTAATAAGTCTAAAGCTTTCATTATCTTTTCTTTTCTCTTGACTCTCCTGGCGTCTCCTGGACTGTACCAGGGTCCACTACATGTCCCTATCATCATCATCAGAAGTGGTGCTTGGAGAAGATAGTGGAGTAGTACCCTTCCTTTTCCTTGCTGGATATCTGGGAGCCAATGATTCTAAAAGAAGTGTTTCTTGCTTGGAAGGAATCTCCACCTCCTGTTCTGCTCCAACATCAGGAAGATGTACAATTGCTAGATGTGGCTGCTGGCCACTTTGCTTTGTTTAGTTAGGTAATAATAACCACTTTAAAGTCAAATCAAACCACCATACCATAAAGTGTAATTCCCCATCAGAATTACACACAATATACAGAATAATAGAGCTCTTTCCTTTATGTCCATATATTCTAAAGAAGACACCTGTGGCACTCAGGGAACTGCATGAGTAAATAGAAAAGTAATCTTTTAAAAAATGGATGTTAGTGTGCGCCTACGGCAGGCAACGTGGCCCAGGGGGGAATTGAATAATCATCATTACACAAATAAATGATGCTGTGTCTACAGTGCACTGCAGCCAAGATGTCCAGGAGGAAAGGGAATTATATACCTAAAAAAACGGAATGCTGTTGAGTGGCTGTGCGCCTATGGTGGATAGATTGATCGACTAAGGCAAAATGTTAAAAAAAATGTACTTAAAAAAATTGAAAAAAAGTAAAATAAATAAATGTTAAAAAATGTAATTAAAAAAGGTAAAACAAATGTCAAATTTTTTTTAATAAATGTATATAAGTTACATTACAAAAATTAAATCAAGAATAAAAAACTTAAAATAAAAAAAGTCAAAATATACAATAAAAATTATTATTAAAAATAAATCAATAATTGCTGAGGTTTATATGGGAGGATGAGAAAAAATCTACTGGAGGGTCTAAATAAAAAAAATACATGTAATATTATATGAGCACTGTTCATCAAAATCATATTCCTATTTTACATACTACAATGATCCTCAAGCATACACAAAAGGGCAGCCAGCCACACGGTCAAACAACAACCAGCAAGGAGGCATGGCCACAACAAAAACACATGCAGACCTGTGGTAAAAATACACTGGCTAGCTACACAAAATGGCCAAAAGCCACATGGTCAAACAACAACAACAACAACAAGGAGGCATGGCCACAACAAAGAACACATGCAGGCCTATGGCAAAAGCACACTGGCTGGCTACACAAAATGCCCACCAGCCACGTGGTCAAACAACAACAAGCAGGAGGCATGGAAAACAAAGAACACATGCAGGGCTTTGGATAGTGACTTTACAAAAAAATGGCCCCTGGCAACATGGCATGGGGAACAAAGACAAATGGTGGCCTATGGCAATCATACTCACACACTTGCCAGACAAAAGAAGCATGGTAACACAGGAGAAAACATTATAAATTCATCAGTGCGAACAACAAAAATTATCTGGGCTAAAAAAATACAAAAAAAGAGGGGTGAGTAAGTGTCAGCCTGTAGATACCTCAGGGTTGATTCGATGCTCAAACATAGGTCCACCTCTTGATCGTCTCAATTCTGACAGCAAGAAGCACAGAATGTTGATATAATCAAATGAGAGAAGGAACCGAAGGGATCAGCTGAGAAGGAGACCTAAAGAGAAAACCTTAGACAATTATTATTCCAATGTCAAACACAACACCACATTTGTAATATCATATATATTTTGTCATCAATACCTGTAAAATAACATAGGAATAACTATAATCCAAGGATTCCTCTGATGACCCACTGGGACATAAAACGTTGTCCCTATTATACATAGTTGAAATCGTTTGCTCCTGTTGAAATATAAATTAATAGGAATCAAAATGATAATCACCAAGTTCTCAGTATCAGGACAAGTCATACTATTCTTCTCCTTTGCCTTTCGGTTCCATTCATACCTACCAACTAATTAGATCTGCCCAAAGTCACAGAGGAAGAGAAGAATTCCTTTTGTACCTGGCCCACTGTTAAATGGAAAGATGAGAAGGACAGAGAGTTACTCTACAACATATTGAGCCTTCTTTGTATCCTTCTTACACTGTTCAGAGTATAATTGAAAAGACATCATTATGAATATCTTTTCTTGTTTCTTTGAATCCAAATTAGTCCCAAGTTCTTTTCCAGTAATTAGACAGTTTAAAAAAACAAATGAAACTGTAGGGGTTATACACACCACAATGGGCCTTCCTCCAATGGTCGTAAAAACACCTATGTTGTTCCTGTACAAACCAAATAATCTTCTCCACAGTTGAGTCTCAGCCGAGACTCTGAATCTTATTTCTACCTCACTGCAACACTACGCGGAAAAGATTCAATAAAGTGAGATCAGCTGAAGTCAAAATCCGTGATGCAAGGCGTGTCCTATCTACAATCCAAGATGGTGCAGTGGCACCCTTAAACAGTTCCAAGTCGGGAACAAATCAACTAGCACACAATGAGATCAGCCGATCTCAAATCCAAAGAAAGCGCGTACGAGAGCAAAGACTTTGGCAAATTCCAAAACGGTGCGCAGCACCCTTACCACACTGAAGTAGCCATTACATATGAGCTTCTTTCTGCTGCTTGAGAATAATATGCAACAGACAAAGAACGGAAATCCCTCTTATGATTTCTTCTGGTCCTTCCTCCAATGAGAGTTCGCGGAATGAAACAGGAAGTAACAATACAGAAATCATGGGAAATGTAGTTTACCTATAAAACTTTTCATTTTTACTTTGTTTCTATTTTATCCCAAGGACCTAATGGCAGCGTTCATTCACTGGAGGCAATAAGCGTAACAGTAGGACGATACACTGAGTTTGTCCTCCAGAGCGAATTATGTCAAACAAAAACGGGAATCCAGCTTTAGTGAGAAACGGGGCTAACCCTCCCCTTGGAAAAACAATAGGTTTTTTGGAAAACCCTCATCCACCAGGCTTACCCCTTGGTGGCATGCTTCATTACCTGGTCCATCCCGTTCCGCTGCAGAGCGGTGCGTTCTGCGACCTACAGACTACGCGGGAGCACTTTAGTTATGTATACAATGATAAAGATGGTGGTGTTTGGGAGAGGAGTGGGGGATGGAGTGAATCTTAAAAATACCTGGCTAGTGGGTATATCCTGTTTATTCTGACCTCTAGTTGGTATGATTAAAAAGGGGAAAAGTTAGGGAACCAAGTTGTAATGTACCTAGTCTCCTGATGGGTCAACATGTTTCAAGCCGTGCCCCTATTGGCTTTTCATCAGTACCTAGGGAACTAAGCTCCCTGGTACCACTCCTGTTATATTGCAATGGACACATGCCTTTTGCATACATTTAGGGTGGTGTGTATAGTTACCACTTTGTAGGAGATCACTGTCTCTTTTTCTGTGAAGATAGAAAAGGAGAGTTAGTCCTGACAGCCTGTGGCTGTATGGGTGTTCTTCTTTAGATATACGTACACTTCTTTTATCATGGTGAACACCTTTATGTGGGTAGATATGTAAAGTAAAAACCCTTTGTAAGTGGGCACATCTAGTTTTGTTCAAAATCAGAAACAACCCATGTTCTTAATATAAATTGACAAAACACACATATATTTTTCTAATAAAATTAAGAATCAAAATTAAAAACACACAGCACATGCATGTAATTTGTTCCGCTATCACGTCATGGTTCCTCCGGGGGGGAGGGAAACCTGTAGTCACACTCTGTACGGGGAAAATGGTATTCAGGAGAAATGTATTCAATATTGCGGGCGATGTCACTGTTGCATCTATCTAACGTTGTTTTGACAATTATGCAGGGGCTTGTAGTAGTGACGTAAATCTGTATGCTAAAAGGGGAGAGATATATTTCTGAAATGCGGAAGGTACCACATGATGTTGCGTTGTTGTCAACCTATCTGTTAGTGAATGTTCAAAGAAAGTAAATATAGGAAGATCTTAAAGTTTGCTGCAGATGCTGCTCTCACCACTTCAAGGTTCCTCCTCCGCGTTTCCACCTACTGGGTCTGCTGCACGGGATCACATATTGCTGAAGTGGTGCCCAGCGGTATGTTAAATCCTGGGTGGAGTGCGGGAACATCACGTCTTCGCGTGTGTTCTGAAAGACTAGACCGTGAATTGGGTAAAGCATCAAGCAGGTCCCTCTGCTCTTTGCTTTAAGAACTTGGCTTCAGAGTTGAGCCCGTAGAGGTAAGTGCTACAGTCTCCCTCAGCCTTTAGGCGTGGCTCCTATCCACCATTTTGGAAGTTCCTCTACATGATCAATTCAGTTCACGGCCATAATTGCTGACACGCCTCCAGAGGCTGCAACCAACACGGCCAAGTATGTATTAATATTAGGGGGCACATACCACTTATTAAATGCCCCCATGGACAAAAGAAAACAAAAAGGGTGCCACTGGATGGGGTAAGCTGGGCAGGAGCTCCGGTTTGTGCATCTTACGCTATTGGCACCTGGCCATGCCCCATTCTGATTTCACACTCACTTACAGCCCTTCTCCTATTTCTCTGTCTCTAACTCTTCACCTGAATCGTGATGCCTGTGTAGCAGTGAGATTTTCTATATAGCTATATGCTCCTTGTACAGTGCTCTGTGTGCATTTGGTAACTGCAGTGTACCATATGGGCTCAGCGTCTAATGCGAGATGCTAGGCTCACGCACATTGGGGGCTAGATGCATTGGGAAACAGAAGAGAGTATTGATGCATGAGCCTGGCATCAGTACTTGCATTCTAAGTGTGGTGTTTGATTCCTGAGTTAGTGCATGTTCTATTGACAGCAGAGCTCAGAAACACGGTCTTGTGTTTCCAATCTCTGTGAACAAGAGCATAGGCACTAACTTTTTTTTCGAGTTAGTTCATATGCTGTAGACTGAAGAGAGAAATTCACAGTTTCTGCATCGGCACAGTGCAAAGAGTGGAACCACCATATCACTCCCATCTGCTGCACACTGCCCCATTGTAGCATTAGAGTGACATATTTTTCATTTACAAAGTGTGGGCAACTAGCAGTTTGAGGTGGTGTAATTTACTGTGAGATGTCTGTGTTTGGAAGTTTGTGACATCAAATCATCTGAGTTTTGTGAGGATTAGAATCACTGTTAAAGGTTTTTTAATTAAAAAAAATGTGTTGTATTACAGTGACATTAACTTTGTTCAGATACAAGAAGTGGATTGGGCCTGGTCAGTGCTTACCTTCGGACTTAGAAGAAATTCTGAGAAAAAGTATCTGAGAAGGTAAAGTTCAGTGGGGAAGACTGCAGGAGGTGTCTGAGGAGGGAGCGTCATCGTTGGATGGGCTTAGGTCGAAGCCGCTGTGAAGATTTCTACGTTCGGACTCAGTTGCTGAAATGGAAGTTAAAAGTCTCCACCAAGATGAGGCAGAGGTCTGTAGCTGAAGACAGTTCCATGAGGTTGGATACCCCTTTTGTGAAGCACCACTGAAAAGAATTTGCTGCTGCAGAGAAGAAAGTGACCGAAGAAGCTGCAAAGTTAATTCAACCAGCGATGTACCTGGGGTGGATAGGCGGGCATGTTGTTCCTGGTCTCCTCCTTGTTCTCAGAGAAGTTTTTGACCAAAAATGTTTAAGTCCTCAGTTTTGGGAATTGGCCATCTGGGCACATTTAGCATCACAACCAAGGGTCAAGGATTGGTGGGGCCCCTCTTAGGGGTTTAGCACTCACTCAAGCTGGGTCTAGGTGCAGGTTCAAGGTGGTGGGAGCTTTTCATGTCCCTGTGGCTCTGAACATGAGGCCAACAAACTAGCCCTTGGAGTCACTCCTGGTAGTCCTGAGTGCAGATGAAACTGTAGGATTCAACAGCAGGGTTGGCCTCTGAGGGTCCAAGGCAGGTTCCAGGCAGTAAAGCAGTCCTTCCAGGTAAAGCAGCAGTCTGGCAGAGTGCACAGCAGGTCACATCAGCAGGCAGTCCTCTGCGAGTCCTTCCACAGATCTAGTAATCAACTGAAGAGTGGGTCTGAAGGTCAATTTTTTATAAACTGGTGCTCTTCTTCTGGAAGGTGGGAGAAGCTTCTGAAAAGGTGCTTTGAAGTGCATGGAATTTCCTGACTCCCCTGCTCTGGCTCCAAATTGGCTGCAGTAACAATACAGGGTTGTTAGGCCCTTTGTGTGAAGGCAGAGCACAGGCTATTCAGTTTTACGTGGGGCTGTGGTTAGCTCCGCCCCTTCATCCTGCTAGCAGACGGCCCATTCAAGCACACCTAATCCCTCTATTTTGTGGCTGTCTAGGATGAATTCATAAAATCTAACTGTCAGTTGCACCCATTCATGTGACCCAAGGCAGGCTACAGGCACAAAAGGACTAAGGGCAATTTCTAACCTTCTAAAAGTGCTATTTTTTAAATGGTGATCAAAAATCAGATTTTACCATTAAATATGGCTCTTTACCACAATTACAAAGACACCAAACATGGCATAGCAACAAACTTCCAATTGGAAAATACAGATTATTAAATCTAATAAGTTGTCCCCAATGTTATGCTATGGAAGGGGTAGGCCTCACAGTAGTGAAAAACACATTTAGAGTTTTTCCCTACCAGGACATGTAAAACTTTAAAAGTATATGTCCAACCTTTTAATTACACAGCACCTAGTCCTATGGACTACCTAGGGCCTACCTTATGGGTGACTTATAGGTAATAAGAGGGGTACTTAGATAGGTGGCACAATAACTACTGCAGGCCACTGGTAGTATATAATTTACAGGCCCTGAGTATATAGTATACCACTCTACAAGGGACATATATGTAAATTAAATATGCCAATCGGGCATTTATCAAACAAACCATGTTTAGAGGAGTGAGCACAAGCACTTTAGCACTGGTTAGCAGTGGTAAAGTGCACAGAGTCCTAAGGCCAACAAAAACGAATTCAGTAAAAAGTAGAGAGAAAAAGGCAAAAAGTTGGGGAGTGACCCTGATAAGAGGGTCAGGGCAAACATGCATGCAGATGCCACATGTATCAGTTGTGCATACGGATGGGGTCATTAAGGCAGTAGAAGGAGCAGAAAGTAAATGTGACTCAAAGAGTCCTTTGCCTTTCCCTAAATTGGTAGCATCAAATAGGAGGCATTTGAGAAGGTAATGGTGCAACAACAAGTAAACCTTCTGAGATCATACTAGGACAAAAAGTGTGTGATGTATTCTCCTCAATTTAAACCCGTTGTTGTGTATCTTTTTAAACTGACTAGAACAACATTTGTTACAACAGGTTTATCCTATATTGCCACACTAAATAAGGGGGCAAGTGTAAATATGAGCCTGGGAAGTGAACTACGTTTAGAAATAACAGTTTAAGGGCTCTGTAATGTGTTGCTAATGCACTCATTCTCTGCATTCATTATAAAGTCAATGGTATTCATCCAAACATGTATGACGGTTTCACTGTTTCATCTCTGGAAGTCAAACTGTAATCAGCCAATAACATGAATTTGTTTGTGTAGGGAAAAAGAGAAATCTCTTAACAGCAGGGAAAGGCAAATAAGTGGATGTGTTCAGGCCATGAGGAAAAAAGAGAGGGAGCGACATCTAGTAAAATAAAGTGTAATAAGAGTAGAGTCTACAATAACAAAGACACCATGTGGAGAAAATCAGTGGTCTCTCCGAACTCTTTTACTTTCTTATCAAGCTGCCAAAAGGAATCAATAGGTAAAAACCTTTTCTAATGGGATAAGCTTTTATCAGTCCAATAAGTGTAGCAATAAGAGAAGTTAGCGTATGCTATGGATTTTTGCACAATCAATCAGATTTCAAGGGAAAAGCGCTGTGCTGTTAGAATGGAATGCATGTGCTGATCCTGGTATACTTTGCACATTGAAATCACATGCAAATTCGAACACAAGTTTTGTGCAGTACTGGAGATTAAAGCAAAAGCAACATAGCACATGAGTGATAGAAAATATAGCGCAGGGGTTCTCTTTTTTATTGTTGATATGTTCGTATATAGTACACAACAATAAATATTTTGCAGTTCCCTACATACTCATACTGCCTTGCTCTGTCATCTGTGCAAGGGAGACATGTGAAGGTTAAACACATAGGGGCCAATTCACAAAGGTAAATTTACACATGTAGATTTGCTCACATGTAAATTTACTCTTACATCTAGGTGTAATTTCACTTCCTGTAGCTACTCACCATTTTTTAGTGCAAAGTTACTCCTAGGTGTAGACTTACATATCTCCACCACCTTAGTTTAATGTGTGTAGTGTCCATGAACATAATGTACAACTGTAAAGTAACTACTAGTAACTTTACAACCATATTTTACATTCTGTCAACACCTCTGCAACCGGGGCAGAGATCTCCATATGTGGGAGGGGGACCGCCGCATGCAGAAGGGAGACTTCAGCATAGAAGGGAATTGGAAAGAGGATTAAATACCCCTGAACCAATTCAAACACACTTGACACCTATTCCCTTCCAACATTCTAAATACTGCCTTTTCCCCAAGCAGTGCTATTTCTGTCTCCAGCCACCACTTTCCTCTGGAGATACGCAGGCCCCAATTTTAAGGAGGAAGATAAACTTCATTGAGGAGGAAACACCCCTTGTAGCTAAATTTGTAGTAAATCCCTACATGTGTCTACACTGACTGCCTCCATTCACCCTCAGTGGGTCAGCCAGCCTTATGACAAGAGATGACAGACTGTGCCAATTAATTGGTGGAGGAGGCACACACCATGATGAATATTAAAAGTAAGTGGCAAGATGAGACAAAGCAGGTAAAAGTGAAGTTCTCCATGATCCAGCTGCCACAAGCTCCTCCTGGTGAGACATCTGGATCTCATCTCTGTCTCACCATCTTGAGAAGTCTGTTCTCTCGACAATGCACTCACACCTGCTATGTGGGCTAACTCTTTTAGACAACACCAATGTGGTGCTCGGAATGATTGATATCCTCTCTATAAAAACAAACCTCAGCCATATCTGTCCTTCCTCCATACATAAATTGTTAGGCACACATCACATACATGCCCTTAAAGCACACTCTAACACATACTCTATAAAAAAGAGATTGCTTGATTACATTTCTTTTGTTTATACTTTTTTCATACAACCACTCGTTTTAGTAGATTACTTGCTTTGGTAGGGGTTGGGGTAATTGCAAATGCAGCAGGGTAACCCTGGACTACCTATCCGCCAAACGCTAAATCAGGCCCTTAACATTGTAGACAAATCAGGCTTTGAAAGTTATATAGTAAACCATGATATACTTATACAATTTCTTTTTCAATTTTAAGGTCCTGCATTGTTGTCCATCCACACCTGTCCCAACATCGAGTTTGGCTCCTAGCATTGCACCAAAACCAAGACTGGCACCACAGAACAGAATAATGTTTGAGACTGGTAAGCTAAAACTCTGCTCTTCTGGATTTGGGTTTAATCTATCTCTTTATTTGTAATTGACAGGGTAGCAGTATGTTTTTGTCAAACTCACTCCTATTTGTCTTATAAAATTGCCCTTAAACTTAGTATTGTAAGTGAAGCACTATACTATATCTGTTAGGCCTTGTCTTGATTTGTAGTAGAGGAATATTTGTGGCTATCTAACTTTGTATTCAAACAATCAAATCTGTGCAAACAACATCATGCATGACTTAGAGTGGTTTACTCCTCTACATGTGTTTCACTCTTCTGTCAGCTTCTAGCAGACAACAGTCCCTGGTGTCCAACTTGTGAACAACAACACAGATATCAGGGGACATCTAGGCAGCAGCAATTAGGTTGTCTACCATCCTCTTGCCTTGTATGTCTGGGAACCTTTAATCTTCTATCCTTGATTCCATCATTATTCCTTTAAATAACGTATTCTTTTTTATTTTTTGGGTAGTTTTTTATAAAAGTTAAACATGTATTTATTGATTTTAGTTTTCCTTTCATGTATTTATCACTAATGGGTCAGTATTTGTGGTAAAGATCCCTTTAATAAGTTGTCAAAAATGATTAGGCATAAATCTTCTCTATAAAGCTGCTAGTACAGGAAATACCTTGGCAAAACCAACTACAAGGACACTGGTTCAAAAGCTGAGGTCACAGGGGTCATCCAGAAATGAAACATCTGTGTCTTGAACAAGTGAGCTGACATTGTTGATATATAACAGTTCTATGCATGTATCAACCCTTAACTTCATATGCTTATTTATGGCCACATGATAATACAATGTGCTACCGAACAATGTCAATTAAAGTAGTATGTAGAACTTTTGTCACAAAACTGTATTAGAGGTATTTCAACTCTTTACTTCTTCTTGCAGGTACTAGGGACATTGCACTGGATGATGAAGCTGAACCATCTACAAATGGAGGACAGTGGACAATTCAGGTAGAGAATCCAATTCTCTTCCAAACAACTATCTCAGTGATTAACACTGCTCAAGAAGAAAAGGAGGAGGAGGAGCAGGAGCTGTCTGAGAAAGGGCAAGACCTGTATGAGGAAGAGGACATTGTTACTCCCTCACAAAACATCTCAAAGAAGATTACTTTACGGATTTGTCAGCAGTCTTGTTCCAAGATAACTTATGAGGATTTCTAGCCCTCAGGCATTAGCTGAGCAGCCATGGATGCTTGTTCCATCTACGTAACTCACCTCCATGCAGCCCTGAAATTATAGGTACCTCTGCACTCCTTCCTTCAAGGTGATCTCTGTTCTTCTCTCATTCATCTGAGGGAGAGAAAACCCTTGATGAGGAACAGGTATTCCCCATTCACCATTCTCTCCCCCAGAACTGTACAGATTGCACCCCCTCAGTCTGTGCTCTTTGAAGGAGAATATTCATACAATGGAGGCTAATCTCCATGAGATAGCTCTCTCTCTCTCTCAAACGAGTCCCTTAGATAAATGACAGGTATACCCTGCCTTGGATAATCATGTGAAATGTTGCCAAGACATGGCAAAGTTTCATCAAGAACATTTGTTTAAATTTTGAGGGAAGAGACTGCAAGGCAACACGCCTTGGCCATGAAGAATATAGCGTCAAAAAACAAAACATGCCAATGTCATGCTTCATGGGCAAAACATACACAAGAATCTATGGAGGAACCTCAACCTAGGATGGACACACCACCTGGCAACCTATCACCTCTGCCACAACCACCGGCACCATCATCACCTCAACCACTTCCACCTTTACCTCCACCTTCATCACCTCAATCTCCAAACCCTCTCAACCTCCACCAGCTCAACCACCTACAAGACAAACACACTGTCAAACAAGCTAAACACCAGTATTGTGTAGGCTGACTAGTAGGATAAACCCACAGAAAGAAATTAGTTGCTGTTACATTTCATTACTCAATCCCTAACACGCTCACTGAAAACCAGTTAGAAAATGACAAATACTCTTATAGTAGAAACCTTTGACTATCTCTCATCTGTGTTCAATTTTTTATTATGAAATTACTTCATAGGAAAGTGTTATTTATGTTATGTTCTTTGTTGACGATCAAACTATATTGCAATTAAAATCATTATTATTATATTGAAAGCATCTTGAAAATAAATAAATTGTCATTGCTTTGACTTAGAATGCATTATTTTATAATTAAAAAATAACTAAGAAATCAATGATTTACATTTTTGAAAATGTTTATACATAATTAATAAATTTGTAAATTATTTTAGAAAATTAGAACTGTCCTTCAGAATGTTCAAACATAAATAAAATGGAGTCTTGATCCAGAGGGGAAATGCAAACTTGGAAAGGGTGGGCAAATAATAAAAACACTCCTGGAAATGTCAACAGAGCAAGGCAATTATACAAAGGGGTAGAATATAAACAAACTGTTCATAAAAAGTAATAAAAACTATGTACATAAATTGTAAAATGTGTAAGAAAAAAACTGATAAAAACATGCCCACTGCCTACAATATTAAAATGATACCCCCAAGCCAGATGAGGTTTTAGGGTCACATTCCTGGCTTGGGGCAAAAGGTCTGAGCCATCCTCAAGTTCACATTTTATCACCCGATTCTGATGTTGAATGGCTGGCTATGACAGAACTAGACACTCCAAAGAAATAATGAAAGTGAGAGTAGCAGCGTATAGAGGCATCAGAGACAAACCGGTAGACAGGGCAACAGGAGGTGCAGCAGATTCAGGAGGAAGACAAAATGTGAGGCCTACTATCAATAAGGTCATGAAGTTGCATAAATTTCAGAGCTGTTCAATGACCAACTTTTGATGTTCTTGGACCTCTACAACTAAGTCCTGAATATTAGGAGAGATTGATCCCTGAAACTCTTAGATTGACCTCAGGATCTCCTTGAGAGCTGATAAAGTGACATACTCTGGGATAACGTTCTGGATGTGCACTTAGAGGAAGATATGAAAACTGTGCAAGGGCTGCTATTGGAGGCCCCAATGGAATGGGGACCTAAAACGTTAAGAGGGTGTGGGTGCAGGCCCAGATGACAATGTAGCCTGCTCTTAAGACACCACAGCTTACCTCCTACAAGGCCAGGAGGAGCCCCAGTATCAACCTTCCCCTGCCTATTGGTGTCTACATCTATCAACCAACCCCCACTGTTGGTTCTATAGCCTCCACCCAAAGTCTGTTGTTAATAGATCGTGTTTGTCTATGGGTGAGCACACTCTCCGGGGTAATGTCTGCTTCATTCTCCTTGCTGATGACTGATGGTTCTCAAGTCCACCCTACAGTTGATAATCTTCTCCTGTGCCTGGGCCTTGATCTTATGATTGTTGGCCAGCTCGGTCCACTGAAAATGAGAGAGTAAATATCAAGAAAAGGCTGAGTTCATATTTTTAATGCTTCAAATCAATTAAAACATTTCTGAAAGGGATACCATACTCCTTTTTAGAAGAAATTAAATTGTGCATTAGTTTACAAACCTTTACCATGCTAATGTGTGAGTAACAAGCTTTGTAAAATTGTTCAGCAGATAAATGTTTTCTTATTAAGCATTCAAATAAGAACAAATATTTTTGCTGAGAGGAATGATTTAGTTGCACATCCATGTTGCAAATAGATTAGATTTTTTTGGCAACGTCTTTAATAAGTTGCCTATCTTATAAATGAAGAAAAATATTGTTTAAAGTATTATGTACTATCTTCCATTTTGGTATTAACATTTTGTCAATTCTTTAATAAATGTGTGTGATTTGCCTTTTGACCCTAAAGAATATGGAGCCTTGAATGTAAGGTAGAGGTACACAATGTCAGTCATAGATTACTAAATGGAAATGTCACATACACAAAGCATTAAAGTTATGTTTCAACTTTTATGTTGAAACAAAATAGTAAATTTACAAAGCGTTTCCATTAATCATGATTAGATCATTAGTGCATCCAAACCAAAATACAACAATAAATGCATGTTATATTTCAAAACATTGATTAAACTCCAGAACACAAAATAACACAAGTTAAAAACAACATGGAATGTTAGAACAAAACTCACACTGGACACATGACCAGGCAACACTATCAAACTCATCTGCTTTTAAGTTATTATAAAACAAAAAATGCACTTACCACCTGTCTGCTGCTCAACTTCTTTCAGCTAATAGTGGAGGGCAGCTCTCAGCACCATTCTGTACAGTAGTGTCATTGAGGGCTACAGTAAAGATGTCTGGGAGGACGCACCAAGAATGTCCTAAACCTTAATTTAGGCCCAGAGATGACCATCCTTTCTGTGCCTAAGGCATTCCTTCCCCCACTGGGTGTGGACACTCACAACACGTTGATGTCCCTCCAAATTTGGGCACATGCTGCATTCTTCAAATGGGTTTTTGGACCTCCAGAAAGTTGAAGGCCCTTTGAAGGCACCCTTTACAGATAATCTTTAGTTTTTGATCAGTGACGGGATAGCCCTCTCATTTTGTCCCCCAGCAATATTGCAGGTTTGGATCAAGAACAGAGCAGCAGGATAGAGGAGGATGATGCTGTTGTGAAAGGATGGCTCAGAATGACCAGAAAGTGGCTGTCTTCTTATTCCTTAATGCAATTTTTTGTTTGTTATGCTAAGTGGAGTTCTCAGTCCCTACCCCGGAGCCTCCACCCTGCATGTGGAGATCTCCACCCTGTATATGGAATGGAGACTCTGCATGTTCAAGGGAACTCTCTGAAAGTGGAGGATAGACTTCCTTGCACAGGAGTGAGACCCCTGCATGCATAGAAACCCTAAAAAAATATTGGAGATTAAAGAGATTGTTACATATAGTGGTTATGTATGTGATCAGTGTTATACAATGAAGGTCTGTAGTTTGTATGTTCCAAAACATTACTGTAGTATGTGTGACATTGTACTTTAGTGTTGTAAATGACAAATGTTTGAATGTTATTGAAAGTGCAGTGTCACTGTCTTATTAACTTGAGCATAGCATGCTTGTTATGACAATATGTGAAATAAACAGTGTTGTCTGAGGATGGTATACACAGACAGTGTAGTAGTCCATCACTCATCACTGGCCAGAAAGTGTCCAAGCACACAAATACAACAACAAAACTAGCAGCTCAGTAAAGCATGAACTTAGTAGGTGATACCACACAAGTATACACGTCGCCCTGCTCTGTACCCTACCTTAGATACCCGGATATGGCCGTAGATAAAGTTTAAGGTCTGTATGTAAACCCTGTCACATGGCGATGCTGTGCAACACACAACAGACTACAACAATCTTGCATACAACTTCTTATACAACTTCTGGGGACTACACCAACATCCCCCCATATGGTCAAGACATCCATACCATGATGTAAGGATCCAAAAGTTCATTCAATAATGGCTCATGCATGTCGTGATTCCTATTGTACCTCTGTTGAGGTAATGTGGTTGGACATCTGTAAGGAGACTTATATACAAGGATGACGTTGTTCGCATGAGTACAAAGGTTTTAAGGATAAGGTGCAGGACAATGTGTTTCAGCTTGAACCGCCTCCCAGCTTTCTGCCAGCCCTGCAACATTCCATTTTTAAGCCGTATTCC
The DNA here is from genome assembly GCA_963921515.1 of Calotriton arnoldi. NCBI lineage: Eukaryota > Metazoa > Chordata > Amphibia > Caudata > Salamandridae > Calotriton > Calotriton arnoldi. The sequence continues at coordinate 91,779 of CAWUFW010010025.1, read as the reverse complement.
CCTTCAATATTCAGATGACTAAATGCATGGCAGCTCCAACCTACTATACCACACATCTCCCTCAAATAACAACTTAGCACTCTTTGACAATATGTTGTTGCACCTGTAGCAAGGGAAACAGGCATATGACTCTAGAGGCAAAAACTACATCTGCTAAGCATGAGGGAACAACTAATAATTTCTAATGTACAAAATACAAAAGACATGCTTAAGAGGCACATGACAGAGTATCACAAGGTACCATCATATACAGACTCACAGATACCTGAATATCACATTACATGGTCATCAAAAGATTAGGGGGCCGATTCCGATTCGGGCCGGAAATCTCTCCGACCGAGCCGGACCCGGAGAGAATTCCGACCGAATCGGACTCTGGCAGTCCGACCGAACGAGTACGATGCGCACGCATGCACCCGGACTCGATTCGGTCGGACTCCCATTAAAGTCAATGGGAGCCGGTCGTACAACGCGTACCTGGGCTCCCATTGACTCAATGGGTGCGAGGCGAACAAGGGCGCACCCTACAGCGGGTACGCGTCGAAGCGCATCGTGCCGTACAAGCACAGGTAGGGGGGACCCATGGGTCCCCCCTGTGTGCAACACGCGCGGCTACGCGTACAGGGGGGTCCGACGCAAACCCCCAAAGTCCGGCTCCGACAGCTCTTTTGAGCCGGACGGCGCGAGTCGGTCGGACTGCTCGCGGTGCGCATCGTACTTACCCGGCCGGGGAACGTCTCCATTGCGCGGTGTGAGTTGTGTCCGTGCGAGTCGGTCGGAGCGTGTTGAAGCCGCGTTCGAGTCGGTCGGCGATTTCGCGGGCGCTTGCATCGTACTCGCTCGGCCGGACCCGCGTACGATTCGGTCGGGAAACAGGGCTCCGAATCGGATCCGGTAATGCCGAATCCGATTCGGAGCCCTACCGGCCGAGATCGGAATCGGCCCCTAGGTGTTCTCCTCACTCAGTTACTTCTCTGTAAATTTCCTTTCACATGAATCTTGTCACTTTGTCCAATCCTCTATTTTACCTCTTTGGCATTTTTATCACTTCTCACCATGTCACCGCAGTCTTTACCCTGTGTGCAGACAGCAATTCTATAAAGATTCCACACTGACAAGTCTTCTGTTTTTATCACATTTCTAAACAACTTTGTCACCGTAATTGCTTTTGAAAACCTGCGCTCCTATATAATGATTCAGGGTTCAGTTTCCTAACCAAATCACTAACCTGCTCTCCTGTTCTGTTAACAGCTTTCTTGTCATCAAACCATGCTTTAATTACTTTACCTTGAACCATTTCTCCCTTTCTTCCCTCCATGTCTGTGTCACTCACTCCTTCACACTTCTCATTCATACAGTTTGGTCAAACAAGAGAATGTTCCCTTGTTTCTCTAACCAGTTCAAATGTTCTCTTCTTGTAACAGAGTGCGCAGTCAACCTGTAAACATCTATCTGTCTATCGACTTCTCCTCTCAAATGTTTACCAATCTCTTTAGCCAAATGAATTGTCTCTTTCACTACCCTTTTAAAGCATTCAGGATGATATAAAGCACATTTTGTATGTTATATCCCATTCCTGTCCAGAAACGTTTCCATCTTCCAGAAAACTAGTTTTACTCCATTATTAGTCAAAGTCAATTTGGGCAAACCTTCCCTCCTAAACACCCTTCTTAATCATTCTACATCATGCTTAGTTTCAATTCCACTCACATAACATACTTCAGGTGATCTGGAGTAAATATCTACTATCACCACAACAGACAGTTGTCTACTCCCACTGTTAATTGGATTAAAAATATCTAAATCAATATCATTCCAAGACATTTTAGGTAATTCTCTGATCACCATGCGTTGGACATGAGGCATCAAGATTTTAGCACTAACTGAACACGGCATTCAATTCCTCACCACTCTTGTCACACAAAGATCTAACCAGGTTCACAATAAGAAACTCTCAACCTCTTTCTTAGTCTTTGACTTGCACAGATGACCCTTAAGTGTCATATTTAGCAAAATCTCCCTGAATCATGTGAGTGGAATCAAATTGTTACATCTGTACAGTAAAGCCTTGTATTTATTTAATTTATCCTTTACAAATTAAAAGTTCCGGCACTCTTTACTACCATGGACCTTATTCTTCCACCCTTTATTAATACTGGTAAGAACTTCTTGCAGTATAGTCTCTTGAATGACTTTTTTTCATATGGTCTCCAAAATACTGCTCTCTTCATCTACTCACACTTGTGTACAAGCCTCTCTTTCCCCACTAACTTCCTCTACCTTGTCCATAATCTTAGGTACCAAACGTGATGAAGAATCAGCTACATGATTGGCAACACCAGGTATATACTCAAACACAAATTAAAATTCCTCAAGAGTTATTACCCCCATTTGGATAGCCTACTGGGAACTGTATCCACTTCTCTCTTATTAAAAAATGTATTTAACCAGTTTGTGATCAGTTTAAATGCAAAAGTCACATCCCTACAAAAAGGCTTTAAGATTCCTTACTATTTAATAAATAGCCAACGCCTCCCTCTCAGTGACCCAATAGCTGGTTTCTGGTCCTTCCAATGTACGTGAATTAAATATAATGCTCTTCTTATTATAGCTAAGCCTGGGTGGTGAGCTCTGCTCCGTTTGTGGAGTTTGCAGAGTTTTTCGCACTCCGCCGAGCTTGCGGAGTTCCCAAAAACTCTGCTCCGCATAGCATGGTAAGTTGGCGAGCACGAGGAAAATTCAAAGTTAGACCACTTCCCTGTGAGATTTCTCAACACAGGCGGTCGCGGATGGTCGCTACCGATCGCAATAAGAAACCTTCCATTCGTGTTGAGGAAGCTGCTGCTCGAGTAGACCTTCTACTCAAGTGGCAGAAACAAGCAGCACCCTCTTCCACTGTGAGAGATGCCATTTTACAGCGCGGGACAAACACCCAGCACTAAAAATCTGTGCAAGGTAACCCACTCCGCCTCTCGCGGAACTGGCGGAGGTTTTTTGTCACTACACGGACTTCCGTGTAGGGGAACTCTGAAAACTCCACCCAGGCTTAATTAGAGCCCTCACCCTGCACCAGAAACCACTTCTAAACCTTTAAGGCTGGCATCAGTGATAAATGTACATTTGCCCTGTGGATCAAAGCTCTGTAAACTGAATCTAATCATTTCTTTCTTTTTTTTTCTTTTTCTTTTTCCCCAGATACTTCACCTCCTCATCACACCACTCGATGGGGAAGTCCGGGACAAACCTAGTCACGGACGGAGTGAGAGGGAAAATCTGAGATTTAGACCAATTAATATGCATGCCCGAAAGTCCTCCAAACCGGACAAACTCTCGGAGCAGCGGGCTGAGATTAATTTGGGGATCTCTCACATAGAGCGTTACGTCATCCGCTTAAAGGGAAATAAGAATATGTCTAAGTGGGCATCGGAGGGCCTTATCATGTTGCCGGATTCTCGTCGCGAAAGGTTCCACCGCAAGGGCGAATAGGAGGGGAGAAAGCGGACAGCCTTGGCGTGTGCCCCGGGTAACGGGAAATGGAGGAGAAGAGTGTCCATTAATGAGGACCTTGGCCTCAGGATTGGTGTATAACAGACGGACCCAGGAGAGGAATCCCACAGGCATTCCCATATTTTGAAGGATGACAAAGAGGTAGTCCCATTCCACCGAATCGAATGCCTTAGTAGCATCGAGAAAAATGGCAGCCATGGGCACCTTCGGATCTACCGATCTTAATATTGAAAAGAGGGTACGTAAATTGTGTGTTGTTGCCCGGCCAGGGATGAATCCCGCCTGGTCAGGTAGGACCAGCTTCTCCATGAGGAGACTGAGACGATTAGCCATGAGTTTCGCCAGTATTTTGGCATCTGTATTTATTAGGGAGAGGGGTCGATATGAATCACAACGATCAGCGGGCTTGCCGGGCTTCAAGAGAGAGGAGATCAGTGCTAGTCGCATGGAGGGGGGTAGACAACCAAGCTCCTGCGCCTCATTGAAAACTTGTTTGAAAACGGGAAGAAGTTGAACAATATAGGTTTTATAAAAGTCGATGGGGAGACCATCCGACCCGGGGACCTTCCCGGATTTCATTTGCATGATAGCAGCATGCAATTCATCGTTCTCAAAGGGTGCAGCCAGAAACTCCCTCTGGGAGTCGCCCAGCCAACCGAGGGCTATGTCCTGCAAATAAGAGGCAAAGTCTGGAGGCTCAGGCCTACCACTGCCGTATAGGTCAGTGTAGAAGTCGGTGAAGGTGCGTAGGATGTCCCGGTTGTCCCGGACACGCGCACCGGAAGCATCTTGAATTTCGAGTACATAATTAGAAAAGCGCCGGAGGCGGATATCTTGCGCTAGAGCCCTACCCGGGCGCCCACCCTCCCCATACCGGCATGCTGTGTGATATTTCCCTCGAAATCTCGTCTCTGACTCAGCAGCACTGTTGTACTCGGAAAGCTTGTCCCGGAATACCACTAGACGCTGCCCAGAGTTGTCTCCCCAGAGGTCACTCTCCAGTTGTTTAAGCTCTTCTTCTAGCGAGTGAAGAGTGCGACGAAGATCTCGCAACACTCCAAAGCTTTTGGCCATAGAGGATCCTCGAATGGTGACTTTAAAAGCCTCCCACACTGTGCCCATCGTGGAAACAGAGCCTATGTTGACACGGAAGAACTCGGCAATTTCAGTGCCGATTTCATCCTTGAAAACGGCATCAAGCAGCGCCTCCGGCTTAAGGCGCCATATTCCAGGAGAGGCAAGTAAGTCAGGTGGGGTCAGCGTGATGAATACCGTAGAATGATCGGAGAGGGTTCGGGCAAGATGCGTTGCGTGTGTAACCCATGAGATTGCCCCACGAGAGACCACCCAATAGTCAAGGCGGGCCCAAGAGGCATGTAATGCAGTGTAATGAGTGCCTTCCCGCCCATCTGGATGGACATGCCTCCACACATCTGTGAGTACGTGGGCTGCAAGTATGCCCGAGAGCGCTTCATGTTTCCGTGTATAATGTTGGGCTAGTGTATTGGATCTGTCCGCAACGGGGCAGAGGGCCGTATTGAAATCTCCCCCCCAGAGGACATGGGTAGAGCCCACTTGAAGTATGCGCCCCCAGAGTGTAGTGTAAAAGTCAGGATCATCTATATTGGGCCCGTAGCAACACACCAGCGTCACCGATTGGGTGCCCAGCGTACCCCACAGCATGCAACTGCGGCCAGATGCGTCCTGTTGTGTACCTCCCAGGACAAAGGGAACACCCCGCTTTATGAGGATTACCGTGCCTCTAGAATAAGTGGAGTATGAGGAGAACACTCAAACCGCCGCCCATCTACTGGCAAATGTGGGTTCGCGAGCGGGGTCCAGGTGTGTCTCCTGTAGCACTACACTGTGGGCATGGTGCCTATCTAAATATGATAAAACCTGCCTCTGTTTCCGGGGATCCCCAAGGCATCTAACATTCCATGTGACAAGGTTAAGTGTCAATGACCTGGTGTGAGTGGACATCTAACTGTGTAGTGTCTGCATCGTGATGTGCTCTATCATACAGGGAAGAGGGTATGCCTTTGAATGTAATGCCTGTGTTTACCTGTGTACAGTACATTTCACATAGAACAGTAGGACAAAATCCCCTTACCGCCCCCGCCCACAACAGCACCCCAATCGTGCCGGTATCGTCAATCCCTCCCACCCCGAAGGTCGACAATTGCAACTGTGCAAGAACGGAAGAAATAGACATGTAGTACAAGGGGAACGCCCGCATGGGGGTACACTAGTGGGCAACGAAAACCTCCCTTTCCCCGCAAGTGTGGAAATCGGGTCCCAGTGACGGTGGAAAGTCAACTAACAGGGACAAGGGGGGGAGGGAGGGTGCCTGGCAGCACGCAAGACAGTAGTTAAGAGCACAACAAGCAACAAAGAAGGGCAGCGTCTGCCCACATGCATTGGCAAACAGTATCGCAAAGTTGACAGCACTTATCTGGTTAGAGAGACAGAAGTACAGAAGAATCTAGTCCTTCAGGCATATGCAAAGTCACTTCCCTCATCAATAAATCATAATTACAGCATCATGACTGGACGTCAAACTCCCAGCAGCCAGCCTGGAAACGAATCGCAGCAGCCGCGGCACCAAACAAAGCCACTAAGCACTGGGGATGGTGTATGCAGTTTCTCAGCCACAGTCTAGAGTAGGAGATTGGGACAGCCGTTCCTGCGAGTGTTGGGAAGGAGAGTTCCTCCGGATGTCACGAATAAAGTCATCCACCTGCCATTCACTTGTAAAAAAGAGTTGTTTACCATCATGCAGGACACGCAGACGGGCTGGGTATAATAAGGCGTATTCAATTTGTAGTTTACGCAGTTTCTGCTTGGCCGGTAGCAGCTTGCGGCGTGCCTCCTGCACTGCCATTGTAAAGTCAGGGTATAATGAAATATTGGCCCCCTCAAACTGCACTTGCTGTTTTTCCCTGGCCAGCTTCAAGGCTGTGTCACGGTCTCTATAGTTAAGAAGCCGGGCAATTATCGGCCGTGGGTTCACTCCTGGGGGGGGGTCTGGGGCCCAGGGAGCGGTGCGCCCGCTCTACTATAAACTGAGAGGAGAAAGCATCTCTACCAAAGATGGTGCACAGCAGACGTTCGCTAAAAACTTCCATCTGACCAGTATTCGCGCTTTCAGGAATTCCTGTGACGCGTATGTTATTGCGGCGACTGCGGGCTTCCAAATCTTCATTTTTCGCCGCAATAACTTTGAGAAGTTTGTCCATTTGAGTCACCTGCTGTGTGACTTTGGTCGTAGCATCCTCATTATCTGAAATCCGTTTCTTAGCCTCCTTGATTTGTTCACTATGTTTGTCAACTGTCAGGACAATGTAGTCCATACGGGCGCTCATGGAATCCATTTTATTGGAAAGTTCTGTGAGGCTCTGTTGCATGGTGAAGAGGAGAGCCTTTACCTCATCAGCCGGAGTGGGCTGGGGTTCGAAGCATGTGTATCCGGATTTTGGTCGAGCTCTTCAGCAGCGGAGCGTGTGACTGCCCTCTTTGTATCAAAGGGGAGCTTGGTCTGCTTGCCATCCAGTTTTCCCATGACGGAGGATATCCTCTGGCGGGCAGATTGAAAAGGAGGAGGTTCGCGGGATATGTCGCCAGCCACTGGGCCCCAACCAGCAAGTACGGATCTCCTGCGTGATAGTTCCAAGAATGTGCTATGCCCACGAAGAGTTCGTCAGTATAGGGGTGCAGCACTGTCCGCTTCCTCCAGCAGCCCCAGGGCCCCGCAGCTGTGTGATGCAGCACCTGCCAAGGAGACAATACAACAAGGAATGGTAGCAGCAGGCCGCCGGGGAAGGCAAGTGTCTCCAGGCAGAGCGCCTCACACGTGTATGAGCCTCGGACTGCCACAGTGCTATGATGGCAGCCGTTAGTGCAACAGGCAGCGCAGGATCGTGCTTGCAATCACCACGTGTCCCCAAGCAGGAGCCCCAATCTCGCCGCTGTCATGAGGGTAAATGAGCTGACGAGGGTGTCCCGGTGGCGCCGGGCAGCAGAGCTCAAATGTATCGGGGGGGGAGCCCAGCAGCTATTTTGTCCCAGGGACGCCGAGGGAACAGAGTGTGAAGGGCAGCACTCAGACACCGGCTCCCCCGCCCCGCGTGCAGTCCCAGGGCAACAGAGCCACCACACGCCACCTCACCGTAACTGTAGGATGTCCAGGCCGGCTCCTCCTCGGAGTTGTGCGGGACAATTGGGCCTGCAACTTCACCCCAGCCTCGAGACAGCGTGCAGGCGCCGCGATTTCGGCAGCCGCGCGATCACTGGTAGCCGGCAGTTCCTCCGTCAGAAGCGCGATGGGTGACGACCGTCAGGAGTCGTTGTTTTGGGTGTTTGCGCTCCGTGGCCCAAGCGCCACGTGGGATCCCCGGTGCTCCCCCGCCGCAAAGGCCGCCGGTGGAGCCCAGAGGATATCGCAGCCTCCAAGGCCAGACAATACCTGCCCAGCGCACCGCTTCGCAAGGGTCTTCAGCGGCGGTTCAGGCACCGGAGCACTGCTACTGACCTCAGGAGTATCGGCGAGGTAACAAGGTAGTTGTGTTATGCCGTTAACACAGGATAATTAACGGATTCCCCTGCCAGGCGACCAGAGCCTCACTGGTGTGCGGCCATCTTGGTCGTGCGCCACCTAGCGCCCCATCATTTCTTTATTTCAATGAATTCTTTTACACATTGACTATCCCGCTTAAAATCAGCACCCTTATTTAACACACTTCCAATTTTGAGTTTTCTCTGCAAAACATCTGACAAACTAGGTGAAATACTAAGCCATGCTCAGATAACTCTTCTTTAGTTGAGGGTGGCTCTAATTCACGTATGGTGTTCACTAGCTAATGGTGAAGCAGCAACGTTTTGTATAATGTTAAATAGCACTCATTGAAATGAAATACATGGAACACAATTAAGAATGACTAATATGGAAGAAGAAAAAAAAACTTTGTACTGATGTGTAGCCATTACCATTGCAGAGGAAAAGAGGTGGAAAAAAAACAAATGCTCACACTGACATTCGACTAAATGCCCAAGTATCCACCTGTAAATAAACACAATTGCCAAAAAAAGAAAAAAAAGAAATAATGTTAATTATTCACCATAAAGTGTCAACAAGGAGATAAAGCACAAGAAGAAAACACAGAATTGTCCATCAATTTTATCAGTTTTTTTTATTTCTGTCCCCCGCAACAGAAGGGTGCCTTAAGTAAAGGTTTTGAAGGAACGAACAAGAGGTTTGACCAATCCAATCTAAAAGGACCATAGGTTTGTGTATGTTTTTTTTAAAGAAAATCATATACACGGTAGAGTCCATAATGATTCTGGAGAACATGCAATGTTGTAGTAGGTTGTTGTCCAGGAGGAAGGATTTGAAGATGGAGGTGTTGTCATATGTCCCATGCAGGCCCATTGTCATTTTCCCTATGTTAGACTGAGCAAGTTGCAGGCTGCACTCTTCTTTCCGCATGTTACTATACAAACGAGATTTATTTGTGCCACACTGTTTTTTAACACAGAACCTGCCCTTGTTTTTGCTTTCAGTTCTTTCCTGGGATTTAGTCTGAACACCATAGAAAAGATAAAAAACAATGCCCCTTGTCATTCTGTTCTGGTCAGGCATTAGCACCTAGACAAAACACACAAATTCAGTTGTTGTTTGGGAACACGCACTCTTTGTCATATAGGTATGCACAGACATGTAATTACATCAAGTTGGCGAGCGTGAGAGTGGAAAATCAGCCTCCCGGCGAGATTTCTCAATGCGGGCGGTCAGATTTCTCATTGCGAGGGGTCACGTATGCTCGCGTTGAGAAACCGTCCGTTCGCATTGAGAAAGCTGCTGCTCGAGTAAAAATCTACTCAAGCAGCAGAGAGGAAGCAGCGCTCACTTGCACTGTGCATGGTGCCGTTCCCAATGATTGCACAGTGCGGACAAGCACCCACAAACTTGATTTATCTAACGCACTCTGCCACTTGCGGAGCTCCGCGTAGTGCGGCAGAGATTTTTTTGCACTTCACAGGAGTTCCGCACGGAACTTCGCGAACTCCGCCTAGGCTTAATTTGAATCCCTTATTTTTGGTTTATGGCTAATCCCATTGCGATTCCAGCTTATTGGCACATGGCAGTTACTCAACAACTGTTTCAGCATGGGGTCCCCAATTGGGGATCTGCTATTGTTTTTGTGGTTGAGGCGGACCCTGCGTACCGCTTTGAAGTTTTTTACTCCTGGGTTACGTTCCCCGCTGTTGATGCGAATCATAATACCTTTCATTCTTATACTGTGGCCTCTGTTCCTGCGGTTTATCGCCCTTATGAGGTTATTGAGCTTCCTCTTACAGCCTGAGAGCACCAGATTTGGTTTAATGGCGCTCTTCCCCATCCTACTGCTACTGTCCGTATTGTCCCTTTAAGTTTTGACAGGGCCATGTGGTCTGTATTGGCCGGTTTTACTCCATAGCCACATTATGCCAATGCCACTGTGGCAGAGGTACGTTTGTTGTATGCTCAAGTTGTCCTTCTTTATAAACATTTGATTCAATTTGTTGCCCATGCCTCACCTGGGGCTGTGCTTCCTGTGCAGGCTTCACATGGTGGGGGCTTGCTATTAGCCCTGTTATTATCAATTCTGTTATGGGCAAACATCCTATTAACCGTGAGGAATTTCCTTTTTGGATTGCTCAAAAAATTGATCAGCTTGATGCTGTTTTTCCCCTTACAGGTCCTCTGGAAAAACATAGGATCCTTACCATGTGTTTGCCTAGTGGTCTGGTTCCCCCTTTGGCTGACTGCAACACCTGGGGGACGGTGTTTGCCACAGTGTATACATTTTGTTATGACACCCCTTCGATGAGCGTTCTTCCGAACGTTCTCAAACATGTACAGAATGAACATGCGGCAGTTCCTGCCCTAGATTTGGGGACGAAGTTACTAGGTAATTTTGCTGTGGTCTCTGAAATGATTATTTCTGATGTTAAAGTTGAGGCAGCGTCCTTAATTATACGCCTCCATATAGAGCCCCCATTCAAGAGAAGAAGGTTGCTGCTTTAATGGCAAAGTATGCTCCAGATGGTGAGAACCATTCTCCTGGACAGGAGTTGGGCATTGACTCTCCTCAACAGCGCTGCTTAAGTCAACGTAGTGCACCAGACACTCTGCCAGTTTCTGGAGGCGAGAACAACTTACACCTTTTTACAGCTGAAACCGTGTACACCCGTGTTGCGCCCGCTGATCGACTTTATCGGTTGGACATTCAAATTGAAGGTGATATTAAACACACCATTAATGCTATTTTCTCCAAAAATTTGACTACTTCTTATGACATTTTACTGGTGGAGGTCGATTGGCCTCCCGCCTTTGTTCTAGCTTATCATCATGGGGAGGATATGATCCTCCCATCCTTTTTGCATTTCATTCCTGATGAAACGAAATATGCTTATGCTTCTGAATGGGCCCTTGCTCTGGCCCCTGCCTTATAGTGCAACCAGGCTGGTTGGGATAAGGATTTTCCACTACATGTTATTCCGATATGTTCCACCCCTCAGCCTCAATCTCAATATCCAATAAAATGCGACACTAAACCATCCGTTAAGGAAATTCTTACCCAATTAGAGTATCAGGGTGTGATTGAGCCCTGTGTCTCTCCTATGAGTAATCCTCTTTTTACAGTTTTAAAACCTGATACTTCTTATCATATAGTTTTTAGATTACAGACATTTGAATAGTCATACATACACCTTTGCAGTGCATTTAATGAAGGTGACACTGTTTCCATTGCTTATAAATCGCATCTGTACACTCCTGCTGAAATGCATTTTTCTTCTACTGAGAAAATTTTGACTGTGGTGCAGATGGCCATCCTTAAAGAACGACCTCTCGCTCAAGGTAAACGATCTTTGTTGTTTAACCAGTGCCTGGCTTAGAGGCGGTCACAAAGGCTAGCGCTCCTAACTCTACAGCTCTTCACACCCGTTGGATTCAATTGGCGACATCTTTAACATCTGTTGATGTTACCTTTCTTTTTGACCCTTCCTTACAAATGCAAGAGTTTCTTCAATATGAATATGTTCATCCTCTGCCTTCGAATCTTTCTCTTGATCAGTATATATCTATCATTTATACTGATAGTTTGGCACAACCGGCCATTGGTTCTAAGCAGACTTATTCTGCAGCTTGCGCTATCAATGTAGGCAGCATGATCGATGGAGTTTTACTCTCAAGTTTGATTCATTCCCTTGTTGACTGTACGGCACAGTTGGCCAAATTTAGAGCTTTGCTTATGGCTCTCGAGCATTCTGATCCTGAGTTACCTCCCCTTATTGTGTGTGATTCTTTTTATTGTGTACAATCCTTTAATGGCAATTTGCATTTTTGGAAACAAAATGACTTTCAAGATTCTGAGAGTACCACAATAAAGCATAAAACACTTTAGGTTAAGGAGGCTGGTCTTAAAGATCGACTGCCTCTTAGACATGTTGTACATACATTAGGCCAACCGCGCTGCTCTTTCTCCCGGCCACCAGCTTCAGCAAGGGGGACTCCAGGTCCCAAGAGACCCTGCTCCCAGGAGGGAGGAGCCTGCTGCTGCCTTCGCGCTAAAAAGCGCATTCCATCACCGCAGCGCGGGACGCGCTGCTCTTTCTCCCGGCCACCAGCTTCAGCAAGGGGGACTCCAGGTCCCAAGAGACCCTGCTCACAGGAGGGAGGAGCCTGCTGCTGCCGTCGCGCTAAAAAGCTCATTCCATCACCGCAGCGTGGGACCCGCTGCTCTTTCTCCCGGCCACCAGCTTCAGCAAGGGGGACTCCAGGTCCCAAGAGACCCTGCTGCCAGGAGGGAGGAGCCTGCTGCTGCCGTCGTGCTAAAAGCACATTCCATCACCGCAGCGCGGGACGCGCATGGGCCGCGCCCGGGCAAAGCCCGGGCCAAGGGCGGGCCCGTCCTTCCCTGTCATTGCCAGGAAGAGGCAGGGCAGGGCCACCTCCCTTTCATCTGACTGCTGGATCGAGTTCCTGTTTGTCGCGGCCTCATAACAACTAGATAAGGTACTGTGTTAACTCTCTCTTTGCCCCGGAGACCCTTTACACTGCGTGAGACACTCTTTAAGAGCTAATTCGCCTGAACTTTACTCCCCGGCTCCATACTTCTCAAGCTCATGACTACGTACAGCAACGGTGGCCCCTATAAATAATTGATGCTGTGTTATTATTTGTGAACTGATTAATCTGTCTCATTTCTGTTAAATTATGGGCAAACGGAAAACTATGGAGGGTATAGTGGCAGGAAGTAGCAATAATAGTGGGGCAGGCAAGGGGAAAAAGGCAAGGAAAGCCCAGAAGCATGCAGCTGGTAACTGTGTCCTTGACAGAATCGATACCCTCATTAGTGAGTGTGAGGACATTTTAGTTTCAGAACCCACAGTACCCCGCACCAATGGCCAACCTTCTCCCAATCATACCAGCCCTTCCTGCCCACCAATCATCCCTACAATGTTCCACAAGCACTCTAGGAAGGGAAATCTCGACGATAGCACTACTACACCATCGGCTCACGCAAAAGGACAGGTTGAGGATACCAACCCCTCAGACTCTGCCACCACTGCTGAGGAGTGCGCTCCTAGTCCCCCCGTCCCCTGCTCAAACAGGTTTGCTCCACTGGCCACGCATGACACTGTCACAGATGAAGCACTCCATGTTTTAAACACAGCACAAGCACAAGGCAGCGAAGATCAAACCCCCGCACCACATGATACCGCTCAGCTTATTAACAGCCTCAGGTCTGAGCTAGCAACCATGAGACACATGATTAAAGACCTCATCATACTGGTTAAAACCTTTATACCAACGGTCTCACTTCATTATCAGCATGTAAATCATCAACTCCACCATGACCGTCAAATGCATTTAGCAAACAAGATGCCACCAACCGAAAGGGCAAAACCAAGTGGCGCCGTCACTTTACCTTTAACACTTCCCAAAAACTCTGCCTCCCAAGTTTTGTTAGCAGATCACCACAACAAGGCAAAGCCTAACACATTTAAAGATCGCTGTAACTCAAAGGCCCATATACCTAAAGACCGCCTTAACCAAATTGCCCCCAGAGCTCGATCAGATTATGCAAGCTCCACTGGTACACTGATGAGTATATGCCCCTTAGCGAAACCATCCCAGCAGACCCATCACCCATACACTGCTCCCCCGCTACATGGCCCAAAAATGTTTATGGTTAACGTTCCGAAGCTTAGTCCAAAGAACGCCCGCGAAAGTGATGACTCTCTAGTCAATTCAATTCAATTCAATTCAAATTCAGCTTTATTCGGTGCAAGTAAAAACCACCATAAAAGCATATAATTCAAGGAAAACATTCCTACAGTACATCGTGGTTACAATTATTAAAAATGACAGTTTGTAATTATACAGACTAAAAAATAACGAAGACAAAATACTAATACATATAAAATACATAAAATACACAATACTATTATAAAAACAGCTATAAGGGATTGAAGGCAAATCAAATTTTTTGCTACCGACTATGCAAAAAGTTCTGGCTTAAAGCGCTGGTGCTTATTAGTGCAAAAAGAGTACATAAGGTGCATGAGGCCCCAACTTCTCTATACATTTCTCAAATAAATATGGGAGATTGGGAACTTGTCAGATTTTTTTTCACAACAGATTGTACAGGGAGTAATACGTCCACATATAAAGTGCTAAAAGTCATAAATGCATAGGGTTACATAAAGTGCATAGTGCCTTATCTTGTCAGGATAGATACTTAACAGCAAGGACTAGGAGATGTCATCCATATTTTCATATGGCAATACATCCAGGTATGTATAATCCTTTCTTTTTCTAATTGCAAGTTGCACATATCGAATAACAGAGTTTATGGTTTTCACATTTCCCAAACTACAAACAAAGTTAAAAACTTGTTTATGATTATAAAGCATATATGATAAAAAAAGGGGCTTTAAAATTGTTTTCCGTATATTCCTATAAAAACTACAAAACAGAATAAAATGCAGCGTGGATTGTGAAGTTTTTCCGTCACACGGGCAGTTTGGTATTGTGACGCCACTTTTCCGCTCTTGGGAATGCTACTAAAAAGTGTAATGTACCCATCCTTAACCTAGTTAGATAGAATCTGTGTTGGATGTTTCTTACCAGAGCAAGATATGGCTGTAGGCCCGTCATAAGCGGTAGTTCACTGCAAGAGACAACACTGTGTTTTTGAATGGCAGCCCTATCTCTTTCATTCTCCATGGCATTTAGATATCTGAGCTTCAGGTCGCTTTTACCGAGCTCTTGAATAGATGTAGGGTTCTTTTTGTCAATATCAACTTTACAGCATGTTAACAGATTAAAAATGTGCTCCAGCCATGGTATTTTCCTACTAAGGTCAAGGGTTAAGCAATCCATTATTCAGTCTTTAGTAAATTTTGTTTCTTCTTTAGCCCCTATCCCTCCCCAGAAAGTCAGGCCAGCCATATTTATCGCTTAGATATGAAACAGACAATTCTTTAAGAACTATTTAGTTAGCTGTTGCTCTAGGGACTGCCAACAAACTTTAAAAAAAATTATTTTCTTGAGTTTGGAGGGAGGCGCTGTTAGCTCTCCCCCAAATCGCAGCGCCGTAACAAACCCCTGAGACATATTTACTCTGGTACAGAGCTAGGATTTCTCGTATGGGTTTATTTCATAGTTTCGCGGAGAATCTAAAAATACTCTCCGTGATTCTTAAGAATTTCATATTACATGATTCGATGTGCGTGTTCCATGAGCCATTCCTATTAAAAAGCATCCCCAAGTATGAAAAAGATAAAACTCTATTAATAATGACCCCGCCCACATGATGTTGTCTATTCTTGGATCTATTGCTCCCACATGTCATGACAAAAGTTTTCTTTAAATTTAACTGTAGGTCTTTATCAGTCATGTATGATGCAAAATTATCTATTAGGAGTTGCAGCCCGTTTGCTGTCCTAGAAATTAGGACAGCATCGTCTGCGTATAATAATACTGGCGTGGGGTGTGTTCCGACTTTCGGGGCATCTGCAATTACATTTTGTAAAAAGGGGTCTACGTTATTAATATAAAGGGAGAATAAAAGGGGCTCTAGCACACATCCTTGTCTGATGCCACGCATAACTCTAAAATACGGTGCACATTCCCCCATTTTGCCAAACCGTACCCTGGAAGTTAAAGAGTTATAAATCTGAGATAGATATATAATTATATCAATGGGCGCCCCTAGCCCTTTCAGTGTTTGCCATAATTTATGATGGTTGACTAGGTCGAAGGCACTTGCGAGATTGACAAAGCATAGGTGTAGCGCCCCTTCCTTTGCTAATGTATACTTCCCTATTAGTAGTTCTAAGTTTAAGCATTGTTCCACCGTCCCAATACCTCTTCTGAAACCATACTGTGCCTCTGTTAGAATTTTTTGCTCACTGGCCCAGTTTTCAAGCCTTTCCAACATTATACGGCCCATCACTTTAGAAGTGGAGTCGAGAAGAGATATTGGGCGGTAGCAGTTTGCCTTCCTTCTGTCCCCTTTTTTAAAAATGGGTACGATAATACTTTCGACCCAAGTAGCAGGTAATACGCCTCAAGGGTGGCATTAAAAACATTCAATAAAATTGGTATCCAAAAATCCTTATTATGCTTAAAAACATCAATAGGCACCCCGTCCGCGCCCGCGGCTTTGCCATTAGCACTTTTTTGCAGCGCTGATTTAATTTCTTCTGCCGTTATTGGTGGTGTTCCGACTGGCTCTACTAGTATAAGGTTACCCGTTTTACCATCAGCTATTTTTATAACGTCTGGATTAAAAATACTCTCGAAATGGGATACCCAATCTTCCGGGGCTACCACAGTGTCAATTTTTACTGCGTTATTCTCTTTAAAATAGGGGTGATTGATAGTTTTCCAAAAGAGAGCTTGGTCATTCAACTCTGCTGCTTGGATTAATTTCTCCCATGCCCCCTCACGTATCTCCCTTTTCCATTCTTTCAAGGCATTTTTGTAATCTTTCCTCACGGTACTGATCCTACCACTATCTCTAGGTTTTTGTTTTAGTGCCAGTTTCAGTTCCCCATTCAGCCTAGAACATTCATGGTTAAACCATCCAGGGTTAAGATCACACATTTTCTTCCTCCTTCTAGTTGTTAAGTCATCTGCAATTGTGGTTGTAATGTTACAGAAGGCAGTTATAATTGCCAAATCAGAGGAAGAACCATCCAGACAAATATCTAAATCTCTTTGTGTTTTCCCTAAAAGGTTTTCCATGAATGTGGCTGGATTTACTCCTGACCACTTTATTGAGATGCCATTGTTACCTTGAGTATTGATTTCAGTGTCCATTTTATTCCCCCGTACTTTTGGTATCAGATTTAATCTCAATGACATAATTAAGGGGTAATGATCACTAAAAAGACTAATATTGATTTGGATTTTTTCCACCAGATCAAAACAGTTAGATGATACAATAAAATGGTCTATGTTTGAGGATGACCTTCTCTCTACAAATGTTTGTATTTTTATTTCACTATCTAGACTGGTGGGTTCTAGGGCTGCTAGATCATATTTATACACAGCGTTATTGATTGCCTCCCCATACGTATCATGTAAAAAATGCGGAATCCTATCACCAAAATGGTCACAATACCCGCAGGGTTCTCCTGCTTCATAGGCACACTTAGCACAGTTAAAATCACCCGCCCAAACTAAAATATAATCCCCTTCAACTCCCTTCAGAAAATTGTCCAAATCATTTTCTAATAATTTGATGACCTTGCTCTTCGTATTATCAAAAATATTATTATAGAAGTTTATTACAACCATGGCCTGTTTTCCTTTCGAGTAAAAGTACAAAAGCTGATAATATTGTGATAAAACAAGCGTTTTCCTTAAAATCAAGGGTGAGGTGAATGCGATTAATGTGGCTAAGCTGCCTTTAGCTCTGCCCATCCTAGAGGGGCTAGCATTTGTACAAATGGTTTGATAGCCGTCTACAAAAAAGGGCTCAGTACACCATGTTTCTTGGATTAATACAACCGCACACCCATCTAGCGTTTTTAACCAGTCCTCATCCCTAATCTTATTTTTGATCCCAGCAACGTTCCACATCATGATGTTTAGAAACTCACTGGGATATATGGAGGGACCATCTGTCATCAAGTTACTAGTGGGTGGGTGTTCATTATTACCAGTACTAGACTTGTTCGAAACCTCTGAGTGGGGCGATGCAGTTAGATTGGCATTTTCCTGGTTAATAGTTAAATTAATAATATGGGCAGCATCCTTAGTACTATACGAATGCTCTTCTATGCCGTTTTCCTCAGTTTGTATTGTTAAATCAACATCTGGGAGCCTGTGGTTTACAATGTGGTCCGTATTCCGTGACGCGTATTCAGCCCTATCCCTTCTATGTCAATCTATTTCGCTGCATCTTCTCAATGGTAGATACCTGTTATACAAGGGCACATTTAACATAGGAGTATGTCTCATATTTGTGTTGCTATTGCCATAATTAGGCCTATAGAAAAAACCCAATGGGACGGCCATTATATGGTCAAAGTTATCAGAATAGTACCCTTTGTCTTCATTCAAAAAGATATTCAACAAATCACCCACCAGTTTACTATTTCGAAAATTTACCACTACACAATCTCCAGGGCATGACTTTCTAGATTTGTCCACCCAGTTTACTCTCCTTAACATGCTAATGTCCTGATGTAGAATAAGCGCCCTGACATTAGTATTAACTGAAATCCAATGGACCACTTGGTTCTTTAAGGTCTCATACGTTTCCCTCTGATTTACAGCTAGTTTCGGGATATTATTTAAAATAATAACGTATGGGGTTGCCTGGGGTGGAAGATTTAGTGTCTCCTTGGTATTGTTATCATCTTCGGCAGATCTGTTCCTCCCGGTTGATGGCGAACTTTTAGGCGCTCTTGTAGGGTGGGGAATAACATCTATGTCTAACCTTACACCTGGTGTTTGTTGTGTTATCAGGACATCCTTCAATGTTGTTGCAGTATTATGTGTCTCTCTCTGTTAAACTGCGCCAATTGTAGTAACAGGATCTGTTTTTCCTTTAACGCTCTCTGTTAGGTTTTGAACTAACATAGTAGGGCAAGATGTCTTGCTTATGGATTTGGGAGGTAGTGTTTTGATAACCATGTCTGTTAAAAATGCCTTATCTTTCTGCAACAGCTTGATTTCAGACATTAAACGTCTTTCAATGCTATCCAGTTTACCGTGCAGTTTCTTAAATAAAATCTCAAGATCTTGCGGCTTCTGGTTTATAGAGTTACATTCCCCATTGTTCAGCCCAGGGTTAATTCCTCCCTTTTTTTGTTTAGGTTTTGATTTGCTCTTTGATGTGGGCTTGGTTGGCTGCCTCTCCACTGGGCTATTGACCATTAAGTCAGGTTGTTTCTTTTTTTAGGCTGGAGGGGATACCGGGGATGTATCATTAGTTAACACTGAAATCTCCAGAGATGAAGTTAAGACACATGGGTTAGAAGATCCATGGGCATTTATGATATTAGAGTAATTTGTTATAAGTATTTCTGTCTCCTTGCCCTTTCCTCTCGTATTGCACTCCAGAGTTCGAGGTTCGGTCCCACCTTCTGATACATTCTCCCTTAAAGCGGCATCAAGTGCAGTTTTTGTTGCTGCCAATTGGGTGGTAAGGCCCCGGGGCCTGATGGCATCCCGGTCGACCTATTTAAAACTAATATGGCATTGTGGGGACCACTTTTAACGCAACTTTTTAAT
The DNA here is from genome assembly GCA_963921515.1 of Calotriton arnoldi. NCBI lineage: Eukaryota > Metazoa > Chordata > Amphibia > Caudata > Salamandridae > Calotriton > Calotriton arnoldi. Next base: position 72,473 of record CAWUFW010010025.1, on the reverse strand, counting down.
GCATGCTGTTCCAGTGGTTTTTTATCGTCTTGGTATGAATCTACAATCGTCCCTATTTTTAAAAAGGGTGACAGGGCGAACCCAGTATGCTATCACCCGATTTCTTTACTGGATTCTACAGTCAAGATTATTGGGCGAGTGATTTTAGATAGATTACAGAGATGGGCGGGGGAGCATTCAATTTTAAGCGACCTCCAATACGGTTTTCGCAAGGGCCTGGGCACAATTGATCAGGGCCTAAATTTACACATTTTATTAGATAAATATACTAAAGCGAAAAAGGAAAGGATGTTTTTAACTTTTGTTGACTAAACGTCAGCATTTGATTGTGTTGTTCATGAGAAGCTTTGGATAATTTTAGAGGGGCTGGGGGTAGATAACTCTATTATTTCCTTTTTAAGGCAGCTTTATTCAGGGGCAAGGGCGAGGGTTCGTTTTGGACAGGGTGGAGATTGCACCAGGAATTTTAGAGTACTGAGAGGAGTGAGGCAAGGCTGTGTCCTTGCCCCATTCCTATTCACGCTATATATAAATGGCCTGGAATCCATCCTGGTCAAGGAGTGCAGGGACTTACCACTAGTAGCAACTCGTCCTATCCCTGCACTCCTTTATGCAGATGATGCGGTCCTGATGGCCCGTACGCCCTCGGTCTCCAAAGAGTAGTAACTTCCTTTACAAATTTTATGGCTAATCTGGGTCTCACAATTAATTGTACAAAAACGTTCTCAATGAACTGCGGGATCGGGTCAAATAAAAGAAAAATACCATTTTTATTAACACTAAGGCATTAGAGAATACTAGTACTTTTTCTTATCTAGGGATTTTATTTGAACAATCAGGTTCCTGGAGTCGGGCAATTAAAGCCAGAAGGCTGTTATTTATTAAATCGCTGATGGCATTAACAAATTTTAGCAGGAAACTAGGCAGACGTTCTCCTGGGGAATTGTTGCGTATCTATAGGGCAAAATGTGTCGCTATTGCCACTTATGGAGCAGGTATCTGGGGCTATGCTAATGTCAATTCACTGCAGATAGCAGAAAATATTTTTTTCAGGTTTCTTTTGGCAGTGCCGGACAGTACGTCAACTTTCATCTGTCATACAGAACTTGGCATGCCATACCTAGAAGATGTGATTAAGCTACAGCCTCTCCTCCTTTGGCACAGGATTTGGACCACTGATGAGTCCGATTTTAATCGCCATATTCTGAAGGATGCACTGGGAATTGACGGGGTCAAATATATAAGATGGCTAGAATATGTTAAAACATTTTTATTTCAAATAGGCCATCCAGAATACTATAATGACCCCTATACTATGTGTGGCGTGCCTAGGAAGGATTTTAAAGGTAGTTGTATGCTATTCCTTAGTGAAACCAGAACTATGATTAAAATGGGTAAAACTACGGTGATAGCACATCACCTTACTTTGACATCGGTAACTATACAACCGTATATTCTGCTAATTACTAGAGACTATGACAGATTCCTGCTAACACGTTTTAGACTGAATATAGTGCACAGATTGTTAAGTTTTCCCGAAGTTAATGATTGGTCGAGAACACTTTGTAATTGCCCATGTGATGACATGTCCGCCCAGTCATCTATACATATATTGTTCTTTTGCACATTCTACTGCATACCTAGGAAAAAATTGATTATCCCTGTGCTAAAAAGATTGGGACTGAGACAATGTCGCCCAGCATTCCTAGCGTTGCAATTTCTGGATAACGTATTTACCATTGCTTCTGTTATTGCCTTTTTAAAAATGTTTTTAAATTTCGTACATCAATTTTGATATGATTTTTAAAATGTTTTTAGCTTTTGTGTATAGTCTTTCATTATGATTGTGGAATTCTTGTGTGATTCATCAATTGTGCTTTTATGGTTATCTTTCTCATAGTAACCGAATAAAGTTCTTTGAAATTGCTGCCAATTGCTCCTCTACATGCACGATTTCACTGTTAATGAGGCCCACAGCGTTTTTTAAGTACTTTGTTATAGGTGCACTCTTTGTGGGTATTTTCCCGCCTTGCGGTGGTAATTTCCTTTTACCCATAGTTTAATTATACTACAGACGGATACAACATAAGTTTCTCTTACCGAGGTTGTCGGCTTCCACACAGCCAAGGGGGGTGGCCCTGCCCTGCCTCGTCCAAGTTTTTGAGGGACTTGGTGATGCTCCCTTGCAACACCCCATTAACACCCCTAATGTACGATATAGGCAGGCGGCCGTTTAGAGACATTGCCAAGCTCCGTCCATTGCTCTTTTGGGCTCGCCTAAGGTGCACCGCAGAGCTCAACAAATATGCCACAGCTCTAACGGAAGTGATGAACCTTGATGTGTGTAGGAAGGTGGAATCTGACTATATGGTTGCCCCCACTTTTTGCCTGGTGTTTTGCTGGTTTATGACTTAGTTGGACTGGGATCCTGCTATTCAGGGCCCCAGTCTATCTGCTTCCTCTCTAAAATGGTTTCCATGTGCCTTAGGCACATCTCTGATTGGAATCTGGAGTGCCCTTATAAGTCCCTAGTATATGGTATACTATGTACCCAGGGCATAGGTACCTCAGAGGCCTGCCAGGGGCTGAAGCATGTATTGTGCCACCCCTGGAAGGCCAGCCAAAAGGACACCACAGGTCTGCTACTGCAGCCTGGGTAAGGTGGTGCATGCACTCCTTACTGTGATATAGGCTACCTATATCACTACATACATACACACATATAAACCTATAAGTCACTCCTATGGCAGGCCTTATCAATCCTGAAGGCAGAGTGCGTGGTTCCTATGTGAGAGGGTGCCCCTGCATGAGCAGGGCCCCTCTGCAGCGTTCGGAGACCCTTCTCTGATGCTGTTTGTAGTGCAGCCCGACCATATACTCTTAAGCGCATTATAACCTCGCGTTAAATGCTAACTTTGGGATGGCTGCACGGAAACATGTCGTGTTTGGTGTCAAACATCTTGGAATACTACCCCCCACCAGTTCTGGTGGCGGGGGTAGCATTCCACCCTTCTAGAGGGAGAGACATGTACACACCGGTATACCCGGTACTGACCTTCCAGAGCCCTGGCATCACAAAATGGATGCCGCTGCCACAGACACGAGTCTGGCCTCCTGCTGCTGACCGAAACTCCGGCAGGGGAGGCCTGGACAATAGGTTTCTGTCCCAGGGAGGTGTAACCACCTCCCCAGACAGGATAGTGTGTATTGGGGCTGGGCGGGAGCACTCTCTGGTGCTTTGAAGTCCTGCACTGGGGGCACATTTGGTGTCCCTGTGCAAACCCCAGTTCAAACCGGCTCAGGGGCTTCCAGCCCCTGCTCTGGTGCGAAACTGGACAAAGGGAAAGGGGTGTAACCACCCCTCTGCCCTGACCCTCCCATAGGTGGGGCCACAGATTATGTCCAACCCCCTCCCTTAGTATAAGTAGGGGACCCCAGTCCTTAGGACTTTAGATTTACCTGGACGAAACTCTGACACAGAATCCTGGACCTTCGACGCTCTACTTCAAGATTAGAGGACTGAAGAATCTCCCTTGGGGTCAAGGAGTGACTCCCCTGCTTGGCAGGCACCAAAGAAGCAATTGTCCGGTCTTCATCGCTGAAGCTCCCGTCGGACACCGAAGTCTTTGCATCACCAGAGGTAGATTTCCAGACTTCCCCGAGGCTGCCCTGAGTCCCCAGCAAAGCTGAGGCCCGTAGCTGTCGTGGGTAACGTGGAACCGTGACCCCTGGACACCGAATGCATTTGCAAGTGCATCCTCTTCTGGGTCTCCCTCGAAGTCGTGCTTTGGGCTCCGAGTAGCCCCAGCCTGCAGCACCAACTGCACCAAAGATCACTGGCATCCACTCCACGAGTGTCCTGTGAGCCAGCTCCACGTGCACCATCTCGAGGCTCCTTCGCGGTCGCTAGTCCGTTGGCTAGTAGGCCCTCCCGAAGGCCAATCTTTTTCTGCTTGGGCTCCCTGGTTGCTCCAGGTGTGCTTTGACTTATCCTTGCTGGGTGAGTCCCCCAGACCTTGCTGGTCTGAAACATCGTCCTTCTTCCATTTCCATGAGACTTGCCGTTGCCAAGGCTTGTTGGGTCCAATCCGGTCGCCAACACCCCTGCAATCGACAGACGTCATGGGACAGCTCGAATCCAGCTCCTGGTCATCGTCGACGCCTCCTGGACCTCATGGCTGAAGAGTCAAGACGAATGTCAACCTACCTGAAGCACTCGACATCGGTGGGCATCTGCTCATCGCCTTCCTGGTCACTGGCTAGTGACCCAGACTCTGTCCCCTCTGCTTTCAGGTTCTTCAGATCTTCGATCCACCTTTGGATCCACCCGAACACTTTCGACTTGGCCGCCAGCAGCACTTTGCAGCAGATCGCCATTGAAAGCGACGACGAAACCCGACCCCGAAAGACACCTATGCACCCGGCTCCCCTGGGTGAGGTAACTCGAGTACTCCGGTGCTCCCGTGGGTATTGACACTAGAACAGCCTAGTTCTCAAAGGGTTTGCTCCAAGTCCTCCTCTAAGTGTCCCTTTTCTTTTAAATTCTAATCGCGACTTTCCCCATAGAAGTTAACGGTGGTTCGCGGCTGTGTTCATACACTGCACGCGTCCCCCGTGGGTCCCCTGTGTCACTACCTTGGGTGGTTCCTTGTGGTCCAAGCACTTCTACAGGCTCTAGGCCTTGTGTCTAGCTCAGTCGTGGTTCTTATACCACTTTATTGGTATATGGTTTGGTACGCCCCTGGGGCTCAAACGTGTATTTGTGCTATTACTGTAGATAACTAACTTATAATTTATGTATTTCGAACTCTAGCCTCATAAAGAGACTAGAGGGGTGTGTTTAGTAATAAATACATATATTTTGAATATATACCTGGTGTGCTCCTCTTTCATTTGGTCACTCAAGAGATTATAGACTGGTAAAACAAGTTGCTTTACATTCCTTCAAGACTTAGCCTGAAGGCTGCTCTCCATAGCTACCACTAGGATAGCTTTCAATAAAGGTTGTCTTTAACCTATCTCCAATAAGGGTTTGTTTGGACTGGTGCAAGGTGCCCACTATAATTAGTGGACAGCATATGCCAGGCCAACTTCTCACAATGTGGACCACAGGGTCAAGTAAGTGGCTATCTAATGTTAGGAAAACAATGATACTACTTGGCCTTAAAGAATCATGGGACACCCAAACCCTTCTGAGCAAGGTAGAACTCAAGCGCCTATACTGGGACTGGATTGATAGTCAGGAGCTCAGCAAGTCGAACATGGGGAGACTAACAGACGAGTTTTAAGCAGACTAGCAGTCTCGAGCCTTACCTTACCTAGATGTAATCCAGGTCCCACGGGACAGGGCTTTGTATATCCAGTTCAGGTTTGGCTCGCTCCCTGTAAATGCTTTAACATCAAAGTGGCATTCAGCCAAGAATACAACAGAAGGCTGCCCCTGCTGTGGAGCCCTGCTGGAGTGTGTTGCCCATGTCATGTTTGCTTGCCCAGCCTATAACAATGCAAGGTCTAAGTGGCTAAAACCAATCTGCGGAGACATGGGCACCCGCATCCACCGGGTTGCTCTGCGTATCCTGAAATCCGACCCAAGCGTCCTTGTTTCTTGCGGGGTGGCTAAGTTTTTAAGCCACGCTTGGTTAATCAGGCATAAAGCCCTGCGTGGGGCGACCGAATCATAGGCCCTGTGTGTTACTGGAGGCAGGCAAAAAGCCATGTGATGCCGCATTCACCTAATCTTGGCTTACACCGGGACGTCGCCATAACACAAGAAAGTCTTTTTAGATTGACTTAGCACCTGCACTTTATATAACATTGCTGTGACGAACTGATATTTTTTTATTATTCTTTTTACACTTCTTTTAATATATGTGTGTATTCTATGAATTGAACTTGCAGAAACTTGTATGCACACTTTTTAGACAAATGTTTTTTAAAGATAACCGTTTTTTAATGCTTTGTAGTACAGTATAATGTTTAAAATGTTGCGTCATTACACTTCTACTGAAATTTTGTATTCAAAGATCCATTATCATTGAGTACATGTTTGATTTTTTTTCTTGCACAATTGTCGAACAATGCTTTTATGATACATGTTATCGAAATAAAGCTATTGATTGATTAGGCCATCAACGTGCAGGAGTGCACCCTGTTGGGAATTCAATGGCTCATGAAGCAGCCAACTCTGCAGTAGCCATCAATCAATCATAGGATTTGTAAAGCGCACTACTTACCCGCGAGGGTCTCAAGGCGCTGGGGGAAGAGGGGGTGGGGGTGCTGCTGTTACTGGTCGAATAACCAGGTCTTGAGTCGTCTCCTGAAGGTCAGCAGGTCTTCGGTCTGTCGTAGGTTGAGGGGGAGGGTGTTCCAGGTCTTGGCGGCGCGATGGGAGAAGGATCTGCCTCCGGTGGTGGTTCTCTGGATGCGTGGAACGGCTCCCAGGGAGAGGTCTGCGGAGCGGAGCCTCCTGTTGGGAACGTAGAAGGAGAGTCGACTGTTGAGGTAGGCTGGGCCGGTTTTGAGCAGTGCCTTGTGTGCGTGGATCAGGAGCTTGAAGGAGATTCTCTTGTCGATGGGGAGCCAGTGTAGGTTTCTCAGGTGGGGGGTGATGTGGTTGTGGCGTGGGACGTCGAGGATCAGGCGTGCAGAGGCGTTCTGGATTCTTTGCAGTCTGTTGATGAGTTTGGTCGGGGCTCCAGCGTAGAGGGCGTTTCCGTAGTCGAGTCTGCTGCTAACGAGTGCCTGGGTGACAGTTTTCCTCGTGTCTGTCGGGATCCATCTGTTGATCTTGCGTAGCATGCGGAGGGTGTTGAAGCAGGTGGAGGAGACTGTGTTGACTTGTTTGGTCATGGAGAGTTTCGAGTCGAGGATGACTCCCAGGTTGCGTGCGTGGTCGGTTGGAGTCGGGGGGGTCCCCAGCGATGAGGGCCACCATGAGTCGTCCCATGCTGATGGGTTGGGGCCGAGGATGAGGATCTCCGTCTTGTCTGTGTTCAGCTTGAGTCGGCTGTTCTCCATCCAGTCGGCGACGGCCTTCATTCCATGGTGGAGGTTGGGTTTGGCGGTGATGGGGTCCTTGGTGAGGGAGAGGATCAGCTGCTTGTCGCCATAACTAAAGTAGCCACCGTTACATGTTCTATGACTAAAATTGATGATGATATTGTGGCTACCATCACTGTGTCTCGGGATGGTATTACTTTTCTGCAGTGATTTCCTTCTAAATACACTTATCAGTTAAACACTGATAAGGTTCCCTTTATAACAATCCCTGGGGTTGGTCATCGCTTCATACCCAACCTCGACCGCACACACTCTTTAATGGTGGCCACTCATGAGGGTATAGCTTCTGCGCATGCAGGAGTCGTGGCCACTGTTTCACTCTTATAGCAACATTATTGGTGGCGGGGTTTGTACCAGTACACTTGCCAGTATGTACTATGTTGTGACATTTGTCAACAGATTAATTGTTCTACTGTGTCCCATCCACCTCAGACACACATATATTTCAAATCAGCCATTTGGCTGTATTTATCTTGATCATTGTGGCTCCATGGTTTCAGATAATGCATTCAAATACATTTTGGTTGCTTTAGATTCTTGATCTAGGTTCGTCTGGGTCTGGCCACATCACTTGGCTGACGCTCAAACTGTCATTAAAGATTTGGTGGTCTTTGTTGGGACTTAGGCCTGTGGCGCTTTTCCATTCAGACCAGGGTCCGCCTTTCACCTCTAAGGCATATCATGATTCAATGACGCCCATGGGGGTGCAGGTGCATTTCTCATCTCCATATAGGCCTGAGGGCAATTCTGTTGTGGAGCGGATGAACCATGACTTAATGCAGCCTTTAACAGCAATGGTGTTAGGTACGGGACGTGGCTGGTTAACTCCTCTTTATGGGGTTCAACAAGCACTTAATAATCTCCCTAAAAGATCTCTGGGTGCGTGGACCCCATATGAAATGCTCTTTGACATTAATATGCATGTTCCAGACCTTGATGGTCTAGACGTTGTGGCGGCTACCGCAACCTTTGATGTAGATAACCACTTTGCTGTCTTGCAGGATCTACAAAAATGTTGTGATGCTCTGGCTAACACCCATTTACCCTCGACTCTTCCATTGGATGCAGCTGCTCAGATTCCTGATTCTGGCTGGCTTCCTACAGTTGGTGATCTGGTTCATGAAAGGTGGCGATCAAGAAAGGATTTTGTCCCTGCTACTGTGCTTATGTTCCAGTACTTGGTCTTGGCGCTTTGTTTCCATTGAACATGTCAAGTTACACCATATGGGCATTTTTCAATAGAGTACCTAGGCGTCTCCCCACACAAAATGTTGCTGTGCAGCCTGTGAGCACCATCCTTTTTGATTCTCCCCAGCTGCCGGAGTGGGCGGTTGAGTCTTCAGTGGACCTGGTACCTGTTACTTCTTCTACACATTCCGCAATGGGCATTGTTTATTCGGATCCTCCACTTGAGGCCCCTTTTGATATGCAAGCCTTAAGTCTTCCTCTGGAGTCACAGCCTCCTCTATTTCAGCTTAGTTCTTCTGGCTACTATATCGATCAAGATAACTTTTCTTCTGACAGTTCTTCGTTGTCCTCTGTTTTTCATCCATCTCCGGTGCAGGTTTGTGTTTTCATCTCCTGGTTCAAACGCACTTATCCGGTTCCACCTTGGATATATATCTGGATCATATTTTCCATAGTATTCTTGTTCATGTGGATCGGATTTGTGACTGTTTTTTCCTTTTGATCAATGGCCATTACCTCACATAACATTCTGCTGCCGAACTAGTCGACGAGGTGGGCACCCCACACTCTTCCTCACATAAAATGAAAAGAGACCAATCCCTTGTCAACATTTTGCCGGTCCCAGTCACTGATGGAATTGTTTGGGATAAAGTACCATTTGATATATTTGGCCCTATAGAGACCCTGCAGATGCCATATGTGTTCAGAGTTTCCATGGGTAATGTAATAGTGCCTGGGTTGCAATCGGAGGATTGAGATGTTGATACAGTAAATTTGATGTTTTCTGAATTGCAATATTACACTGTCTCTGAATCTGAGGACTTATATTTGAATTCTGCCAACTATGTTGAGTTGTTCTGTATCCACATTATGGACATCAACGCATAGAGCAAATGGACAAAGTCCACAATATAATTTTACTCAATGGGAGCATTGCCCAACTCCGCCTCAGGGTAGCTCCAAAACACAAAAGATGAAGTACACATATTTCACGGGTTATAAGTAAGGCTCCCGGTTTTCCGTTTTAACTGACTTTTACAGATAAATACAGACAGAAACCAATGCTTTTCCTGTCTATATTTATTTTTAAAAGTGGAAAAATACTGAAAATGGTGCTTTTTGTGAGTGACTCTTCATGCTGTCTTTCATGAATTCCAGGAAACAGCTGAGCCGATAGACAGCATGGAGATTTAAAAAAACAGGATGAAATTTCTTTAAATACAGGCATATGTTAACATATACTTGTAGTATAACACTAATATGTACCTGTGAGGGTATTGTTTTGTTGTATGTGGCTACTAAATTTGCTAAAACGTGGCAGGCATCCATGTATGAGACACGTCGAAGAGTTAAATAAATGTGGAAATATACCATTTTACAACTCAATTTATTCTCAAAACACAAAAAAATATGGATAAATACCAATAATATGGCCCAAAAATAAATATGGATAAATGCAGACGGATATGTTAAAAAAAGATATACCATAAAACCGGGAGCCCTAGTTATAACTCTTCAGACCCAAATTCATTCTATTTTAAATTGGTTCCCACTACCTCGAAGAAATATATGCCAACTCAAATTAGCTAATATATACAGCCTCCTTTATTGATAACCTAGCCCTGAAAGGCTATGATTATTGCACTGAAAATATTGACTTGAAATTGATTTGGGGCACTAAGTCCTGGCAAGTCCAAGGGGTTGTACGATGGTAAAACGCAGGTACAGACATTGTATGCCTTTACCACGCATTTCTTACCACAAACATGCTTTTACAACGCATGCCATTACAACGCATAGTTTTTATATACAAAAACAACATATTTGTGGGGGGAGACCCCCCACAACCCCCAACTTACCTTAAATGTGTGGTAAAGGCATGTGCTGTAAAGGCATGCACGTTGTAAAAATATGCGTGCTAAAAAGTGCAAGGTAAAGGCACAATTAGGTAAATACCTCGTTGTAAAGGCTGTTTCCCGTCCGAGGTACAGAATCTCTATTCCGTGCATATCTGATACCTACGCAAATTGTTTTTCTAAACGACACGCTCCAACAGACAAACCTTGGGCGGTGAGCTCCACTCCGCTCATGGAGTTTGAGGAGTTTCCTGCGCTCCGCATTACGTGGAGATTGCGGTGTTCCAAAAAACTCCGCTTCGCGTTGCATAGCGGAGTTTTTGTCCTCGCTCGCGTTTGGCAACGTCAAGTTGGCGACTGCGAGCGAGGAAAATCAACCGCCCGGCGAGATTTTTCCTCGTTTGCGATTGTCAACATCAAGTTGGCAAGCGCGAGCGTGGAAGATGAACATCCCGGCGAGATTTCTCAACGTGGGAGGGGTCAGGTTTCTCATTGCGAGTGGTCGCATATGCTCATGACAGCTCGCATTGAGAAACTGCCCATTCGCTTTGAGAAAGCTGCAGCTCGAGTAAAAATCTACTTGAGCGGCAGAAAAGGAAAGCAGGGACCACTTGCACTGTGCATGGTGCCGTTCGCAATGATTGCACAGTGCGGACAAGCATCCGGCACTGTGCAATCACCGCAAACGGCATTTTTCTATTGTACTCCGCCGCTCGTGTAGCTCCGCGTAGTACTGCAGAGTTTTTTTTGCACTTCGCGTAGTGCAGCGTAGTGCAACTCCGTGAACTCCGCCCAGGGTTACAACAGACTACTTGTCTGGGATTAGTTTATATTAAAGAATTGAATACTCCAACTATTCCATCCCTTGCCAATTTTGTGGATTGGCAATCTTATACAAATTACACTGATGATCAGTTCCATAGTATTATACTAAATGGTACATTTAACTCTTCAGTCATAGCTCCGGGTGGATGGTTATTATGACACGAATGTTTGTCATGCCCGTTTTTTAAACTCTACCTCTGGGTTCACATCAAATAGAACTGAGCCCCTATATTCACAATCAAAGCACCCTAACACTGTTACTACTTATTCCATGGGTAAATTATGCCAACAGTGGTTAGAACATCCCATATTGTCTGCCAACATCTTTCTCTCCTATCAGAAGATATGAATCTGTCTGACTTCCTTTTGGGTCCAAAATCCCAACGTTCTAAATGCTTCGTTTATGCCACCTATAATGAAATCAGAAACCATGTGCTTAGCACTGTCTGTCTATTCCCACTAAGAATGTACCTTTTTTCCAATTAATCTGCCACCTCTGTGGAATATTTCTGGGCAACTTCGGCTTCCATCTTCAATATCTCAGTAACAAGTGCAACCTAAAAGTAAAGAAGAACAAAGACAAGTAAGAAAGATTTCTTTTATTTAAGGAATGACAACAATAAGCAAGCATTTGCCAATAAAATTTTAGAATCTTAGATCTTGAAATAGTGTAAGGTATTCTGTCAAGGCTCCTGTAACTGAGCCGCTCCGTGATTAAGGTCAAGACAAGTGAAAGAACAGTCAGAGAATCAAACCACGATCTTGTGCTGAAACAGCAAGATTGAAAGACTAAGAAACTCTAAAAAAACTTTAAATCATGACATAGTAATAGAGAGGTTGAGCTTGCTTTGCCTCAGGAAGAACAATGTTTGAGGTGCACTTAAAAAAATGTAATATTGTTGCAAGAACATATAAGATTGTGCAGCTATAGAGCTAGTAGGAATATGAATGTTCTGACAGTGTTGTTTACTGTTGTAGACAACAAAGCGAGAGTAAGTTGAAAGAGATGCATCTTCCATCAGAACCTGGTGTAAGAGCTGGATGCAAACCAAGATGAAATTAACTGAGGCATACTCCATCAGTCCACAACAGTCATATGCATCTCTATTTTTTCCCCTTTCCACTCTGCCTCCTTTGGGATAGAGCACCAATGAGCAACGTTCCTTGAGAACGCAGTTGGGCATAGAGGACATTACTTCTGTGCATCACTCCTGCTCGGTCAGTGGCAGGTTAGTGCATCTGCTGCTTCTACTTGCTGCAACCTGTCCTAACAGTAATCTTACACACCACAGCTTCTATCAAGTCAGATTCAGGATATTTTTCAAAATGCTCTTTTTCTCTATTTGCTCTTCTGATGCTCAATTCCATCTATATCACACGTCTTACTGGTTTATGTCCCCGTCTGATCCTTGCACGCCTCACATTCTTCATGTTACAGATGATCAGATTGGTCTAATTCTTACTGATCTATGTAATGCCTTTCTAACTGTTACTACTGTTCCTATCTCTTGGAAGAAGGACTTGATTGCTCTATTTTTGAAAAAGTCTTTGGCTAATGCCTTTGAGCAATCCAATTGTCAGGAACATCAACACAGTATGCATTACTCGTAGTCAGAGTATGTGAGGTATCGTTACAGGGCTTATCAAGGTAGATGGTCATGAGCATGAAGTACATTTATATATTCTTACATTTAGTCATTCAGGAGATAGTGAGAGTCACATTTCAAATGAGAACAAATATGAACTAGATTACAGCGGCCATCTTTGAACTCTAGCATATATGCTTCCCAATAGCCATTTTTCGCTTGCTCACATCTCGCTTTGTTTGTAGACAGAATAGTGTTGCGATCTTCTCTAAAATATCCTGCTTGGGGAATCAGCTGAATTTCTTCAGTGCAACTATTCTTGTTGAAGTGGGGCCATCTGTGTTTGTATGGACTTGAACATTAATTCATAGGCGGTGTTGTTTCTTGACAGGTTCTGTTGAATTTAAGATATGTTTTTGTCTGGAGAGGTGCAATCCTATTTCTTTGAAAGACTTTTAGTCACATACTTTAAAAAAAAAAACATGTTTTTATTAACAATATAGGACAACATGAACATCCAGGACCAATAGAATACACATAATGGCGGTTGCACACATGATGGAGTATCATGTCGTACATAGCTTGATTTATCAGATATATGCTGTGTGTGGAACAATAATTCGTGTAGCTGGTTCATTGCCAGCCTGGAAGAGTTAAGGATAGGGAAAAGGTGCAGGAGAGGTAGAAAGGGTAAAAGGGGTGTGGGAACAACAATATAACAGTGTGAGAGCTTTGTAGTACATGATATTTGTAAGTGAGAAACTGGGGATCCACGTATCCAAATGTCTTACCATTAAAAAGGGAATACATTGCAGTTTGACCCGCAGAAGGGGCGTCACCCACCGGCTAGAGCAGGGAGAGAGATGTGACGGTCACCAGTCACGTCGTGGGGAAAGGGAGAGCGGGCAAGTCGGATATAGAGAGGACGGCAAGGGGAGCCAGGAGTAGCTCATCGTGGAGGAGTTGTGTTAGGTTATGCGCAAATGCAGTATCTTGGAAGATGGTGACGGGCATGGGGGATAGCATCATTGAATCTGGCAGACATCAGTCCGTAGTGGTATGTATGTATGAATGTTCAGTGTATGGAGATTCATCGTGGGTATTCGTCATTCTTAGATTCAACCGCTATTAAGAATGTCGCCCATAGTCCCAATACCGGCAACATCCCCCACCTTCCCATAGATAAACGTGCATGAATAAAGACACAAGACACTTTGTTTATGGGAAAAACTTGTCGCAGGTTTATTCCATACAAGAGTATGCAATAAGGTGGGTTATCTTACGGGCGATCCATGGGCAGGCAGCCATCCAACCTATGCTGCCCCTGCCCGCCTGATGAGCCAGCACTGTGGGATGGATGTCCGATCAGCGCTACACCTTTGTTGATCCACCACTGGATCACGTGTCCCTTGTTACCATCCTACTCACGCCCCTTTCAGGGCGGAGCGTATCAGGGCAAACCCCCGGTTGGTCAGGCCCCCAACCGCCCGAAGGACTAACGGGGCGCCGTCGCGGTTCTCAAGGACCCTGCCCTGAGGGTCCTGGTCTTTGGCTCTGGCACCCCTATTGTGCCGTGCAGAGGTACCCTTACTGTACCCGTCTGCCGCAGAGGTACCCTTACTGTACCGGATTGCTTCCAGATCGCCCTGTAACTCCGCCTGCAACGCAAAAAGAAACATTAAAACATTCAGTACACTTTAACCTCCAGCCAAGCCGCAGGGTTAGAGGAAGGGAGGGAGACGGCGTGGCTGGGCAAAAAGAGGCCGTTGCGAGGGTCGGGGGAGGTATACATACCCTCCCTCCACCCCGGGCACACAGGAAGTGACGCCCCACGCCCACCGGGCTCCCGGCGGAAGCCCCTAGAAGCTAGAGCGAGGGGGGTAGGCTTGTGCCGCAATGGCACTAAGGGGCCGCCCTTTTAGGGTGCCCCCTTTGGGGGCGCGGGCAGCCGCATAGTCCCAATACCGGCAACATCCCCCACCTTCCCATAGATAAACGTGCATGAATAAAGACACAAGACACTTTGTTTATGGGAAAAACTTGTCGCAGGTTTATTCCATACAAGAGTATGCAATAAGGTGGGTTATCTTACGGGCGATCCATGGGCAGGCAGCCATCCAACCTATGCTGCCCCTGCCCGCCTGATGAGCCAGCACTGTGGGATGGATGTCTGATCAGCGCTACACCTTTGTTGATCCACCACTGGATCACGTGTCCCTTGTTACCATCCTACTCACGCCCTTTCAGGGTGGAGCGTATCAGGGCAAACCCCCGTTGGTCAGGCCCCCAACCGCCCGAAGGACTAACGGGGCGCCGTCGCGGTTCTCCTAGACCCTGCCCTGAGGGTCCTGGTCTTTGGCTCTGGCACCCCTATTGTGCCGTGCAGAGGTACCCTTACTGTACCCGTCTGCCGCAGAGGTACCCTTACTGTACCGGACTGCTTCCAGATCGCCCTGTAACTCCGCCACAGCCCTGGGGGCGGCCACCGTCGCAGCCAGGGCCCCCCACCACTGCACCTCCAATTACCTGCAACCTGCCCTTTCCAACATTCCTGTAAATCCAGGAGAAACAAGTCCATCCCCACCGGGGACAAGTGGACCCCGTCCTCCTCAAAGTAACCTTTAACGTTTGCCTGGATGAGCTCGTGTCTGATGAAACCCAGACCCCTCTGGTCTGTGAACTTGCACCATGAACAGTTCCCTCGTACGGGGATGTTCACCGGCCTCCTCTGACTTAGCTCCGTGCCACCTTAGCGGTGAATCATCTCCGACCACCAGAGCTCACATTGACCCCTGTAGTTGCTGATCTCACCGAAGCAGCGCATTTCACACATGCGACCGCTCAATACCAGGCCTCCTGCAAATCTAAGGAATGATATCCCTCCATACTGGTGATCGATGAACCCCATCTAGATCACAGTGGCCCTTGACGTTATCCTGGATCAGCTAGTGTCTAGTGAAACCAAAGGACCTTCTGGCCTGTGAACCTATGCCACAAACTATTCACCCTCCTGCGGGGAAGTTCCACTGCCTCACATGTAGCCCTGTGCCATCTCTGGGCAGGACGGATTCAGACACCAAGGCTCACCTTGCCCCATATGTTTGCTTATCTCCCCAAGTTGCTGTCCTTCTCGCATCGTGTGTGCTTGAACACCTGTGTCCCCCATCGATGGGACAGCAGCCGACTAGTTTTGCACCGTCCCTTTGCTTCTAAATCGAGACGCATGGGAATGGTCATAACTAGAAGTAAGTGCCAATAATCAAGGGTGACTTCCTGCCATTGCCATGCATCCCTTATGGGAATTACACCAGCTCAACTCCCTCTGGTGAAACCCCCTAGGCATACCAGCTAAGAGAATCTGTCCGATTTCGTACAGTGCGCACTGTTTGCGATATGGTGCCTAACATTAAGGATTGACCAAGTCCTACTTTCCCTCATCCTCGACTATTGCCGAATAGGGGGGCAAGGGCGTTCCCACTGCCCACCCCTGGGCAACCCCAGCAGTGGAAATTACCTGCTCAGTTAAATTTACTTTATGTTGATCACTGGACATGGCAAATGTTCTTTACATAGTAGCCTTTGTGCTTGGCCCCTTGTTTCCCCATTTCTTGGGACGGCAGCACCCTGTCGGCTGACAGCGTCACCACACCCAGCGAGGCATCTATACTAACCGGGCGGGCATTTGCGCCTAACTGCAGGATCATATCCTCTGCCCTTGGTTCTGGGGTGTACTTATTTCGCCCCGCTGCCCAGATGGATGCATAAACCTCTTTGCGTGCTACCCTGGTGAACACCTTAATGGTATCAGAGCTGGTTTGAAACAATCTATGGCTTGCGCCCACTGCTGGAGACACCTCACCCTTTCGTGCAATTACAACTTACGCAGCACCCCCCGCTTGCCTAACTGCCGTCAGATCACAGATGCACAGTACCTACTGTCCACCTCTGACCCTGGGTGCTTTGAACCTGCCAAAGTGACGGGAACCATGCTTCCCAGTCCCCTGTTTAGCTGCAGTATACCTTCAGTGGGTCCGCTAGGAGATACAACACACCGCATTGGTCATGCAAACCTTAAGTACACAATTTCCACCTGGGCGTACCTCTAACTGAGACAGGCTCGACACAGCTGTAAAGCCAGGGACACACATACGTATTGTGCCACTATTGGAGACACTCACCCCTTCGGGGAGTGACAACTACCCAGTTGCCTACCCAAGTCACCCAACAGACAAGTTGGCCCTGACTACCTTGTGTTCTGGTGCTAGATTTGGAAAGAGCCTTGCCTACACTTGCCGCCCCCCTGGGAAGCACAATGCTCGTGCTCTGGCCGCAGCGCGGCGATGCCCTCGTGTAGCATCGAACCCCAGGTCAAATGCGAGTGACAACTCCAACTACTTAAAACTACACCATGACCATGGGTGAAGTTTAACTCTTCGCCAAACATCTGCTAGTGTACCCCGCGGTCACGCCTCCTGTTCAGTCCAATATAGTAATTCATGGCACTGACCCACAAGGGCCTAATACTGGGCTGTGTAAATGCGGCCCAAGGGTGGCCTTAAACAATCGGCTTGGTGTTGGATGGGTGCTAACATTATCTGGCTTAAGTGCCATCCCTTTGGAAGTCACTCCTGCCAAGATGTGCCAATGCAGGTGGAGGCAAGAGTTATCCCGCCCACCTTACTTCCTGTCCCAGTTATCTGAGTAACTCAGTGAAAGATGCACATTGAACTGGTAGCGGAAACTGTTACTTACTCCTGCAAACGCTCTGCTCAGAGCCGCCCGCCAGACAATGGCTTCCATTGAGAGGCGGTGCCAACAGACCTCCAAGCACTTAAGGTGGTATCCCCGGGTAGGGCTCTAATCTAACAAATGACCCGTGCTTCTGATACCGCCTCTGGCTGTAAGCCGCTCAGTGCTACTGATGCCTTGGCGCTTCCTGACCCACAGCCAGCTCACCCTGATACAATCCACTCGTGACTGGGACTCAGAGTGGCGAAAGCACGAGACATCCTAGCCTGACCGTAGCTCTTCGCCAGGCTCCCACACAAGAACCCTCCACACACCTTGTGGTCTAAACATTCGCCCTGTGGGGCGGTTGTGAATGGACTGCACACAACTCCCAGGCATTCTCTACCAATGTTGAAAATGGAGTTTCTGGTTGGCTAGGGTATGCACCTAAGCCCGGCCAAACCCACCTCCCTAGTCAGAAAGGAGTACACACTTAGGCGGACACCTGCCCACCCCTAAGTGGCTAGGCAGAGACTTTGGCTTATCCCAGAGGCAGTGTAAATTAATGTGCCAACCATACTCCCACAGTGGCAGACTACAGCAGAGACTCCATACCAGGTTATTTTAATTACCCTTCGTATCGTCCATCCAAGAGAGACTTAGTACCATCTGCCCCTATTACCCTGAGCTACCAAACCTCATCATGACATCACAGGGATTACATAACTCACTAGGTCAATCGGGCCACCGTCCTACAACTCCTTTAGCACAACCCCTTAGTTGCTGGTAGGAACTGTACTTAGCATAACACAGCACCGAGTAAATGTAAAATTGTACTTTCCCACCATTGGGCTGGTAATCGACGGCCAAAACGACAAATCCTGGGAATGAGATCCCAGTTTCCTAGGGTAAAACAATAATTACCCTCCTGCGTCCGGCTAGTGGGACCACTACTAGGACTCGTGGGACGCAATAGAGATCTAAGGCATTGGTGCCACTTAAGTGCACTGTCAGTAACCTTCCTTACAGTGGGCATGAAAGAACTGAGCTGTGTCAATTAAGGCTGTTCCAAACAGGTGCCCCAAATAATTTGGCCCCAGAGCAGCTGGTAGTACTACAGCATGTGCTGTTGATTACAAGTATATGCACTCCTGACCTCAAACCTCCAGGATGTCGTGTTTTTAAAGCGTCGGAGCCACCCACGCGTGCTGGAGGAGGATTTGCCTTGCCTGTTATTTAGCTGCTATGTCATTGCGTTCCTATATTTACTTCAAAAGGAACACTACACCTACAACAAGCCCATGTATTGGCTTAGTCAATGTTTCTACCTGCATCAGATAAAAACCACCATTATAGCTCAGTTGCATAGCCACCCAAGAGCTAGCCGCCCCCATCCATGGCTGCCAAGGTTTCAGATTGCTATGTGTGACATTACCCTCATTTCAGTGCAACTATGAGTGACATTTAAAGGACTATGACTGACACTTTGTTGCGAGCAAAATCAAACAATGAAGATGAGGAAGACATATCGATATCAGTGATTTCCAGGCTTGGTGGCGCCTTGCGTGGTGTACACATGTTCCATAACCCTTGGTGGCACAAGGACCTCGATGGCCAAGCAGCGAAGTCTACACGCAATGCAATAAAACGAAACTGATTGCTCGCAGCGCACGCCCCCCCCCCAGGCGCCAACGGGACGAGCCAATGTTTGTACTGAGCATCCCCACTCCAAGGAAAGGCACCACAACCAACCAATCCGCTGCGCAGGTCGCTCACCAAGGCACCACTGTAAGGACCCCACCTTAACAACGGCCCCTACATGAACCTTGAGTGCACCCTGTGAATAATGTAGGCTGAAAACAGTGATATAGTCCTGTGACACCAAACTTGCTATGAACAGAACGCTGGAACTGGGGCTGTTCCACCTAGCAAGGACGCTGCGCCCATATAATCCGGCCCAGCACACGCCCCACCGACATACATCATGTGACGTTGCCTGTTCTGCGCCACCCTGAGCCACGCAGGTACCCAGACAATTCAACAAATTGCAGAGGAACACCGGGGAAATTGGGTGTCCTTAGTTATTTCTTCGGCTATTGCACAAGTCCACCCCACCTCTGCCGTAATTCCTCTAAATAGTGCCGCTGCACTTTGGGGCCCATCCGATCCTGCCTGACTCCGTAGTTTTCCTGCTGCGGTTTGCCCCACTATGATCACGGTAGGCTCCAGCATGCTCAGCGGTTGACACCTCCGACCGAACGTAAAACAACCATGGGACAGTGCCACCTGGTGCTAAAGCACCCTTCTGAGGATAGGTGACTACCCCTGTCAGTGAGTCAAAGTCAACTCTGTGAATTATGAAGCATTGTTAGCAACAGGAGTGTTGTCAAGGCCTTACTCGTGGGTGGGTCCACTAATGCCCCTGCAAACCACTTGTGACAATTATTAAAATGATTACTACCACTCTCTTAGCGCCACACTGTAACCACTTGCGCTACCTCCTGCGTGAAATAAAACACAAATTCAAGCCAAATAGTCATCAGCCTACGAGACATTCGGGAACGGCATTATCCCTTTATACATCGAACAAAACAACTACATTGGTTTGACTACCAGTTGAGACATGTGTACACGCATTCATCAATGCTTTAACTTTACGTGCGGCCAAGGTCCCCCCAATTCGTTCCTGAATGATGTTGGCTCCGTGCTTGGGAGGGACTACCTGTCCCTGTAGAATAACATGCGATACTCCTTTGTCGGTAATAATAGCTCGGAAACAGTGTACTATTGGCCTCTGGCAGCCTAAATGCGTAAATAGCTGACATGCGGTTGACTCCGTGCCTTCTATGAAAACATTTAACATACTTAACCTAAGACATTAAACATCAAGTGCTGCAAAACATCGAGACAGCCTTGGAAAACACTGTCATGACGGTAATAAGTGACTGCATCACCGCCAATTACCGACCCGTACTCAAACAACCCGAAAAGCCCGTATTTGACGGACAGGCGTGTTGAGGTACTGACTGGGGACCAATAATGGTACTTGGATTCAATCAGGCGACACCCATTTTAACGCCTCCGCTCGTTAAATGGAGCCAGAAGGTGCGGCGGCCCACCCCGCCAGCAGGGCCGGCAGCAGCGCCCCCGAAATACCCTCAGCAAAGGTCTCAACCCCGCAACCAGAATAGGCAGCACATAAGGACCAACCAACCATTGCCCGGCGCCTGAACCCGCCCCACATGTGGCAGTAAGTGGTCAGCTCGTCCCCCAAACGCACCAAGCGCGCATCGCAGGCAATTGCACAATGTACTCCACAAAGCGCACCCCCGCGGCCTCACACGCGCTAGACATGTCGGCGGTTGACAGGACCCAGCACACAATCAACACGAAAATGCAAGAGAAACGGCAGTGCCCACCATTGCCAACCGGTCATCTCGCGCCGCCCACCCGCGGCCTTGGGATCACCAGCAACGAGCTCTAACCCACTGGGACAACCACCCGCTATCGGATTGAAAACAACTCTCGGCATAGGGGTGAAAGACCACAACCACTATGCCACTACAGGGACTCTCCACCCCGCTGCACCGCCGACCACTGCTGCGCCGCCCGCTCCTCCAACACAGCCCTAGGTGCAGTCAGAGAGAGCTCCGCCTGGACAGGTTCCAGTTCAACACAAATAAAACTATCTGAATTGGGTGTGTGCCCTGGAGTGTACATCCGTACAGCTCCGCCTTCCACTTTGGATCAACTACTCCCGCGAGGCAGCACGTGGTACCGGGTACTCCCCTGACGTGGGACTTGGCTGTAACCGCAAAAGCCTGTCCAACCCCAGAACATTCACGCTGCACACCCGGAAACAGCTCCAAACGCGCCCGACAGCCCCGCTCGTCAGGGCGCTGTCACTTAGTCAAGCGTGCAGGCCACAGTAAAGTGCCCCAAGTGGTGGCAGGCCGACTGGCGATGGTGGGCAGGAACCGGGGTCAGCCTGTGCCCGCGCCCCACGCCTCTGGGTGCCCAACTGGTGATATACCCGGGTCACAGCCTGCCATGGCGAACGCTGTGCGTGCGCACGGAATTGCAGTTACTCTCAGTTCCAATTTAAAACAGGGTAGGGTCACCCGCACTTTTGCCGCCTCAAGCCCGCGGCCCCTCCCCCGACACCAGGAGGGCCGGAAGCAGGTCGCAAGCCCCACCACGTGGCGGTGGCCGTGCATCCCCGGCAGTGCCCCCCAGCCTGCCTGGCGACAATCCTGGAATATGGATTACCCATCCAGCCCCCATCTCCCGGACACCCGCCCAGACCAATCGACCACTGCCTCGCCAAAATGCCCACCACAGCGAGGCACCAATCGGAGCAGATGCTGCCGGCTGATGCGGGACCCAAAGGCCCGAAAGTGCACTGCCTCCCCCGCCTGCAATCGGCGCGCTCCGTCCGCCACGAAACGCCAAGGCAGTCCACCCCCACGACAAGCCGCGCAAACCGCCAGGCTAGCTCCCGGGCACACCAACACCATCGGGGTCACTGCCGGGATCTCCCGCGCCACACCACCAAACCACGGCCTCCCACGAAGGCATTGGAGCGCTCCACACGAGGACCTCATCTGCATTCAACATTTAGGCACAGGGAGATCAGGCACATGCCGGCACAGGGAGATCAAGTATTTTGCCCCAGGATCACAGGATGCGGACGCGACCCCGAAGCTCAAAACCTGGGTAAGGCATTGGAGCGCTCCACCCGATCCCCGCATCGCATTGCACATTCCGGCACAGGGAGATCAAGTGTTGTGACCAGGATCACCGGATGCGGACGCGAACCCGAGGCTCGAAACCTGGTTTAGGCATCGGAGCGCTCCACCCGATCCCCGCATCTACTTTCACATTCAGGCCCAGGGAGATCAAGGTTTTGCCCAGGATCAAAGGATGCGGACGCGACCCCGAGGGGTTTAGGCAGTGGAGCGCTCCACCCGAGCACCGCCTCTAAATTCCACATTCAGGCACAGAATCAAGTGTCTTACACCGGATCAGAGGATGCGGATGCGACCCCGAGGCTCGAAACCTGGTTTAATTATTGGAGCGCTTCACCGAGCACCGCATCTACATCCCACCGTCAGGCGCAGGGAGATCAAGTGTTTTGCCAAGGATCATAGGATGCAGACGCGAACCCGAGGAACCTGGTTTCCAGCACCAACGTCGGCAGTCCGACGGGCCACATCCTCCCCCCACAACCACCGGAGACATGCCAGGAGAGGCAGGGGTGAAACGCACTAACCCCGACTCACCTCCACGATCCCGACAAAGACGGCACGATGATGCCCCCGGCGAGCCTGGACAACGTGTCCAGACGGCGTGGCTGGGCAAAAAGAGGCCGTTGCGAGGGTCGGGGGAGGTATACATACCCTCCCTCCACCCCGAGCACACAGGAAGTGACGCCCCACGCCCACCGGGCTCCCGGCGGAAGCCCCTAGAAGCTAGAGCGAGGGGGGTAGGCTTGTGCCGCAATGGCACTAAGGGGCCGCCCTTTTAGGGTGCCCCCTTTGGGGGCGCGGGCAGCCGCATATCTCACCTCCCTGGCGGGCATTGCCCTTCATGTGAATCAACCTAAGAGTATGTGCCTCTGCCCTGGTCCATGTCAACAGTACATGAAGTCAGTTACAAACCTCAGGAGGGGTGGGGGACTTCCACGCCATGGCAAAATTTCGTTTATACAGAATGAAGGCTAGGTCAATGAAACGATGCGTGTTTGTCCCCTTTCGCGCGCAGCCGCAGCCCCAGTAAGAAAGATTCAGGAGAGGGGGTGAGGGAGTGTGTGGACAGTACTGCCACCAGTGAAATCACCTCTGTGCACATATGCAACAATTGGGCGCAAGTCCATACCGTATGTATAAAGTCAGCGTTCTGTATCCTGCAAAGCGGTCATTCCGGAGAACTCGCTGGAAGCGCGTGCTGGATACAGAATGGGGAAAGGTAAGTGTGGTGTATATAACTGAATTGGGTAAAATGAAACCTGGGATTAAGGGAGATGTCCTTAGTTAGTCATAAGGCGCAAACCCATCCTGTATCAGTTAAAGGCTGGTGAAGTACAGCGTCCCACCTAGTGCGTGCCTTCATGATGTGAGCCAGAGAAGTGGCGTTAAGGGCAGAATACAAAAGCACGACAGCATGGCGTGTGGAGTCAGATGCCAGTAATAGGGACAGAGGTTGGGATAGGGGTGGTTCGGACTCCCCCATCCCCCACATCTCATAAACAACCTGTCGTAGTACATGGTAGGATAAGAAGAGACCCACATGCAGTCCATACATCTCGGTCAGTTCCGGGAATAACATGAACGTTGCTTCGTTATAAAGATCCCCTGCTTGGATGACCCAGTGTTGATCCAGGGCGTGAGTCAACTCGTCTCAGTGTCCGATGTAATAGGGGCAAATCCCAAATGGGAATAGAGGGAGAATATGGTAGTGTGGGGTTCTTAGGATGCACATAGCACTGCCAGCAAATGCGGGCCACCGTCATTAGTCGGAATTCGCGCATAGGATGAAGAGTAGGGTCAGATAGCCAAGTATAAAGTGCAGTTTCCTGTAGGACTGTGCAAATGAGTGAGGATTCCGGGCGTATCGGGGCACTCAACCAGGACATGGGCCACTGGAGCTGTGCCGGGGAGTAGTACTGGTCAAAATTGGGTGCTCCCAGCCCTCCATCCATAAGTGGGCGCTGTAGAGTCATCAGAGCCACCCGTTGGCGGCTCGAGCTCCAAATTAATTCCATTAGCAATCCATCCAAGTCGCGGAAGAGTGATCTAGGGAGCATGAGAGTCAGAGCTGAGAAATAATACAACAGACAGGGTAATATGAGCATTTTAGAAATCACGACCCAGCCTAGCGGGGACAACGGTAGCGAACGCCAAAAGGCGAGCGAGCGGCGTATGGAGCTGATGGCCTTGTCCAGGTTGCCCTCACAAAGATCACAGTCAGAGTGATACATTTGTATACCTAAAAACTTGAAAGTATCATAGCAGCATCATAGGCGTGAATCCGGTTGGGTCAAGTGGTCAGTAATCGGTATGTACGATAGTGGGAACACACAAGATTTGGGCCAGTTGACCCTCAGACTGGATAGGGAGCCAACATCTTCTAGGATCTGCATTATGGCGGGAAGAGACAATTCCACATCGCATAGGAAGATCAGGGCGTCATCAGCGTATAGCGGGATTATGTGGTGGGAATTGTATTCGCTTATGCCCCAGTCTGCTGTATGGTGGCAAAGTTAGCAGGCCAAAGGTTCCATGGCAAGGGTGAATATGAGGGGGGACAAAGGGCAGCCTTGTCTTATACCCTCTGGATGAAGACTTTTTCGGAGATCACCTGTCCCATTTTAACACGTACTTCCGGGGTGGCGTAGAGGGTATGCACCCAATGCAGGAATCCCGGTAGAATTCCAGTATAGTGAGGACTGCAAATAAATAGTCCCAGAACAGCGTATCAAATGCCTTCTCAATGTCTAGCGACACCACTACTTGGTTGTGAGTGTCTGATGCACTACTGTGCAGAAGACGCAAGAGACGACGGACATTTAGGAATGTACTTTGGCCCGGGATGAAAACAGACTGATCCGGGTGTATCAGTGAGTGTATAATAGGAAGGAGGCGGTTGGCCAGGATCTTACCCAGTATCTTGCAGTCTAAATTAAGTAGGGATAATGGGCGGTAGGAGCGGACTTTGAGGGGATCTCTGCCTGGCTTGGATAGCACCACAATTAAAACTTCTCGGAGTGTATCAGGTAAGCGGCCACAGCTTTTGGCCTCATTAAAGACATCTAAAAGGCGCTGTTTGGTCTGAGAGAGGAACGTGGCATAGTACTCGAAAGGTAGTCCATCAGAGCCCAGGGTTTTGCCATGGGATATCTGGGACACAGCAGAGCGCATCTCATCTAAGCTCAGTGGGTCTTTCAGGTCAGCACGTTGTAGTGCGTTTAAGCACGACAAGTGTAATGCATTAAGGAAGCCACTCAGGGTGCAATTCTGTGTCATAGCCGGGGCGGAATAAAGCTCACTGTAGTAACCATGAAAAACTCCATTAATATCCACCTGTTTGGACAGCAATGTGCCATCTCTCGACCTTATCGCGGCTATAGGGGCACTCTGTTGGTCTTCGCTTACCAACCATGCCAGCAACCTCCCAACGCGGTCCCCCTCAGCGTGTTATAAGGCTAAATGTTGTTTATAATCATGCTTACTCACACTCTGTTCTGCTTCAGATCGTCGATTGCGTAATTGCATGAGTTGTGCATTAGTTGATTCCCTGTTGGCCAGTTGCACATCTAGTAGGCGAAGATCGTGTTCAATGGACAAAAGATCCTCAGTGAGTCTCCTTCGTATACCTCACATGGTCAAAGGCAATAACCTTGTTTCGTAGATTTTGGGCATCCCATTCAATAGCACGGTGCTGTATTAGTATTAAGTGAAAAGTATTGGTCTATACTTTGGGCAAGGTCAGCTCGAAATGCTGGATCAGATAATACCTCTGGCTGGAGGCGTCATATGGATATGAGGGTGTGGGGCTCCCCCATTGGACAGTGAGTAATAGAGGAGAATGGTCTGATAAAGTGCGCACTAGATATTCCACACCAGTCAGTTTAGCGCAGAGGTGGGTGTGCAGAATAGGGGATCAATCCTGGTGTGAACATCATGCACAGGAGAATAGAAAAAGTATTTGTGATCTGGTGGGTGTGTAAGCTGCCATGCATCATGCAGACGCATGTGGGATGCCCATCTAAAAGAATGACGTGCAGCGTGTTCAGACCCATCGCATGGAGTGGTGGTACGGAGAGGTCCACAGTCACATCTAGAACACAATTAAAATCACTACCCCATAATGCAGGAGAGGTTGGGTCACAGAGCAGTGCTGGGGTTAGGGTGTCAAGAAATTCACATTGGCATGCATTGGGGCGTATATCACAGCTAGGACCACTGGGGAGCCATCCAAGTGGCCCTCAAGTATCAAGTATCTACCCTCCATGTCTACCCTTTGAGTAACCACCACATATGGAACACCCGGCGCTATCCAAATAAGAACCCCACAGGCAAAGGAGGACGTGGTGTCATGTACCTGCCCGTGCCAGCGCGTCCAGAGGGTTTGTAAGTCAGTAGCGGTGAGTTGTGTTCCTGGAGCATTGCTATGTGGACATAGCGTCTTTTCAAATAGGCAAATATTCGGTGGCATTTCAGTGGTGTTGCCATGCCACGCACATTCCAGGTCATCAAGTGATAGTGGGGAACATGCGCATTCATTTGGGTATCAGGCATAGGTAGGGCAGCGAGCATCAGGGAGGTTGAAATGTATGTGATTTCCCTTCCCGCCCACCCATCCCCCAATGCGTGCACCGTGTTGAATAGGCCCATTACTTGGTGGTAAGTGTCACAGAATTAAAAAAAGAACAATAACATGAAAACTAAACCTCCACAGGACAATTGCCATGAAGGCCTCATCCAGCTAAATATCCCCAAGGCAAGCAACTTAAACAATATTGAGAGCAGGAACAAAAGTAGCGTTACATGAGAGCATAAAGTCCATGTAGGAACTTGCAGGAAGTGTGGGTTCAAGTAAAAGAGTGAACTCGGCAGTGTCGCCATGTCAGCAATGTCTGTTGGAGCAGTGGTGTGAGCCCACTATTAGGAGCAGCCCTCAGTCCCGTGCACATTGTTTACCACTTACAAGTCATCAGCAAGTGGTGTGGGGAGCACCAATTAACATCGGGTTCTCAACGAAGCTCTGCAACAGTACTTACAGATCATCTGCCGACCTGGGAGTTACCTTCGTCCTCTGAGACTCCCATCCAGTGGGGAGCAAGAGGCGCCCAAGTCCGATCCTGACTCCGAGGGGTGACTGTCTCACAAAGGGGCAAAAGGATTTGCACTGTGTCGCGTGGTCTCCACCTCCACACGGGCCTGTTCCTCTGCCACCTGGACCCTGGAAGGGCACAGCTCAGGTGGGCGATGTCTGTGGCGACGTGGCTTGGGGTCAGTCCAGGTATCCGCGGAGTGCTCTGTGGACAGTGTTTTCAGCAAGTCTTTCGCATGGAACCATGTCCCAGTGTACTCTGGGGAATGGAAAAATTGCGTCTTGTCACCATTGATAACATGCAGTTTTTGCAGGGAATAAGAGTGCATATTTGATGTCCAGCTCCCACAAACATTGCTTGACCCGCAGAAATGAACCATGGCGACATTGGACTTCCAGTGTGAAATCAGGAAAAGCCGATATCTGAGCCTTTTCAAATGTCCATGGGCCTTTGGTGCAAAAACACTGCAGGAGCAGGTCAGGGTCTCGATAATTGAGAAGATGTGCTATGATGAGATAGGGGGAACTCCCGGGAGAGGAGAGCGGGCCAGAGTGAGGTGGGCCCGCTCAACGGAGAAGAAATTTGGTGCTTTCCTGTCCAGTTCATTTTTAACCAGCCATTCCTCGAGGAACAGTTCCATGCAGGTACACTCTGAGCATTCCAAGAAGCCCAAGAAGCGGATGTTATTGCGTCTAGACCTGCCCTCTGCATCCTCTGCTCTGTGATGTAAAAGGGTGACCTCCGCTTCCACCTTCCTCAGGCACTCCTGCAGGTCCTTATTGGAAGGGTAAAGGATCGCCAGCGCAGATCTGGTTTCGTCCACCCGGTCCGTGAACTTGGGGTGGTCAGCACGCAGTAAATTCACCTCAATTGACACTGTATAAAATCGGGCTTCCAGTGAAGTCTTGGTATCCAGGATGGCTTGGAGCACCTTGTCAAATTGCGCTGTGTGCACTTGCAGGGTCTGCTCCAGGTGGTGAAGGCTGGTGATGGTTCTGTTATCACAGGCTGATTGCTTCGCGCCAGCCCCGATTGGTGTGCTGTGGTTTGGCAGGTCTGGGTTATCCCATTATCGTGAGGTAGTTCAAATTCTAGGGGTTGGGTCATCTCAGACAGTGCCCACCACTGTAAGATGGGTCAAAGATCAACTATCAGAAATGAGGATGGATCGTGTGAGGTTGCATGGTTAGGCTCCAGGCAATCGGTAAAGCTAGTGTCTCAGCTAGGAATTGCAAGAGCCCCAATGATCGTAAGCAATCGGGATGAGTCAACAGGCCAGAAGGTGTGGCATCTGCAGAATCAGTTCGGGCTCAAGGAGCCACCAGTTACCCGGAGTCCAAGATCTCCAGACAGATGACCCCTAGGTGTATCTCCAGGCACAGTGCTCAACAGGCATTAATGATAAGCTCACCTGGGAGGCTCAACTCCACAGGATCCACAGTTATGTGCAGGCAACACATTCCAGATAGGGTCATTCAGGATCATAAAGCTCACTCAGGGTCAGGGGCCAAGGGCAGCGTTGACCCCAGACCAGTCGGGCCAGTTAGGCATTAGGGTGCAAATGCAGCGTTCTTGCATGGAAGCACCACAGTGCGCAAGGTGTGGCAATATAAGGGGCGCCAAAGTGCCGTGCAATCCGAACTGTAATGTCAGCAGGTTGACCACTGGGCAAGGCCGTGTGTAGGTGCTCATGTCACTGAGGTTACATGGGAAGTGAGAGGAGGTGTCCCACACGTGCCTCCTGGTAGCATCCGACCAAGCGTAGGATCCACTCACCAGCAGGCCTTGCTTCTGGATCTGCCACACACCAACCAGAGTCCAGGGAGTCTGCAGCAGTCACTGCAGGGGAACAGTCAGTAGGGGGGAGCGGGATGCTCACACCCATGTGGTGGTCCGTCCTTGGGCACCAATAGGAGACGCAGGCTGGTCACGGGTCCCCGCAGAGATCAGGCGCCATAGATACGATATGGCCCAGAGTACAATGGAGGGGCAGGCCACTCAAGTCTCCCAGCAGTAGTAAGAGGTGCGCTGACCATGTCCTGTATCGGCAGTGGGTCCCAAGCAGCTACAAGGTCCAGCAGTCATTGTAGCTGACCCCACGCAGGACCCCATCCAGACCGCCCAACACCGCAGTGTCCACAAACCCTGGCATGCCACACCCAGCCCTCCACTCGGTCAGGGGCCAGGTAGTCACGGTGCGGTGAGTCTCCGCTCAAAAGGAGGAATCAGCGGCAGGCACTCCAATCAACCCCCGCGGACAGCAGCAGCCAGGTACAGCATCCATATTCGGCCAACAATGGGTGCTACGTAGTCAGGCCCGGCCAGGCCTCTGCACCGGATACAGCTCGCCGATCTGTCACCTCCGCTGCCAGCATCGGAGCCCTGGGAGGTAGGGCAGGGCCACAGGGTGACGCCTTAGCAAGCCCACCACCCGTGGTGCTCGGGATGGAGGGAGTAATAGCCGGATATTTGTCGGGCCCACTTCAGAGCTCTAGGCTACACATCCTGCTCCATCTCCATCTTGGCCATACCCCCCCTTTTAATCACATACTTGATGTTATTTTCTAAAGCTGCATTCAATATCACTCAATGAAGTTAAGGAATACGTACTGCATGCATATATAATCACACTGCAAAAGGGTTAGACTTAGACTAACATTATATATGACATGTTGCAGGTGAACCATTCATATTTACAAGCACTCGTAGTTGCAGAATGCTACCCATCTCTGAAAGGTATTTCATACAGAGCTTTTTAGGCAATTTGAGATAGTTCGGTTCAGAAGACAATATAGTAAAGGTTGTATGTTTGTTGTCTTCACAACTTGAATGCATGAGACAAATCCATACCAGGTCCAAAAGAGATTGTTAAGCATTGATGTGTGTCTTTCTCAAATTCTGGCTCCTCCTGCATTTTTGGGAGTGTCTTTTAAGCCTTCTCAAAGCATAAGGTGGGTGAGATGGGGCAAGGTTGGAGTTCAGACATCTCCGCAGTGGAACCATGAGTCTGACACCAATTTACTTCCAATCTCTCTATTGTCTCTTCCTTCTAAACTCTGAGGAAACATGAATCTGCCACTATCTTCTTATCTTGAATCTAACTTTATTGTTTCCTTGTTACCACATTTGTTAACTTTTAGATATTATAAAATAGCAATTAAACTATAAAAGCTCTGGCAGATTTGCATAAATCAAGTACAAAATATTAGTAATGTACAGTTAGTATTCACCTCCCTTTCTTCCTCCTTGTCATTTCAGCTAATATTTCTAATATTATGCTTCTTCTAGTTAAAAATTTCCCCCTATGGTCCCCATATCTTTTGTTGATTATTCGGGCAACCGCTAGTCTGATATACACTGTTCTCAAGGTAGACATATCTATCCCTCCTAAGGCGCCATTCCAAAACTGATGTAGTTTGACAACTCAGCAAATGACGGGCAATGTCTATTTTACATAACAAACATCCCATTCGCACCAGTCGGCAGGTGTACCACCTGCTCTCCTATTTCCCATGATTCTCAGTATGAATACTTTCAGGGAGAGCTCTGCGGATGACCTAGTACCTGTGTCAAAAAAGGCGCATAACACTTGTATGGAAATCGAAAATGGGCCCCCAGGCCTGGGTAAGGGATAAACGACTAGGGCCAGGGCAGAAGAGAGAGCCCTCATCAGGGAGGATGCCAGAGGTGTGCGTAGGCGCCCCATCACAGAACTGTGGTCTGAGGTACTGCGGAATTGGGAAAGGCCAACTGAGGACACAGACAGTACCGTTGAAGGTGAATGGAGTGGCATAGAAGAGCGGGGTAGTCCCTTGCAACACACGTTGGACACAGGTAGTACGAACTAGTGGACCTTCTGAATTACATATGTATGAGTCCACATTTGGACCTGGGAGGTGGGAATACACACTCAATCCTACTCTAGAGCCCATACCCAAGTACATAGGCGATATACAATATGGTGCAGTAATCCCTTGTGCATGCCCCTCCCTTACACCCCCCTCCGCCATGGACATCCCTCTCACCATATAGCAGCAGATGGATGTGAGACGGACAGACACTGCGTCAACCACAATATAGTACGGTGAAGAATCTCCCGAAGACACTTGGGCTAGTTATAATTATTATTATACATTTGTTTTTAAACAGCCATTACACAGGTTCCCTTCACAAGCTGTTATGGAGCACTATATTTTGAAGGGGGGCCTTGCTCATTATCCTGATACACTGAAAGATGCCTCTGGTGTGCATTAATGTAGAGAGGAATAGGCGATAGATTCAAGGCAAATGTGGAGGCCAAACCACTAGGTGGACAAGACCAGAGATTGGCAGGAATAAATAGAACCCCCCAGGGCTGGAGACCTGCTTGACTCGAATGTTCTGGTACCTTGATGTATTGATACATGTGATACTTATACTTTAAATGTAGGTTGATGGCTAATGGGGGGTCACCCTCCCTGATTGGCGCACTGTCTAAGCCCGGTTGACTATATCCTTGTGATGTGCTTTGGCCATATGGTAATGTATATTATAAAATGCCAATAAAAATATGTTTTTTAAAAAAGTGTCTAGTACATGTCTCAATTGAAGATGTTTATAGAATTGAGTCTTAGGAAGATGACTTCTGATAGAGTGGCAAAATACTTAAGACAGTTTTCCTCTCATACATCCCCTAGTTTAGACAGTCCATTCTCCCCCCTCCGTCAATCCTTTGCAGAGATTCCCTCTGTGCGCATAGCACCACTTGAATACTAAGAGGGAGTCTGGGACCTTTGCGCCATAGAAGTAGTCAAGTAGATCTGACCCATTAAAACAGGTTGAGTTCTAACCTTATCATAAGCTAATCTCTCACTCCAAAAAGTCAGTCAATGATGACAGGCAGCACCACTACCAAATAGTATAGGTGCATGTCAGCCATGCAGAGGCCATCACCATCTGGTGACTGTATTTATTTATTCCACACTATGGGAGAATTTCTGCACCACAGAAGGTAACGTGTGGCTGTCATATGCGCTGCAAAGATTTTGTCTGGGATGTAAAATGGGTAGTTTTGGAGGATATATAGAAGCCTGGGGAGTGCGATCCTCTTGAAGAGGGATGTGCGGCCGAGTGGAGATAGAAAATGAATATAGAACATATAGGTCTAGAATTGTCATAAATCTCTCGCTCAGCCAATGGGGCTATCTGAGTAGCATGCCAATGCATATATAAGGAGACAGGACTAAGCCATCATGCCTACTCCATCCAGCCAATGGCTCCTTTGCAATGGTAAGAAGTAGGAACAATAGGGGGCACCATTAGTGGGTGCCTCTCCCAATGGGAATGGCATCAGATAGGTAGCCATTTTCTCATACTTGGGCCCAAGGCTGCTAGTAGGTGGATTAATTTAGGACTAAAATACCTTGTAGACAGTATTTGCCAGAGGAACTCCAATATCAGGGAGTCAAACAGCATCTCTAAATCAATTCTAGCTCTTTTCTTGATCCTATACAGTCTGGTTTCAGGCTACTGCACACTATGGAATCTGCACTACTGACTATTGAAGATATTCTTAGGAGGATATGAAATCAATGTGACCCTTCCACCTCAATTTTCCATGATCTGTCAGCTGTGTTCTACACTATGTACCATTCCATCTTTTCTTTGTATCACATTTCTTTATTTCAAGGTATTTCAGGTAATTTACAGACATTGCAAAATCACTTAGTGAAATAGCAACAGTCTTGAATAGCACAATACAAAGTGGTACATTTGGCAAGGGTACATACCCAGAGAGGGGTAGCCCTGAGTGTTTGTAAGAGATGAATTGGGGGCACCAGTCTGTACACTAACCAATTTGATTCCATGTAGGGTAGTTAGAGCCCTCCATTATTGTGTCGGCATGTAATTTGGACTACTTTAATCTAGGCTTTTCTTCATTCCACACCAAGTGTAGGATTTCCCTCTCGATCTCTGCTAACAATGATTTTGGGCTTGTGAGAGTTAACATACCGAATGAGTAATTAAACTGAGGCACTATATTCATTTTTATAATTTGGACTTTACCACAGAGGGACAAGGTTAAGTTGCACCATTTGTGAAATCGAATTTCATCCTGTCTAATAAGGGGTTAGTCTTGTCCCTAATCATTTCCACTAGACCGGGCTGATGTAAACCCACTGATATTTCAATTCATTGGGTAATCATGGAAACCGTAAGGAGTCCACAGAGGCCAGAGTAGTTGGGGGGTGGGGGTCAATGGCATAACCTCACATTTTGTCCAGTTTATTCTGTAGCCCAAGAAGGCAGAGAAGGAATTTATACATCATACTAAGGCCAAGACCGAGTTGTGAGGGTGAGAGAGGGTCATAAGAATGTAGTAAAACATTTGGTAAAACACCATTACCTCCCAAATCAGAGTCAATATTCCCTTAATGTGGTGATTGGCAAATATTCCAATTGCCAGCAGCTCCAGGACCAGAAGGAACAACAAAGGTGATAGTGGGCACCCTTGCCTGGTACCTCGGAAGACACCTAAAAAGGGTGATGAAGGGCCTCCACAGATAACCAATGCCATGGGGTGTTGGTACATGCTTTTCACCACTGTCAGTTAATAGTTTATTGTTGATTAATTAAAATCTAACAATATAAAAGGATAAAAGCATCATGGAGTAATCAACTTAGCCAAGATTATAAAATCACTATAACCTTTTTAAAAGAATTATTAAATATTTACAGTTATCAAGATCCAACAAAGATAATTACCTTACATATAGCTACATAGTTGCCTGTTATGCAAAAAAGCACCATGAATGACTAATTCCACTACTACATTATTTCATAATTGCTACATCATAATTCACGATTATTTAAGGGAACATTCATTGCTAGAACTCAAGCTGTGATCGCGTTCCATACGACCATTTTCATTTCCACTACCCTCATGAATTTTACAAATATGCAGTTCAATGCTATATCAGATGATTTAAAGCAAGCTATCACATCTTGTCTGCATCAGCGAATGCCCCGCTGGTTAAATGGTATCCTTAAAACCCTCCGTCTTACTTCCGATAAGGCTGAACATATACAAATTAAATGAATGATGTTCTCTTTCCCTAATTTACACAGTCTAAAGACAAAGTTTTTGTTTGTGGCAACCAGGGCAACGCATTCGCAAGCCCTGGAAGTATTCCATATCGTGCTCTTGTAAACCTTCTTTTTTGTAGCGTGTACCATCTGGATTCTAAGTAGTACTGTGATTTAAGAGTTTTATATTCATTTACAGCCATCCAGGCATGCGATCTAAGTACAAATAAATCCTTGTCATTTAACATTGACGTTTTTTTCATTAAGCCATTAATGTTTTTTTTTTTTTAAGTTGCTGGAGTTACAGGCCTTTCCCATAAAGAATGAATAGACAGATCTTCTATTGCCTCATTTAAATACTTCCACGTTGGACAGTTTGGGTTTACTTGAACTTCATGCCAAAGAGCTTGGTCTCACTGATTTGAGATGTTTGATTTTATTATTTTCCAGATTTTAACATATGCTTCTTTTCATGTAATGATTTGATTTAACAAACAAATTCTAACCTTCTCCGAGCCAGCGAGGCATTGCGTAGGAGGTTAAAAAGAGATCTAAATATTTTCGCAATAGTTGTAGTTAGCGTTGCTGAATCTCTTCCCCGCATTGCCTCGCTTCCATATGAGATACTTGGTAGGAGTTTTGCAGATAGTATTTTTAGTAGTGGTAGATGGCTTAAGCCACCCAGTGACCTCGGTAAGTTCTGTCTGATGCCCATCTATTTCATCGTCTGAAATAAGTTATACCCTGGCGAGTGTCTTCTCAGAATCCAGGGACAGAAGCACTCTGTCTTTTGGGTCAGAGCGAACTTGCCAAACAAAGTTTTTATATTGGACGAGAGTACCGCCATCATGTTTGATGAATGTATTACCTTCCGACCAGCAGTTCTCCTCCATCAATGGCACACAATCATCTGCCGTTGAACAATACTCCATCGGCATTGTAGTGAAGGCATACCGCCCATCAGATTTATATATGTCCGTCTTTTTGGCAGCCTTGCAGTGGTGTACTGACAGAGTTATTATGTCCTGTAACTGTTTTGGCCTCCCATATCCATGGGTCTTAAAGACAGATGCATACCTGAGATGAGTGAGCAAAGTAATGTCACTTGCACAGGACACTATACTCCATTCTATACCATGATTCTTTGCTTTTCTGATTTTGAAGCTGCAAAAGGTAGTGTGTTTTTTGTTGCCCTGTACTATATGTGTGTTGTTTTTTCATTATTTACTACTCTTCCTGTTTTGCAATTTAATTTTGTTGTCTGCACCATGTCTGGAAGAAAGAGCCCCAGATTTTCAGACACATAATTAGCAGTCATGGTGGATGAGCTAATTAGGGTAGAGCCACACTTGTATGGAGCACTTGTTCAAACTACCCCTGCAACCGAGAAAAGGCAAATGTGGGAGAGAATTGTCACAAGAGTGAATTCTGTATCTTAGAACAGGCGCTCACAGGAGGAAATCAGGAAGTGCTGGAATGGTTTGCGGGGAAGAATATGCACCCTGGGCTCTAAAGCTCACCTAGAGGCACAGTAGACAGGTGGTAATTGTCCCCAGGCCATAAACCTCTTGCCCTGGGAGAAGAAGGTGTATGGAATCCTATACACTGAAGGTTTTGCAGGAATCCCTGATGAATTGGAAACTGGAAAGTACAATTATTGTATGTCATACAGCAACTGTGTCCTCATCATTATTATCCTACTAGATGTTGATGTTTTCCCTTTTGTTTAATTGTTTTAAAGGTGTATTTGGACCTAAATGCAATATTATTTATTTTCTTATTTGAGGAAAGCACCTTTAATCACAGTCTAGTATGTTCATTCTTATATTAATTTTTTCCTTTGCAGAATGTAATCTGTATACTTATATATATCTGTATATTTATATATACATGTTTATATTTATATGTGTACTTCTCAGCAAACAATTACCCATTATGTTTGTGTGTTGGTTTCCCATCATCTACATTATACTTCATATACCACACGTTGTCACTCTCTTTGCATGGTTCTGGTCGAAAACCTGAGCAGTTGTTTGGCATAATATATTATAATGCTCACATTTTCACATAAGACATTTTTTTCAGATTTTGAGTCAATCTTAACTACAGTCCACAACTGTTTCAACAGTGTTAGTGGTCAATGACTACATCTCCCATAATACATCATTATGAATAATGTTTATGTATATTATGATACACTTTCATCATATGATATGCTGCACTGTTAACAGATCTTACAAGTGTGATAGTCATCAAAAAATCTGTGTACCAACTTTACAAACTCTTCACACAGAAAGCTGTGTTACATCTGCCCGTTGTCTGACACGTATCATTGTAAATATGTGCACAATGAGCTCCAGGGGGTATATAGGTTCATAAACTTACTGCTGCATTCTCATGTTGTCTTTAGCTTTTTCAAGTCAGATAGTAAATGAATATTATGTTCTGTTCAATGTCACAATTACAATAAGAAAGGTGGAAGTCTAATAAACCTTAACCTGCTAAATGACAGAACTGCCACTTTTGTGTACTGACTCACAAGTGTGACGTCATATCAATACTTTGCGTCTGACTTGATGATAGGTATGTAATGTGTTTGTTTTACTACCCCATCTCAGTCACAATACAGAACTGTATATGTATTTGCTAACTGTCCCTTAGGAACAAAGAAAGGAGCATTTATATATCACTAAGACTAAGAGTTTAAGCTTTGGATGAAGCAGTTAAATCCAAAAAGCATACATTCACATACAGATGTTTTACTAATCATCACTGTGTTTTACATTGTAGGATCATCAGCCAGAGGTGAAGTTCAGAATCCATTACCAAATAGAACAACCACCATTCCTATTTCTACAGAAATCTTCAGTGGAGATACAACTCCTGCTGGTCTGGATCCTAATGAGGAGCACCCTGGTAAGTCGGTGTGTCTTAGAAGACTGCTAGGGCGCGCCTCACTCAAACCAATATTCCAATAGCTACTAATGTAGTGCATGCCACTGCTCAACAGACTCTAGTTGTCATTTCTCCCTGTTGCCCAACATCTCTTACTACCTCTGTAGTGTGCACCTCAGTCCTGGCTTCTGTACTGCCAATACCAACAACGTCTACAGTTGAACCACTGTTATGGTGCACACTGTTCAAAGGCCACAGGGTATTGGGGTGGGGAACCATTTGGACAGCTGAGTAAGGCCACTGACACCAATGGTTTTCATGAAACTATGTGAAACAACATCATTGGAAGAGCCTCCAGACATGAAAACCAGATAGGCCAGGTCATAAAGCTCCTCAAATAAACCAATCAGCTCCTGCGGGAGCAAAATCAGTTGGAGAGGAATCATGATGACCTCATGAAGAGGTAGATATCTATCTTGTGCTCCCTTTCTGGGTTTATGGGGTTGTGCAAGATGAGTTTAAGGACATAGGTAGAGTAATTAGAGAGTCACCCTGATTATGATATGGAAGAAGCAACAAGGATATCTTACAGCTAGGACAGCCAGGGGCAGCGTGGGGGACCAGTTCCGATACCTGTAGACCAGCATGGTCCTTATGTAACAGCAGAACTGCAAGGTTCAACTAAGGAATTTTTGGTGGACACAGGTGCAACAAAAAGTTCTGTTTCTCGAAATATGGTCCCTGGGGCGGCTGTGTCTGGCCATAATAATGTGTCGGTAGGTTTTTCTGGTGTACAGGTTGTAAGCCCCATTTCAAAGCCCCTTGCGTTGACTGTTAGTCCCTTTACTGTGGATTCACCATTCTTGTTGACATCTAATTGTGGTGAAAATTTGATGGGTCTGGATTTGTTGAAGAAGCTACATACTACTATTTATTGTTCCCCGGCAGGTGTCTATATGACAATGGGTCCAGATGTAGCACATGCTAAGAAGGGTTTGTCCAAAGATGCACCTCTTCCTATTGAGTTCAAAGACATGCCACCCACTCTGTGGGTGACAGGTGACACAGATGTGGGATTATTGTGGATATCGCCGGTTTCGATACAGGTTAAGGATGGTGCAATCTTGCCCCGTATCCCTCAGTATAAAATACCACAGGCAAGTGAAAGAGCCTTATTGAAAATTATACAGGATTTGATTAAGAAGGGAGTGGTTGAGGAGACAACTGCTAATATTTGTAATAGCCCTATTCTTCCAATTCTTAAAAGGACACCTTCAGGTACCCCTGATGACCATAAAGATGTTTATCGTTTTGTGATTGATTTGCACGAGGTTAATAAAATAGTGGTCCCTCAGTTTCCAGTGGTTCCTGACATTACCACTCGTTTGACAACTATTCCCTCTACTGCTAGATTTTTCTCTGTCATTGATTTGAAAAATGCATTTTTCAGTATTCCTATTCATCCAGATAGTAGGTATTTGTTTGGTTTTACCCTAGCTGGTAGGAGCTTTAGATTCTGTTGAGCTCCTCAGGGCTATACAGAAATTCAGAGTATTTATAGCCAAGCATTAAAGAGCCAATTGGATTCCCTTTCGCTTTCCGCAGGTAATGTACTGGTACAGTATGTTGATGACTTGCTCATCTCTTCTGACACAGAACAAGGTTGCAAAGATAGTACCGTTAAATTGTTGTTACATTTGGCCCAGCATGGCCATAAGGTGTCTCTTTCTAAATTTCAATATTGTCAACAGGAGGTCACCTATCTAGGCCACCTACTGTTGAAGGAGGGTAAGAGATTGACCCCGGAGCACATTAGGACTATTGTTAAAATGCCCGTTCCACAAACTCAGAAAGATGTGTGCGCTTTTATAGGAATCACTTCCTACTGTCGGCCATGGATACCTAACTACTCATTACTAATAAAACCTCTGCTTTCACTAACACTAAAAGATGTGCATGAGCCCCTGCCTTGGACGCCTGACTGTCAGCAGTCTTTTGAGCAATTGAAAACTGTGGTTTGTTTGGCTCCAGTACTTGGCACTCCAGATTATACTAAACCATTTGTGTTGTACATTCATGAGATGGCCGGTTGCGCGTTTTCTGTTTTAACACAAAAATTCTGAGATAAGCAATGGCCGTGTGCTTATTTCTCTGCTATTCTTGACCCTGTCGCAAGAGCCCTCCCGAGTTGTCTAAGAGCGGTTGCGGCTGTGGCCATATCTATCAGACAATCATCTGGATTCGTACTTGATACTGATCTCACGGTCATGGTACCCCATGCTGTGGACACACTTTTGAATAAGACTAAGACACAGCACCTCACCAGTGCATGTCTGACTGGCTATGAATTAACTTTGTTTGCCAAACACATCACAATTAAAAGATGTGCCACTCTGAATCCAGCCACGTTACTACCCCTCCCTTCAGAGAATGATGCAGTTGATAAACATGATTGCATCTTCCGGACGGAAGAAGAGATGAAAGGACGGGTAGACTTGACTGATCTTCCCTTATCTGACCCAAAAGGGGAACTATATGTCGATGGCTCTTGTTTTAAATTACCAGATGGCACTACAACTGCTGGGTATGCTGTCACTACGCTACGTACAGTAGTTAAGACATCACGAGTTCCCTATCAGTTGGTCCAAGCTGCCGAGCTTGTTGCCCTAATCCGAGCTTGCGAATTAAGTGAGGGACTGGTTGTCAATATTTATACTGACAGCCAGTACGCCTTCGGAGTCACGTATAATTTTGGGTGACTCTGGGCTGAGAGAGGGTTTCTTACTTCCCATGGAACCAAAATCCAGCAAGGGCACCTCATATTGAGGCTTTTGACTGCTTTGACCCTCCCTAAGAAATTGGCTATAGTGAAGTGTAGTGCCCATCGAAAAGTCACTGACGATGTAGGTAGGGGAAATGCTTTTGCAGATCAGACAGCTAAGGAAACAGTCAGGACTAAAATGAAAAGAATGTTTGTAGCGGGTCCCGCTAGGTGGGTGCCTGAAGTCACTATGTTTGAGGATACACTTGAGAACGTGAAGGAGATACAAAGTGAAGCTACAGTAGAGGAGTTAGCAGTGTGACAAGAAAGTACAGCACAATTGAATGATGAGGGATGTTGGATTGACAAGTCAGGGAAGCAAAGAGGGATGTTGCCAGATGCATATGTACTCCCTGTAGTTACGATGGCTCATGGCCCAGCCCATACAGTGCAAAGGGTATTTGCAAGCTGTTAGACCCTCTATGGCAGAATGATAATATTGCAAAAACAGCTGCACATTTAGTGAAGTACTGTATGGTGTGCAGGATGCATAATGCTGGAAAAGGTACCCCAACACCTTCTGGTAATTTTGCACCACCCACTTTCCCTTTTGAAGTCCTTCAAATGGACTACATTGAATTGGAAAGGTGCAACAATTTGAAGTATGTTCTGGTGGTGGTCTGTGCATTCAGTAAATGGGTTGAGGCTTATCCCACTAAAGATAATACAGCCATTACGACTGCAAAGGTACTCCTGAAGGAGTTCTTTCCTCATTTTGGCTTGCCCCGCTTGATTTGGAGTGATAACGGAAGTCATTTCAATGCCAAGGTTATTCAGTTAATTTGTGATGGTCTGCACATAAAACAGACGTTTCATGCTGCAAACCACCCGCAGTCAGCAGGTTTGGTTGAGAAGTACAATGGTACTCTCAAACTGAAAATGGCAAAGATTCAGGAGACAACAGGGTTACAGTGGCCAGATGCCCTGCCACTAGCCCTTTTGTCAACAAGAACTACAGCACATTCTAGGACAGTATTGTCACCGTATGAGGTTGTTTTCGGACACCCGGCAAATGTCTGGGGCGTCCCACGTCCTCGGCGGTTTTCCGATATTGAGTACCCCTTGTTGTTTGATTACCTATGCCAGTTAACTGAACATTTCCATTCTATTCACCAACAGGTCCGTGAGTCCCTGCCAGCTACGCCCGAGGGGCCCGGACTTGATATTCAGCCCGGTGATTATATATTTGTTCAAAATTTTCAGCGGAAGACGAGTTTGGAACCGCGCTGGAAGAGGCCGCTCCAGGTCTTGCTGGCAACCCGCACCGCCGTTAAAGTTTCTGGCCGAAGGAACTGGATTCATGCCTCCCATTGTAGGAGGGTGCCCCTGCCGTTACCCTACGATCAGTGGGTTAAGGAGGGGGTAGCTGACCAGGAGTGTGAGCAGATTCCTTGTTTTGTTCCATTCAGTGACGCTGTCCTTACATGGATTCAAAGTGACAAGGAGAATGACGATATCCTGAACGAAGCTGTCCCGCCAGAGATAAGAGCTATTCAGGAACCCCTTTTCGTTGATCCCTCTGTGCCTGGAGTCACCAGGTACAATCTGCATCCTCGGCTGAGGAATAGTGCACAAAAGGAGAAGTCAGATTAGATAGGGATGGACTGTGTAAGTTAGGTGTACTTTGCTATAGTATCAACGGAGATAGTTTAGGGTGATGTAAGATTTGTGCATTGTTTGAACATTGGACAGGATAGATCGGACATATCCCTTTGGGGGGTACATTATCCTGATCGGTGTGGGATACATCAAGAGCTTAGGACAGAGCAAGCACCACCGCCGGTGCTCAAGAGCGCCAACGTTTTGATGAACAATAGGAGCCTGTACCAGTGAGGCTCTGACGGACACTGGGAACTTGTATACTTGTCTTGCTAGCAATTTGCCTCCTTGCTTTATCATTTGCTATGCACCCATTTGGCAGAATGGTTGCCAACGAAGATCAGCCAGTAATTCCTCTTGTTCAGGCACGAACATTCTGGTCTACCAAGCAAAAAATACTATGTGCTGTTTTTGTACTGCTACTGTTCTTAATTTTAGGTGGGGTGTCCTGGGTTTTGAAATGTGATCAGAATGCACCGTCATGTACTAAAAACAAGATTGTTTCTCAAGTTCGTACGAAGAGGACAGCCCCGAGTAATGTGCCTCTGGACACACATAAACAGTTTTTTGGAGAAGGTACTGCTTGTTATCCTACTGAGTCTGTTACTAGCTTATGGACTGCATATCCATTGTCACTTGTTAATTTCACTTCTACTCGGCCCCCTGATTTTGTAGAAGTACAAGGAGTATTTGGGTTTGGTTATCCAGGCCCATGTTTATATTATCGAAAGCCACGAGGCACAGGTTATCCAGGATGTACTAATAACACTTACTGTGATAATTTCTATATGGAGAAACAGAATGTCACATTGGTGGGATGGCAGTACAAAGAATTGACAGTTCCCCGAGAGGCTGGTTATTACCCTGCATGTTGCCCAATTGTCAATTACACTGACCTTATTTTGTATCCTAACTGCTCAGGGATAATTCTGCATAAGGGCACATACTCTATGGTAGATCCAAAGGATCCTCGTACTGTTGGGTGGAATTCTAGGTATGCTGCTGTAGATTATGATAGGCCCATTTATGTACACCCAGGGTTTTTCTTCCTGTCTAATGGGACTTATTCTAATATGCATAATGGTACCGATGATGTGGCCCTTGGGATGGTGTTGTCTCTAGGTGTGCCCTGCAAACATGCGAAGCCTAAGGTCAGATAGGTGAAAAGAACACTGACAAAGGAATTTTGTGAAGGGGTGATGGACCATGAAGTCAATAACTATAGTAATGGTATCACTTTCGGATACATTCTCTCCTCCATTATTACTTTTGGTGCTACCGCTATGGCCAGAGGTGAAAGGGCTAGAGAATATTTTGGATGTAAGCTACAGATATTGTCTAATTCCACAGTAGCGGCTCTGCATGACATCACCACCCAATAAGAAAGTATGCGGATATATTCTGAGCAAACTAGATATGCTATTGATTTCATCCTAGCTAAGAGCGGTGGTGTGTGCCCGGTAGTAGTGACCAGTGTGTATTCGGGATTACAAATATGGAAAAGAACATTACCCAACATATTTTAGACATCTTGGAAAATGTTAAGGGAATGGAGAGTGGAAACTGGAGTTGGTCATTATTGGGGGGGCTGTGGTTGGATCCTTTGAAAGGTTGATCTATTTCATTGTGTTTTTGATTTCTTGCTGTGTCCCGATCCAATGTCTCCCCTTATGTTGTTCTTATTTCACCACCTTTCTCGCCCCTAAAAGAATATTGATCCATGATACCAATGCAACAATTATGATTCAGAAAGAAGTGAATGATCTTATGCAGATAGATGAGGGTATTTTTGAGACTTCTTCCCTCCTTACCATTTCCCTCCCTGAAAGTGAAACTGACAATATGGAATGCTCCTAAATCAATTTATCCATAATTGAATAATATGTCTTTTGCTATTACACCTCATTGCTTAGCTCATGCTAAAAGGGGGGGTCTGTAGGAATACAAATTATGCTCTTGTATTGTTTTACATAAGTTAGCATTCGCCGCGCCATTTTGTGTATAGGTGCCATTTTATATCATGATCGAAGCTAATCCTTTGCCATTTCAGAGAAACAGCCTTTTCTAGGTTATGTTTCTTCGGAGCTGAGTTTTGCCAGACTAATGAACGGACTGTTCTTATTAGCACATACCTTTCCTTTGGATGTAAGCCTTCTCCCACTTGTCTAGTGGAGGGCACAGGCAGAGTAACCTTGAGAGATAGATAATGTGTGCCTGGCCTCTGGATTGAAACTTACTCCTTTGTAATTTACTGTCCAGCTGCATCTCTCTGGAAAATTCCATTGTAGGCGTACCTTCATTGATTTTGAAATGTACATACTGTATCATTATGCTTGCTGAAGTCAGTCCCCCTGCAGCACTCCTTAGCGGCTGGGCAGATTGGGCTCCGCTCTGAGTGTACTCTGAATAAATGATTCTTGGTTTGTATTCTCCACTGTCTGTCTGACTCTTCATTTTAGTGGAAGGCTGAGAGGTGTCGTTAGTGACCCGATTCGGGCCATTTCCTTCAACCTAATTTCCTTGTGAGAGGCATTACCATTCACTCTTGGGACATTTTTTGCAACACATTTTCCTTGAGATGAAAATATGTATTGTGGACATGGATGCCAAGTAA
Source organism: Calotriton arnoldi (assembly GCA_963921515.1). NCBI lineage: Eukaryota > Metazoa > Chordata > Amphibia > Caudata > Salamandridae > Calotriton > Calotriton arnoldi. The sequence continues at coordinate 28,402 of CAWUFW010010025.1, read as the reverse complement.
CTGTATCTTTAACTTCATATCTCAAATCCATCATACTGGTTAATTCTGTGCCTGTAATTTAATTTGTAACTTCATTATCTTTTGTTCTTCTGTAAAGTTCATCATTACATTTTATGTCTATTAGTTTTTTTTAAATTATTAAAATCTATTGGACACTATATATACAATGTATTTCACATTTGGTTTGCAGGGTTGGTCATAACAGGTTGAAGTTACAAATGAATTGTGGCAAATGCTTTAAAGTAATCTACACATTGCCAACAATGTAAGAAAACACATATATTGTTTATACAACCCTATATGGTAGTTTACAGAAAATGTAACATACACTTCCTTCTAATCTTCTGCCACAGGTAACATTTCAACTAGGCACTGTGATTGATGTTTTACATCCATAAAATTTCAAACATCCATTAGTCAACATAATAATAACACCACCATCAATAATTTCAGCAAATTCTTCCTCTGCGGTTAGAGACTCTCACTGTTTAATCCATGCTCTGGAAGCCCAGTTCTTAAGTTGTGTTGTTCCTTGTAGCGCTCTAGGTGTGGGGAGTTGCCTGGCTCCTGAGACACACCCCCACCTTAGTTTTCCTTTCCTTGCAGCGCACTAGGCACGGGGAGGTGCCTGGCTCCCTGTCTCGGCTGTTGGCCATACTAGGTGGCTTCCACTGATCTTTTAAAAAACTGCTCTTTGCTTTGTAAGAGTGCTTTGTTTTATATTCTGTGTATATTTTTGCTTACCTGTTTTAACTTATTCCAGTGTGGAGTGGGTAACGGGGCTTACAGTTATCTGCCCCCCCCTCCGTTCTCCTAATTGACGCCTGGCCACGCCCTTAGAGGCGGGCTACAAAATTATGGCAGCTGCATAGCCGTGCTGATGACATACCGAAGGCGCGCCAAAGGCAAGTCCGTCTGCACCCGTCCACGCCTGGACGGCGCCAGGGGCCAAGCCCCCTGCACGTTCCAGAGCGGATCCAGTTCGTTAGTCAGCCTCTGAGATTATGCTTCTTCGACCTGCATTAGCTAAAGATTGCCTACATTCAATCGATCTTTGGTCTGGAGGAAAGGGTTGCGGTAAGTGCTATTTCTCCTTTAATACTCTACCCCCACTGGATAGAACTGCAGCGTATGCCTTGTCCAGCACCAGCTCCTCAGCGTATGCCTTGTCTGGCGCCAGCTCCTCGAAATGCCTTCTTTTGAATTGTAGGTCCCTCAGTAAACATAAATTTGAAATTTTAGATTTGCTGACTAGCCAATAGCCAGTAGCCTTGTTCCTGGTGGAAGCCTGGCTCCACGTGTAGTCTGCAACCGACGTGTTGGATGTGGTACCCGATGGTTACGCTATATTTGAGAATTGATAGGTCCAAACAAAGGAGTGGGGGGACTAGCAGTTATTTTTATAAGGGGCTTTCAAGTCAAACTTACAGAAACCACGATTCCTGGCTGTAAAGCAGCCTTCTTTTCCCTAGCATTTAACAGTTTGCACTCTGTTGGAAGTTTTCTTAATTATCGGCCTCCGGGTCCTGCTAGGGTTTTTGTTAAGGCCCTGGTGGACTTTCTACTGCTATACGTTATTCGGTACTCAACCCTTCTGGTCTTGGGCAATCTTAATCTACATTTTGAATACAAACATTGCCTCGTAGCATCGGCGTTAATGAAAGAACTAGAGGCTTTGGAACTGATTCAGCTAGTTCTTTCTCCTACGCATATTGGAGGACATACCCTTGACACTAGTTTCACCAATAGCACTGTGATAAAAGTCTTGCCTCCGGAAACTGTTGCCTGATCCGACCATTTCATTCTTTCCTTTCAGACTTTGGAATATTGGAATAGACTAGACCCTCTAAACCAAGTCCCTTTGTATAAAAAAACTCAGAAATGGTCGCAAGTTACTCCTGGTGCCTTTACTGCAAATCTGGCTTTAAGGACTCCTGTACTCGATGCCTGTCCACTCACAGCCTACTAACAAATAGCCTCCTGGATTACGGGGGCTTTGGGCACTCTAGCTCCTTTGAAGCCATGCAATAGCACCCACCGGAACCCTTCCGCGGAATGGTTTACGGAGGAATTGCTGACTTGAAAAAGGATTGCAAAAGATTAGAACACCTCTAGAGAAGAAACTATCAGACAGAGGACAAAATGGTATACTTAGCAGCATTTAAAAACTATCACAAACAGATTAGGAGGCTATGCCTAGAATTTTACACGCTCAAAATTGAATCCTCTAGGGGCTCTTCTAAGGAGATTTTTCTGATTGTTAAAAATCTCTCCTCTCTTGAGCGTGTTACAGTGTCCATCCCCTCTTCTATAGCACACTGTAATCAAGTGGCCTGTTACTTTTCTGGAAAAATAGATAGGATTTATGCTACCTTTCTTGAAGCCAGTAGGAATTTTAAATTTACGGAGAATACACTACCTCGTGAAGGTCTTTTTAATCTTTAAGCTCCTACTGTGGTGGATACGCTACATCTTCTCTCAGCTGCAAAATTGGGCCGCCTACTGATATTATCCCGCTGAACATGTTGCCACGAGGTGAGGAAGCCATTGCTCCTGTATGGTGGTTCCTCTACTTAAGAAACCCTTGTTGGATCCTGCACTTCCAGAAAATTTGAGACCAGTCTCCCTGCTTCCCTTCTTTGTCAAATTAGCTGCATTTTTTTTCAATTTCCAACTGACAAAGTTTATTGAAGAAAAGAATGTGCTTCATTAGACTCAATCTGGTTTCAGACCCATGTTTAGCACTGAATCTGCTTTGCTCATAGCTTCTGAATCTCTGAAAATAGTGGCAGATGAGGGTAAGACAGCAGCTCTGATCCTGTTAGATCTTAGTGCCGCCTTCGATAAGGTTTCCCCCGGCCTCCTTCTGGAACTCCTGTGAGACATAGGAGTGAGGTGTGGGGCTTTGGACTGGATCATGGATTTCCTCCAAGACCGTTCCTTTCAAGTCATTCAACAGCCCTTCAAATCGGAGACTCGCTCCTTTTTGCACGGGGTACCGAAGGGAATGGGCACTAAGTCCGACCCTGTTTAATGTCTACATGCTCCCACTAGCAGACATAGTAGTGAGCAATAGGGGGGAAGATACTGTCATATGTGGATTATACTCAGCTGATTATCACTGTGGAACAGAATGAAGCTGAGGCTGCTCCTAACTAAACTTAGAGCATGCCTGGTGGAACTGGCTAACTGGATGAAGATCAGCTGTTTGCAATTAAATGCAGGAAACACCGACATTTTGGTGGTAGGTAAGCAACCTCCTATCTGGTCCCATGTTTGGTGGCCTCCTGAACTAGGGTTCGTCCCGGTTCCTAAACCCAAGATAAAAAATGTAGGGGTGTGGTTTGACATTACACCGTCTTTTGATGAGCACATTTCGTCTCTGGCTGGCACTTGCTTCAGCATCTTGAAGATGGTTTGAAAAATCCTAGATGTGCTACCTCAGTCAGCAAAAAAACCCATCATCCAGGCGGTGATTGTATCCCGCTTGGATTGCTGCACTGTTCTGTTCCATGGAGCTGCCAAGTGCAGAATGAGAATGTTGCAGAGGTTACAGAATACCGTGGCCCGTATGTTACTCAACATCCCGAGACGCTCCCATCTGGGTGAGGCTCTTGTTAAGCTTCACTAGCTCCCTATGCAGGCCAGAGTGACTTTCAAAGCCCTATGATTCTGTCATAGAATCATAAATGGGAAAGGTCCTAGATATCTGTTTCCCTTGATTAAACCTTATCGGCCTAATCGGAGTCTTAGATCATCGGGAACTGCAAGGTTTACCATCCAGAAAGTGCATAAAGCTTGTCTGGGAGGCAGATCTTTTGGCTTTCTTGCAGCTAAAATATAGAATCTTCTGCCACTTGATCTTAGGATGACGCCCTAAGAAGTGCTGTTCTGTAGGAATGTGAAAATCTGGCCTTTCAGGCAATCCCTGACCACTTAGCTGTCTTGGCGTGTGGTTGAGGTTTTCTGTTGATGGTCAGGAAGAAATCCTGGCGCGGGGACACTCCGTTTGGAGTAACCGGGCGCCTTACAAACTTCTAATCTAATCTAAATAAATTGTATTTCTCTCTATATTGAGGGATAACTTCAAAATTAATAACAAACGTTCATTGATGTTATTGAGCTGGAATATATATTTATTAAATATGAGAAAAGCACATAATCTTGTGTTCATTACTTTTTACATCACGTAACTGTTAAGAAAGATGTTCTGTGCATACCATGTACATACTGGTATATATGTACATACACAGGTAATGCTACTAGCCATTAAGGAAAACACACATTGCACTGCTTCCACCACTCAAAGTACGACAACAGGCTACAAGTTGTTAACATTCAACATTTGTACATCACAAGTTATGTAATTTACCCAATTCAAGATTCACCAATGATTCATTTGCACTAGAGAATATGACCTTGTGATGTGACCTATAACATAAATGCGTATGATCCATTTCAATATTTCATCTTATACACCAACAAATAAAATCTTCTAATCACAGGACATCACTTTTCTAATTTAAAAAGGGTCCTTTCTTACCTAATTACGGAAGATACATCTTTCATATACAAGGTATGCCACACTTCTATGTAACAAACATACACAAACAAAGCACCATATATATCCATCTTCAGTGTACTCTACATATCAGATAACTCCCACATTAATGATCTTCTACAATTGTCTTTTACCGGATGGAAATTTCAACTAAAAATGTACCTGTGTACATTTACTACTGCTTATCTTCCTGAGAAGAAACTATCAATTACATCTTGTCTCAGATCATATATTTTTCAGGGAAAAAACTAGCATATGTTAATAATGCATTGTGTGCATGTAATAAATGTAAAATGATGTTATGCCAATACTATGTTTAATATTATTTTAATAGGTTGTAAAGAGAAGAAATATGTAAATTTAAAATGCTGTTTTGATTAAGTTTAAACTTTGGCTGTTCGATTATGAGCATTTTGTAAAAAAACGACACTAAATGCTTATATTGTTGCTACATTGTTCTACCTACCTTTATTCTCATTTAGCTTTTTTAAAATACATTATGTATGCACACAATAAATAACAAATAATATATATGTATATATTAATATGTGATATATATAGAAATATATACTTTACGATATAAATACATATATATATTACAAACACTGATTCATATATATATGTATATGTGTGTACATATATATATATATATATATATATATATATATATATATATATATATATCACCACACTCCGCGTTTCCCTCGTAGCAATCCTGCCACAACACGGACACGGACCAAATTTCCAGTGCATTAAATTAGATTTATTTCTTGCGATGCCGCCATAACGTTTCGGCTCGTCCGAGCCTTGATCACATGACATCTTACTACTAGTATGCAAGCTCTTTTAAAGTGACAGGTGCTCATAAATTATCATCACGTGCAAAGTGCCGTAGTAGACATGGTAAAATTACAACCTTAGCTGCAGTAAAAAACAGTGTCACATGCACAATACACCCTAAAATTGACTCTAAAATGGACTACTTTAGAGGCTAAAACCGCAGTTGATAAATTAACATTGTTAATAAAAAATTCATAAATGGTAAAATACCAAATATTATATTTTAAAATTACAACACTAAAACTTTTTTATAGGTAAAATACCTCTATTACCCCTTGGTTTTGTTCATGTCCTATGTGCATGCGCTTCTGATATGAACTATATATCCCCTTAAATGGGTCTGCTCTAATCACGCTTAAGTGTATTACCTATTGATACTAAGCCTGGGCAAAGCACTACGCTACGCTCGCGTAGTTTGCGAAGTTTGCGCTACTTCGCACTACGCGAATTGCACGTAGCACAGTGCAAACACGCGTAGCGTAGCGGTCATTTTTTGCTTGCTCGCAGTCCACAACGTCAAGTTGGCGACCGCGAGCAAGCAAAATGACACCCTGCGAGACTTTTTCCTCGTTCGCGATCAGCAACATCAAGTTGCCGATCGCGAGCGTGGAAAAAAAACCTCCCGGCGAGATTCTCAACGCGGGGAGGTCAGGTTTCTCATTGCGAGTGGTTGCGCATGCTTGCGACCGCTCGCGAAGAGAAACTACCAGTCCGCGTTGAGAAAGCTGCCGCTCGAGTAAAAATCTACTCGAGCGGCAGTAAAAGACAGCTCGCACTGTGCAAGATGCCGTTTTCAATGATTGCACAGTGCGGACAAGCATCCGGCACTGTGCAATCAGTGCGAACAGCATTTTGCACAGTGCACTACGCAGTTCGCGTAGCTACGCGTAGCTTGCGTAGTGCGAGGTGCACTTCACGTAGCTTCGCGTAGCGCAACTTCGCGAACTACGCCCAGGGTTAATTGATACCAAAATAGCGAATTACCTATTGATACCAGAATAGCGTGGATGAATCCACCGCTTGTTAATGCAATCCTGTTGTCTAAAACCATGTCTAAAAACTGTGTTGAAAGCGCCAAGTGCAAAGTGTATGTATGTACGATCCCCATTGTATGTGTAAAACAGTTAAAAATAGATTTATGATGTCTAGTATAATGTCATATCATTCATTTGTTGCGCATTACGCGTTTACTGCTTATATGCAATAAACTAATTGAACAGAATTGTAAGATTGCCAATATCACATAAGTATGTTGAGGAATGCACCATCGAGGATTTGCTAGCTTATATTGCACCTATCCCTTGTAAAATCATCGTAATCGTATCTACCCTGTGTATTTATCATTCATCTATGTTGGTGTAAGATGTCACCTATTCCAACATTTACCTAACGGTAAGGATATATAAATCATCAATCAATTAACATACTAATACAACAATATAAATATATAAATAAATAAATATATACTTAAATACATGTTATATTGAATTACATTATACAATAAAATCCAATAAAATATTGTATTAAAAAACAAATCTATAGTGTATGTTAAAAAATTTATATATATTGTGGAGTAATACTTCCCAGAGTAAATTATTAGATTTTCAAGGAACAGGGGGAAACCTGGCAAGGAATTCTGGTTGTGTGTTTCATTACTTGTAAATATTGCTATGCCTGTGTGCTATCCTTACTCCCTATCCTAAACATGTGTGCAAATCTTCCGTCGCATTAAGCCCCGCAGGGTTCTTTGTGTAAAGTTGGATAATATATCTAGTTTCCAGTCTTCTCAGTTTGGATTCACGATCTCCCCCTCTCCTATTGGGTGGTATAGCATCTATCACAAAGTACCTGAGATCATTGTTTCTACTCTGGTGCACCTCCCTGAAATGTCTAGCTACAGGGTACGTGTTATCCTGATTGGTAATGGCCCGGAGATGCTGCAAAATGCGCTTGTGGACAGGCAATTTGGTGCTTCCCACGTACTGGAGGCCACAAGGGCACTCAAGTACGTATACCGCATACTCTGTCTTGCATGTGAGGAGCTTCTGGATCTTATTCTCCCTGTCACCAAATGGTGTTTTGTATGTCCTGGTGTTGACACCGTGTTGGCAGGCCTTACAGGTTTTACATTTAAAAAAAACCTTATTGTTTAAAAGCCAGCTAGTATTTTCAATGGCGTCTGGATTTGTATTAACCAAAGAATCACGCATGGAAGGTGCCCTGCTATAAGTGACAGACACCCTCCGTGGTAAAATTGGTCCTATCACAGGGTCATTCAGAACCAGAGGCCAGCTCCTATTAATGATTTTTTCGAGACTATTCTGTTATCGACTGTACCTCATAATGAACCTAACTTGGTTAGATTTCTGCTTCACGTGTGGTGCCGTCTGCCCGGTCACCACCTGCAGTTCTTTTTTATTTTTCAAGAGGTCCTCCCTCTCAAGCATATTGGACTTAACCATTGCCCTGTTAATCACTTCTTCCGTGTACCCTCTCTCAAGAAACCTTTTCTTACTGTTTGCCTGTGCCTCCCCCAGGTCCTGTTGGTTACTGCAAATCCGTTTAAGGCGCAGCATCTCCCCATATGGAATACTATTCAAAAGATGCTTGGGGTGTGCGCTACTTGCATGTAATGTAGAATTCCCTGATGTCGGTTTCATATAAAGTTTAGTTTCTATGTTCTTCCCCATGATGTACACCTCTGTATCTAAGAAGATGACAGACGTCTGACTCATGGTAACAGTAAAATGCAGATTGAGTTCATTTACATTCAACAAGTTCACAAAATCGTGTGCAAGATGCTGATCGCCTTTCCAAAGGATAAATAAATCATCAATATAGCGCAGCCATATCACGACATTATTTTCAAATATCTGCTTGTACGTGTCCCTGAGGACCAACTCCTCCCAGTAGCCCATATGCAGACAGGCATAACTGGGAGAGAAGCTGGCCCCCATAGCCACTCCCTGATTTGATGATAAATGAGATTATAAAACATGAAATTATTGTTACACAAGCAAAATTCCAACATCTCTAATAGCATTTCATTATGTTCTTTGTCTTCCGGGGGTCTTTTAGCGAGAAAATGTGCTATAGCTCGTATACCATCTTTGTGTCTGATGCTGGTGTACAGTGACGTTACATCTAATGCCAGCATCCACATGTCTTCTTGCCATATCATATCTTTGATCTTCATCAAAAAGTCACCAGTATCTCGTACATATGAAGGGAGTATATATTTATTTAGAAAAGCGGTTCCTTCCTCAATAAAAGAACCCACAGCACTCCGGTGCAGGTCAGTAGTTTATTTAAACACGGTTGAGGAAAGACACAGACGCCTGTGTCTTTGCTCAACCAGGTTTAAATAAACTATTGACCTCCACCGGAGTGCCGTGGGATCTTTTATTGAGGAAGGAACCGCTTTTCTAACTATTTAAAATAGCGCGCGGCGAAGCGCTTCAATGAAGCACCACCAGTGATTTGGCAGCCTGAGGATGTTATAGTTAGGAAATAGACTTATAAAACCATAGAAATTAACTTAAAAAAACAAAGGTTACAGGGACGTTAAAGTTAGGCTCAGATTTTACTCGTACAAAACCATAGAGATTCAGCAGTTATACTTTTGCAGAGTGGGGGAGAAAGGGGGCGGAGTCTCTGAAGATCTCTTAGCAATACCACTTTGTGGGACTTACTGTAGGTAACAGGGGGGGTTGTTGGCTCCCAAGGACCCTCAGCAGCCAATGAGACTTCCTCTCCCAACCAGTAGTGCGCCAGGAGGTGCGTTTGCAGAGTGGTGAACAAAGGGGGCTGGGCTTCCCACAAGCTCTCATCAATCAAACTGTGTGGGACTTACTGAAGGTAAAAGGAGGGGTTGTTGGCCCCCAAGGACCCTCAACATCTAAGGGGACTTCATCCCCCAACCAGTAGTGTGCCAGGAGGCATGTTTGCAGATTGGTGGAGAAAGGGGGTGGGCCTCCCACGAGCTCTCAGCAATCCCACTGTGTGGGACTTATAGGAGGTAACAGGAGGGGTTGTTGGCCCCCAAGGACCCTCAACATCTAAGGGGACTTCATCTCCCAAACAGTAGTGCACCATGAGGCGCGTTTGCATAGTGGTGGAGAAAGGGGCAGAGGCTTGTATCACCTCTCAGCAATACCACTGTGTGGGACTTACTGGAGGTAACAGGAGGGGTTGTTGGCCTCCAAGGACCCTCACCAGCCAAAGGGACTTCATCCCCCAAAAAGTTGCGTGCCAGGAGGCCCCTGTACAGAGTGGTTGAGAAAGGGGGCAGGGTCTCTGGCAACTTCCCCTGGGGCTGGCCTTTTTTTTTATTAGGGAAGGGGGCCTGTGTGGGTGTCAGAGTTTCTGTGTGAGTACCTGTATGATTGTATGAGTCTACGTGAATAAACATCTCCATTTGTAAATAGCTGCGTGGCTGACTATAGGGAAGTGTGAGTGGGTGTTTAAATAGCTGTTTGGGTGTGTCAGTACCTGTTTCAGTAATGTATGGGTATGTTAGTATGAATGTAAATAACTGTATGGGTGTGTAATTGTGTGCATGACTGTTTGTCTGGGTGTGTAAAAGCCTGTCTAAATGTGTGAGTAGATGTATAAGTGGCTGTATGGGAGTGTAAGTGGCTGTCCTGACTGTATAAATGGCTGTATGTCTTTTTTTAATTGTACTCTGGAACACCCTCACAATTTAAAGTAATACAATAACACTAGAAGAACTAATTTCCAAACCACATTACTCCAATAAACGGTGATATTCATCTGTATAAAAAAGAAAAAATATGAATTAGTATTAGAATTTATAACATTATAAAAGAAACTTAGAATTTTTAACAATAAATAACTTCACAATTGCAACAAATCTGTACACTTTTCCTGTGCTCTAATGCAATGTTACAATAAAACAAAAATTCATTTTCCCTTTTTTATTCTTCTCAGATTTTATACTTGCAGACGATAAATGATGTACTGTATAGGAAATCATCCTTGAAAAGTGGGGAAAAGCAATCATATAGACTGTATAAAAAAACAAAAGTATTCAGTATTTCAGTGTAAATAAGCAACACTGCACATTGCACTCACTATACTTTTTTCAACAATAATTTTACCTATACTTGTTCTACTAATCCAAAGAAACATATGCTGAAAATAAGAACATTATCATTAAAATACTCGTAGATATATATGGCTCACCAGCATAGGTAAAACCTTATAAAGACATCACCCTTTTTTGGCTGCATGATGTCGTAATCCTGATAATGCATCTGCAATAACGAGACTGTATCCTTTTTAAACTGTAATACTCCTTAGAACTTTGGTTCCAGAAACAAAATATAGAAATTTGATAACTTCCAAGGCAATCTTTGCTTGAACTTAAGGTTACTATCATTATATTCCTTCCATCCACTTCTACTTTTTATATAGACTGTGTAATGACCAAATATAATACTAACTCCTTCATGAAACATGATAGCAATAGTATATGTTTTACCAGAAATAGATATTTGTCCTGCTTTAAAGTTAGTAATCTCAGTTTCTAATTTAGTTCCATCTGCTCTGCACTGCTGTAGCATTAAAATAACATACTTGCCACATCTTGCTACATGTAAAGTTGACACAAGATCTATTCGACAATTTGGGCATACGTTATTTTGTATAGCTTGTCTCAGCAATCTCTCAACAGTCACACTTTTGCAGCCTGGTAAGGTTTAATAAATAAAACGCTCTGAATCTATTTCTTTAGTTGATCCATATGAGCAATTAACACATTCATGGTTCCATGCATAACTAAGCTTAAATAAATCTTCAATAGGTATTTCTTCTTCTAAAACAGCAAACATCACCATTAAATACTCCAGTGTATCCTCCTGAGTTTTTTGGAGTGAAGTGGGCAGATACACTACAGATATCTAGAAGTTCTTGAATGCTCTGATCCACAATGCATTTTAGTTCTGTCACTACGCAGACGTTGCAACAAACCACACAGTGCAGTACACAATGCCTTCTGTTGTTTCTGTTCATTGCATCTACAACACAAGTTAATGCAAACAGTACGTTTAGCATAACATTAGCATAGCCATTAACAACAGAAGGGTTTGACAACAGGTAACCAATAATATTTTTCTCATTTAAAATTTTTGTTCCCATAACAAATTCCTTCTTCTCTTTCATTTCCTTCTTTGGAACAACATTGCTATACTACTTTGAAAGTTTCCGCTTGGGACGGATGGAACGTTTTTCATAAACTGGATACTGTCCTAAATGAGGAGCATAAAGACTTCTTAATTGCTTGTATTCTTTTACACCACTTGGATTTGCATTTCCTCTGCTGTCATCAAATGCAACCAGATACAAACTAGAAAAACTCCTAACTCGAAACAAGGCTACAAATGACATTCCTTCCTTAAACACTGTATTACCAATATTAATAAATGCTGCATCTGAACTTAAACCTTGTGATTTATAAATGGTAGCAGCATATGCTAGAGAAACTGGAAACTATTTCTGTTGAACATATAAATCTTTCACAAGCAAAAAACATGCAGTAAATTGTCCAATTTGCTTAGTGTTATCAATCTGATCAAATTTAATCACAAAATATTGCACCTCATTCCTATTAGGAAAATTAATAAGATCAACAACTTTTCCCATAGAGCCATTAACCAAACCTTCTTCAACATTTAAATTTCGATGCAAAATCACACTACAGTTTTTGCATACACTTAAACACTTCTCCAATCTTGCAGTTCGCAAAACAGATTTCTCCAATGAATCCAGTTTTCCTTGTAACTTTTCATTTAGGAATACATTGACACCCTGGTGTTCCATTTTATCTATTGCCTTCAGTTGCACAATTTCTTCTTTCTCCAATTCCAGCAATTCATTGTTGAAAGATGCACACTCCTCCAAGGTAGGCATTCAACACACAAAATATTTACCTATTGTATGAAATTGAACATTAGTTCTGCTGTTTCTTCGTTGTTGGATGAAGTTTTTTAAGAAGACACCATTCTAGAACATGCCTTCCCTGTTTTGAAAGAACACCTACTCTAATATCCTTCAGAATATTTCCATATTCAATGTCAGATGCTTGCCGCATATTCCAAATTAGTTCTTTGTATTGGAAATTTAACCAAATATTCACATTTCCAATGCATCCCAAAGAATTCCTAGTTTCATCATGTAGCAGAGTTTTGAACATAGGCTGTCTCTTCACAGGTGTAAGTTGCAGTAGATCTCCAAAAACAATCAAATGTTTTCTTCCAAATAGGACATCATAATCCATTCTCAAAACTTCTTGCTTTCTCAAATGCATGAAGGCAAGCATTACATTTCGACCATGCTCACCTCATCGATGATGAACAGTCTCAACTTTTTTAACACTCTTGACACTTCATGACAAGCTTCACCAGATAACGTTTGGTATTTCAGTTTGTTGTCATGTTCTACTGGGAGCATCAGAAGACAATGTAAAGTAATACCTTTGATATTGTGTGCAACTAGTCCAGTAGGCGCTGTAACCACACATGCTAAATTACAGTTTGTAGTCTTCTGTAGAAAAGCAGTAAGAACTTGTACTAAGAAACCTTTAACAGTGCCAGCTTGGCAGCTTACGTACAACAGTATAGGCTTAAATGTTGAACATGCACACTCATTGTCATGATGCAATCCATGCTCAACTGTGGCTTTCACTTCCATATATATTTCCATTTCCTCATCATTTAGTTGTCCAACTAAATCTGCCAAATCAATTGTTTCCTGTCTTGCTTACTCCATGGCTGTCTTCACCTCATTTATTGCAATAGCAGCCTCATTTTGAATGATTCAGCTTGAAATCTGTGGTTAGAATACCTGCAAGGATTTGCAGGGTCCAAAGAGCAAAGTTCTCCTGATGTCTTTAATGTTAGAGTTTGCTTCTCTCAAAAAGTCATGTAAATCATCCTATGCATAATCTGCACAACTCAGGGTTACAAACCCAGTTGGTGCACCTAAATTTTACAATATACACTTCAGCTCACCATGACGATGATGCCAATACTCATTGGTCCCACATTGGCATACCATCAAATGTATCAAATTATACTCCAGATTCCCATCTTTTTCATGAATTTTGTCAACAAAGTAATTTGCAGACATATTTTTTAAATTAACAAACTTTGTGAAATCAAAATGGTGCTTTATTAAACCAATGCGATACTTCTTTAAATAAATAATCATAATTTTAATAACACCAATAGAGTCTCTTATAAAATGCACTGTTGTGCTGTAGCACTAAACTTGCCTCCTCTTGAACCGCCAAGGGGGACCTCCTCAGGAGGGGGCATCTAGTGGGCACAGAGCAGGCACCTCAATGATCTTTCTTGGGAGGGGAGGTTGGCTTTGGAAGGGGTGGGTTGGCTTTTGGGGAGGGGCGGGTTGGGCTGTGGAAGGGGTGGCTTGATGTTTGGAAGGTGTGGATTGGGCTGTGGAAGGGTCAATGCACAGGCAAATAAAATATCTTCATGGGAAAACATATAAGAGGGTCGGAGGGAGTTGGGTTTGGGATGTAGAGGGAGTGGCAGTGACAGTGGGTGATGTGCAAGTGCCTGTTGAGGTTGCAGGTGCCTGTGGGTCTGGTGTATGCCGTGTAGGTTTAGTTGTATGTGTTGCAGTTGTCTGTGGGTCTGGTGTATGTTGTGTAGATTTGGGTGTGTGTTTCTTCCTAGGTGTATGTTGTTCGGGTGGATGTTGGTACTTGTGTTTTGTGGGTGTTGTTTATAATGTATGTGTGTGTGTGAATGAGTGTGCTGTTGATGTGCTGGGTGTGGTTGTGATGCTTGTGGATGTGGTGTTGCACATGGGTGTGGTGGTGGGTCTGGTGTCTGTGGGTGTAGTAAAGGTAGTTGTGGTACATGTGGGTGTGGGTGTGGTGGTTTGGAGTAACCGGGTGCCTTACAAACTTCTAATCTAATCTAAATAACTTGTATTTCTCTCTATATTGAGGGTTAACTTCAAAATTAATAACAAACGTACATTAATGTTATTGAGTTGAAATATATATTTCTTAAATATGAGAAAAGCACATAAACTTGTGCTCATTATGTTTGACATCACGTAACTGTTAAGAAAGATTTTCTGTGCATACCATGTACATATTGTCATATATGTACATACACAGGTAATACTACTAGCCGTTAAGGAAAACACACATTGCACTGCTTCCACCACTCAAAGTACAACAACAGGCCACAAGTTGTTTACATTCAACATTTGTACATCACAAGTTATGTAATTTACCCAATCCAAGATTCATTTGCACTAGAGAATATGACCTTGTGATGTGTCCTGTAACATAAATGTGTATGATTCATTTCAATATTTGATCTTATACACCAACAAATAAAATCTTCTAATCACAGGACATAACTTTTCTAATTTATAAAGGGTCCCTTCTCACCTAAGAGTTATGGAAGATACATCTTGCAAATACAAGGTATGCCACACTTCTATGTAACAAACATACACAAAGTACCATATATATCCATCTTCAGTGTACATATCAGATAACTCCCACATTAATGATCTTCTACAATTGTCTTTTACCTGATGGAAATTTCAACTAAAAATGTACCTGTGTACATTTACTACTACTTATCTTCCTGAGAAGAAACTATCAATTACATCTTGTCTCAGATCATTTACTTCTTCCTCACCACTGCCATCTTTATTTTGCAATACGGCAACATTACCATGAGCCTCCTCATGGTAGTCATCATCTGGGATGAAAGAAATGTTACACTGCAGGGCAATAATGTACAGCAAACAACCTAACATTTTTATTTGGCACACTTTATCATGTGAGTAGAGGAGGGCTCCACCAGACTTATACGGACAACAAAATCTTGCTTTTAGGAGCCCAAATCCCCACTCAACATGCCTCCAAGTTCCACCATGTGCCTCATTGAAGCAGACTTCTCCTGTCATTGTTGGATTTCTCAGAGGTGGCAACAACCACGATTTGTTAGGATAAGCAGAGTCTCCTTAAAAAATTACAAATATGTAAGATTTACAATTTAAAATATAAAGTTTTCTCAAGAAGTGTTTTTGCTTGGTTTTATACATTTTGACATAGCCAGCAGGCCAGGCCCTCCCATTTCCAAGTTGTGCCATTTGCTGTTGTATGCTGCTATTGTGTAGCTCAAATGAATCATGGGTGGATCCAGGGACGCAAGCACACACGCTTGTGATATAAAGATCTGGAATACGCACAACATGTACATTTATAAAATGAAATTGTTCCTGTTGGGGTAGACTTTTTTTTTTTTTTACTGAGTTTTATATAGCCCAAACTTCACCTGAAGGTATCGGGTATCAGAGCGCTTTACATAGTACCAGTTGCGTTACATGAGGACACATTCATTTTTGTTAGGCACGGGGAGATTAAGTGATTTGCCCAGAACTACAGTATGTTCAGCACCATTACCGAGACTCGAACCCAGTTCCCCAGATTCGAGGTTGACCGCCCTAGTTGTTAGGCCAACTCCTCTCCCCAAGGGAGACTTGATCTCTGTTGTGTGGTGGGATCAAAGCAATGTGTGTTCCATCAATGGAACCAATTACGTATGGTATGCCATCCAGGGCATACCGCTCTGCCTTTATGTTTATTGATTCAGCATTCATGGGAAATTGAATAAACTGTTCCTGTTGCTCATAATCATAGTAAGAAATTGCTGTAGCACAATATTGAAAGTTGTGTGTGACAACCTATTACAATCTCCAACTGTGTAAAGTAACTATCCAGTGGCAGCAAAATGTAGTACTGCCATAGTTTTGACAAGTGGTGTAATAGTCGTTGGATTTTGATTAGAAGGCAGAAGTTGTGGCTCCAGCTGATGACATAAATCCAATATAGTTTGGGGGTTTAGTATATATATTTTTTATAATTTCTCTTTCTTGCTTGGTAGCAAGGCCTGGGAATGAATAGAACACTCTTGGCTGCCGTCTTCTCACTCTACCAGGATCCATCTGTTGTGGTTGGAGGATGCGTCTTAAAGAAGAAATTTAAATAAATACAAATGTAAAATATTCTTTAATATGTAGACATTACACACAAATATCGCTATATATACATTATCTAAAAAATACAACTAAATGTTACATCACCTCAAATAGATGCCAAGTTCCCTGCTTAATACGTGATCCCCTTTTCCAGTTCAAGTTTCATCTATTAAAATCTGTTTCTTGTAGGGTAGTTCTATATTGGAAATATCAAGACTACAAATCCCAGAATGCAATAGAAAAACATACCCTGGAAAATGACATCACTTATGTTCCAAGGAAACATGGCAGCTATGTATAACACAATATATATATATATATATATATTATCTACTGGCGGTCGCCAGTAGATAGTTATAGTTACAACCTATTATCCATAGGAAATCCGCGACATTCTATTTGAAATAACTCTCTTGCCGGTTGACGTATCTTCGCAAAATTTTCAAACTTTATGGCCCGCTCCGGTCCGCTCCTACCCTGAAAGTCTCGGGGGATTCGTCAAGCGGGGGCCGAGAAAAAGGGGGTCCCAAAACGCGTTTTCCCCATGCAATTTTTCATAGGAAACTTTAGACACGGCTACAGCCCGAACTGCTGAACGGAATTACACCAAATTTGGCAAAGAGGTAGTTCTTGGTTCAGAAAGAACCCTTTTGTTAAATGGTGTAAATCCGTTCAGTAGTTGCTGAGAAAATCAAAAGTAAAAAGATAGTGATATCTATGGCCGAGTAGGGTCCGCGTACCCTCCCGATCACGAGCTGCATGTTAATTGGCTGTCAGCTGGCTGTCAACATTCCGATTCAGGAAATGTTGGCAGCCATTTTGTCCCTCGGTAGAACCGAGGGACAGAAACAAGTGCGCAAAGCGCACAAAGGGGGCAGGGTAGAAACACCCTGACCCCTAGGTTTGCTCAGGGGGTCCCACAAGGACCCCCTGGGCAAAAAAAAAAAAATATAATTTTCGCGCTTCGATTGTATTTTGCCCCCGGGTGGCCCAAGTCCCGGGGGCATGGTGGGGGTGGGTATATTGTTTGTATGGGGGGCCTCAAAGGGCCCCCCAAGCCCCGGGGACCGCCACCATTTTTTTATTTAAATAAGGTGTGGGGTGGCTCCAGCCCCCCCACACGCCCCGGGACCACCACCTCCCCGGGGCACTTACAAAATAAATGTGGGGGTCCATTACGGACTCCCAGAGCCCCGGGGACCACCACCTCCCCGGGGCTGTGCAATTTAAGGGAGGGGGCCGCGCGGCCCCCTCCTGGAGCCCTTGATGGCCCTGGGGACCGCCACCCCCCAGGGCCGGCTCCTGCAGTGTCCCGGGGTGCCTACCCCCGGGACACTGTAGTTTGCTATGGCAGGACGGGAGCCTCGCGGCTCGGGAGCCTCGCGCCTCGGGGCGCGTTTGCACAGTGGTGAAGGGAGGGGGCGGGGCTTCAGGTGACATCTGTGCAAACGCGCCCCGTGGCGCGTTTTAGCTGGGGATTAAATCCCCTTCAATCCTGAGGGTCCCTGGGGGCCAACTAGCCCAACAGGTACATCCAGAAAGCGCCACAGGGCTGCGTTGCAGAGAGGTGTAAAAGGGTGTGGCCTCTCTACACGTCTCTGCAACGCAGCCCCTGGCGCATATTGGAGGTTCCTGGTGGGCTAGTTGGCCCATAGGGACCCTCAGGATTCAAGAGGACTTAATCCCCCAACTTAAAACGCGCCACGGGGCGCGTTTGCACAGATGTCACCTCAGGCCCCGCCCCTCCCTTCACCATTGTGCAAATATTCTTCTAAAATCATCCGAAATACGAATTCCGATTTACTCACCTGTTATAAGGAGAGACCTCAGTGCTGTATCTTTCAGTCCAGTACTGGTCCTGAAAAGTAATTTTAACCGTACTTACCAGTAACTTGAATTTCCTTCCATAGGATATCATTGCCTGCTTTTTGTTGAAAAAGTTTCTAAGTGTTGATTTTTGAAACCTACAAATATTCCTCTAAAATCAGCCGAAATACGAATTCCGATTTACTCACCTGTTATAAGGAGAGACCTCAGTGCTGTATCTTTCAGCCCAGTACTGGTCCTGAAAAGTAATTTTAACCGTACTTACAAGTAACTTGAATTTCCTTCCATAGGCTAACATTGACTGGTTTCACTTGGAAATTCTTCTAAGTGTGGAGTTTTGGAACTTTAAAATATTCCTCTAAAATCAGCCGAAATACGAATTCCGATTTACTCACCTGTTATCAGGAGAGACCTCAGTGCTGCATCTTTCAGCCCAGTACTAATCCTGAAAAGTAATTTTAACCGTACTTACCAGTAACTTGAATTTCCTTCCATAGGATATCATTGCCTGCTTTTTGCTGAAAAAGTTTCTAAGTGTTGATTTTTGAAACCTACAAATATTCCTCTAAAATCAGCCGAAATACGAATTCCGATTTACTCACCTGTTATAAGGAGAGACCTCAGTGCTGTATCTTTCAGCCCAGTACTGGTCCTGAAAAGTAATTTTAACCGTACTTACAAGTAACTTGAATTTCCTTCCATAGGCTAACATTGACTGGTTTCACTTGGAAATTCTTCTAAGTGTGGAGTTTTGGAACTTTAAAATATTCCTCTAAAATCAGCCGAAATACGAATTCCGATTTACTCACCTGTTATCAGGAGAGACCTCAGTGCTGCATCTTTCAGCCCAGTACTAATCCTGAAAAGTAATTTTAACCGTACTTACCAGTAACTTGAATTTTCTTCCATAGGATATCATTGCCTGCTTTTTGCTGAAAAAGTTTCTAAGTGTTGATTTTTGAAACATACAAATATTCCTCTAAAATCAGCCGAAATCCGAATTCTGATTTACTCACCTGTTATCAGGAGAGACCTCAGTGCTGCATCTTTCAGCCCAGTACTGGTCCTGAAAAGTAATTTTAACCGTACTTACCAGTAACTTGAATTTCCTTCCATAGGCTAACATTGACTGGTTTCACTTGAAAATTCTTCTAAGTGTGGAGTTTTGGAACTTTAAATTATTCTTCTAAAATCAGTCGAAATACGAATTCCGATTTACTCACCTGTTATCAGGAGAGAACCCAGTGCTGCATCTTTTAGCCCAGCACTGACCCTGAAAAGTAATTTTAACCGTACTTACCAGTAACTTATCTTTTCTTCCATAGGAATCCATTGTCTGGTTTTCAGCAGAAAAGTTTCAAAGTGTCGATTTTCACAAACTACAAATATTCCTTAAAAATCGCCTGTATGACTTAAACGCATTTTTTCAACTGTTTACAGGAGATGCACCAGTGCTGGATCCAGGATCCAACACTGAGTAAGAAAAAATAACGATAACAGTTTTTACCTGCTAAGTTAATTTCCTTCCATAGGATAACATTGGTGATTCTATGTGGAAAAGTTTCTAAGTGTCAACTTTTAAAATACAATAATATTCCTTAAAAATCACGACTGTAACCAAAACGCTTTTACTCAACTGTTTACAGGAGATGTCCCAGGACTGAATCTAGGATCCAGTCCTGTGGTTAGAAAAGTAATCCATAAAGTAACTAATTGCATTTAACTAGAAATTCACATTGAGCTGAATGTTGCATTGTGTTTGAAAATGTGTTGCCCATTGCAACAACTGTAACTACTGTACTTAAAAGTCTATTGCCTATGTGCTAAGTATTTAAACTAAAGTAATTCATTCTGAGAAAGTATTTTTTGTAATGTAATGTATAATGTAATTACAATGTAATTTAAAAAATAAATTATGTAAAAGAAATTGTTGCTAAAAATGTAGTAAATCAGTATGAAAGAAATTAAAATAAAAATTAATACATTTAAAAAATGTCATTTAAAAAACCTTAGAAATTCACTGAAAAACCGTAGGTTTCAGGCACGTTATAGTTACAAATTAGCATTTAAAAAACCTTTGAAATTCACTGAAAAAACCATAGGTTTCAGACACGTTATAGTTAGAAATTAGCATTTAAAAAACCTTTGAAATTCACTGAAAAAACCATAGGTTTTAGGGACAGTTATAGTTACAAATTAGCATTTAAAAAACCTTTGAAATTCACTGAAAAAACCATAGGTTTCAGATATGTTATAGTTACAAATTAGCATTTAAAAACCTTTGAAATTCACTGAAAAAACCATAGGTTTTAGGGACAGTTATAGTTAGTTGGACATTTCACTCGTACAAAACCCGTGAAATTCCCCCGTTATAGTTAGTTCAGCTAACTATAACTCGCGCCCCCGCAATGCACTGCTGATGACGTCACATATTACATCACTCATGACATGGTCAGTGACATCACTGATGACATCACTGATGACATCTCAAATGACATCACTGATGACATCAACCATGTGATAATTTCATGCATCTTCTCACACCCTAATATAACTTTTGATACACCCACTCTAAATTACAGACTGCCATTCTCAAAAACAAAGACACTCCAACACCAATAACTACATACCCACTCACTGATTCTTAGGTCTACACACACATCCACTCACTCACCCGTACAGTCACTCATACTTACGGTCACTCAGTACAGGACTATCATATGCACTCATACACCTATATAAACACTGACACACCGCCACTCATCCATAGAGGTACTCACACACCTAGTCAGTCATGCAAAAATTTAATCACACACCCATTTACTCACCTATACAGTTATACACACACCAGCTCACTTACTCATACAAATACTAGCACATTCTTACGCTCTTATACAATAACTGATACAAGCACACACGCATCCATACAGCCACTCTCACAATCACACACTCTCGCGTATAGCCTTTTAAATACTCTAACACATATATATACTTCCTTTTACATATGTAGTTACTCGCACATGTACCACTGAGATATACATTCACTCACTAACACACCCATACACACACTCACCCACCCAAGCAGTTCATCACAGACGCACTCTTCAAATCATGCACCCAGTGAATCACCCACTCACACATCTATGTACAGAGTCGCACACACCCCACCCACACAAACACTCAGGCACCCATACAGATACTCAGACAACCAATCAATAACTCATATAGACACTCATGTAGCTATTCACAAACCCATGCAGCCACTTACACAGCAACAGACAGACGGATACAGACATTCACCCAGTTTAGTCACTAACCCATGCATTCAGTAAGATACGTTAAATCACTCACTTATAGAGTCAGTCACGCACCTACTAAATCATCCATACAGACACTTACACACCCACTCATTCTTCAATACGTCTTTTCCTATATATATTAAAAATATTTAAACTTTACAGAAACACACAGTCACTGGATGATGTCATCAGTGATGTCATTTGAGATGTCATCAGTGATGTCATCAGTGATGTCACTGACCATGTCATGAGTGATGTAATATGTGACGTCATCAGCAGTGCATTGCGGGGGCGCGAGTTATAGTTAGCTGAACTAACTATAACGGGGGAATTTCACGGGTTTTGTACGAGTGAAATGTCCAACTAACTATAACTGTCCCTAAAACCTATGGTTTTTTCAGTGAATATATATATATATATATATATATATATATATATATATATATATATATATATATATATATATATATATGTGTGTGTGTATTATTATTTTTTTTTAATCTGTCAACATAGGCTTTATTGTAAACCACATACAATATAGATATAGAAGAAAGCTATTCTCCGTATACAGATTTTTAAAAAATATGTTATGCATTTAAGATTTATACTGCATTTTCTGACACATAAACCACCATTTATTGTGTCTCTTGCAACTTTTTTAGCAAGCTACACATAGTACAATGGCGGGTGCCTGACTTGTCTGTCATGACAGATGGACATAGTACGTCTACTGGGCTTTCCAGTGACGTAGACACCCATAAGTTAAAAAGGTGTGATCAATAAGAAACAATCCAAAGTTTGGTGTAGCCGTCCATTCTCGTATTTGTATGTCACAGTAATGTACATGTTTCTTTGACAGTTTCTCACTTGCCTCCTAACTTTGGTAGAGTACAGACCTCCAGCAACCTTGTTGCTCACAAAACGCTGCGAGCTATCATGGCGGACAGTACTGGAGAAAGGGCCCAAAACTTCACCCAAGAGGAAATCCAGATCTTTGCAGATGACATCCTGTCTCAGTACAGCCAGCATTATGTCTCATCAGAGCAACAAGTAAACAATTTGAAATAATTATTTTTACGATATTAACAGTATAATTCTTTTTCAGGGAAAAAAATTAGCATATGTTAATAATGCATTGTGTGCATGTAATAAAAGTAAAATAATGTTATGCCAATATTATGTTTAACATTATTTTAATAGGTTGTAAAGAGAAGAAATATGTACATTTAAAATGCTGTTTTGATTAGGTTTAATCTTTGGCTGTTCAATTATGAGCATTTTGTAAAAAAAACTACACAAAATGCAAATCCACCTCAGCAGCTTCCACCAGAAGAGGAAGAAGACCTGGAGGAACCTATCAAAAAAAGGTATGAGAGCATTGTATGGGCATTTTTCTCCATACCACCTGGGGAGAAAAAGGTCAATGCCCAAAAGGTAACCTGTACCATCTGCGAGAAAGTCCTCTCACGAGGTTCTGACAAAAAGTATTCATGCGGGACGTCTTCGATGCTAAAACATCTGCAGACCATCCATCCTTGACGTCTTGCTAAAGAACAGCTTCGTCGAGAACAAGAAAAACAAGCAAGTGAAGACAACGCTGCTGGACCGAGCACGTCATCTGGTTCTTCCTCATTTAGCACACCAACTATCATCCCTGACTTGGCCAGAGTGGAGCAGCGTTGCATAAAATGCAAAAACTTACTCTGTTTTGGTGAGCAATCCCTGGATGCCATCTTGGTTGCTATAAGGAACCACAAGTGTTAATTTTTTATTTTTTTATTTATGCAATGAGTTTATAATTGCATATTTATTTCTACATGTTCTCTGTTGGTTCTGTTTTGTTTTTCTCTTTTTATAAGAAAACACAAAAAAATTAAAAAAGAGTTAAAAAACACACAAAAAATATAAAACAAAAAAGAAGAAAAAAATGGTTCTTTTTAGAGCCGCCTATTTGGTTTAAAATAGAAAAATATGTAAGTGTTTTATGAATTGTGGTAAGTGGAAAATATGGAGAATTGTATGGGTAGTGCATATGTGATTGCATGACTGCATGGGTAGTGCCTGAGTGATTGCATAAGTGCGTGGGTAGTGCTTGGGTAATTGGAGGAGTGCATGGGTACTGCCTGAGTGATTGTTAAAGTGTTTTGGTAGTGTTTGGGTGATTGCATAAGTGCAAGGACATTGTCTTGGTGGTTGCATAAGTGCATTGGTTTTGTCTTGGTGATTGGAGTAGTGCATGGGTACTCCTGAATGATTGAAGGAGTGCATGGGTAATGCCTGGATGACTGGAGGAGTGAAAGGGTATATGCCTGGGTTATTCCATGAGTGCATAGGTAGTGCCAGGGTGATTGCATGACTACAGTGGTAGTGCCTGAGTTATTGAAGGAGTGCATGGATAATGCCTGTGTGATTGCATGAGTGCAGGGGTAATGTCTGGGTGATTGAAGGAGTGTATGGGTAATGCCTGGGTGCATGTAAGAGTGCATGGGTAGTGCCTGGGTGCATATAGGACTGCATGGGTAGTGCCTGAGTGATTACATAAGTGCATGGGTAGTGCTTGGGTGATTGGAGGAGTGAATGGGTACTGTCTGAGTGATTGAAAAAGTGTATTGGTAGTGTCTGGGTGATTGCATAAGTGCAAGAATATTGTCTTGGTGGTTGCATAAGTGCATTGGTTTTGTCTGGGTGATTGAAATAGTGCATGGGTACTCCTCAATGATTGAAGGAGTGCATGGGTAATGCCTGGATGATTGGAGGAGTGCAAGGGTAGTGCCTGGGTTATTCCATGAGTATATAGGTAGTGCCAGGGTGATTGCATGACTGCAGTCGTAGTGCCTGAGTTATTGAAGGAGTGCATGGGTAATACCTGGGTGATTTTGTAAGACCATGGGTAATGCCTGGGTGATTGCATGAGTGCAGAGGTAATGTCTGAGTGATTGAAGGAGTGCATGGGTACTGCCTCAGTGATTGAAGGAATGCATGGGTAATGTCTGGGTGATTTCATGAGTGCAGGAGTAATGCCTGGGTGATTGCAAAAGTGCATCGGTAATGCCTGGGTGATTGGAAGAGTGCATGAACACTGCCTGAATGATTGAATAAGTGCATGGATACAGCCTGAGTGATTGAAGTACTTCATGCATAGTGCATGGGTGATTCTATGAGTGCAGGAGTAATGTCTGGGTGATTGGAGGAGTGCATGGGTCATGCCTGAGTGATTGAAAGAGTGCATAGTGTTGCAGGGATTCTGCACATACACAGAGCTATGCGCAGGAAAACAGGACCTCAGTGTATAGGGGTGTACCAACCTACCACATTAGTACCCAAAATCCCAATACCGACTAGCTATAGTGTCTCATTCGATCTCCTCCAAATATCACGGAGCTACAAATGATTAGACAACCCAGAACACAACACTCCCGACTCTCTCAGGAATCGCGGGAGCAAGACATACTCTTTCGCTCACTAACTCGTACTTGTCCACAATAAGAATTGGCAGAGTCACTGTAAATAGTTCAAATGTTTATTTTAACTATCGTGCTCTATGTGAGAAGTTGGCCTGGTATATGCTGTCCACTAATTATAGTGGGCACCTTGCACCAGTCCAAACAACCCCTTATTGGAGATAGGTTAAAGACAACCTTTATTGAAAGCTATCCTAGTGGTAGCTATGGAGAGCAGCCTTCAGGCTAAGTCTTGAAGGAATGTAAAGCAGCTTGTTTTACCAGTCTATAATCTCTTGAGTGACCAAATGAAAGAGGACCACACCAGGTATATATTCAAAATATATGTATTTATTGCTAAACACACCCCTCTAGTCTCTTTATGAGGCTAGAGTTCGAAGTACATAAGTTATAAGTTAGTTATCAACAGTAATAGCACAAATACACGTTTGAGCCCTAGGGGCATACCAAACCATATACCAATAAAGTGGTATAAGAACCACGACTGAGCTAGACACAAGGCCTAGAGCCTGTAGAAGTGCTTGGCCCTCAAGGAACCACCCAAGGTAGTGACACAGGGGACCCACGGGGAACGCGTGCAGTGTGAGAACACAGCCGCGAGCCGCCGTTGACTTCTATGGGGAATGTCGCGGTTGGAGTTTTAAAGAAAAAGGACACTTAGAGGAGGACTTGGAGCAAACCCCTTTAGAACTAGGTGGTTCTAGAGTCTATACCCACGGGAGCACCGGAGTACTAGAGTTACCTCACCCAGGGAAGCCGGGTGCATAGGTGGCTTTCGGGGTCGGGTTTCGTCGTCGTTTTCAATGGCGATCTGCTGCAAAGTGCTGCTGGCGACCAAGTCGAAAGTGTTCGGGTGGATCCAAAGGTGGATCAAAGATCTGAAGAACCTGAAAGCAGAGGGGACAGAGTCTGGGTCACTAGCCAGTGACCAGGAAGGCGATGAGCAGATGCCCACCGATGTTGGGTGCTTCAGGTAGGTTGACGGTCGTCTTGACTCTTCAGCCACGAGGTCCAGGAGGCGTCGACGACAACCAGGAGCTGGATTCTAGCTGTCCCACAAATTCTGTCGATTGCAGGGGTGTCGGCGGCCGGATTGGACCCAACAAGCCTTGGCAATGGCAAGTCACGTGGAAATAGAAGAAGGACGGTGGCACAGACTAGCAAGATCTGAGGGACTCACCCAGCAAGGGTAAGTCAGGACACATCTGGAGCAACCAGGAAAGCCCAAGCAAAAGAAGAGTTGCCTTCGGGAGGGCCCACTAGCCAACGGACTAGCGACCGCAAAGGAGCCTCGAGTGGACGCACTTAGAGCTGGCTCACAGGACACTCGTGGAGTGGAGGCCAGTGATCTTCAATGCAGTTGGTGCTGGAGGCGGGGGCTACGCGGAGCCCAAAGCACAACTTCGTGGAAGACCAAGAAGAGGATGCACTTGCAAATGTGCTCGGTGTCCAGGGGTCACAGTTCCACGTTACCCACGACAGCTACGGGCCTCAGCTTTGCTGGGGACTCAGGGCAGCCTCGAGGAAGTCTGGAAATCTACCTCTGGTGATGCAAAGACTTCGGCGTCCAGCAGGAGCTTCAGCGATGCAGACCAGACAATTGCTTCTTAGGTGCCTGCCAAGCAGGGGAGTCACTCCTTGACCCCAAGGGAGATTCTTCAGTCCTCTAATCTTCAAGTAGAGCGTCGAAGGTCCAGGATTCTGTATCAGAGTTTCGTCCAGGTAAATCTAAAGTCCTAAGGACTGGGGTCCCATACTTATACCAAGTTAGGGGTTGGACATACTCTGGGGACCCACCTATGGGAGGGTCAGGGAAGAGGGGTGGTTACACCCATTCCCTTTGTCCAGTTTCGCGCCAGAGCAGGGGCAGGTAGCCCCTGCAACCGGTTTGAACTGGCATATGCACAGGGACACCAAGTGTGCCCCCAGTGCAGGACTTCTGAGCACCAGAGAGTGCTCCCGCCCAGCCCCAATACACATTATCCTGTCTGGGGAGGTGGTTACACCTCCCTGCGACAGGAAACCTATTGTCCAGGCCTCCCCTGCCGGAGTTTCAGTCAGCAGCAGGAGGCCAGACCCGTGTCTGTGGCAGCGGCATCCATTTTGTGATGCCAGGGCTCTGGAAAGAAGTTACCGGGTAGCCCGGTGTGTACATGTCTCTCCCTCTAGAAGGTTGGAATGCTACCCCCGCCGCCTGGACTGGTGGGGGGGTAGTATTCCAAGATGCTTGACACCAAACACAACATGTTTTGGTGCAGCCAGTCCAAAGTTAGCATTGTACCGCGAGGATATAATGCACTTAAGAGTATATGGTCAGGCTGTACCACAAACAGCATCAGAGGAGGGACTCCGAACGCTGTAGAGGGGCTCTGCTCATGCAGGGCACCTCTCACATAAAAACCAAGCACTCTGCCTTCAGGATTGGTAAGGCCTGCCATAGGAGTGACTTATAGGTTTATATGTGTGTGCAATGGTAGTGATATAGGTAGCCTATATCACAGTAAGGGTGCATGCACCACCTTACCCAGGCTGCAGTAGCAGACCTGTGGTGTCATTTTGGATGGCCTTCCAGGGGTGGCACAATACATGCTGCAGCCCCTGGTAGGCCTCTGAGGTACCTATGCCCTGGGTACATAGTATACCATGTACTAGGGACTTATAAGGGCACTCCAGATTCCAATCAGAGATGTGCCTAAGGCACATGGAAACCATTTTAGAGAGGAAGCAGCTAGGCTGGGGTTCTGATTAGCAGGGCCCCAGCCAGACTAAAGTCGAAAAACAGTGAAGCATCAGCAAAAAGTGGGGGTACCCATGTGAAGCAGATCCTACTCTCCTACACAACCCCCCCAAACGTAGGGACATTAAACTAACCTTGACCAGTTGAGTCTTCATGTTCTAAGTGGAAGTACCTAGAGAGTCCATCTGCATTGGCATGGTTACTCCCAGGTCTATGTTCCACTGTAAAGTCCATCCCCTGTAGGGAAATGGACCACCTAAGCAGTTTGGGGTTTTCACCCTTCATTTGTTTTAGCCATAGGAGGGGCTTGTGGTCTGTTTGAACAAGGAAGTGAGTACCAAACA
Organism: Calotriton arnoldi; assembly: GCA_963921515.1. NCBI lineage: Eukaryota > Metazoa > Chordata > Amphibia > Caudata > Salamandridae > Calotriton > Calotriton arnoldi. Next base: position 284 of record CAWUFW010010025.1, on the reverse strand, counting down.
AGTATGGCCTCAACTTCTTCAGATCCCAGACCACAGCAAAGGCCTCCCTCTCAATGGCTGACCAACGTTTCTCTCTAGGGGTCAGCCTTCTGCTAATAAAAGCTACTGGCTGATCCTGACCTTCATCATTCAATTGTGACAGTACAGCCCCTACCCCCAATTCAGATGCATCTGTTTGGACAATGAACTTCTTGGAGTAATCAGGACTCTGGAGAATGGGAGCAGTGCACATGGCCTGCTTCAGGTCATCAAATGCCTTTTGACAGCTAGCTGTCCACTGAACC